>CM031238.1:843085484-843717824 GCA_018340775.1 Taxus wallichiana var. yunnanensis
CTAATCAGGTTTGGGATTCAATGAATTCTTGATGCCTTCTCTATTGAAGCAATACCTAGAGAAAAGAACAAGCAGGCTGATTCACCTGGTCGGCCTCAGTGGTCACTACCGATTCCCTCATCCCGAATTCTCTCAGATAAGTTCACTATTGAAATGGTCCATCGGCCTAGTGTCCCCGACAACACCAATAACTGGGCAAGTTTTCAACGATGACCAACATCTGCTTCCTTCCCGGAACTCAAAGGTAACTTCCCGAATAACTATATTTTGAGGGAAGTGACAACTCCGCCTCGTGGAGAGTGTGTCTTCATCGACCAAGTGCCACCCAAGGAGAAGAAACTGATCGTGAAGGTGCATTAAGCTCAAAGGAAACAAGATTCCCAAAGGTTTGGTGAGTTTGGAGGAGTTGTTTGATAAACATGACAGATACGTGAGATCTAAAGTTTCGATCGACCTCGATCAAGAATCACCGAGTATGATAAAATTGATATGGGAGTTCTGATGACCCAAAGTTCGGTGAATATTGGGAAATGTTGCACATCAGATGAGAGGAGAAGAGCAATTGATCTTCTAAGGAAGTATAAGGATGTTCTTGCATATTCTTATGAAGATCTAAAAGCCTTCAAGCCAAAAGAAATGCAACACTCTATCCCTCTCAAACCAGGAATCAAGCCTTTCAAGCAGAAACAAAGGCAATATAATCCAAAAATAGCCGACACCATCTTTCAGGAGATCCAGAAATTGTTGAAGGCTAAAATCATTTTTCCCATTCACCATTCGACATGGATTGCAAACATTGTGCCTGTTAGGAAAAAGAATGGTGAGATCCGCATTTGTGTTGATTTCAGAACGAATCAAAGCTTCTTCGAAAGATAACTACCCTCTACCTATGATGGATCAAATATTGCAAGAAGAATAGTTCCCGAAATGTTATCTATGCTTGATGGGTTCTCGGATACAATCGTAGAGGTTGATATCATGCAGATCAACACAAGACACCTTCTTCACCACTCCTGGGGTACCTTCGCCCACAAGAGAATGCCTTTGGGCTGATTAATGCCGTGCCACTTTCCAGAGAGCTATGGATCTCTGGCTTTTGGAAGCTTGAAGGGAAATGTATAGTCATATACCTTGATGACCTGACAGTGTTCTCAAAGACAAGAGCGGATCACTTTGACCATCTGGAAACAGTCCTGCAGAGATGCCGAGAGCATGGGATTTCTTTGAATCCTAAAAATCTTCTGTGTTACAGTAGGGAAGCTATTAGGGCACATTGTCTCCAAGGATGGCATCAAGATTGATCCTGAACGAGTTCAAGCCATCCAGCAAATTCCTCTCCCAACCAGTAAAAAAGGCGTGCATTCCTTTTTCGGTAAGATCAATTTCTTAAGAAGATTCATCCCTGATTTTGCTGAATTAACTTTGAACATCTCTCAGATGATGAAAGGGAAGCAAGCGTTTGGTTGGTCTTCTGAAGGAAAGGAATCCTTTGAGGGTATCAAGAAAGCCATTGCTAAAACTCCAGTTTTGGCCTGCCCTGACTTCAGCAAAGATTTCATCATCTATTGCTACGCTACAGACAATACCCTGGCTGCTGTCTTAACCCAAGAAGACTCTGATGGACATGAGCTACCAATTGCCTTCATGAGCTATATCCTGAAGAATCATGAGCTGAAATACACCATGATGGAGAAGCATGCTTTTGCAAAGAGTCAAAGCCGTCAAGCAAGCTTCGCTTTTATATCCTCAACTCTCACTCTATGGTGCCGGGTTCCAGATACGATCTAAGTCAATTTACACAAGCAAGAATTTGGGTCCAAGAGAGGAAACTAGGTGGCTAAAGTCCAGAGTATGACATTGATATCAAACCAACCAAGCTGGTTCGTGGAAAGGGTCTTTGTGAGCTCATGGCCAAGGAGCCAAACATGAGTCGGGCTGGAGGAGAAAGCCGACATTCCTACTGCTCTATTCCTTAGTTCAGCTGATGAATGGTATCTCGACATTGCCCATTTTCTCACCTATGGGGAATGCCCTCTCATTTAACTACCAAGGAAAAGAGGACTCGTTAAATTGAGATCAGCACAATATGTACCGTGGGAAAATGCCTTGTTCAAGCGTGGTTTAGATGGGAGATTCTCAAGTGTGTGGACAAGGAGCAAGCAGAGAAAGTTGCTCTCGCCTTTCCATGATCGTGCATGTGGAGGGCACTATTCATCAACAGCCACACCACAAGATACTCCGGGAGGATATTACCGGGCCTTCTTTGTTCGTAGATGCATCCAAGTGGGTGGATAAATGCGAGGCCTGTCAAACTTTGTGGGAAGACCTAAACCGCCGCTCTCTCGCCTCTCAAGCCGCTTGTGATTGAGGAACCATTTCAACAAAGGGGGTCTAGACTTCATTGGTACATCGAATCCCCGCTTCTAGTGCTGGCCACACGCATGTGCTAATCGCCACCGACTACTTCACCAAATGGGTGGAAGCTATTCCTACCAAGAGCACTACTGAAGTTGTATGCAACTTCTCAAAGAGAACATCTTAGTAAGGTATGGTGTACCTAACAAGATCAGAATGCATAATGCTTCGAACTTCTCCTCAACCGAGATCATGGATTTTTGCCACGGGTATGGCATCTCTCCGGCTCATTCTTCGATTATTATCCCTGTGGAATGGACAAGGTAATCCACCAACAAAAATCTGGTGACTATCATAAGGAAGTGGTCAATGAGTCTCAATAAACCGGCATAAGAAGCTTTATGATGCTCTTTCGCGCAGACAGATCACACCTAAAAGAGCCATTGAATGTCCCCTTTCAAGTAGTGTATGGAGTAGAGGCTCAATTGCCAGTGACAAGTGGAACCGCCCGCCTTGCACCCGATGAAGGCCATCAAGACACTAGTTTCAAAGTGATGCTCGACAAAAGAATCATGTACCGCACAAACCGAACGAGGATAGATTGAGGTCATTGATGTAATATCTGCTCACCAAAGAAGGTGAAGGTTCTGTTTCGATAAGAAAGCTAGGTCCAGAGAGTTCCAAGTTGGTGATACCGTCAAGTTATGGGACAAAAGACATGAACCTCGTGGGCAGCCATGGAAAATTTGATTCTCTCGTGGCTTGACCTTTCAAGATAAGACACTTTCTGGTAAGGACTCTTTCTATCTTGATTACATGGATGGTTCTCCCTCCCACTTCCTTATAGTGGGCAAGTATTTGAAGTTGTTCAAGTCCTAGGTGACTAGGAGTCCCTTTGTATATTATGTGCAAGTGTTTTTGCTTTTTCTACTTTTGGTGTGTTTCCTCTCCGTTGTGTGTGTGCCCTCTCGTATTGGTTTGTTTTTGACTCCTTCGCCCAATGGATAAGGCACTCGGTCCGCTTCACCGAAGTTCTCTAAGTTCTGCCTTGTCTCATTCTATGAATTTACACCAAGTCATCCCCATGTAAGGAGCCAGTGTTGTCTACTCAAAATTTCCCGCCCGATAAGAGTAAAATTTCAAAATTTTGAGTTTAAGTGTTCTCTCTGAAGTGCCTAAGTCGTGAAGTTGAAAAAATCTGTGTTTTGGGTCTTTTTGTGTGATTTTCGGGCCTGTCGGAACTTTTTGTCCCATCTGTCCCAAGTACGAAAGTGCATTCTGTTCCCCGATCGGCCGAAGTCCCCGAAGCTGTCTCATTTTCGGGCCCGTCGGAAGGTTTTGTCCCAAGTGTCCCTAAACGTTTTGTGCGAACTGTTCCAATTTCGGCCGAATCATCCTTCCCGCGTACTTCGCACTTTCCTGTCCTAAATGACCCAAAGTTAAAAGTGTGAGCTTTCCCATTTTCGGCCGAAACTCCCGAGTCGCGTACTTCAGAGCTCTTTGTCCCAAATCGAAAAATGCGAACTGTTCCAATTTCGCCGATTTGCCCAACCGCGCCCTTCGCGCGCCCCAAATGTCCCATTCTCAAAAATGCGCCCTGTTTCATTTTCGGCCGAGCCGGTCAAGTCGCGTACTGAACTTTTTGTCCTGAATGTCCCAAGTCCAAACGGGCCCTTTGTTCCAAATTCGGCCGAAACACCCGAATCGCGTACTTCGCACATTTTCGTCCCATTTGTTCCAAATGCATTTGTGCGTCTTCTCCCTGTTTCGCCCGAACCGGCCGAGCCGCGTGTTTCGCGCATTCGCGTCTCACCTGTCCCAAGCGTACCAAGTGTCATTCACACTTAGCTTCTCCCGCTCATTCCGAATATGATGCTTTTTCAAATTGGTGGTTGTGTATTCAATGCGCATTAAATTCATTCCGCTCCTCAAACGGCTATATAACCAAGCATACCACCTTCGCATTTTTCGCATTGCTTCCTTGCTATCGTTTGCTCAAACCCTTGCAATCTAGTTCCCTGCGCAAATATCCCTTCCCTTTGCAAATTCCTTCCAGAGTCTAGGTCGCAGCTCCGAATCTATCAATATGAAGATCAAGTTTCAGGGGCAGGAGCAAATTTCTCCACTTGAGTCTGCTGCTAGCAATATCGGAGACAGTGAAGCTCGTCATCTCGACTTCGGTGATTTTTGGTCAAGAATGACAGATGCAAACCCTACGCCAATGGCACAGATGATTAACGATAGCGGTTTAGCTTTCGCCGGAGGATTCCCTATCTCAGTGCAGTGTGCTGATACTGTACTTTCATGCGGAGCTCACTTCGACCCCGCTACGAGCGAATTGACAAACGTACACGGGGAGCTCATTGCCAAGCTGGACGCTGCCGCCATTGGAGCTGCTCTGAGGATTCCGGAGATGGACAATGCTATAGTCGTCTCTCGGGATCAAGCATGTGCCATGTTCGACCAAGACAAAGTTGATAAATATAAAGCTCGAGTGGCGAAGTCTTGGTGAAGAACCCTAAGAAAGGTCCTTCTCGCTCCCGACCAAAACCCTCTTCGGGCAGATTTCAATGAAGAACTGTCAGACTTCATAATACTGCTGGCTCAAGTTATGGGTTTGCCCTCCACCAATGAATTTCATTTCTCGGATGTGCCCGCCATCAAAGCATGGTGTGCGAGGGAACACAAAATATCAATCTGGCAGTAGATCATCAAGATGAATTTGGCCGAGCAGCTATCTAACGCTCAAAGATCAAAGAAGTTCTTCATGACTTCGTATCTTATGTATACCCTAAAGCATCGAGCAAAGTGGTTTGGCTTCTCCTACATGATACACACAAAGATGATCCAAAGATATGCCTATCGCCTGCAGCTCACCCTAGAGACCAAAGAATCGGAATTTCCAAGGGTCACGATGCTTTCACCATGTACGTGGTCGATTGCTCAAGGTGACACCGCTAGAAGGTTTTCGATGAAGCCATGAACCCGATATCACAATATGGAGCCTATTTCATTCAATTCAGAAATTTTCTTATATCAGCTCGCTGTTATGAGAGCACTCCTCTCGCGGCTTCCCATGTTCTCGCAATGACAAAATGGCCTTGATTGAAATATGCAGCAACTAGACAAGTTGCACGTAACTTGCAGAGACAAGAAGATTTTCGGCTTGCACTTTCCCATCTCTCCGGGAAACTACACATGCAAAAAAAGCTCTGGATGCTCGTAACATGTAAAGAGCCCCGTCCCTATCATCTGCTCATTTCTTCTGCCAAGAACCTCGCTTTGACTTGAAGAAATTCATGAATGTAACATCAAGATAATCTATCATCATAGGGCAGATATACGTAAGACTACCGGGCCGATCGTGCAGATGATTTTGAAGCCGTAAGAAGGCATCAGGCAGTGTTCTCCCCGCAATCGATCCAAGAACTCGGCCCGTACTCAAGTTCCCGAAGGTCTCCAGATGACAATTTCGAACTATACTCGTATGAGTATGAAAATGTGATTAAGCACACTCCTCCGGGAGGACTCGGATTGGAACAGAAAGAGAGAGATGATCTCGGCCGAGATTCTTGCTCCAGCCTTGATCGTGAACTAGGGTCCTGTTCAAGAAGAAGATCCGAGAATTCAAGAGGCACTCAGAGAATCCAGCTCCAAGGATGATTCAACACCCATAAGAGAGGCATCGGGCCCAGCAGTCCGGAACACCAGCTGAAAACCCCTTCCGCCTCAACAAACTCTGGGACTCGTGGAATCTACTCCTTCTCCATCTACCTGTATACAAGAAGAAACTCAAAGAGGTAAAGAAGGAGCCTGCAGAGAATGATCCTCCAAGAAAACAGGCAGAGTTGCCTATGGGGCCAGAGAACATCATCGTTCTCAGTGAAAGTGAAGAAAGTGAGATGCCAACTCCTGCAAGTGTTCCTGAAAATCCAGCAGATAAAGATAAGGAGGTCCAGAGCACTGAACTTCCAGGTACTACTGATTCTTCTACCGCCATTACCTCCAAAGTTGTTCTACCCACATCTCACTGAGTCAACAAATGCATTGCACTTGAGTGTCATGAGCTCCCTGTCTCTTGGTCCCCTTGCTTCTCCTGCAGATTCTTCTTCCTCTTTTGCTTGGGTGCAACCTCTGGTTGACAAAAGGAAGAGGAAATCCTCCTCTCAAAGCTTGGGACCAAATTTTGATGCTGTAGCAGCCTTGTTGGGCACCACTCCTTCTCGCGCCAAGAAAGCCGTAACTACTTCCGTGATTGTGTCGATGCTCAAGGTCAGCAATTCCTCGGAGATTGCTAAGCCCACAAGAGACAAATCGAATCGACTTGCCGACATCCGACTGAGCTTTCAAGGATCCCTATGGGAGAGTCTACTCCTCGAAGGTGAGATTCATAACCTCCAGAAAACAACACAAGGGTCATCTGGAAGGGTAGAGAAAGGGCAAGCAGATTTATTGAGCAGCCTAGAAGAACAAGCCCAAGTTCTCACGAAGTTTTATCAAGTCACTTTTGTCTAAGGACAAAGTTTTGACCCTACCCCCTCGATCGCTCTACCGCCTCCCGTAATTCTAAGCCAAGATGAAGTGCAAAGTATTAAAGATATGCACAAGTATTCGTCTATGGCGGCAGAGCTATCAAGCCATGGTAGATGACATGCTTGTTGCCGACTAAACTTCATCGATGAAGCTTTTAAGCTACATGGAAAGGTAGATAATTTGCAATGTAAGCGTCCTCTACTATTGGGGTAATGGATAAAGAGCTTAAGCTCTCGAGTAGTCAGATTGTAGACCTTCGCCTCATGGGCCGACAGATGAGAACATCTTATCGGGCGAACAAGATTTTCGATGATGCTAAGGACAATCACAAAATCTTGGGTCTACAGCGTGGAGTGGAAAATCAAAGTCCCGGAGGAAGTCAGTAGGAGAAATGAAGAATACCGGCGTAAGGGAGAAGCTTTCAAGACACTCGGCAGCACAACTGCGCGCTCAAAGATATGCATTGTCATCTTCAGGATGAAAACTCGCGTTCCTTGTCCTCGCAAGAAATCAAAGCTCGGGCCGAGCTTTTGTCAAAGATAATCTTTTCAAGGAAGACTCCATCTCTAAGGACAAGATAAAGGAAATTTGTTCTTCTCTTACCCTATCAAGAAGCAAACAAAGACTATCATACTCACGCGAGTTTGATAAAGAGATGGAGAAATGTCTGGGATTTTGGACTCGCCCGCAACCAACACGCGCTCCCTCGTGGCAGTAGATATAGCTGAGTCATCAAGAAGTTCAGCAGCAATGGATTCTCAAGACAAAGTGGGTCCCTCCCAATAGCCGGCCACCTGTCTCCTTCTCCTTCCTTTCCTCTTCTTTCCTTTCTTTTCGTATTCTTTGTAATTAGTTAAGGTATTGCAATTGGCGGTACTTAACTATTCTTTAGTTAAAAGAAACGGTTACGAAGAGTAACTGACTTGTAATCTATATAATGGCCTTTCCACGCCATTTTCCGAAGGAGGAAGAACTTGGATATTTGCTGAAAGTGTAAATAGATCTTAAAGAAATCAATACAAAAGGGCTTTCCATTCTTTGTCTATCTGATTCTTGTTGTCTCTGTGTTTTCCTTTAATATTGTGAAGATCATTTTGTTCCTAACTCGTTTAGTCTCTCTGATTGCATACTGTTCAGTTTTGCAAGTACAGTGATCTTGTACAACCAAGAAGGAACTTTGTGTCCTTGATTAACAAATCTGAAGAAGGTTATTTACGGAACTTTGTGTCTTTAAATTTAATCCCATTCAGCTAATGCAAATGATCTTGTCTTAAATCCTTTGAAGCTTCGCATACACGAAGAATTATTCTGCTATCTATAATTCTGAATGTTGCTATTCTGCTCATCTTCTTATTCCCCTTCCTCAGTCCTGGCGTAACTGATGATCCTTGTGGAAAACACTTTCGTAATATCCAAGTTTGACCATAAAATAATGTTCTGTGTATTTGTAAATAAGTTCGTTTCAGAATAAGGGAACCTCTCCCATTAAAGAGGAGGGACTTTTGTCCCCTGACTGTTGCTCTTCTAAAAAGTCCTATTATTGGGAGTCTCATTTACGACATATACTAGACCAGATATAAGCTTTGCGATCAGCTATTTATCATGCTTCATGCAAGAACTAAAAATATGTCATTGGAAAGCAAAGAAAGAGAATACTGAGATATCTAAAGGGTACAGTTGACCTTGGTCTAGGGTATAAGAAGCACGCCAACTCTTCTTGACAAGATATTTAGATTCGAGATCATGTAGGAAACATGGATGATAGGAAGTAAACATCAAGCTTTGTCTTCTTTATGGGATCCGGACCGATATCATGGGGAAGCAAGAAACAAAACTTTGTTTCTCGCTCTTCTACTCTGCAGCAGTATAGAGCTGCAGTGAAGTTGTTTGTGAAGCAATATGGCTACATTGAATCTGGAAGGAATCGGTCTACCACAACAGAAATCTACTCCAGATATGTTGATGATGGAGTTCTCAAGCTTGTTTGCAATCCAAGATTTCATGAGAGAATCAAGCATATTGAAGTACAGTGTTCATTTCATACGCGAGCATGTCTTCAAGCACAACATAGCCTGATTCGAGGTTTCCTCTACAACCTGAACAGTAAGGCAAATGTTTTCACTAAGTCACTTGCACGTGACAAATTCACACTTTGTTTAGAGAGTTCCTCTCCACTTCATCGGGAAACTATGCAAAATTAAGGGGGATATGTTAGCATAATTTAGCATGCAATAATGTTAGCATAATTTAGCATAGGCATATTTATTGCATTGTCTTTTATTTAATAATGTGCAACATGTGCACTCTAGTCAGTGACTTGCATTCACTATTGTTATGTTGGATAGCATTCAATATTGGTATTAGTAGTAATTACATGTGCATTTGAGATGGGTCTTATCATCTCATAGTTGGTTCCGATAGGGTGTCATGTTTATCCATATGAGGTCAGTCTAATATCTATAAATATTACAGCTCTTGCATTGTTATGTAATCTCGATTTCATGATCAATAATATTTGTGAGGATTCCTTCCTACATCAAATGATAACTTTGGGGAAACAAAACAAGATCATAATGCCTCTTTTCAATTGGATGAATGACAACTCTTTTCCCAAATGGATCTCATTAATAATATAGCGCTTGATGAATAAGAAATGCTTGGCTATCGTGACTTTGACATCCACTCTAATCGGAGCACTAGTGATGTTCCAACTTCCTTGCGCAAAAAACAACACATTTTTTCATAGTGTTTAATCTAGGGTTCATTTTAAGAAGCCTTTGGTAAAATGGAGGTGGAAAATCCCGAATATACTGGAACCACTTTCACGTAAAGGTGAATTTTCCAATTTTTGAGAATGAAATTTTAGCCTACTATTATTTGAGCGAGAGTGAGTGCCACTGAGAGTGAGTTACCTGAAGGGAAAAAAATAATACAGACGCATGTTATGTAAACAAATTTGCTCATTAATGAATACAAAATACAAGGATTTCTAGATGCATGTGATTTTGATGGGCTCGTTAAGATGCCCCAATTTGAGATTGATCATGACATTCTAAATTACCTTCTCTCCTCGTATAATATAGAGATGGTAATTTTATTATTATTATGGATGATGGTCATATATTCCAATTTAGTGTCGATCCAAGCTGATATCCATCGGTTGACAGGCCTTCCGTTTAAAAATTCCCCATAGTAACAATGAAAAGAAACCCTCATTGAAAATGATAAGAAGTACCTCAAATCTACTTTTGGTTTCCATGTTGATTGTACGTGTAATCTATTTTCAATTTTCATTTGAATTTTTTTTATTTTGATACAATTCAAATTGATATTAATTCAATGAATTTTTGTATCTCACGTCAATAAATCAAGATGAGGTGTGGATACGCAAGGAATTACACACCACTTTCTTGTTGCCATGATTTCTTTCTTTCAAGCTAGAATTGTTTTGTAGGGTCGGAAAATGGATATACCAAACTGGGCTATTGCATACATTCTTGCAATGATCGGAAAGCTAAAATTTGATTGGTGCACCTTTTTATCAATAAAATAAAATATGACATTACAAATGCATCACTTTCTGAAAAACTAGTTATTCACTCCACAAACTATCTCCTTGGCCTTTATTACGAGGCTCTTTTTAATTTAAAAGACAAACCAATTCCTACTTGCATGGATGAGACAATGAAGAATTTGTCAATTCCATTTCAAGAACAACAGGTATATAGTTTATATTTTGACATTAGACTTTAGTATGGTTATTGTCTTGATTATGTACTTGTGATTGAATCTTTATGCAAGTACTAACATTATGTACTTCTGAATCTGATTAAATATTGACCATTTATGTAGAGAATATTTTTGGAGGCCCCTTCCAAAAAAAAGTGGCATCAAGAGGAAGAGGCCAACAACATGTTGAGGCGTCGGAGATTCACAATCTGAAATGGAAGTTCACTCATCAGAACCCCCAAGCATTTGCATTAGTTAAAAAAAAGAGAGACATAATACCTAACATTTACTATTTACAAATTACCATTTTCTATTTACAATTTACCATTTACCATATTGAATTGACATGCAATCGATTATTGTTGCACTTGCAGGGACTTTGGACTATACGCGTGCTTCTCAACCATCTTCTTCACCAACTCACTCAGTTCAATCACATGTAATTGTTCGATTCTCAACACCCTGCTCAACAATCCCAGCCACACACAACTCAAACACAACCAATTACTACTCCAACATGGCCACCTCAAGTACAAAGTTACCCCTCAACAACAAGGTATGATTTTATTGCTTTAGTACAAGTTTTGAATAGTTTTTCATATAATTTCATAGTTTTTGCATAGTTTAATAGTTTTTCATATGATTTAGTAATGATTTTGTTGATTTTTCTTGGACTTTTTAGTACATTGTAGTCCTTTCATCCATCTGTACAAACAAGTGCACACCACCACATCCTCCACCATTATGATTCAAAATGCCAACAGAGGTTCAGGAAAAAAGAACATTGGTAAATGCATGCCAATTCCTCCGGCCCCTAGTGGGACACTAAACATTGCCTCCTCATTTTGAATTCCAACCCTCTCTCTCGGTGGCTTGCCCAATGCAACCGGCATATCAATTTTAAATAATATAACTTTAGATGAAGATTACTTGGGCATTGATAGCAATGACCCAACAAGATTTTTCAATACACGTGAGATGATTCAAGGCCAACAGGTATATTTCTATTTCAACGTAATTTATTCAACTTTTTTACATTTCACTTTTGATTTCAATATTTGAATATTGATTTATTTTATCGCAAATAGGATCAGGCCACCCAAAGGAAAAAAGAGGTAGCAGATGATGATCAACCCGAAAGCCCCCATACCTCCATCGACATCATCTTCTTTGAGATACAAGATGGTGAACAATTGCTATCATTTCCTTTAGAGAACTTGATTGGTTATGATTGTCAATCCCATGTCCAAGAGTTTATTGTACCTCATATCAGTCAACTCATAGAATGGGAGAGAAGGGAAAAAGTACTAATCAATGAGATAATAAGTCATTATGAAAATTATTGGCAAAGGGATAGTTTATACGCTGTAGTCCAAAATCAACCTGCGAAGATGGATGCCTTACTTACCCAAGAAAGAAGTGGGACTATCACGTATAACAACAATTATAAAGACAATATTTTAGATAAAGCATTAAACAAATTGGAAAATATTAGTGTTGAAGCCCAAACATATTTTAACAAATGGTCTAAGGACAAGGATCTGGTGGCAATTGCAAATGCCGAAAGAGATAGAGCGGTCGTAAGTATTATCACTTTGAAACAATATTTTTTGTTAATTTGAAATTTTCTTATTTTAGTAATATGTTTAATTGAGCTCACTTTTTTTTTGTAGTTGAAATATGAAAATTTGAAGAGTCAAGCAAAGGTGTTCCAAGTTCACTTGGAAACCATGAAGAACAATTTATCCACAACAATGAAGATGAAAGAAAATATTGTTTTAGTTAACAAACAAAACAATACACTAAAGTGGATAATTAAAGAGAATGGATTTGACCTGAAATTTTATTCAAAACTAAAAGGCAATTACAGATGCTAGTTTGGTATCCCATGGAGATGTGAAAAGGAAGAACAAACAATCTTAAAGAATCTAAACAAGTGTTGTGGAAGATCTGATTAGTTCTGGGATTATTCAAGCAAAGAGTACAGGAGGGAAAGCCATTGGGGAAAGGGGTACAAAAGATGCCAAGTTTGTTGGGGAAAAATTTCATGATTGAGGGTTGAAAAATTGAAACTTTAAATTTGAAAATTTGAAATACTTTATATATTGAAGTATGAAACTTGAATGTGATGGCATTTGAAAATTTGAAATACTTTATATATTTAAGTATGAAACTTGAATGTGATGGCATTTCAAAATTTGAAATACTTTATATATCTGTATTTTTATGTCATGACTTGTTTAAATATTTGAAATATTAAAATTTAGAATTTTTATATATTATGATTATATATATATTAGAATAGATTGATGATATAATGTGTATATGCATTTGATATGAATGTGATGGCATTATGATAATGGTTAATTATTTATTTTAAGAAAATTTGGAATGTGGTATGATAGAGACATCTTAATAGAGTTAAATCTTCTTCTCTCTACTTGTAAAATTCAAACTTGTATCAGGTTTCTTCACATTTAAACCTTCTCAATAATCTTCTCTCTACTTGTAATGATGATTGCATTAGATGTGGATGATGACATTAGAATAGATATGGATGATGATGAATTGTATGTGGACGTAGATTTAGCTTCAAGCATGATCATGGAATCTGGATGATGATAATGGATAATTGTTTTAAGAAAATTTGGAATGTGGTATGACAGAGACATTTAAACCTTCTCAAAATCTTCTTCTCTCTCTAATGATATGATGACATTAGAATGGATATAGATGATGATGAATGATGATAATGGATAATTGTTTTAAGAAAAATTGGAATGTGTTAGGACAAGACATCTTAATATAGTAAAATCTTCTTCTCTCTACTTGTAAAATTTGAACTCTGTATCAGGTTTCTTCACATTTAAACCTTCTCAAAATCTTCTTCTCTCTACTTGTAATGAATCAATGATATGATGACATTATGATGGATGATGACATTAAAATAGATATGGATGATGATGAATTATGTGGATGTAGATTTAGCTTCAAGCACAATCATGGATGATGATAATGGATAATAAGAAAATTGAATGATTTTAAAAAAATTGGATGTGTTATGGATAGAATAGATCTTCTTCTTTCTAAAAGGAATGTTTTAGAGACATCTTTCTCTTCTTCTCTCTACTTGTAAAATTTGAACTTAGATCGTTTTTCACATTTAAACCTTCTCAAAATATTCTTCTCTCTACTTATAATGAATCAATGATATGATGACATTAGATAATGGATGATGACATTAAAAATAGATGAATGATGATGAATGATTTTTTAAAATCAAGATCATGATGATGGATGATATAATGATAATTATTTTAAAATAATGAATCAATGATATGATCATTAAGATGGATGATGATATTAAAATAGAATGGATAATTTTAGATTTAGAAAATCATGGATGATTATAATGATAATTAAGAAAACATCTTAAATAAAGAAAATCTTCTTCTCTACTTGTAAAATTTGAACTCTGTATCAGAGTTTCTTCACATTTAAACCTTCTCAAAATATTCTTCTCTCTACTTGTAATGAATCATGATGATATGATGACATTATGGATGATGACATTAAAATAGATATGGATGATGATGAATTGTATGTGGACATAGATTTAGCTTCAAGCACGATCATGGATGATGATAATGGATAATTGTTTTAAGAAAATTTGGAATGTGTTGAAAGACATCTTAAATATGGAAAAATTCTTCTCTCTACTTGTAAAATTAAAATTGACATTTGAATATATGAATTTAATGATTGATAATTTTTAAAAAAATAAATTATTGGAATCATCTTATGGAAAAACATTAAAAAATTATACGATAGATTGAAAACAAATCATTGAAAATTAGATGTGGATGATGACATTAAAATGATATGATGATGAAATATGTGACATAGATGAAAATTAAGAAATATGGATATTGTTTTAATAAAATTTAAACCTTTAATAGAATGATGAATTCAAAAAGATCTCATTAATGATATGATGAAATTAGAATGGATTTAGATCAATGATGAATGATAATGGATAATTATTTTAAAAAAATTGGAATGTGTTAGACAAAACATCTTAATATGATAAAATCTTCTTCTTCTACTTGTAAAATTGAAATGAAATCATGTTTTCAAGGTTTTCACATTTAAACCTTAAAATAATATCTTATATCTCTATAAAATGATGATATGATGACATTAGAAATGATGATGACATTAAAATAGATATGGATGATGAATAATGATGACATAGATTTACTTCAAGAATGATAATGGATATGATGATAATGGATAAATTTTTAAGAAAAATGAAAATTTGAATGTGTTGTAAAATAATAAACATTTAAACCTTCTCAAAATATTCTTCTCTCTACTTGTAATGAATAATGATGACATGATATTAAATGATGATGACATAAAAATGATATGGATGATGATGAATAGATTTAGCTTCAAGCATGAATGGATGATGATAATGGAATTGTTTTAAAGAAAATTGGAATGTTAGAAGAGACATCTTAATACAGTAAAATCTTCTTCTCTCTACTTGTAAAATTAGAACTTTGTATCAGGTTTCTTCACATTTAAACCTTCTCAAAATCTTCTTCTCTCTACTTGTAATGAATCAATGATATGATGACATAGATGATGATGATGATGATGACATTAAAATAGATATGATGATGATGAATTGT
Organism: Taxus wallichiana var. yunnanensis; assembly: GCA_018340775.1. Taxonomy (NCBI): domain Eukaryota; kingdom Viridiplantae; phylum Streptophyta; class Pinopsida; order Cupressales; family Taxaceae; genus Taxus; species Taxus wallichiana. The sequence continues at coordinate 843,100,799 of CM031238.1, forward strand.
ATGATGGACGTAGATTTAGCTTCAAGCATGATCATGGATGATGATAATGGATAATTGTTTTAAGAAAATTTGGAATGTTATGACAAAAACATCTTAATATGGAAAAATCTTCCTCTCTCTACTTGTAAAATTTGAATGTGTGATTTTTACATGTAATTTGATATTCATCCCACAAATTTTAAACACTTCATCAAAGCATTTTACAAATACAAAAATAAATTAAACATAATTGTAAAAACTCAAGCAATGTCATATGATAGGGTTTAAGCTACCTCTTGTCTTTTAGATGGTTGTGATAAAGCATATGGAAGGAAAATGAGAAATCATCCTTTGTAAATGCTAGAAGATGACCTTGATTCAAAAAAAATCAACAAAAAATGGATTAGTATATAGATGGGTGAGTTTCTGACATTTTCAATCCGAGAAGTGAGAGCTTCCTCGGATGGATGTCAACCCATGTTTTCAAGAAAAAAAAAAAAATGAAATAATGATTGAGTGGATTAAGGAAGAAACAAAAAGATTAAAGAAAATGCAAATGATAACATGTACATGTCTGGAAAGTAGAAGTCTGGAAGTCTGGAAGAGTATAACAGTGGAAGAATATGCAGATCTGAACTCTGAAGGCCTTGCAAATTAGTATTGAAAAATGCATGTAAACAAAATTTTTAAAATAGAAAGATTAAAAAAATGCAAATGAGAACAATGCATGTTTGGATAAAGTGGAAATAGAAAGTATAAAGTGGAAGAATATGCGATCTGAACTATGAAGGCCAAAATTAGTATTAAAAAATATGTATAAAACAAATTTTTAAAAATGGAAATTGGTATTCAAAAAATCCAAAATAGTAATTATATAAATATTTTTTAATATAATTGTATAAATAAATGTAAATATATATACTGTAAACATCTTTAATGATAACAAGAGCTGAAACAAAATATGTTAAAAATCCTCCTCAGTCAATATTTGCATCTGTAGAGTTACAATTGTGTTCATTTTATGTTATCTAACTACAAACTATTATATTTGAATATGTTAATATGAAATTGAATAAATAACCACAATTAAAATGTAAGGTGACAAACAATAAAAGTAAGGTCAAGGAGATACCTATTTAAAGCTGAAACAATCCATTATCAATAGCTTCTTCAAAGTCGATGTTCTCTTCTTGTAGAGTGTGATGACACACCAATTCTAGTCTCATCATTGGGAACAATTGTACTTGTAGTTGTATTATTTACACCTCTTCTTTCGGAAAGGGAATTCAATGTGCAATTTCTCTATCGAAAGGAAAGGTTTCCAAGGAGTAGTGAGAAACATAACACCTCATGCAACTTTCAGATTTTTATCCAACTTGTTTCTTAGTTTTGATTTTATAAATGATAAAGCACTGAAAACCCTTTCATCCTCCACAGACCCCAAAATCATTGTTTGGCATAACTCATATAATCTGAAATATTCATGCTGATGTCTTCTTGTAAGACAATACTTTGATAGATTCCTCACCAAGAGCCCTTGTAATAACACCTCTCAGAAGGTTCATCTAATTTTTATATTGGTTCTCTCATTGTTGTTGCAAAATTTGTTGATTGAGACTTTAATAAATCAACATTCAATATACCTTTGATTTCCATACCCTTGACCTCTGAAGTCTTTGTGAAATGTTCCATTATTGTACCCATGGATTTATGGAAATGCTTTCTTACAAAGTCTACATGAGCACCTTCAATATTCCAAAAATTAGGATTCATCACACCCATTGCTTCAAGAATTTTATCTTTGGAGAAACGTTCTCTAATTTATGATGATAAGGATTCTGAAATTTTTTTAAGCTTTATTCTTGTTTCAACTGTAATAGAATCAAAGAGATTACGTGTCACATGAACTTCTTCTCTTTTCGATCCTGTAATATCTTGATGTTTTTACAAAATGTGTAGTGGTATGTCCCTCCCATTAACATTGATGCAAGAGGTGATCGTGGATATTAAATCTCAAATAGTTACTGGGATTCTTAAGATCTAATAAAGCTTTCCAATTCTGAAAAAATAGGTGTATCAAAACTATCTTGGGAAGTGTACAAGATATCAAGATTTTGACATACCATTTTTCTCATCCGTATAAAATCCACAATATAGATTAATCTCCCCATGTGCATGCTTCATCAGTGTATTGATCTCCTGCAACATTGGAAGAATACCAACCAATGTAAGAAATGTCTCCAAATTAGTTAAATGGAACAACAAAGTCCCTCACCCTATCAACTTCATGATGATATTTGTGCATGAAACCAACCAACGAAGGATACTCCTCACATGAACTCTGCATGCAAGTTCATACAAAGAAATCCATCTTGTCTCAACATCCTTCAAAATTTTTTTGCCATCTGTAATTCCAATTGCAAATTTTTGGAACTCAAGAAATCACTTTGGGTTGCTTTCCATATAGGCATGAAGTTCTCTTATAAGGTCTTCTACTTTAGCAACATTTTCGTAGTTGCTTACCATTTTATACGCTAAATTCATTTGTGAGCCATACAAGTGAATTGCTAGCATATAAGGGGCCATTGTTGTTTGCAATCTAACACACAACCCTATTTGGTGACCCTGCATGATTGATGCACCATCTGCTCCAATGCATACCAACTTTGTAGCAATTTCATAATCAGTCATTCAACAATATCTTTCAAATGAGAAACAACTATTTTATGTAGGTTTTTGGCATTACAATTTTCAACCATTTTCATAACACCCAACAGATGAGGTGTCCTTATATGATTTTCTAAAGTATAGATGTGGATACATACCCATGCAAGTTGTTTCGACTGTTGTCACTTCATCAATTGAAAGAGAGATAAACTTTACTTTTTTACATTCTCTTTCAAATCTTCCTTCTCTATCATTGAAAGGCATTTTTCCATTTCCCATGCACTACTGTCAGACCAATGAGACTGAGGAATGTTGTGCATTCCATTATATTGATACAAAATTTGAAATCGAGGAAATCCAAAATCGGTCTTCCTTTCTTAAGTATGTGAAATAAAGTAGAGAACTGTATGAGTTTTGCATGCAGATTTGATTGATTCATCTTACCAATTTGTGATGTGATCATTCCTCCCTTTTCCATGAGATGTCTATTTTTTTTTCTCTCGCTTCATACTCTTACATGTATTTAACATGCATGCATTATTTTTTAGTTTTCCACCTGTGTGTTTTGATTTTCTAGCCATCCTCCCCCATTATAGTCAAATATTTTTTTCCACAGTGTTTTTCTATAGTGTCAACTTCAGTTGCATTTTTGTTGCTTTCCCAATTTCCATGTACATATTATACATGTACATTTAGATGGGATCTCTTCTAAATTAGATGGTTGTACAAGTTTGATAAATGGAAATTTGGCAGCCCAATCAAACTTGTATGTCCTCCCAAGTGTCCACATATTTTTGTTCATTTTCAATGTTTTACTTTTATGAGTAGAATTTTGAGCATTACCACAATCACCTGCTTTCCTCTTTCATGAACCAAAATTTGCATTTGATTTTTGAGTTCCATTTTTTGAGTATTTGTATGTGTGATATCTTGATGCACTCTGGTTGCACCTCAATCAAGAATATCTTCAAGCTCGGCATCTCAATAGGTATATCTTCAAGATCTGGCATGGTATCATCATAGGTGTCATTTGGTTGATACTATGTAGAATGCATGTCCACCTCAATATTACCTTCCACACAGTTTGTACTCTGATTCATTCTAGTGGAAGCTATATGGGTGTTGGTGGTTGCAGTATATGTAGCAAGAGTTTCCAAAATACTTGAACATGGACTTATGAGATTTCTTAGTTACTTTTTGGGTCTTCTCATTTTGAGCACTAACACCTTCCATTATTCTGAATGGCTAAGTTGAAATTTCTATTGTGTCAGAAATCTTTGAGTTGTGTGTCAACAACAAATCAATCGTTCATCAATCAACAATAACTCTTATCGTGCGTCAACAAATAAGGATTGTGTCATGTGTCAGAGAAGGATTGTGTCATGTGTCAATAAGATAACTATCGTGCATGCATCAACAATAGTTGGGTCAGGTGTTAGTTGAGACTTGAGTCTCCTTGTCGGGCATCAAATGAGTCGCGCATCAAAAATACAATAAGTCATGCGTGTCAATAAATATCATTGTCACGCATAAGAAAACTATCATCGTGCATCAACAAAAAAGTAAATCATGTGCATCAACAAGAGTAGTGTCGGGCATCAACAAGAAAACCCTTGTCATGCGTCAGCAATATCTCCTTGTTCATCGTCCACAAAAAATTTTTTGCATTGTTAGCAAATGTAATAAGTCATGCGTCAAAAATATCATTTATCGTCGCGTTAGAAAAAATCTATCATGTCAAGTCAACAAGATCATGTTGGGTGTGTAACACACCAAACCTTGTCACGCATCAGCAATATCTCCTTGTCACCCATCCACAAAAAACCTTTTGTGCATCAAAAATATTACTAGTCACGTGTCAACAAATAACACATGTTCACCCGATGCAAACTACTAAATAGTAAACAAATATGCATTGTGCTTTGGTGCTTAGAGTATGCAAGTTCACGGTATTGGTAAGGTTTGGTGGTAGTATACTACCCGATGAATCACCTAGGTTTTTATAGGAGATGTTTTCAAATGTAGGTGAAGCGACCCCTAAAAAAATATACTATAAATTTTAGGTGAACAAGACACTGACCTGCTCGAAAAATTCACCTTTTCAAATTTTCCTAAAATGAAATTTTGCAATGTTGAAATCCTATTTCAATGATTAGAAAATTATTGTGTCCAACACTCATTCATTCTTATCAAAAGAAAAATGAAATTTTTCCTTTCATCACCCCATTTATTTTCCATGGACTTGGTTGAAAACCACAACAAGGAAATATTGAAATCATTAAATGCTCATGTGGCGTGTTGCAATGTTGAATATACAAGACAAAACTCCTCAACCGACCTTGAGGATGATTAATTATAAATAAAGTTTCTTACTTGTGAAAATGTGTTTTGAAGCTGAACTTATCAATGGTGTCATTGGTAAAGTGATTTCAATCATCTACAACACATGTTGAAACCCAAACTAACTATTACTTTTCATCATAATTAAATTTAGTAGATACTTTGGTCCCACATGGAATAACCTCAACTCATTGTATTTACCTTTATTTCCAATTTCATGGGAAAACCATAGATAAATCCCTTTTAAAATGTCTTGGAATCTTTGAAAATCCATAAATTTCAAGGTATTACATTTCTGGAGTAACCATAGAAATTGGAGGCATTGAATGCTTAAGGCTTACTTTTGCATTGATATCCGAGTTTGTTTCATGGTGCTTAAGGCTTCTTGTTTCAGTGGCATGCTTAAGGATTACATTAAGATGATTGAATATGTTAGTGTGATATGTCATGGTGCTTTGAGAAAAGTTTCAGGTTGCTAGGATGTGAATTTTTCAAGATATGTCATTTTTGGTGAGACAGGGTTAAGAACTAGTGCATTTCTAGCTCAAATTTGAACTTCTGATGCTCACCTCGATTATGTCCTTTGCATATGACCTTGTGGATTTCAGGGATGTTTCTACATTTATTCTAGAACATTTCACAAAAATAATTAGTTCATTTCATCGTCAGGTTTTTATGAATGAATGTTAAGAAGGTAAACAACTGGTTATGGGTTTGAAACCCTAGCTTGAAAGCGGTATGCAAGAAACTATTCCTAAGTGTCCAGTTTTACTTCCAAGTGAATGGGTCATGATTGGAACATGTATAGTAACCCTTAAAATTTCTAGAAAGGTATGGTAGAGGTCATGGTGATGAGTGGGCCCCACTCAAACAAGTCAGTTTATGAAGAAGAGTGTTTTGGGATAAGGTTGTCCAAAGGAGTAGTATGCTAAATTGACATTGTGGAATTTATGTGAGTTTATATTAATTTTCAAATAGGTTTCAGGATTTTTTCATGAAGGTACATGGTCAAATGTGCTCCATTCAGGTTGACTAGTCAAAGGGCAATTTTGAGGCAATAAAAAAAAAGTGTTCAGTAAAATGGGTGTAGCTAGAGCTACAGATGGAATTTTGAGGTGACTCAAAATGTGTTGGAAAGAGGATTCAAATATATTTTAAGTGATAGGATTTTTGTCTCATGATTATTATATTTTATGTGGTTTCTAGCTCAATATTTTGACAAAAATATTTTTACCAATACAAGACAAGACATGATCTCGCTTGAGATTTTGAGTTGTTTGAAGCATGAGATGGATTAGGTGATACTTCCTATTACCTAGAAAGTGAATAGGTATTAATTTGGAATAAAATGAATCTATTTATAAGTCTTGAATATTCCTATAAATGTTTTTATCAGTTGATCTTTGAAAACATATTTTTGGGTAAGTTGATTTGGTGAAGACAAAAGTGATTGTGGTTTGAGCAGGTGAGTGTTTCAAGGATTCTAACTTGATTATAAGTGTTCTACAGGTTCTTCCATTTCCATTTAGTGGTCACATGACATATTTTTTATTTTTTAAAGTTATATAGTGGCATAAATAAGTTTTTACGGTCTGAAGGGTGTAGGAAACAACTATTTTGAGAAAAGTATAAAAACACTAGGCCCATTAAACAAAATAATTTGATTGGTTGAGATAAATTTCAAAAATTTATGATGTTTAAATGTTAATTTAAACATGTTTGGTGATTTATGGGTCATGAATAATTATGGTTTTGATGTTAGGGCATTTTTATCTTTGTGCTGTAGGATTTGACCATTTTGGAGCATGAAATGTTGTTTTTGGCTAGGCTGACCTACTTGGGTCACTTGTGACAGTTATGATTTGAATTTTGGATTTTTTCATGATGTATTGGTTGAGATAAATTAGGGAAAGATTTTTAGTTTGAATTTGAAATGAATAGGAGCTTATAAAATCATTGTTTTGGGTGTTTTTACAAGCGAGTTGAGTGTGTGCAAGAAGTGAAACTTAGGTGAGAGAAAGCTATTTAGGTGTGTTAGCATGAATTGAGATTATATCAGGTATGTGATAGGTCAAAAATATCATCAAGCATGTGTGCAAGTGTTTGAAGGCTTGAGAAGTGAAGGAAGAGCTAGTGTTTGTGAATGAGTGGAAACTTAGGGTTTGAGTAAGGTTTGAAGGAGTTTGGAGCTGAATCTTATGATCACCATCAACTGAGTTGTTGTATAATATTATCAATGATCTTATCATCAAAATCTCTTATGATGAGTTATATTCATAGGAGTCTCTTGTTGTGAGTAATATCAACAAGGGTTTAGGGGTTGGTGCCTTACTAAATAAATCTCTTGTGATGTGTAATATTCACTTGAGTCTTTGTTGTGTGTAATATCAAAAAAATTCAGTGGGTTTTCTTCCCTTGAGGTTTTCCCACTTACATCTTGTGTCTTGGTGTTGTTTCTCTTGCTCATGATTAATTGTATGAATGTTATATGTTGTTGTGCACACATTAATGGATGGATAATTGATAAATGGTTTATGTGAATGATCTAAAATTGAAATTAAATTGTAAGGACTGATTCACCCCCTCTCATTCCATTTTTCTTCCAACAATTAGTATTAGAGCAAGTCCTTTTGGAGAAGTTTGACAGCTTGAAAGGAGATCCTGAAGCACAAAATGGCAAGTGTTAGAGTCATAGGCAAGGAACCAATGTTTGATGGAACAAACTATGATTTTTGGAGTCTAAGGATGAAGACCTACATTATGTCACAAGGGTTTGATGTTTGGAAGATTGTGGAAGATGGATATACTCCTCCTGCCACTCCTATTACTAGTCAAGTAGATAAGGATGCATATGAACACAATTCTAAGGCCTTTAATGCTATCATTCAGGGTCTTAGAGAATCTAAGTTGGGAAAGGTAATGTACTGAAAATCAACAAAGGAAGCATGGGAGAAATTTCAAGTCCTATATGAAGGTGACTCAAAGGTAAGAATTGCTAAACTTCAAACCTTTAGAAATCAGTTTGAGTCTCTTAAGATGAATGATGAAGAGTCCATTGTTGCATATCTACTTAGAGTTGACAAAATTGTCAATAACATGAAAGGGTTAGGAGAAGATGTAAAATAAGAAGTGGTTGTTCAAAAGGTTCTAAGGTCACTAACTCCAAAGTTTGATTCCAAAGTATCTGCCATAGAAGAAGCAAAGGATTTGACTACTTTGAAGATGGATGATTTGCATGGTACCTTGACTACTTATGAAATGAGAATAGGTAATCCCAAATCAAACAAGAGAGAGATTTAATTCAAATCTGATATGAGAGACAAAACACATATTTATGGTTTGAAGAGATAGGATGAAGGAGTTTTCTAGGTTCCCAAGAAGGCTTAGGACCTCTTCAAGACCTTCTTTTAGGTCTTCTTGGTGATCATATACCTTCACTATGCTTCTTGGAGGTATATTAGTGTAAATGAAGCATTAAACTGAGGGGAGCTGATTTGGTCAGTATGTGTGACTCCTCCATGTGCATAAGGTATGTCATACAATGTCTCTAAGTGTGTTGTCAAGGATCTATTTGGTTTTCCTTGTGTGTGATATGCCAAACTCTCAGTATATTAGTCATTGGATGTACTTATATGAGTTCTTATGGTCTAAGTCTATATCATCATGGTGTATGGTTGGTATGAGTTTGTAGTGTATGTTCATGAGTCTCATTATCATGTTATAAGAAGTGCAAAAAGTGGTTTAGAACTCATGGTGTGTGTAAAATTTTCTATGTCCAAATTTTAGCAATGTTGAATGATTCGAGGCTTGTGAAGTTGTTCGGTGAATGTATTGAGTTCTATGAAGTATCATGAAGTCATCATGTGTTGTAATGAATTAAATTCAAGGTTTTCATGAGTCCATAATTAACATGAAAATATGAAGGTGTCACAAAAGTAGTAAAGGGTCATCAAGGGTCTCAATGTATAAGTATTGTCATTATAAGTTGTTTAGGCATGAGTCTTAGTATGTGTGTGTCATTAGGTCATGTGTCATGAGATTTATAGGTGTGATTGTCTCTTTCAATGTGTTAAAGAAACTCTGTGAAGATGGATAAAGTGGTCAAGTGATGTCTTGATCAAGTACAATGATTTTTAAAGGTGGTCAGTGGCACACATGATCAAATCCAGTGTGCTCTAAAGACTGTCCAAGATGAATTCAGGTATATAATTGGAATTTTTTTCTTAATATTCATTGAAAAATGTGATAAGAGAATTAAGAGGATCAAATATAATGTGTATGATCATTTTTTGGTGATAAGTGAAAAATTGTGCTCTTTGGCCACTTTCTATCATGATTTGGTTACTCATTATGAACTCAAAGCGGTATGAATGGAAAGTAAGTTTTGAAGGTCATAATGATGGATTCTAGGCATAAAATTTTGTACATAACATCTAGAAAATATTATCAAAAGGATTAAAAAGTTTTAGGTCTTAAGAGTATCTATATCTATGGGAATGTATGACAGTGTTGAAAGTTGATGTGTGGTGCCTAGAGAACTAATATGAATTATGTATTCTTGAAAGCTCAAGGAGTGTCTCTTTTGGAACAAGCTCTCAAGGTTGTTGATGGAAGTTTTCCATCTAAATGGGTGTCTAAATTTGGTAATAAATCACTATAATTTCTTGTATATCTAAATTTATGTGTGCTTGTCGAAGTTCCCAAGGCTAGAAGACTGTGAATGAGTAAGTTGAAGGTGAAAGGAAAGAAAAACTTTGTGAGCTTCTAGTGGAATCTCAAAGTTTTTTTGACATAGATAGATGTGTTGAAGACTTATTATGGACCTTTGATGATCAAGAACATAGCTAAGTGCATTTAGACTTTTCGTGACTCATGAAAATCTTGAATGTGTTAAAGAAAGTTGTTAAAGAATACAAGCTCGAGTGAACTCAAATTGAATATAAGCTCCTACGGGTATGGATATTGTCATTTTTATTTCCTTGATAAGCCTAAGATATTACAAATAGGGTATGGTTGCATGAAGTGGTTTTTATACTTTATGTTACACAAGAAAGTACTTTTTGCGTTTTAGTTGCTCCATGAGCGGGAGTGATGATAGCTAACGAGGTAAGAAAGTGGAATGCTATATATGTAAGGTAAAGTACGATAAGTTATGAGATATGTTGTGATTACTTTGTTCTTTAGAGACATTGTGATAGTGCTCTTGAAGTGGATTCAGTTCCCTAAATGTCTATTGAGGTTGAGCAAGATGATAAGTTAGAAAAGAAGTTAGACTAATAATTCTTCATACCTTAGTTGAAGTGAAGGCTATAGGTGTAGTGTACTCTTAGAGGTAGAGTATGTTTTTTCACAAGGTAAGAGGTATGTTCTAATCTATTTTGACCTCTCTTGATGTTCCATATGGTATGTGTCATCCATGGATTGAAAATGGGAATCTAGTGACAATGAAAGGATAAGATACTACTATGCTTTGCCTCAAAAGTTAACCTATAGGCCTGTAAGTGTCTAGTGAAGTTTGGTGGTGGTACATACGGGTGTGTTTAGAATGCTCTTAAAGCTTGTGCAATGAGATTTGGTTGTAGAGAATAAAATAATTTGATTCACAAGACATGAACAAGGTAGAGTGATGATTCTTAATCTCTTGAGGTGTCCCATAGTGGTATAGATGATTGCATCCACAAGTGAGTGAAGTCTTTGTGCCTATTAGGACAGGGGAGTGCATATGATTACTACCAAATGATTCTACATGTGATCTATTGTGTTATAAATACATATTATTGACAAATTGATGCTTGGCTCAGTGGTGAATTGATGTTTTGAGATGTTGTCGGTGAAAGAGACAAAAATAATTGCTGCTTTATAAATCAAAATGTTGCTCCTACAGGTGTGTAAAGTCTCTTCATGACAGGGGGAGTGCTTGTGTGAACTCCTAGAGGTTGCATTGATGTTTCTCAAGGAAATAAAGGTAAGTATTGGGTGTCTACACTATGAAATGGAAAATTTTGTTCCTTGTATGCATGATCTAAGTCAATTATTAATGATAAGGACTAAGAAAGTTGTTTAGGATTGAGCAAAAAGAGTCTCGGGTGATTTCATGTCATGAATCCATGCTATGTTTCTTAAAATTGAGCTTGATTACTAGATACAGTGATCTTAAGTCCAGGGGGAGTTATGGATTGCATTGTCAAGGTGTGTATGAGGTTCTAGGACTTGTCAAAGTTGGTTCTAAATGCACTAAGAAGACTATTTAGGGATCTTAGTCTTAAGTATGGTATGAAGAGCAAGAAAGTGCATTGCAAAGCTAATATTTTTGCCTAGACAAGTTGGTTTGTGGTCAAGAAAGGTAGTATGATGGTTTGATATGCTTAGTTTTGACATTGTTGGCATGTTCAAGGTGTCAATGATTCAGATGTTGCTCTTTCATAGTTGATTTATGAAGCCCAAAACATGGGGTTGAAGTGGAAATTGACAATATTTTCATGCCTTGAAGGTGAAATATGATGTTCTTGGCTCCAAGAAAGGTATGATAGTGCTTATTCATGCTTTATTGATGTGATCAGATGTTGTAAATGCTTGACCCTGGGGAGCATGGTGATGCATGCTTGAAATGAAGGCAAAAACAAGTTTGAGTGCAAATTTCAAGGTCTTGAGCTTGTTTGAGATATTTGGTTGATGTTTCTAACAAAAAGCATGATTCTATGAAGCTGATAAAGATGAATATTATGTAGGTATAATATGCCTTTGTCATTAATGTAAAAAGGGGAGAAGTTCAAGTAGTTTTCCATCAATGACAAAGGGGAGATTGTTGGCATGTGGTCCTATAAGTGTTTTCATTGATGCAAAACCACATTAATGAAAAAGTGGATGATGGATTAGGGTTATATGATGTTGTGTATGATGTTTCCATGATGTTTCAAATGTGTACTTCATGATACATGGAGATTTAGTGAGGTTTTCTTGTTCTTGCAAGCCTATTCAAGTGCCTAGGTGATGCTACATGATGGTATGAGATTCTTGGATGCTTGAGAATCATGTTGGAATGATGGATAAAGGTTTGGAGAGTGCTTGGGCACTCACATTAGTTGTAGGGTGCAAATATAGGTGATTGGCCATGTTTTAGGTGCTCATTTGGAGCAGGTATGCATGTTAGGAGGTATGAGATTGAGCTTTTAGCTATATGAGCTCATGGATGCATGTATTCAAGTGAATTATGGTATACCAGGTATGTTTGGGTCATTTTGAGTGATTTCATGATGAGTTATAGTGTTATTTTAGTTGACCCTAGCTTCTACAATGTGAAACCCTAAGGGGTAGTTATGTAAGTCTTAGTGTGGAGAGTTTGAGGTATGGTGATGACATTATGATGATTGGAGATGTTAGTGTGATGTGTCATGGTGCTTTGAGAAAAAGTTTCAAGTTACTTAGGATGTGAATTTTGCAAGATATGTCAAGTTTTTATGAGATAGGGTTAAGAACTAGTGCATTTCCAGCTTGAATTTGAACTTCTAATGCTCACCCTAAATTTGTGTTTTACATGGGATCTTGTGGATTTTAGGTATTTTTATAAATTAAGTCTATAAGGTTTAAAAATAATAAGGTCATTTCATGAGTCAATTTTTATGAACAAATGTTAAGAAGGTAAACAACTTTAGTTATGGTTTGAAAACCTAGCTTGAAAGCGGTATGAAGAAATTCTTCCTAAGTAGAAAATTTTGATTCCTATTGCATGGGTGATGTATTGTAACATGTAGAGGACTCCTTAATATTTCCATAAAGGTATGGTAGAGGTCATGGTGATGAGTGGGCCCCACTCAAACATGTCAGTTTTTGAAGAAGAGTGTTTTGGGACAAGGTTGTCCAAAGGAGTAGCATGCTAAATTAAAATTGTGGAATGTATGTGAGTTGATATTGATTTCCAAAGAGGTTTCAGGACATGTTCATGTAAGTACATGGTCAAATGAGCTCCATTAGGTTGACTGGTCAAAGGGTAGTTTTGAGGCCATAAAAAGTAGTGTTTAGTAAAATGGGCATAACTGGAGCTATAGGTGGAAGATGATTCAAATGTGTTGGAAAGAGGATTTAGAGATATTTCTATTTATATTATTTTTGTCTCATGATGATTATATTTTATGTGGTTTCAGTCAATCTTTAGACAAGAATATTTTTTCCAGTGTAGAGACAGGACATGATTTGCTGGAAGTTTTGAGTTGTTTAAAGCATGAGATGGATTATGCGATGATTTATATCACCTAGAATATGAAACAAGATGAATTTAGAATATAATTAATCCATTTATAAGTATTTAATTCTCGTATAAATGTTTTTATCAGCTTATCTTTGAAAACATCATTTTGGGTAGTTGATTTGGTGAAGACAAAAGTGAATGTGGTTTGAGAAGGTAAGTGTTTCAAGGATTCTAATTTTTTTAGAAGTTTTCTACAGGTTCTTCCATTTTCATAACGAGTGTTCACATGCCATAGTTTATTTGTTTTGAAGTGATATAGTGGCATAAAAAGTTTTCAGGGTCCTAAAGGGTGTAGGAAACAACTGTTTTGAGAAGTACAAAGAACATTGGGCCCATTAAATGAAATAATTTGATTGGTTGAGATAAATTTAGACCATTTATGATGTTTAAATGTTAATTTAAAATGTTTTTTTATTTATGGGTCATGAATAAGTATGGTTTTGATGTTAGGGCATTTTTATCTTTGTGCCCATAGGGATTTGGCCATTTTGGAGCATGAAATGATGTTTTTGGCTAGGCCAACCTACTTGGGTCACTTGTGACTATTATGATTTGAATTTGGGATGTTTTTATGATTCATGGGTCAAGAAAAATGAGGGAAAATGTTTGTGTTTGAATTTGAAATGAAGAAGAGCTTATAAAAGCATTGTTTTGGGTGCTTTTGAGCAAGTGAGATGACTATGTGCAAGAAGTGTGACCTAGGTGATAGAGTTTTGCAGGTGTGTTAGCATGAATTGAGATCAGATCAGGTTTCAAAGGTCAAGGAAGATCGAAAGCATGTGTGAAAGTGTTTTAAGGCTTGAGAAGTGAAGGAAGAGCTAGTTTGTGAAGGATTGGACACCTAGGGTTTGAAGGAGTTTGGAGCTAAATCTTGTGATCACCATTAGTTGAGTTGTTGCAGCATATTTTTAGTTATTTTCTCATCAAAATGTCTTATGATGAGTCATATTCATAGGAGTCTTTTGTTGTGAGTAATATCAACAAGGGTTTAGGGGTTGGTGCCTCACTAAATAAATATTTTATGATGTGTAATATTCACTTGAGTATTTTTGTGTGTAATATCAAAAAAATTTAGTGGGTTTTCTTCCCCTTGAGATTTTCCCACTTACATCTTGTGTCTTGGTGTTGTTTCTCTTGCTCATGATTAATTGTATGAATGTTGTATGTTGTTGTGCACACATTAATGGATGGATAATTGATACATGGTTTAAGTGAATGATCTGAAATTAAAATTCAATTATAAGGAATGATTCACCCCCTCTCAGTCCATTGTGATTCCAACATTTGAATGCTACTTTGAATACTTATAAGTGTTTACGACATGTAGTCCAATGTGTCATAAGTAGCCAACACTTATCACATTCAATGATTTAATCAATGCAACAATAAATGCTATTTTCTCTTTAAATTTCTTTAAATGCTTGAATGTTGTTCAATACTTGGACAAATGGAATAATGATTTTCTTATTTTCTAAGGTTCATGTTTGTTTGATAAAAGAAAACATCTCCCTCATTGCTAACATTGTTATCCTCTTCAATAATCTTTAGTAGTGGCTTCAACAAGCGAAATGGAAAAGACTCGATTTCTTAGGCTACCGATAGTATCATCCAAGCACATGCTTAATGGCTTCAATCTATGCATCGGGATGAATATGTCCAATTAGTATCCTGTATGAATCATACTATAATGCAATGAATAATCCAAAGATCAATAGGATTTTGATGCATCCATATCCACACAAGAGGTTTATATAAATGTCATTCGACATAATTATATGTTGTGCTAAAACTTAAAAAATGTGGCAACACTTGTGCTAATACATGACGATCTACTATGCTAGAACTTACAACAGTAAAATCTCTTTCACGTTCTAACATATAACACATTATATTAAAATAACCATCTCCTAGAGGAGCATGCATAATGACATGCACATTTTTGAAGGAACTAGCTACTTGTAGGGTTCTAATAGACATTTTCTCTATTACGACGAGAACAAATGATAGGTCCTTGAGAATTATGGGTTTAATTAATTAGAGAATTAAATAATTAATAAACATAAAATAAAACCTACATCTTCCACCAAGTGGTAGTGAGGTACATGTGGAAACAAGTAATGTACTATACATGGGTTCTAATATCATGGTGGATGTTGTTGATCCAACCATAGTCTCAATCGATGGTGACGATCCCCCTAAGATAGTTCCATTCTGTATGGTAGAAGATCCTATTATCAAACATACAAAAAAATGAAAATGAAATTTCCAAGCTAATTACACTTTGTACCTTCCCTTTCGCACCACAAAAGTTTCTTTTCATAACCATGGTGATGTAGATATGTCACAAGATCTAATCACATTACAAAAATTTGAACCAGATGGCATACTTGATCAACTAATCTTGTGATAGATTACAAATATTTGAAATGAATCTAAACCACGTAAATTGTATTTCCATGTCAAGGAAACTTTAATAGGGGATGCAGGAAAGTAAACTCAAAGTATAACCATAAAAGTATACCCAATTTTCCATATTAAAAATTAAGAACCCACAAATGTCCAAAAACATGAGAAATCTTTCTAGAACATACCATACTTACCTAATAGGGAATAAAATACAACTTCAATATTGTTACAAGACCCAATAAAGTTATAAGTCCTATAAGTAAAGATGTCATTATAGTCCAAACACTGCTTGTTGATGCAATAACATCCTCCTTATTTAGAGAAAATATATGACTCTTAGAGTGAAAATGGGAACCTTTCTTCCCATGACATCTACCCCATTGCAAATAGAGTAGATGGGTGCAAAAATTTAGCACTACGCAAAATAATTGGTTGCCTCATATGATTAAATGTTTTCACTCAATAACAAGAAGTGTATTCGAAATAATAATACTCGTTAAATAGAAAGGATATGAAAAAATGTGCCAAGGAATGTTGAAGCGCAGTTAGCTTATTCAATATAGCCCAAAATTGCCTCGTGCCATGTCAAAGGGAGGTAATAATCTCACCCAACATTTACCATTGGATAGAGACATCCCGAATGCTAATTAAACTAATGGAATATTCAATATAGAGTATAAAAACTTGACCTATAATTTTTTTATGAATGATATCTTATATTAAATTAACAAGTAAAATGATACAAGATAATTCACAAAAAAACGGGCCAAGTGTATGACAACATGCCCGAAAAACCACGAAACAAACTATAATTTTCACAATTCATATTAGATGGGGATTCTAATGAAATTATTAAATGGGTAATCTAAGAAAATAATGATGACCCATCTTCATGATGATAGTTGAACTATTGGAGTATTGAATACTTATTGAAATATTTGACAAGATCCATCTCTATGATGGTGATTGAACTAATAGAGTATTGAAAATGTAACGCCCGATTTTTGTAAGTTATCATGGTGATTACTTTCTTAATGTCAGAATCGGCTGAAATGAAGAAAAACATGTTAAGATATATTTTGATCTAAAAGGAATGTGTTGCTTAAACTGGATTCTTGCATCTTGTAATTTATTTACATGGGACGGCCGATTATTATTGCTTGTATGTTTCTTAATGTGACGACAAATTTGTCGTATGTTTGATGAACTCTATTCGCCGATTGACGACAAAGACACCTTGAATCAATTCCATTGATCCAAGGTATTCTGGTCTTCTTGTGATCGCTTGGTCGATTTACTTTTTAAACCGGATGAAGGTTGATATAAATGTTCAGCACTTTGATTCGAGGTATGAATAGTCGCACGTAGATGCCAATGGAAAAGGTTCGATTCTTGAACCCGTAAGGCGATAAAGGCCTGGATGCGGGTGGCTCAGTAGGTGGGCGTGGGATGAAATGTCCGCTAACGTTAATATGTGACAATCGGAAGGACTTGATTGGAAATTGATTAATTAAGTGTGAGGGGAATTAGACCCTAATCTACTCCTAAGTTCTACCTTATACCCTAACTATTATCCTATGTGGATTTTTAAATTCTAAGGGTGAAAATAGAACTAAGTCCTATTAACCTATGACCTAGGTATGAACACTATTGTAAATCCTAAACTAATCCTAACCTAAGGAAGGGGACGCACAGACCCATGGGGGATGGAAAGGATAAGGATGGAAGGAAATTTAATGGGCATTGAATGTGGTCCATGCGTGGAGCGGCGCAAGTTTGGCGGGAACAGGAAAAAGCTAGAGGCATTCAGTTAGTTATGGGACTAAACTTGGTTTTCTTGCAAAATTTGAATTTGGCAATTCGCCAACCCGAGTCGGCGGTGGCGTGAGGAAATAGGAAAAGGCAGAGCCTTCAATGCATTTAATTTTCTTGGTCTTCGCGACCAGCCCGCCTTGGAAAGAGTATGGAGGAAATTTTGTTGTTCATTGTGTTCGTTCGGATTTTTGGAAGTTGCTCTGCATTTGGTTTTTCATGGTTCTGTCGAACCAGTTGTGTTTGATTGTTATCACTGTTCTTTGGAAGATCTAAGGCTATTTCTGAGCCTGTAGAGGAAGGTGATTGTTTGGGAAGCTTTGTTCTTGTCGCCGTGGAAGGAAATAACTCCTGTAGGCGTGGTTTTCTTCGAGCTTCAAGGAAGATTATCAGGCATGTTAAGCCCTTCTCTTTAAACTGCTTGCTTTGCTTAAACGTCTCATTAAAACAACCCTGCTCTTCTGATGAAGGGGGTTTTGGGTTTATTTGATTTGCTGTCATGATTGAGATGATTTGGGTAGAGTCGTTTTCTTTGCTGTTGCGATTTGAACTGTCCTTGCATAAGTATTAAGTTAAAATACAGTCTATGTTGTGTTGAATTGATTCGAAAATATTGGGGAATTCGTTCTTTATATTATGATATCGTGCATGCTGTGCGAGTTGTTTTGACATTGTTTCTTTACTGAAATTTGTTTAAGGAAACGAGTTCCTTTTCCTTCTGCTGTTTTAGATTTTGAAGGAAATAGTAATTGGGTTTTATTGAGCATTATGGGCTCGGTTTGATGGAAGTGATAATAATATTCTGAGTGTTGTGCTTTTCTTTTGTAAAAGTGGAAGGATGAATACGGCATGAGTATTCGTGGAAGTAGAAGAAAGTAATTGTTTTTCTTCTGAAATTATAAAGGAACTATGTTTCTCCTTGCTGTGATGGAAAGTTGATTCTATTGTGTTTTGTGGTTGCGGTTTGATCTTCTGATTCGAACTGTCTTCGTGAAAACGAACTTGGCTTTGAATGTCATGCAAATAAATGAAATATATGGGAATTAGCTTGCTGTTTGAGACTGTTTTGACTGTACCTTGCTTGTGCATCTGATATCCTATGCGGGTTTTCATTAATAAAGGTATTGTTATATGAATATTGTATTCTGGGTTCTGCACATCATTGTGAAAAAGAAGAATGGGATTTCGGGTTGAAATGATTGTTGAGAAAGAACTCGAACTGGGTATTTCTTGTAAATGGGTACATTGAATGAAAAATTATACATGCTGTGTGAGTTTGTCTGACATTGTTGAACAATCGTTCTATTGTCAATATGGGTTTGAGCTGTCATTATAAAGCAAACACGACTTGGGTGTTCTTATTACATTTTGAAGAAAATGATTGTTTCTTTACTGAAATTATAAGGAAACGAGTTCTTCTTCTTTCATTGTTTTAAATTCTGAAGAAATGGCAATTGAGTTTTATTGAGCATTTTGGATTCGGCTTGACGGAAGTGACAGTGATATTTAGACTATTTTTCTGAGTGTTGTTTTCTTTCTGTACAAATGGAAGATTTAAATGTTTCGTGTGATCTCTGATTTTGCACTGTCATTCAAAAAAAAAAAAAAGAATGAACTCGACTTGAGTGATTCTTGTTGTGTTTGAAGAAAATGGATGTTTTCTTATGGAAATAGTTAAAGGTATGAATTTTCTCTTCTTGCTGTTTGAATTCTGGAAATAGCATCAATAGAACTTCACTGTACACCCGGGTTGGACTTGTTGTAGGTAACAACAATGTGCAAATGGTTATTTATGAACTGTGTGCGTTCATGGATATAGAAAGTCGTGTGAATAATTGATTAAGTGACTGTATAACTGTTTATTTGGTTAAAATACAGTGAAAGAAGTATGAATTCTTCTAGTACAGTAAGTACATAGTATGCATTCTTTATATTGCTTGTTCTATGATGGATACGATGTTTTACCAACTTGTTTTTGGTATTCGTATGTGCCTGATTTAAAGGAAGTATTGATATGGATGATAAATTCTTCCTTGTTTTCATTTAAAGCTGAGTATGAGTGGAATTATTCCTTGCTGTTGGAAAGTGAATTCTGAATGGATTTTGTAAGTTTCACTCTGAACTGTTATCTTTGATTGATGTCTCGTTTGGATTTAACTTTCAGTACAGTCATGAGGAAAGGAATAGGAGTGTGGATGGATAACTTGGAATAATGATCATTTCTTCTCTCATACAGTTGGAAATCTGTAATCGTTAAGAAACGAATTTTGTATTGCTTGGGATTAAGCATCTATATTTTATTGTTGTTTACTTTTCTCATCTGTACTTGATTGCTTGAAATCAAATGAGATGCATGAACTGAAAGGAAAGTAATTGGTTTATATTTTCAGTCAAATTTTATCCTTTGAATTTATTACTAATGTAAGGGAAGGAAATTGACAGCATTTAATGTTATAACAACAGTATGCATACGTGTGTTCCTAGTTTTTACAGATGTTGTAATCTGGAACTGTTTGAAGGAAATTACTTTTGTAATGATCATTTAGGAAAAAGGACAGTAGTTCCTTGACTGATTGGGATGGTATTTAGATGATTCAGTTGTCATGCTGTTCATTCTTTTTGATACTTAATTCTGGATTGATGTTCATATTGTCGTTTCATAAAAGCAGGGTTCTTTTATTGAGACAGTTAATTAGAAGCACCTCATTTTAATGACAAGTGCTTAATATGCTCTCACCAATGAATGACCGGCCGCAAGAAATAATTTTCAGATGGAATTTGAGTAAAACGAAGACATGGTTGTTTTTCGATACTTCTTTTGATCGATCAAGATGGATTGTATTTGATAGTTATTATTCCTCTACGAGGATGAAAAGAAGAAATTACATTCTTCTATCTTATGAGTTGTAATGTTGTTTAATATAAACAAAGTCCAGTCATTTGGACTGGCAAATGTATGGATTATGAAATGGATTGATGAATACAATTACAGTGTGATATTTTAGCGACTGTATCAGTTTGATATTGTTGATTAAGTTGGGAATATAACATTAATTCTTGATTTGGAATTATTCAAATGTTTTTGGATGAATGTAAAAGGAATTGACATCTATTCTTACCTAAATACAACTTTTACGTTGAAATGTGCAATTAGTTCATACTTGGGTTGAGATGAATTTTTAATTGACATTAAAAAGGATTAGGAAGAACATGATTTCTTAACTGATAGGTATTCGAGATTAGCTTGAAAGCTAAGGAATATCAAATAACTTAGGAGCAGCCGAACTTCGTATTCGGACTCCGTTAATAGCCTCGAATGTTAAATTCAGAAAGTAAGGATATGGGATAAATATATCCAGGGCTAACAGACCTTAACTATGTAAGGTTAAGGAGAATAAATGAATATATTCATTGAGAATTAGACCTCGTTTTAATGACGTCTAATAAGCTGGAATTCTGAATTTGTTTTCAGTTGTGGAAAAACTTGGTTAAGTTTAATAGGTTAAACTTATTAAGTCTATCGGTAATGGGCTGTTTAATCCAAGGATTAAGAAAAGAACCAAGTAGAGAAAATGCAACCCTTCGGTACGAAGGAGAAGATGCATAGTAAGCTAGAAGACGGATTAGTCTTTCTTAGCTACATACAACTGTAACAAGAACGAGGATAAAGGATCAAAGATGGTTTCTGAAAGTTGATCTTAAATATTAAGATCATAACCAAATCATTTGAGTTGGATGTACTCTCGATGGGAGGATTCGTGAGGACATTGACATACGCGCGATTCATAAAGATGGTGTCTTCATGAAGGCGGGGCCTTCATGACGACACAATGTTATAGCTGACATATTACAATGCCCTCCCGAATTAAATCATCAAGAATACATAAGCTGAATATTAAGTTCTTGGCTGGGGATAGGAGTGTGATCACGTATACGGAGTGACTCCGGAGGACTAAAGGTAACTAGACACACGGAGTCGTCTGGGGACGACACCGTATGTCTGCGTACTTTTAGTTCCCATGAGTAGCTTCCTATACTCGTTCATATTGCTAGTTGGAGTTAGAGTTTGACCCTAAATTGGAAGGACTGGTAGGAACCAGGAAAGACCATTCTAGATAACAGACGAAGTGAGGTGAAGGACGTATTCCGTTGGTGTGTATCACATCCAGGAATATGATCATGCAAAGCATGTGAAAATCTTTGGCCAAAGTATCGCAAGTGCTGGTTGCGTTGTCCTAATCACCTAATTTAAGATGCAGGATGTCAGATGAATATCAATAACAGATATTCAAATAGGCTTCTTAAATGGATCACTTCGATAACCGGAAACCAGAAGAGAACCTTGTATATATATTATACTATGCATGAATGAACATGAAGGATCGGTAAGTTGCCGAGTCATGAAATGAGAGATCGTTGAAACTCTGAGCCATGAAAATGGGAGATCGGTAGTTCTTCGAGTCATTTACAGCAGCATATGGAATCTGTTATATGATTGAATGGCACTGAATGTGTGTTCCATATTGCAAATATGTGAACAGAGAACATTAGTTTTAAAAGGAAATTGTGTGATCCAAACTGCATTGTTTGGGCAGAGAACAATTATTAAAACTTGAACGTGTGTTTGAATTATATAATTCATAACAGGGAACATTGTTATATAAAAATAAAAAAAAATTCCCTTGTTCTAGTATCTTAAAATGGGGATGTTACGTGAAAATTTAGTGAAAAAATGCTCTGTGTTTTTTACAATTAAAATAGGATTCGTATTCCGAGGAAATGATGAGAACCCAACTATTACAAAAAATTGATTTGTAATTTTCAGATTTGGATTACTTGCATATAACAATGAAATAATTAAATGGGTATTCCGAGGAAATAACAAGAACACAACTTGAGGAGGAGCTTCTATTGACTACCGCTCTAGAAAATTAACTTGGAGCTCATAAGTTTCATTGGCATACATTCTTATTAAAACGTTATCTTGCCAACTCAATCACCCACATACCAATGAAACACTTGTGTTATGAACCATGCGCTCCATCTAACAATATGACTTAAAATACAAAATAAATTACTTTTCATTCCTATTCAACACAACATTGAAAATAAGACATTTCACGTAACATAAAAATGACCCACCTTGTGACCTACTAAAGAACTCATGATGAAATAAATACTAGTAGGCTTTGATGGATAATAAAACAATAAAGACCGTATAATCGTCGCTAACAATGATTGGTCACAAAACTTTCAACCATTCAAAGCTAAAATATGTTAAACATTTCAAAGATATACTTAGGACACATGATGAGAGCCCATAACAAATTAAAAATTAAAATTAGACCTTTAGAACCTTACTAAATGTTGAAACCCACATGATTGGTGTCATACTAAATATATCACATTCTTTTCACAACATCAAAAACAAAAAAAACATCAAATCACATGGGGATAAAATCTTGGGAGTGTAGACAAGAGATACATTGTCAAGTAAACCGCATCCTCTCATCCTTCCCCTGCACACACCAACCAAAATAAAGTATAAATTTAAGAAAAAAAGCAAGGGAGAAGAAAGAATAAGTTAGTTAAAAAGACTACTACTTGCATGAAAGCCTTCATGGCTTTGAACTATTTCATATGGATTGTATTGTGTGGAAGACTATTTATACTTATGGCATTTACCCCTCTATAAAGGAGTAGTGTCATGTTGTGTCTCGAGTCCACGCTCATTGACAATCCAACAACACGATTAGCTAGAAGAAAAAGTTGCAACAAACTCTCAACAAACAAAAACATAGTAACAAATGCAATGCTTGAAAACCTAATGCTAAATGGACATTCTAGAAGAAGAATAAATCAAAGATTTCTTAGTCCAAAATTTGAGTACATTAAACTTTAAAGTTTAAACCTCAACTAATCGAAAACAAATTATGGGAAGGGATTTAGGGTTTTGAAGAAACCAAAGCCCCATGATTGTCATAAGTTTATTCCCTGGTTGAAAATGCCACAATGAACTCAAGTCAGTTTGAGAGCAAATGTTTCTCAATGTATTATAGATAACGGTCAAATTTTATTGAAATGATAGGTAGATGGAACAAAATTGAGATAAATTGTGAAAATAGGGGAAAATGAAGGCAAATAGGTATGAGGGGCAATTATTTTTTAGGAAATTTTGGAACAAACCGTGCCGCTAACACATGTTATCGAAACAACTCCTGAAAGACAGACAAAAGTGCTCTTTCTTACTCCTAATGCTTCTTTGACATGCGTTTAAGGCCAACACAATTCGTGTCAATCATTTGTGTTGTCACTCGCTGTTGGAAGGCTCCAAACAATTGATGTATGTACTCCCTAAGAGTTCGTCGCTCCGTGTAAATACACCTTTGCCGTAATTAAAAATCTAAGATGTGATATCATCCAAATTAAGGTTTAATCCTCACTTTCTTTTATCATTATGGCCCACATTTTTCTCCAAATGCTTAGGTATGGTATCATTATGGAAGTTGGAACTGAGTTGATATGCTGCCATGTCCTTTGTCTGATTCTGTTGCCACTTTCTCGAGTCAAATCGACAGAGACGTTAATAATTCCAGTAAGTGGCCAATCGTTCAAAGTTTTTATTACTTCATCATTTTCTTTCTGAACATTGAGCGGAATTGAAAGCCCACTAATGTTTGGAATATAAACATACATATTTGGAGAACCGTGCGCCATAACATTGTCGAAAAAATAGTCTAAATAAGATTTTGAACTGTATAAAACATAACATAATTATAGACATGTCTCGTACAATAGAAAATTAATTAGAAATCTAACAGAACTGAAAATGTGAGAGTTGTACACCCAGCTCGAGGGTGACCCAGGAGCAACAAAGGTTCAATGGATAGCACATACGGATGCACTCAGTGCGTCCTCGAGCGCACATTTCTTTTCTATGCGCGCGGACTTTCATAGGCTCCGCACATGAGATATATGAGGGCATGTGTTGAGCGCACATTATGCAGATGTCACTGGTTTTTTAACCGGCTTAGCGCACATGCATAAGAGTGTATTTGAAACAACGTTCCTAAACTTGTCAGTTGCCACATTGCAAACGAATATTTTATTAAATATTTATATTTAAAAAAAATTATTTCCAGCTACATAGAGTCGAGTTGCACCTAGCCCAATTCGAGAGCGCGTACGGAACAACTATTTTGGTCATCATGAGGGTTGAGAGCGCGCATTGCGCCTTCATGTGACTAATTGTGCTACTTTTCAATTTAATGTTTCAAATTGTGCACGACCATTATATTATATAGTGATTAAAAAATAGGTTTCATAATTTTTGAGAATCGCCCTTCAAATTATATACATGAATAAAATTTAAAGAATGTTTTCTTTTATAATAATAATTTTTAATATACATTTTTATATATAAATATAATTTATATAAAAAATGACAGCAATTTTATAAAAGGGTGACAATAAAAAATGGCTCGAAAAAATCATGACCCTACCAATAACCGAAGATATACACGACACCACAAATAACACACTAAAAGAAAGACGAAAAACAAATAAAAATACAAATCATATTTAAAATCTCCATATTGAAAGAAACACTGAGATCAAAATTTTACAACCGAACTCACTAAAATGTGGAAACGGCCGTCAAATTTAAACTCCTATGCCTCCAGATAAACTACTGAGCGTAACGGGAAAAAATCGCAAGTGAAAATAAATGGTTGTAAAAAGACGGCAATGAATGTTTAGATTTGACGGTTGGCATCACGGGTTTTTGGGAAATTTTATGACGTGAAACACTTTTTCAAAGATACGGAGTCACCTAATCAAAATAAACTATTTTATTGCAATAAAATTTTCCATCAATTATAAATTAATGTAATGGCGAACATGAAAAGATATCCATTGGCAAATTTTGTGGAAGCATGTGTATAGATGGGGACCAAGGTGTCCGACTAAAGTTATGTAAAACTATGCTCACCCGTATTAATTAGATTCTCCCACTAGGATTTAGTGTCAACCAAGAAGATTATGCTCAACCCCACTTTCAAGATCGGTGCCCACCCTTTACTCATAATGCATCCGGTCAACCCCTGGTCAACATATCATGACTATTTTGTAATGGATGGTCATTATGTGTTAGCAGGATTAATGGATGGTCATGATATGTTGACCAAGATTGACTAGGTGTATAATGCAAGTTCATGATATTGACTAAATTGATTGGGTGCATTATGAGTCCCTCTCAAGTGGGGGCTATCATTTTCCCTAAAACTCATAATAATTTTGGTCAAGAACTATATGGTTGAGCACAATCAATGGTTTTTTTGTTTGTTTGTTTTTTTAATTTTTTTTTTTTCATATTTTTGATTTTTTTGAGTAATGGGCAAAGTGGCTTAAAAAAAGAATATTCAATTATTGATTACACATTTGGAAGGATGAAAATTAAATTAATTTAGCTTAATTTTATTTTAATTTCAACTTTTTCTAATTTTCACTAATTTATTATCTTTTCTTTATTTTAATTACAATTGCTCACATTACACTCTAATTTCTAAAGTTTTCCCAAATTTTTATTAGTTTTCTAATTTAACTCTAATTTCTATAATTTTGTATTTGTTTTCTTGTTTTGTTTGTTTATGGCAATTTTTATTAGATATATTCTAATGTGTCAAATTTGATCAAATTTCTTTGATTTTATAGTTCGATTTCCTCAAATTTTCTTAGTTGATTAATTTTCTCAAATTCACCAATTTATCTTATACTCTATTTTATTTAATTTTACGCTTATGTCCCCATATTTTAACTAATTTTCACAATTTCTTTAATTTCCCTAATTTATCACTAATTTCCCCAAAATTACATTACTTTTGCTCTAATTCTTCTTATTTAACTATTATTTTCCCAATTTAACCCCAATTTCCTTAATTTATCACTAATTTCCCCAATTTTATATTGCTTTTGCTCTAATTTCTCTTATTTAACCATTATTTTCCCAATTTAACCCCAATTTCCTAGATTGTACCCTTTACTATCATAATTTCCCCAAATTTATAATTTCTTGTGTTTGCCATATAACAAAGTACACACGGAAGTTTACTTTCATTACTAAAACCCAAAACTTTTCTATGAAGACCAATAAAGGATAACTAAACCATTACATACGTGTTTAGTTTTGGATTATAAATTTCTACAAATAACATTGAGGAGGGTGATCAAATTTATGTTCGTATAAAAAGTCTAAAGGGTGAGAATGATGGTGTAATATTCTATATGCAACAATGTAAAATTGACATAGATTAGCTTAAATATATTTAGAGTGCCTGTGCACATATCTAGACTTAGAATTTGTAATGAAATTACTTAGATAGATCGAATATCAACAACAAATGAACGCCAAAGAACACCAAAATATAGAGAAATGATCCCAATATGTAAGTAGAATAACTTAGCCACTTCAAGGGGGCAACCTCCAAACCATACAATAAGACTCAAGTACTCAATATGATGATATTATCTTGCTTTCTAACTCCTATATATATATCGTACTTTACTATCCAAAGCCCTAAGGTGACCCACTAAGCATACAAAAACATAAGTAATTATGATATGACCTGATAAGAGATTATGATAGCCACGAGTCGGCTATCCATAACCCAATATATGAATTAGGGTTAAAGGCGTAACATGCCCCTCCTTCAAAGCAACATTATTGTTAGTGTAGGTTATTATTTATTTATTAGGATAATTCTTACACTTAGTTGTGTGGAGTTAGCTTACTAGTTGTGTGGAGTTAGCTTCTCAGTTATGTGAAGTTAGCTTACTAGTCTTTTGGAGTTAAGTTAACTACCAATATTAGTTAGTGGGAATTCTTCACCACTGATTTAGGTAGTAGTTGCACTTCCCTCCTCCTATATGTACATCTTTCTTATTGAATAATTCAAGTCATTCTATTATAATGTATTGAGCATTATGGATTATGATGGATTTCCATATATGGTATTTTAGCTCTTTTGTTTTGCAAATCTAATGTGGTGTGCTATTATCATCTGAGATTGCGGCTTGGAACAATCTTCTTATCGTTCCTTTCATGGTATCAGAGCTATAGATGATGTAGACATCCATTTGTAAGTTTTTCTTTGCAAGCAAGGGTTTATTTTTTCATGTATTTGGAATTTGTTAGCAATTTTCTGCAGCATGCATTTTTATGCAAAATGAAAGTGGAATTGGATTTGGAAGGTGCCAAAACCCTAGAATCGACTATAAACTCGACCATGTTTTGAGATAGTCAAATTTGGGTGCATTCTTTTATCCATTAGATATAAGCATGTACCTTCTGGATGCATTCTTTTACCCTCTAGGTATTTCAGTTTTGGATGCAGTCTTTTATCCACTGGACGTAGATCTGTACCCTCATGGATGCATTCTTTTATCCATTGGATATAAGCGTGTACCTTCTAGATGCATTCTTTTACCCTCTGGGTATTTCGGTTTTGGATGTAGTCTTTTATCCACTAGACGCAGATCTATACCCTATGGGTGCATTCTTTTATCCATTGGATATAAGCATGTACCTTCCGGATGCATTCTTTTACCCTTTGGGTATTTTGGTTTTGGATGCAGTCTTTTATCCACAGAGCAGATCTATACCCTCTGGGTGCATTCTTTTATCCATTGGATATAAGTGTGTACCTCTAGACGCAATGATTTACCCTCTGGACATTTTAGGTTTTGGGTGCATGATTTTATCCTTTGGTCGCAAGCATGTATCGTGTGGATGCACTCTTTTACCCTTTGGACATTTGGGTGTCACGTGTACCTTTTAAAAAGATCAAAGCATTAAAATATTATTTTAATAGCAAAACCTTGTAGAGCTCATAACTTTTGATCCGTAGCTCGGATTAAGGTGATCATTTTTTTGAAATTGTGTATTTTTCGAGATCTATGCATTGGTGACATTTTTATACACATATTTCAAATGTAAAATGTATTGTTACTCATTGTAATATTTACATGCACTCAATTATAAAGTGCCAAATTTGGGAGGGTGTTGTGATCACTTGTGGATGCATTTTCGGTTGAGCCCGACGTCCTAAAATTTTGGGTATTACATTCTTGTATCTATGGGTGTATACATTTATATCTCTCTTGTTTGTTGAGATATTTTGGATATGTATTTTCGACACTTTTTTGGCATGTTGACAGTCTCTCTTGTGGGGGAGCTATTCTAGTGGAGCCAGTGTTAGTTTGTTAGTGTTTGAGTAGTTGATTTTGACAACTCATATAGATTTGTGGTGTCACTCTACCCATTCTGCAGTATGGGAGGGTGTGGTGTTAATACTGCTTCTTCAGGTTTCGTGCCCTTGCCTTGCTACCTTGGCTTTTTCTTGGATCGTGGCACTCCTATTTATTTGGATCTTGTGTCCTTGCCTTGTTGCCTTGGTTTTTCTTGGATCATGGCACACCTATTTATAGTAATTAATCAAATTATGTTTGGTGTTTGTTTTTCACTTTTCGACATCACTCCATTGATAGTCTCCTTACATGGAGCTATTTTGGTGAAGCCCAATGTCAGTTGTTTTTGAGTTATATGATCGAGCAGTGGATTCAGACCATAGTGTGCACCACACTTCTTCAACATTGTACAAGTTTTTGGAGTCGAGCTTCTTAGGATATCTTGCAGCAGGATTTTTCTCTCTACTTTGTTATTATTGGTTTTAGGTACCTTGTGGTGTCCATTTTTCCCAGTTGTTGTACATGGGTACCTCATTAGGCCTTGTTGCCGGGACCCACCTTCTTTTCCACCCACCTAAGCTATGCTTACGGGAGGGTGTTAGTGTAGGTTATTATTTATCCTTTTATTTATTTATTAGGATAATTCTTACACTTGTGTTAGCCCTACACTTGTTGGGTTAGCTTGTTTAGGTGTACTAGTTGTGTAGAGTTAACTTACTAGTTGTGTTGAGTTAACTTCTCAGTTATGTGAAGTTAGCTTACTAGTCTTTTAGAGTTAACTTAACTACCAGTATTAGTTAGTGGGAGTTCTTCACCACTGATTTAGGTAGTAGTTGCACTTCCCTCCTCCTATATGTACATCTTTCTTATTGAATAATTCAAGTTATTCTATTGAAATGTATTGAGCATTATGGATTATGATGGATTTCATATATGGTATTTTAGCTCTTCTCGCTTTTGCAAATCTAATGTGGTGTACTATTATCATTTGAGATCGCAGCTTGGAACAATCTTCTTATCGTTCCTTTTAATTATCCATAATGTTGGTAAGATCTAGATGCTTCTCCCAAAATGCTTCATCATCTCATGTTGCATCTTCAACGTCCAAATCTTCCATTTGCTAAGATCCTTAGTGATGATCCTTTTCCTCAACTTCTTCTAGCGCATGTCCAGAGGGATTCCTTCGAGTTACGAGATGATACATCCCTCTTCATCAAGCTCTGGTAATACTGAGATGGAATAAATTTTTTTCCCTATGACCTTCTTCGGGAAAGAAACATGGGCTGGATGTATTTTACTTGATTGAGGAAGCTCCGGTTTATATGCCACATTGCCAATTTTTTCAACACTTGATAAGGCCCATAATATTTGGGTGAAAGATAGTAATCATTTTTCTACTTTTCCAAAGATAGTATTTTATACGGATACAATCACACAAAAATTAAGTCTCCAACTTCAAAACTTCATTCATTATGGTGTTGATCAACTTGCTTCCTCATGCGTTTTGTGCCATGACTAAGTTATCTTTCGGGCTAGAGAGAACCTCTTGTTGATGTTGAATGCGATCCTCAACTGCTCTTACTTTAGGCTGGACCCTTAAGTTGGAAGTTAGAGATGGTGGATGGTAATAGTATAATGCCAGAATGGAGACATTTTGGATAAAGTGTGAAATGAGGTGTTATACCACCATTCTACAAGTGGTAAAAACTCAACCCATTTCTCATGCTTATTTGAAGTAAAGCATCATAGATACCCCTCCAAACATTTGTTACTTACCTCATTCTTGTCACACCCGACAATTAAATGGTTTTTTTATCACTATATTTTTTGGTTCATGACTAAATTAATTATAATTGTTGATTAATAACTATACATATATTATACATGCAAATATATACATATATGTATATGCGAAAACATATACACATACGTATATAAATGCATATATAAACATATATGTATATGTATATGTGTGCAATTGATAAGTTGTAGGATTATTTTGTTTCGATAGCCATCTTCTTTGTTACATAATTGTTCGACGTTGATTTGTTGGATTTGTTAGACTATCACTTTTTGGTTAACATTGTTGCATGATAATGATTTGAATTGAATTCATTATTGGTTGCAAGTGTTATTGATATTTGGAAAAAGGTTTGAATGTAAATGTTATGAAAACTTAGTCTTGGACCTTATTGCATTATTCTTGATTGATGTTTATGACCCCTCCTTGGCATCATGAACATGGTCATGGACCATATACAAGGTAATGTGTTACGTTTTAGTTATATTTAAAACGGTCATAGACCGAGGGAGAAAATAAATTATCTCTGTGTGGGTCTCATACCATAAGGTATTAAAATTATCATTGTTACTGCAAGAATAAAGGTCTTGGACCTTTGGAAAAATGAATGATTATTATTTTTTATTAATAGGTCATACGACATTATTGGGCATCAACAAAGTTTAAAAGTTTTAGTGTTTATTAGTTGTTATAATGGTCAACGACCACTTAGCAAAAGAAATGGATAAGTTAAAAAGTTTTAATGATTAAATGTGGGAATGGTCACAGACTATGGACAAGGTAATTATAATGTTTGAATTGGTCTTAGACCATACATTGCATATAAGTTGGTAAGTTTGAGCACCATACATATTTCATAAAAGTAAGAATATTTTGGAGGGAATGACAAGGGGACTCTCAATTATGTAATGCATTTAATAAACATACACGGTTCATGGGAAAGAGGAAGCTTGCTTGGCAAGCCAAAATACATCCAAGCCACCTTCTCTCTCCTATAGTCGCATTTATTTGGTTTTTCTTGGTTATTTTGTTTTGTGGAAGTTTTTGCATGAGAAAATAGTGGGAGTTTGTTGTGGGTGACTGCATGCATGATAGAGCTCTATTTAAATGGCGAGTTATGTTTACTCTTGTTGTTGTGAAAATTTTGGGAGCCTTTGCTGGAAATGCGAGTTGCGGGTTTCAGGAGAAAAGAATAAAAAAGGGAAAGCATTACCATGGATGGGTTATTTTTACTTACACTATTGTTGTTTTTAATATGAAACTAGTAAATACGTTGGGGTTTTTCAAATAAATTTGAATTGTCTCGTTTTATTTTGAAAAATTGAAAATAAAATGGTAGGAAACTGTAGAGAAGAAATGGGTCTTCTTGTATGATATGGAATCTAAATTTTTAGTTATTTTAACATTCGGGGTTTTGTTTTTGAATGAAATTTTAAAGAAAATCAATATCATTTATTAGCTCGATTTGAGCTTTGATGAAGTCAATGGGAATTGAAATATTTGCTTGTGTTTTTATTAAGATCCACCCCTTCTCGAAAATGCATTTAGGGTCATTTTTAAACTTCGATTTGAATAATATTTTCAAGGGATTGTGGTATAGAATTTTACCTTAAAAATATATATTAGATTTTGTTTATCAACGTGATTAGAGCTTGTTGGTAGTAAACTGATATTTGGGGTTTTGCTTGTGGTTGTATTGTTAAAAATATGGAGTTTCTCATCCATTTCAGTATGGAGATATTTGTGAAAAATAGGTAAAATAAATTGAAAACATTGTGGGTTTGTTGGGAAATAACAAATATGTAGTAATTTTTTCATTTTTGGATTTTAGGGTTTGTGTTTTTATGGAAAATATAGATTCGTATAATTTGGGTTTTTGTGGATTTAATTGTAATAATGATATTAATCGATTTAGTAAAATACCCTTGTTTAGTTATGACAATTATTAATGATATTCTAAATAATATTATTAATGATACCATATCCTTTTTGGTCTAAAATCTGGTGTTTAAGAATGATATAATGTAACCTAATACAGGCTTTAGTGTGGAAGTTGTTAACAACGTGTTCAATCTTGCCTTTGTTGATTTAAAAACATATTTTTCTTTATGTAGAGCTCACCAGGAGTTGGGTTATTTTAACTTTTTATTTTAAGACCTCCTTAGATTTGCAAGCACAATGTGCTAGTAGTTTTTGGATGAAATTGATTGATGTGGTTTAATCATTGTAATCTTGATTGTTTATGAACACTTAGTTCATCCTTAGTTGGAATAAGTTGATTATTGGTTTGATCCATTGAGAAATGGTTGGTTAGTTAGATGGTTGAAATTTACTTATCATGACTATTTGACTTCTTGATTTGAAGTAATGATGGTATAAACAACTATTATAAATATATGATTACTTGTAACAATATGATTTTGTTCCATCTCCTTTGCATTATTTTTAGAAATTGATGAAGGCATTAGTTAAGTTCCTTCAACCGAATATGACTGTTATACATGGACAAAGTTTTCTTTGTTAGAGTTACTCTTATGGATTACTCTTAAAAATTGATTGATGTTTTTATGAAATCTTAGTCTTGAATATGGCAATAATAAACTACATTAGTAAGTTATTAAAAATCTAGATATTTGTACAATAATAGGACTCTTGGATTGTTTGAGAACATAGCTTACTTTATGAAGCATCATTCCATTGAGTAATGATTTTAGAAAATAATGAATGAAATAGGAAATTAATAAGTCATTGGTTAAGCTAGCTTTAACATATTCATTTATTTCTATTAAACACAACAAGATTATGAGTTAAGATAACTCATGCCAGTTCATAGAACTGACCATGTATACATTTCTCTCTCCTACAATGTGTGAGTGAAGTGATATTGTGAAGTGAATAAATGGATTGTATACACATGATTTCTCATTTATATTGTTTAAAAATACGTTCAAGATTATTGTATTTAATTGTAATGTGAAAGTATTATTTTCGCAAGTTGATTGAAGGCATTTTCCTATTGTACTATTTAAAAAATTGTATGTCATCATTTCAAAAATAAGGATTTATCCTTATTAAGTTTGAATAAAATTACTTCTTGTTTCGTATCACATTTTGTGAGATATATTTTAATGTTGTTTTTATAGTAGAGTATGAATTAAATTTAATTATTATGTTATGAAACTATATCTGGTTTAATAATTCATCTTGAATGAATGAATTTGATGATTGAAAAACCTAGTATGATATGGAAATAAGTACAACAAAAACACTTATATCCTTTGTACCTTATTAAAATGAAAATTTAAGTGTTGTTTTAACAACAATGTATAAACATAAGTTATTGATATTTGATAAGTAATCATATCTGATTTTATAGTTTCATTATGGATGAATAAATGTGTCATTAATGAACATAGTACGTTATGGAAAATGATACAACGTAAACTACGTTACATTAATATTATACCTTACTAAATAAGTTGTACAATTCATATCAAATGACAACCAAATGAGATTAAGTGAACCTTTCATAATGATGATAAACTTATGATATTAAGACCAATACTAATTAGGAGTGATTGGATCATTTAAATGCAAGATATGGTTAAATTAATCTATTTTGAATGACAACATTAAGTTGCGATAAATCAATAAGAGGTACCCATAAAGGATAGTAACTCAATGAGTTATTATAATCCTCTATTGTGAAATAGATAACGTGAAGTGATGTGAAACAACATAACATAAATACAATCTTATCTACTTAACCTAAATAGATAATGAATTTATAAATGAAGTGTAGATATCTAAAATTGTCATTCTTATCAACAAAATGCTAATTGTGCCAACTTAGGATGGCTATGAGAAGGATAACAAGTACTTAATGACGAAAGTCATTACGTGGTCACTATCTTTCCTAGAGGGATCAATATGATCCTTTCAATTAGAAGGATGAGTCATGATTCCTACTTCTTCAAAACTAAACTTAATTCTTAAACAACGAAATGAGATCTAGATAAATGTGAAGAGATGGTTGTGTAGTGACGAGACAAGTTTTGATGAATTATGTGAACTCATGAAAATAAGATTGCAAAGAAACACTTGAAAAATTGGCCAAGTAGTGTAGCTAGCTAATCACATTGTATTTTCACCTTACCCCTAACTTGTTGTGTCAAATACCGGATGGATTGTAGCTTGTCTAATTTCTAGGTTGACACATAGTTCTCAAAACCTGCTATAAAGGTTTAACCAAATGTATACGCATATACTCGGTCGGTTAAATTGAAGATAAGGGGATTAGGTAGATCTAATTGACCCTTACAACTATACATGGTTATCATTTGTTATGAGATGGATTGTAAACATTTAATTATGTTGGATTTTAATTACTGCAAGTTGAAAATCATTAAAGACATTAATTGTGATTAAGGGGTTTGTTTTAAAAAATTCCCTTAATTTGGATGATTAATAACATGGGTTTTACAATTTTATCCATCGGTTTGGCAATGAAATGATGAACTATGATCCAATTGAGTACCCAAACATGAGAATAAATTAGTCCAAAAATTGCTAGTAAAGATAGGATCATGATCACCGATTATAATATTGGGTGTCTAATGGATGTGAAAAATGTATGAATCAAGGTGTCAAAGATGTGCAATATGTATAAAATCCCATATTTATGCGATCTTAGACCAAAGAAAAAACAAATGCAAGTGGATTTTTTTTTCGATTGGTGAAGTATTTTAGGCATCCAAACTTGGAGAGGTCGTCCAGCTCCAAAAAATCCAAAACTTGGCATCCCAAACTCATATCTATCATGTATTAGGGAATACACAACCATTTTTGAGCATGAGTGTGAATATTAGGTGGGTTTGAGCCTCCTAAGGGCCTTCATGCCCAGTATGGGTTAGATAAATATTTCTTATAAGCAAAAATGTATACTAGGTTCGAAACCAAGCTGGAGGGTTGTGAAAGCTCTAATACTGAGTTTGAAAATGTAATTTCCAAGTCTCTATATGTCATATTTGGACTTTGCAACATCTTAGAGCCTATACATATTTTGTATACACCACATAACATGAGATAAAAAACCATCATAACAAACACCCAACACCAAAACTATTACAAATAATAATCTCATGTAAAACTAGTAGAAAAATAAGCATACAAGCTCAATACCATCTCATTTCGATACCATATTGGAGAATCACCATGGATTTACTGGTTCAAAGAGTGCATAGGTGAATGATGTGATACATGAATTTTTCCAAGAAAAACAAAGCACACATACAAGTCTGCAAATTATGAAAATACAAGAGAGATAATTGCGATAACACGAGAAATAGCTCCAACTCAATACACCGCTCCATATTAGAATGATGCAAGTGATGTACATATAGGAGGTGAATGTGTAACCTCCTCTTAGAATAATGGAAACCTCCACCTAGAATAGTGGTAACCTCCATACCCAAAATAACAGTCAACAAAGAATTGGTCAAGGGTAGTAATTACCACTAGCTAAAATAGTGTGGTCAAGTGTACACCTAAGCAAGCATATCCCATGAGTGTAGGAAAGATCCAAGTAAATAAACAAATACAAGGAAAATGAATATCCTACACTAACATGTACATAATACTAAATTACAAAATACAAATAGAAGTACTACCGCATTTTTCAAAAATACAGGGGAAAGCTATCAAATTTTCAACTACTAATACTACAATTTCTAATTCACACACATACAATGCATGGTGAGGGTATGTGACGGAATTTCCTTTTCAATTTGTAGGGATTTTCAAATTTGGTACCTAGATCCATCAATAATAGTGTGGTATCACCAACTAGGAAATATTTTTAGGGGCAATAGTGGAAATTCTTGCGAATCTCTTTCTTTGGTACCAAGAAACTCAATTACCACCTATATTCTTTTGGTGCGAGATACCCAACTACCACTTATTTATAAATCACCTATTGGGGATTGATCACAACCGATTTTCTACAAAAACAATGTAATATTCAATTCTCTAAGTATTTTTAACGCCAATTATACCTTTTGGACATAGTCTCCTTATCTCCACATATGTTAATCGATGACTCACATTGTTTGCCATACTATGGATACTTTCTCATCATATTGCAGCTCTCTCTACTTCGGCACTATCAAGTATGATCCTTTTATCCTTCAAACTATAAAATATTACTCATTAGCTTAAAGGAGGGGAAAATGTAGAAAACAACATTGGCACATAATTTATTTTATATCGGGATTTAGAAAAATTATATATGTATGGATCTTGAATGAAGAAACTAATACTTAGTGGTGCAAGTCCTTATTGTTTTACTTTCACTTTTCTTAAATGAATTCTATATTTTGACTTCTTTGATTCTTTGATATTATTTTGTGTCATGTCACATAGATATCTAGCTATTGCATTTGCCTATTTGACTTTCGTATGGGATTATGTTTCTCGGTACAAACCATTGTAAGGTCTCATCTTAAGCCATACAATCTCATTCCTTTTTTAGGTCTTATTTTCTCGTTGGGATTTTTTTGTTACTCTTATTAGTGTCATACCTTATGTTTTGGGTAGGCCTTATGTGCCACTAAGTTTTAGTTTAAAAGTGGAATCCTATATATACAAGTTATCTCTAAGAATTTATCATGTAGAAATCACCTATATATCTTCCCATGTACTATTTTGAAATCAAGGACTGTTATAC
Source organism: Taxus wallichiana var. yunnanensis (assembly GCA_018340775.1). Lineage (NCBI taxonomy): Eukaryota > Viridiplantae > Streptophyta > Pinopsida > Cupressales > Taxaceae > Taxus > Taxus wallichiana. Next base: position 843,138,017 of record CM031238.1, read on the forward strand.
CACATCTCATGAGCACATCAAATGAGGAAATTGCTAATTTTCAAGTATCCTACATTATACATATAAGGATTTCAATTGGGGCACTTAACTTGTTATTAGTGTTAAAGCACAAGGGAAAAGTGAAGTCAAGGAGTTAGTTGTTGATCCGGAATCATAAGCAATTTAATAAAACACACCAAAAATTGCTTTAAAACGATGATTTTTGGATAAATTTTAACATTATGAATTTTCCACATTTTATTATTATTTTTAAAAAAATATACAAGTTAAGCGTGGAGTCATTAAAACTAGAATAAAAATATGAGAACAATGACACAATACTGTTATCAACGAAGTTCGGTGTAAAGCCTACATCTCCAAGTCCTTTTTAATGGAACTGATATATTAAAATCATTTAAAAAAACAATTACAAAGGTGTAAAAGTGATTCAAACCTTCAAAGACCTGTCACAATAATCCTCCCACAATATAACTTGGATTCCCTTTGGGAAATTTCCTCCAAAATGCTTCTAACTCCCAAAAACTTCCCCTAAAGGCTTACACAATATGCGATTAACTCTACACATACAAACTTACCCTTTATATAACTTTTCCAAACTACATGACGTAGCATCATGCTATAATTTTAGTAAAATGTTGGTTAAGGGTTAAACCCTTTAACCTACACCATCATGATTGTTTTCCTTAGTGGGAATAAATCCCACATTTCTGCATGGTAAAAGGGCGGTGCATTTAAATTTTGTTAGCCGATGAGTCCAGGTTGGTCATTTATCAGATCGCTTTTACTATGGCCGTGTGGGTTGACCGGTGGGTAGTGTGATCGGTTTGGCTCGTCGGTGGAATGAAGAGCTATTTTTAAGGATGTGGAGTGTGGTGAGCGTGGAGTGTGGTGAGTTGGGTGGTTGAGGAGTTGGCAAGTGAGGTGGCTCGGGAGTCGACCGGTTGGTGGGTTATGTAGTAGGGTGAGATGGTGGTTAAGAAAGCGAGTTGACAGTTAAGTAGGTGAGATAGTAGTTAAGTAGACGAGCTAGGTGGCGAGGTTGTCTTGGTCGACCAAGCTAGGGGTAGCTCAACTTGTTGAGTATGGAGCTAAATTACTCATGTTTTAACATGCAAATAGAACTTCTTTGGAAGTTGTGATGAATCGACATCGGTTAGAGTGTGACTGAAATTGGTTAGGAGGAAAGTTGGAACCGGTGACGGTTGGGCGAGAATCGGCATCGGTTACTTGTGTAATGAGCTTTTAATTAACTTTCATGTTTTATATCTATTTTTAGCATAAGAATATATTTAATGAATATAACTACATGGCTAAGTTCCCTAAAGTCTTAAATGACTATTTAAAGCATAAAGCTAGGGTTTAGAGTAGGAGGATTGATCATAATTACAAGATAATTATGTGAGAGAGAATTCTTGGAGAAGAAGGCAAAAGATTGAAAGAAGACAATATTGAACATCCGAGAGGTGTGGAAGATTGTAAATCTTCATTGTATATATTGTCAAAGCTTTGGATAATAGATTGGCTTGTTTTTGGTGGGACGTAGCCCACCTTTGGGTGAACCACGTTAAAACGGTGTTGAGTCATGTCTCTTGTTTTTGTATAATTCTTCCGGTAGAATATCTACTTTTATTTGCATGTATGTTTAGATATGATATATTGTCTGTATAACCGGTGTCTTAACCAACTGGTATCAAAGATTTGTTTGAGGGTTTTGTGTGTTGACATGATTTACTCACGAGAGGGTTTTCGATTGAGTGGGAGCTACAACAATGACAAAAGATAAAATATACAAGGTAGAGAAGTTTGACGGCCGAAATTATCAATTATGGAAAGATGCAGATTGAGGATTATCTATATCAGAAAAGATTTGTACTTACCGTTGGATGAGAAGTCTAGACCTACGAAGATGACTGATGAAGAATGAAAGATTCTTGATAGAAATGCTTTGGGATCTATAAGATTGAGCCTGACAACATTCGTGGCTTGCAATATTACAGAAGCGACTTCTACGCTAGACTTAATAAAATCTCTTGCTAATTTATATGAAAAACCTAGTGCTTCAAATAAAGTTTATTTGATGAAGAAACTTTTTAGTTCTAAGATGCATGAAGGTGAATCTGCCTCTAGTCATTTGAATGATTTCCGATCTATTGTAAATCAGTTAAAATCGGTTTCAATACCATTTGATGATGAAGTAAAAAAACTTTTATTCTTATGTTCTTTGCTTGATAGTTGGGACAACTTGGTAATGGCTATTAGTAATACAACATCTGCTAATAATATTTTGAAGTTTGATGATGTGGTTAGTATAATCTTGAATGAAGAAATTTGTAGGAAAAGTACAGAGGAAACATCATCTGGAAATGCTTTGAATGTAGAAAGTAGGGGTAGGAAAAAGGAGAGATCCAAGAGTAAGAGTAATGGGAAATCAAAGTCAAGGGATGGTAGATCTAAATCCAGAAGTAAGGGAATTACTTGTTGGAAATGTGAAAAGAATACACATGTAAAGAAAGATTGTTGGTCAAAGAATAAAGAGAACTAACAACCAGACAAAGGTAAAAAGGTGAATCTTGTTGCATCAGAGGTAATGCAAGATGATCTTATTCTTTCTTTAGATAGTAGAATTGAATCATGGGTTTTAGATTCAGGAGCTTCTTTCCATGCAACCCCTAATAAGGGTTATTTCAGAAATTATGTCTAGGGAAATTTTGGGCATGTCTATTTGGGTGATGATAAACCTTGCAGTATTACTGGTAAAGGGGAAGTTCATCCAAAATTGTAGAATGGAAATACATGGGTATTGAAGATGCATGTGAGGCATATGCCAAGCCTCGGGAGGAATCTTATTTCGTAGGGAAACTAGGTGAATCTGGTTGCATGGTTACTTTTACAAGAGACTCTTGGAAAGTCACCAAGGGTGCCTTTGTTGTGGAAAGAGGCAATAAGGTAGGAACATTATATTTATCTACCGTACATCGATTCCTTTTCGCATTATCTACTTCATATTCGAGATGCATGCATGTGGCATAATCGGTTGGATCATGTGAGTCAAAAAGGAATGCAGATCTTAAAGGCTAAGGGTAAGTTACAGATTTGAAAGATTTAGATCTTGATTTCTATGAGCATTATATCTTTGGAAAGCAAAAGAGAGTGAGATTTCTCAAAGTTGGGGCAACTAAGAAGGAGAAAAATTGGAGCTTGTAAACTCGGATGCGTGGAGACCACTCGGGTATCTTCTTATGGTGGATCCTAGTATTATGTTACTTTCATTGATGATGCTACAAAAAAGGTATGGGTTTATTGTATTAAACGTAAATATGATGTTTTTGAAACTTTTAAAAGATGGAAAGCCCTTGTTGAGAATGAATCAAATTCTAAGTTAAAGTGCCTTATATCTCGATAATGGTGGTGAATACGCATAGCAAGGCTTTCAATGATTATTGTTGAGTGAATGGAATACGTAGAGAAAGAATGGTTCCAAGAACACCACAAGAGAATGGTGTCGAGAGAGAATGAACAGGACAATCATGGAACGTCTTTAGAAGTATGAGGATACATTCGGATTGCCCTTACGAGTTTTGGGCGAAGCGTTGATACAACGATTTATTTGATTAATCGTGGCCCTTCAAGTTCACTAGATGGAGGACTATCGAGAGGAAGCATGGACCGGAAAAGAGGTAGATCTTTCTTTTCTTAAAGTTTTTAGTTCAAAAGCTTTTGTGCATGTTGATAGAGAAAATAGAAAAAAATGGATGCAAAATCCAAGAGGTGCATTTTCATTAGTTATGGATCGGTGATTTCAGTTTTCATTTTTGGGATTTAGAGAGTTCTAAAATTTTAGGAGTCGTGATGTTGAATGGAATGAAAAGAGAATGTACAGGGATCAAATTTTGGTACCCAAGGATGAGAAAATTGAGAAGTTTATTGATGAAAATGAACTCTCGGGTTTGAAAAGAACACCTACAGAAATACACAGTAATCGTGGTCGGTTAGACCACCGACCGACATCGGTCGGATGAACCGACGACAGCGATTATAGAGGATCGAGAACCAACATCGGTTAGCCGAACCGACGTCGATTAGAGGTGACCGCATCGGTCACTTGTCGGAAGTTGATACTAATGTCAGGAGGTCCAGATTGAGCCTCCGACCCCAAACTCTCGTGAGAAGGTCACAAAGGGTAAGTAAACTTCCAGAAAGATTTTCACCTTCTCTATCTTATCTATTATTGACTGATAGTGGTGAACCAAAAAGCTTTGAAGAAGCAATGCAGGATAAAACTCACATACAATGGAAGCATGGCATGGATGAGGAGATGAAATCTTTGGAACAGAACTAGACTTGGGATTTGGTTAAATTGTCGGTCAATGGGGGAAGAGAACATTGCAGAACAAGTGGGTTTATAGAATTAAGGAAGAAGAGGGTGGACATAAAAGGTACAAGGCAAGGCTTGTAGTAAAGGGATTTGCACAAAAGGCAGGTATTGACTTTGGTGAAATATTTTCTCTGTTGTTAAGATGACTTCTATTCGTACTATATTGAGTTTAGTTGCAGTAGAATATTTACATTTAGAGCAACTAGATGTGAAGATGGATTTCCTTCATGGTGATTTAGATGAAGAGATTTATATGCAACAGTGCTTGGGTATGAAGTCAAGGGTAAGGAGAAATTAGTGTGCAGGTTGAAAAAGAGCTTATATGGGCTCAAACAAGCTCCAAGGCAATGGTACATGAGGTTTGATAGTTTTATGCATGAGCATGGTTACTTGAGATGTGAATATGACCATTGTGTTTATTTCAAGAAGCTTGAAAATGGGAGCTATATTATTTTGTTATTGTATGTGGATGATATGCTTATTGCAGGATCTAGTATGCAGGACATTAGTGAGATTAAGAGAAAGCTAGCTCACACGTTTGCAATGAAGGATTTAGGAGTTGCAAAAAGAATCCTTGGAATGTAAATACATAGAGATATGAAAAATAAGAAACTATATTTGTCTCAAGAAACTTACATTAATAAGGTGTTGGAAAGATTTAATATGTAAAATTCAAAACCTATTGGTACACTTATGGTGGACACTTTAAATTGAGTAAAGATCGGTGTTCTTCATCACAAGAGAGGGTCAAATACATGACACAAGTGTCGTATGCTTTAGTAGTTAGAAGTCTCATGTATGTTATGGTTTGTACAAGACCAGACATTGCACAGGCAGTGGGAGTTGTGAGTAGATATATGGCTAATCCAGGTAAAGAGCATTGGAAATCAGTCCAATGGATACTCAGGTATTTGAAAGGGACATCTAGCATGTAGTTATGCTATGGAGGTTCGGATATTTCATTATGTGGCTATGTTGATTCGGATATGGCTGGAGATCTGGATGGTAGGAGGAGTAGCATCTTGGATATATTTTCACAAAGTAGGTGGGGCTGAATTAGCTGGATTTCAAGATTGTAGAAGGTTGTGGCTTTGTCTACTATAGAGGCAGAGTATGTTGCAGCTACAGAGGCTAGCAAGGAGATGATATGGATGAGTAGGTTCATGGAAGAGTTGGGAAAGGAGTAAAGTAATTATAAACTATTCAAAGGACATGTCATGAGTGCAATTCATTTAGCAAAGAACTCAGCATTTCATTCGAGAACAAAACACATTCAGTTGAGGTATCACTTCATACGATAGGTATTGGAGGATGGACAGTTGAATCTGGAAAAGATTCATACGAGCAAGAACCATGCGGATATGCTAACGAAGCCATTAGCAAAGGAGAAGTTGGAGCTACACTCCACTTCTATTGGTCTTCGAGTTTGAGGCTCGAGGAGGAAGAAACAAAGCTAAGGATGATCCAAGAATGGAACTGTACATGTATAGTGTGTAGTAAATAATCTCCAAGTGGGAGATTGTTGAATATGGAGCTAAATTACTTATGTTTTAGCATTTAAATAAAACTTGTTGGAAGTTGACGATGGAATCGCATCGGTTAGAGTGTGATTGGCATTGGTCAGGGCAAGTTGGAATCGCGACGGTTGGGCGGGCGCATCGGTTACCTGTGTCACGAGATTTTAATTAACTCTCGGGTTTTATATCTATTTTTAGCATAAGAATAGATTTAATGAATGTAATTGCATGGCTGAGTGCCCTAAAGTCTTAAATGACTATTTAAAGCATAAAGCTAGGGTTTAGAATAGGAGGATTGATCATAATTACAAGATAATTATGTGAGAGAGAATTCTTGGAGAAGAAGGCAAAAAGCTTGAAGGAAGAAAGTACTGAACATCTGAGAGGTGTGGAAGATTGTAAATCTTCATTGTATATCTTGTCAAAGCTTTGGATAATAGATTGGCTTGTTTCTTGGTGGACGTAGCCCACCTTTGGGTGAACCACGTTAAACGGTGTTGATTTATGTCTCTTGTTTTGTATAATTCTTTTGGTAGAATATCTACTTTTATTTATATGTATGCTTAGATCTCGATATATTATCAGTATAATGGTGTGCTAACCCCAACACAACTCACCAAGTCAAAGCTATCACCAAGGAAACTTGATCACAATGCAAAGTGTATCATCATTTTAATACACTGCAATATATATCCCACATGCATCATGGGTTGAATAAAAAAGGAAGTTATATATAGAAGCTCCAATAGAGTGATATGAAGAAATGAAGGAAAAGGTACCCCTCTAAAAAAAAAAAGTGTTTCGACCCTAGTTGAGGCCCCTCAACCAGCAAATAGTGGGGCCCACCCATTTGATAATGAGTGTCAAAGACTAGAGGCGTAAAAACATTTTTCTTCCCTACCACATTTCCACTTGTCGTCATTTCATTATTCCACTTGGCAAATGTGCGCATGTCCATGTCATCATGAACCTACACACGGTCCAATTTTTTTACCATTTGGCCTAAAATTTCAGCGTGCGATAACTTTGCATATGGCCTTTGTTTTTAACATTCATATATGTCAAAAAGATCTTAATCGATATATACAATGCAACTAATTGTAAGAGATTCAAAGAAAGTCATAGATTGGTGCTTCTCAATGAGGATCCTCTCGGATCACTCCTCCACACTAAGAAACTTTTAAACATCTAAAATTTCTTTCAATTGGTAAAGAGGTGAGGGTAAATTTCCTCACCTTTCTAGTTTCCACCTATTTCACCTTATTCAGATGCATTCCATTCAAAAACACACGAATATATTGTTATCCTGTAAAATTGGCAAGGGCAATTTTAATCGATAACCTTACCAAAATTTTGTTCCCATCCCTCATCAGGTGACCCCTTGCATTCGAAACGTTGCAAATCCCTTCCCTGCAAATTTAGTTTTCCGAACATAGCCTTTTTGGTTGGGCGCACATAATGATTATGCAACATCAAGTTTTGATGCGCCCCCTTTAAAACCTTTGGCGCATGCTTTCTTGTGTCACATGAGGCATTTTGGTGTGCCTCACTATGTTGAGTCTTCTTGCACGTGCAAGGCGCATGCACCTCCATGTCAACAAAACATTTGTTGCGCCACTTTTTAATGCGCGCCTAATGGCGCATATATTCCTCTCGCTCGACATATCTTTCGGTGTGCCAAGGGCACATATAACTTCGTGTTGGAAAGTCAAGTCCTTCGGTGCGCCACTGTGGCGCACGCTTTCTAGTGCCGACAATGCTTTTCATGCGCCACTTAACAAGTTGGTGGCACATTTATTACTACCTCGCCTATATATAGCGCGTCACGTCTTATCATTGCATACAAACACAAATCACGTAATTATTTTTCTCTGTGCAGCCGGTGCACCAGCCCTGTCACTTTCGAATCTTTTCGTGGACCTGTTTCCACACTTCTCCACTATTTATCCTAGTAAGAGGTCCTCTTTCTTTTGTGCACTTTGTGTTTGTGGTTTTGGCCGCTTGTTGGTATGGATTGGATTGGAAAGACTGTGAAATCATGAACTTCCCCCCTTCCTTGTCTTTGTCTTTTCCATTCTTCCACATGTTCTTCCCCCTCTTTCCAGATCTACTGGTAGAGGAAACTCGTCTGAAATGATTGCTTAAAAACTCTTTTAAGCCTCTTCATCACCCCAAGTACCCAAAAGGAGCTTAACCACATATAAACCCCTCAGAGAGAGAATCAAAGCTTAAAAAGAAACTGTATTTTTCTCCTTTGGCGCATTGGTGCACCCTGCAACATGAAGAACAGTTGCGCCAATGGCGCATCTGTCACCCCCGTTACACAAAGAACAGCCGCGCCCATGGCGCATATTCCCTGCCTGCTACATAATGAAAAGTTGTGCCCTCATGGCGCACTTCCTTAGTTTGTTGCAAATGCTTTCCTCGTGCCCCCTCATGGCACACCAAACTCATTTGTTGCATCGTTAAAACCTTGTGCCCTTTGGCGCACCTTGCATGTATGCAACATAGAAATTATCCGCGTAAGTGCAATCAAAAATAGCGTAAGGCGCATCCTCATTACAATAACAACATGTCATGCGGACCCTCATGCGCTTGCGCTTGGAAGTTCCCTTATGGCGCACGAAAAATGATGTAACATGCACAAATCCTACGCCCTTTGGCGCATCCTATACCCATGTAACATGCTACATTCATGCGCCGTTATAAAATGCATACATATGGCACGCGCGATTCTGATTGCAACAAAAAAAATGCAGCTGCAATTTCCATGCGCCATGCGCCCTTTGGCGCTGATTTTCCCCTTGCAACAGCCTTTTTCTGTGCACCGTACTATTTAGCCCTGCAGCCTGCAGTATCCATGCCCTCGCCCTCAAGCATTTAAATCGTTAAACTCTCTCTCCTGTTAATGCTTTAATGGAAGATCAAACCGCTAACATGACCTTCCTGCGTTGTGTTTCGCTTCTTCTCCTTGTAGATCAGCAACTGAGTTCGGAGTTACATATGTCAACATCAAGCAAGAAACCTACCAAATCTAAAGGCAAGGCCAAGCTCACAGAAGAAGAAATGAAGTATAAATATCAGAGGGTCAGGATGCCCGAATCCCAGGCAGAGTGTGACTTAGATATCAGAGACTCAGAACTTGGACACATTGATATGGAGGAGTTCTGGACCAGAACCAGAAAGGTCACACGAAGTCCCTGGATGGACAAATTGATAGGCAAGGTCTCTGCACTTTCTTTGGAGGAATCCCGATTAGTGCCGTGAATAATGAATTTATGATGGTAGTTGCCCGATGCTACAATAAAGACAAAAGATGTGTCCATTGATGAGAAGGCGAGGTTATAATCAACCTCCTTCGCTTGTCATTTCGAAATAATGCTCGGCATCCCTCACCACCGGCACTTTGTGGCCGTCGGTAGGAAAATGCATCAAGGCACGGTGTAGACACCAAATTCGTGTCTTACGACCCCTTGTGACCCGCATCTCATCTCGCAATATAACCTCATCACCTAAACCTTACACAATTATTTATTAATTGCCCTCTAATTGATAAATCCACATCACCTTACCCGCCACCTCACTTTGCCACCTCATCATGACCTAGCCCTAACCCTAAACTAACCTAATTAAGACCCATGACTTGGTCTAGACTCACATCCATAACTAATGCCTCCTTACTCGCACCCAAAGCCGACCTTCTAGCCACTTGACCAAGCCCGCAACTGATCTCTCGGGAGAAAAGCAGGGAAGGTGGGCTATTTTACTAAAAATAGCCTACTTTTCCTTACCGATGTTCGGTTCTACTCGACCATTGCCGGTTACGCAACCGCCATCGGTTCCCTGTAAATGGGCTCCCCAAACCAAAACAACGGATCAGAATTTCATTTTGGAGATCAGTCAAAGGATTTCTGGATCAACAGAGAGCATTGCGAGCGAGGAACAGAGTCCTGATCTTCATTTAATCAAGCAGAGACGAGTAAAGAAACCAGAAGTGCTTGCAGTAGAGGAGATCAACTTGCATCTTCGTCAAAACCAGTAAGTCATATCTTGCATGTCCTCTGTTATAACATTTCTTATGCTCTTTGAATCACAGTCCTCCTAAATTTGTTTCTGAATCCACTACCCAACGTGCCATTGCATCTAACTGTCATTCTTTTATCCCTCATCGTCTCACTTCCCAATATCATCCATAAACCAGCCGTTACAAACACCATAGCTACCAAGAAGATCCTAGAACCCACCGGTATCGGTTATCAGTAACCGGCATCGGTTATCTATCCGGCATCGGTTCCTCTGATCAAAAACCAGAAAACCAGCCTTTCCCCTACCCAGTTCAACGAGACAATTTAATTGATATTTTGCAGTCTTTTGTGTTAATTCATATTAGTAGGGGAACTGACCACCTTCGAAAGGAAGTTTTATATTTCCGGCCCAAGGCGATTTCCTCATTTATTGTTTAATCAAAATCTTGTGGTCTTGTGTTCTTATTTGCGGAGTAGTCCTTCCAAGACAAAAGGAGTTCTTGATCACTGATCTTTCTCTATGGTACGCGCACACCATCTCGACATTCTACGGGTATTCCTCCTAACCCTAACCTTATCTCCTGTTTAAAAGGAACGAGTCTTTCCGAGGGAAACATTTTGGCACACTTGCAAGTGGGACCCATTTTGGGTTTCTTTCTCTTACTTATTTTCATTTTAGGAAGCATATTTCTTTGTTGCTGCTTTTGTGGTATATTTTCGTAAAGAATTTGTCTTGCTTTCCTAGTTTCGCATTAGTGAAAGTCATCTCTCTTGCTTCATCGAACATAATTTTCGATTTGGGTTAAAACACATGCATTGCATTCCTGCTTGTTGTTCTTCAATTCTAGTGAACATAGTTTAAGTAATAGGTCGTACACGTGGGGGTGATATCCACGGTATTGACAGGAAATTAACCCTAGTTTCACTGCACAACACATACCGAATCACTTCACAATTAACACAACAGCTCAAACATCCCCCCTTTTTCCGTGGTATTCCTCCACCCGATTGAGGTAACCTTATAAGCCAAAACAAACTTGACATTTCCCCTAGGTCTTGTTGTTTAGGATTCCGACATCATTCTACGTCTAAAGGCATAAGCCCACAATAATTAAAATTAACCCTAGGATTAGTCTCTGGATTTGCGTGTGCATCTTGCTTGTTTTCAAATTCTGTTTTCTCTGTCATATTTTGTCTTCTGTGATCAATAAGTTGATAAATATACTCAACGTTGCTAAAAATCAAATTAGCAGCCTTTTATATCTTCTTATCCTAGAGTTTTGACACCGACATCGGTTAAGGGACCGACGTCGTTTGCTCTGTGACCGACACCGGTTATTAAACCGATATCGGTTACTGTCTTCATCAGCCCCTGACAAACCAGCAACTTGCCAAATTCATCATTCTGAGGTTGTTTTTGTTCTTGATAGATTGAAACTTTCCTGTGTGTTCTTGTCCATGGTTGTCATCACTTAAGCAAGCCGCGCCATGGTTTCACATGCTTGCTCTGTGTCTTTGCCTGAATCACCCCCTTCACATTCTATAGGGAACCCTACGGACACCAGTGAGATCCCCCAAATTCCTGTAGGAGACAAGGACTTTGCCAAATTTCTGGATGCTAATCCCAGTATTTGTACAATACTATTTGTCTCATGCCCCCGACCGTACGCCTGATGGTCAGCTCCTTATTGGCATGCCTATTAGTATAGCTGCTCATTTAGCTCCCACTCCTCCTGATAACACTGCCTTACTTCCTGCATCTCTAGCCCCGTCTCCCAATCCGACGGCTTCAGAGGTTCATACGACCCCGGTTAGCTTTCCTTTGGTTAATCTTGGACCCCACGTATCGTTACCACCAACTGCCCCTACCTCATCTCTCTTTGGACCACTCCATTCATGACTTACTCTCTGCCACCTATTCACACGAGCTTTCCTTCTCAAGCTCCGCCTACCTTTTCATTCCCATACACGTATCCAGTAACCTCAACACCTTATATGGGACATCCCTATTCTGTGGCACCATCATCTCATCCAACCACAGATTTCATCAAACAAATAATGGACAAAATGCACAACACGGAGGCTTGTTTGGGAAGTCGTAGCCTTGACATACGAGCAAGTTTGTCGGGAGCCCATTCACCCTCTCGGTCCCCCTTCATTCATATCCTCCTCAATGGGAGTTGCCAAAATTTACTCATTTTAACAAAGAAGAGGATCCTCAACAACACTTGCGATCATTTAGACATACTTGTTATTTGATTGCCCATGATGACGCCTTGTTACATTCGCACCTTCCCATGTCCTTATCGGGACCCACCTGGAGTGGTACAGTGCTTTAACCCAGACTCGATCTTCTCTTTTAACCAACTAGCCCAATCTTTCTTGGATCATTTCTCCATTAACATTGCCAAGAAAGTATCTATCACCGACCTTTATGCCATCCGACAATTCGAAGACGAATCTATCGCAGATTTCGTGGGACGATGGCGCGCCTTATCGACCAACTTCTACATATGCCTTGCCTCAAGCTGAACTTATCGAACTTTTCACGCGGGCATGTGCTAAGCACATTTCTCCTACTCTTCAAATTCAAACTTTCCGTACATTCGACGAGGCCTTTACTATGGCTCGGAAACTAGAAATTCGAGCCTTAGAAGAAGAGAAATTGCGGTTGCGTAACAAAAACCCCAATTTCCGAACTCCTGATTCTACCAACAAGCCAAACACCACCACTCCTCACGCGTCCACTTCTTCTAAATCAAAAGGAGCTGTCCACGCGGTAATGGTCAAATCTCAAACACCGTCCAATACTCCGCTGAAAACCACCTATAAGTACAAAGCCGAGCCCATCAATTACACTCCCTTGGGAGAAACTTATGGCGTCATCCTGGAGAAATTGCTCAAAGCTGGGGCTATCACCTTGCCCCCTGTTAAACCTCACTCTGGGTTTGACTCCACCCGCGCTTGTAATACCTTCACTGGTACAAAGAAAATGACTTTTGTAACTTTCACCGCATAAAAGGACATAGTCATGAAAAGCTGCAAGATGTTGAAAAACATAGCGCGCAGAAATGGTTGACACAGGGGATATAACCCTCGATAATCCTAACGCCCTGCTTAACCAAAGTTCATGAGATCCATGCAGTCTTCGATTCTCAGCCAAAAGCCTCTATTGAAATTTTTTTGAATCAAGCCTCTCCACCAACACAGGAGTCTGAACCTCCTTCACCACCATCAAGCCAAAGTGAAATCATTCCTTTACCCATAGAAGAGTTAATCGCCGGACTTCTCTTCTCATCGATGAGTCTTCTTACACCACATCCCTACAAGACTGTGAGCGGATGTTATCTAATTTATCTATTTCCCAAACATCCCCTTCTACCGCTCTCGCTGCACAAGAGGAGAGCTCGCCACTCCTTTTGTCACCTTTAGACGAGAAACTTCTTACACCGACATCACTAACTTCTTTAACCATAACGGACCCCCTCAAACACGCCCTCTTACCTATTAGTTCTTCATCGCCTAAATCTTTTCAGCGACCTGTTGACCTCTTAACATCTATTGATACAGTGCCTCATCTACCCCTTGTATCACACCCGCAGTGGACTGGAATTACAACCCACCTTTCTTCCGTACAAAAATTACAAATCACACCTGGAGACTGTCATTCCATAGAAGATAGACAGGCCCTATGGGAACGTTTGAGTACCCCTTTTTCTACTCAAATGCAAATGACTGATCTCGATGTCTCCACCATATACTCGAAGTGTTTACGTGAAGCTTAAAATGCCCCTGTTCTCACCTTCACCCCCCTCACCTCTACCAAATGCCCCGTCCACTTCTATCAACTTAACCAGATCTTCCCCTACGCTTGGAACCTCACCAATGCCCAGTCTAACGCACCCGCCTAAGCGACTCGATCTATCCAAAAATAAATCCGTCCCACCACCTAGGAGACAAACTCAATCCGTGCCCCTATCACAATCAAAACCATCATCGTCATACCTACCTTCCATATTGGGACCCCATCCCTCTACCTTACATCAATATATCATACCTCCTACGTTTTCTTCAAAACAACCTACGCCTTCCGCACCTATACAGAAATTCCAGGGTATAGCAACACCGTCACTCCGCGTATCCTGTCCACCTATCAACCCTAAACAAATTCCATCATCAAAAGATTTGTTTTCGGTCACTCCTATTTCCCCGTGGTTGTTTTCTGATACCACATCATCTGCGGCCTCATCATCCAACATAGCTTCTGCGCCAAAGAAATCACGTTTAGTAAAAACCACGTATCAACACCCCTCGGCTAAACCACCACCCGTGCGAACCAATCATGCCCAAACATTACCAAAACCCGCACAACCAATACCCTCATCCTCTTCCGATTTTGACCCACTCAAAGGATCTTACGCCAAAATCCTTGCTATGTTGGTGGAGAATGCGACCATTTCCCTACCTCCACTTAGACCTTATGACCCGTCTAAACCCGACCTATGGGTTACGATGAGTCTAAAATCTGTGCTTATCACCGCACACCGGGACATGATGTGGAGGGATGCAAAGCTCTAAAAACCATCCTTCGTCGATACCTCTCCCGAATAGAAAGATTAAGAAAGAAAACTTACGAAGGGAGAGACCTTTAGTTTCCATTCCCTCTCCTATACCATCGTCCCCGCCTCACCAAGATCTATCATTATTACAACCCCACCTCTTGAAGACCATGAGTTATCCCTAACCATCTTCCTCATCTCAGTCTAAGAGATTAATATGATTAGTGTCGCATTACTCGAGGGAGAAAAACAATGGGAAAGCAAAGAAAACACACCAACGGCATCTCTTTCTCCGTCAAACATCCGATTGCACCACCACCTAAAGTGGTCATTCGCGGACCCGCCTATCCGTCTCTAATGGCATTGCCCACGAAATATGATTAAACAGCTTCACCAATCGCCGTAAAAATGACATTGTATGATCTCATTCAGACTTCTGAATCTCATCGACAAGCTCTTGTTGAGATCCTTGAGGATAGAGGTTTTACCTAATGAAACCCTGCCTGTCGCCTCCATTCTAACACCCAATCACGTTGCTTCTCTCACCAAACAATCCATCTCCCCACCACTCGTCTCTCGATACAACAAGCCCTGTGAGTTAGTTTCTCGGAAGATGAAATTGTCGACTTTGGTGAAGACCACGACCTCGCCCTTTTCATCTCCGCTTACGTCCGGGACATTCGAGTACGTCGGGTTATGATTGACGGGGGCGCTAGCCTAAACATCATCTCTTCAAAATCCTTTCAACAAATGAATATCCCTTCTAGTTGCATGTGTGCCAACCCCATCATGTTGCGGTCATTGACGCTATTACTTCTACCTTAGGCACCGTGATCCTCAACATGCGGGTAGGACCACGTACTTTACCCGAACTCTTCTATGTCTTGGAGGGAGAGTTCCAATATAATATATTGTTGGGTCGTCCTTGGATCCGAGCCATGGGATGCGTTCCTCAACATTACATAGATGCATAAAATTTGAGTACGAGGGAAGTCTTACACCATAAAAGCTGACCCCCTTTAAAACCTGCGCAATATGTTATACGCCCTAATGATGTGCTTATACCAATCAAGACACCCATACATTCAACCCAACCATCCTCCTCAAATGTACCTCAACCATCCACCTCAACCGCGTCTACGCCTTGATTGATGAAACCACCATCGCAAAACCACTTCCCTTCCCGCATAATAACATTCCAACCTCCGACCCCTTAGTAGATGTTTTTCGCCTTACGCTGGGAGTACCGCCTATATAACGTTAGTTATTTCCTACCCCGCAGGAGTACGGACAATTACATGCACATCCCACCTACGACCGTCGCGTGGGGGAGATAATCTCTTACGGACCACCCCATTGCCGCACTAACCTAACGTATGGGGGTGTTGACGCATCCTCCATTACCCCTGAACCTCCTCTTGGTGTGGTTCCTTTCCAATCTGATTTTCAATACTTGACAAATCATCGTTTCGCCCTCACCTTCTTGACTTGCTGTGCGTGGAAAGGCTTTGGTTTTGGCCTTTACGAACAAGGCCGACATACACTCATTCCCGTGACTACCCGTAAACATAATGATCGCAGTGGTCTCGGTTTTCCCGAAACACCTACACAGGAGACACCTCCTGTCAGCTGTATCCTGGAAGAAGAAGACGTCGCCCCTACCAAACCATCATCACCCACTTTGCCATCATCACCCATAGAATCTATAGACCCTGAATCCATCCCTCCTAACTTTTTTTTTTCATAAATGCTATCTTCATAGGTCCTCTCACTTATCAACGCGATAATGACGACCCATCTTCTTTGCCCCTTCTTTATCCAGACATGATCGAAGAGGATTCGCCTTTGATTAATGTTGTTGAGTGTCAGGATGACGAATCCATCCTCACTTACCTTGGCGCGGATGATTCTTATATTCAACGAGCCTTACCATCTGAAACCCAAACCATGCTGAACGAATCTACCATAGAAATCAACATCCACATGGAGAAGGATCCTCACATTGTGAAGATTGGACAATCCCTTAACACATCAGAACAAGCCGCCTTTACTACCTTTCTCCGTGCTCGCAACCAAGCGCATGGTCTTACGCCGACATGCCAGAATTGATCCTACCATCGTGGGCCCATAACATCACCTAAACCCCGATTCCAAACCAGTCAAACAAAAATTGAGAAAAATGAATCCACGCATTGCTCTCTTGGTCAAAGAGGAGCTCCAACGACTCCTTTCTGTTTCCTTCATCTTGCCTATTGACTATCCTCAATGGATTTCTAACATCGTACTGTCTACTAAAGTGACGGGGGACTTCGGATATGCATGCATTTCGGGATCTTAACCTCGCTTGCCCTAAGGATGACTTCCCTTACCTAGCATTGTCCAACTTGTTGATCTAACGGCAGTCATGAGATGCTCTCTCTCATGGATGGCTTTTCGAGATACAACCAAATTTTGGTTGCCCCGCCCGATCAACACAAAAGCTGCCTTCATAACTCCTTGGGAACCTTCGTTATCGTGTCATGCCGTTTGGCCTTAAGAATCTTTGGTGCGCAACCTATCAGTGGCTATGACCTACATTTTTCATGACATTATGCACACTATCCTTGAAGATTACGTCGACGATCTTCTTGGCAAGTCTAAACATCGTAAGTGAACATCTTGATGTTTTAACCATTATTTTTGATCTTTGTTACAATATTCTCATGTCGCCTTCAACCAAAGAAATGTGTCTTTGGTGTTCTTTAAAGGAAAACTTCTTGGCTTTATCGTCTCTTTGCGTGGCATTGAGGTCGATCCATCTAAAGTCAAAGCTATCCTAGAAATGCCCCCACCCAAAATCTCAAACAATTGCGTAGTTTACAAGGTAAGCTCCAATCTATCCGACGTTTCATCTCCCAACTTTCGGATCGATGTCAACCTTTTCATCACCTCCTTAAAAGGATATTGCGTTCCAATGGAGCGAAGAATGTCACCAAGCCTTGAAGCTCTCAAATATTATCTCTTGCAGACCACCCGTGCTTATCCCACCCCAAGACGACCGCCCTTTCTACCTTTACCTTTCCGCCACCGACCACGCCGTAGGAGCCATGCTTGCACATCGTAACTCCGAGAATCGCAAAAGCGAGTTTATTATATAAGTCATACTTTGGTGGACTATGAGACTAGGTACACACATATAGAAAAGTTATGCCTAGCCCTATCATTCGTGGCCACCAAACTCCGACACTACCTTCTAAATCACAAGACTTTCGTCATCACCAATACAGACCCCATCCATTACATGTATGCCAAACCTCATCTGAACCAACGCATTGCCAGATGGCTCATGCTTCTCGCCGACCTCGACCTTGAGTTTGTCCACCAGAAATCAATCAAAGGACAAACCATCGCAGACCAACTTGCAGAAGCTCCTTTACCTGGGGAACAATTTACCAATTTCACATTTCCCGACGAACTCATCGCTACTCTTTCCCTCACGGAGGAGTCGTACCCAATGACCCTCTTCTTCGATGGATCTAAATGCCAGCGCGGCGGAGGAGCTGGCGTTGTTCTCATTCCTCTCAACGCTGAACCTATGCCTCTTTCATTCCGACTCGATTTCCCTTGCACTAATAATACAGCGGAATACGAGGCCCTTGTTCTGGGTCTCCAAGTTGCGTTACACTTAGGTATCAAATCTATCAACATTTTTGGCGACTCTCAATTGGTAGTCAATCAAGTTATGGGCGTCTACCAATGCAAAAACGAGGAACTTCAAAAATACAAACACTACGTGGATTCACTTCTAGCCTTATTTACTCACTATTCTATACAAACCATTCCACGCTCCACTAACAAATTTGCGGACACTATGGCTTGCCTAGCCTCGCAAATTCCCGCCGCACCAACTGACTCTGAATTGTTCGTTGTGGTCCAGCAACTTTTTGCACCATCCTATTCAACCCCGGTAGTTTGTATGATAAATACTGTGTCTACTAGTTCGCAGGATACCTGGTACCACCAATTTCACGACTACCTTACAATCTCTGTCCTCCCACCTGACCTTACTAGTAACGGCAAACGTGCTTTTCTTAAAAGTGTTTCGCGTTATGTTGTCATGGGGGGACTCCTCTATAAACGTGGCTTTGATGGCATCCTCCTTCGCTATCTAACTGGCGCGGAGGCCACTCATACCATCCAACAGGTCCATGACGGTATTTGTGGTGGACATTTCAGCGGCCTTGCCGTGGCCAAACGAATCCTTCGCCTTGGTTATTATTGGCCTACTCTCAATAACGAAGCTACTTTTGCTCTGAATATGTTAAGCGTTGTGTTATGTGTCAACAACATGCCAACCTTCAACATACTCCTAGCCACCCGCTCCAGATCGCTCGAGATCTTTGGCCCTTCTCACAATGGGGTTTAGACCTTATTGGTGAGATTCACCCGACCTCTTCACAACGTCACCGTTGGATAATCACAGCGACCGAATATTACACAAAATGGGTGGAGGCTATTCCACTCATTTCAATCAAAAAAGAAAAAATTGTCGAGTTCATTAACCACCACATTATCATGTTTTGGTGTTCCTCATCGCCTGATAATGATAATGGAAAATCTTTCAAAAACAAGTTGTTGCAAGACCTTTGTGACAACTTTGGTATCAAACTTAGTTTCTCATCACCTTACTATCCACAAGCCAATGGGCAAGCCGAGTCCTCTAATAAAACACTAACCAAAATCCTCATGAAAGTTGTCAATGAATCTGGAAGAAATTGGCACGATCACATTCCCTTTGCCCTTTGGGCTTATCGTACTAGCATTCGTACCTCTACTAATGCCACACCTTTTTCTTTGGTATACGGTACCGAGGCTGTTTTGCCTCTCGAAATACAAATACCCTCCCTTAGAATATCTCTTCAGGATATTCTCACCAACGATGATTTCGCCAAGAGCGGTTTATCCCAATTGGAGCTTCTTGACGAACGCCGTCTTACAGCTCTTGATCACCTTCAAATCTATCAAAAACGCATTAAACGTGCTTATGATAAGCGACTTCATGAGCGTACCTTTAAGGTTGGTGATCTTGTCCTCAAAGAGAATCAACATGTAACCAAACTAGAAAAGAGCAAACGTGGAAAATTTGCTCCCAATTGGATTGGGCCTTACATAATCACTCACACCTATGGATCAGGCGCTTATCGTTTAGCTTCGCTTAATGGTAAACCTGAGCCTGAGCCCCTTAATGCCTTGCATCTTCGACCATTCTATTGTTGAAATTAGTGTTATATCACTTCTTATCCGCCTACTGCTCGTCCCTTGAGCTCCCATACCACCACATGCACTTGTTTCCTACATCTCGAAATAAAATCAAGCTCACCTCTCACCTCCCCTTAACGATGCCTTCCCCTTTTTAGTCTAGTCCATGACTTCAACGTATTAAAATAAGCCGTATTCTTATGGGATTTTCTTGAGTCAAACTTCCTACTAAACTAGATGCTTCACGCTAAAAAGAACATCTAGTCATCTAAATTAAATATAGACTGCTCCCTCGAAGGACAGCTATATGCCAAATTATTGCTGCTATTCTCTATAGACTGCTCCCCTGAAGGACAGCTATGCATTACAATCATATCTGCTACTATAAATAGACTGCTCCCTCGAAGGACAGCTATACACAGTCAGCCTTTATCAGAAGCTTCTCGCATTGATCAGCTTCGTGAAGACCTCAAGAATAATACAATCAATATCCCTTGTAGACTTCCCGCATCGATCAGTCTACATTCAATAAAATAAAAGCCTCATTCAAAAGAACTTTTGAGTCATGGACTTGTCTCTTTAGGGTAGGTTCTCTTTCGTTAGAACACTCACTTTGTAATAAGTTCTCTGCACCTCAACTATACCATCCACCTCACCTCACCATTTGTTTCAACTCAAGGGACGTAATGTACGCTCGATATATTGTGATCACACAACTCTTTTCACCTATTGACTTCTCGTCTATGCACGGTACCTAGGGCTCCAAGCTCGTTCTACGTGGTGTGGTTTGTTTAGCTCTCTTCATCTACGGAGCACTCTTTCCACTTTGCCTTGCATCTAGGATTGTGTGTTGATCTTAATCAGGACATGATTCCCTTCTACTTGGGTAGGCTAACTTTCGCTTCCCTTATACCTTTTACAACATCACCAATTCATTACCAACACCATCCACCTTACCTTTACTAATCTTAATATTTTTACCAACCAACCAATTGCCTAAACCGTACCCAATTGCCTGAATTCGCCTCTCCCTGATCCTAAGGGAGAACTACATCGGTCTGAGGCCCCTCCTTGCTTTGTGCAATGGGCTATGTAGGCAGCACTTCGGAGACATGGGGTCTCCCAAGGTTAGCTCGACCATCCCCTACCATAACCTATCCTGTGTGGTGAATATAAATATTTTTGTGTATTTCTATTTAATCACATTCCTCTTTATCCTTTTTAAAAACACCGAAAATCAAAACACAAACATTCTTATTATTATCATAACTCAAATCAACATACATATTCAGTTTTATTTAGATGTTAAACAAATACATCTTCTCTATCATTGACACGCTTGGTCGGTACTCTTATTTATTCTTATACCTTGCTAACATTTACTCGGACCCTCACGCCTCATCCCGAACTAGGTGATGATCGTGATCGTCGACCCTCTCGTTGGGCCTCTCTGTCTCTCAAAGGTACCACGGCTATTGGTACCGCCACCGATGCGCCCGCAATCTCTCCCGTAACATATCGAATACGCCCTCTCGCATGGAGGACTCCAGCCTCTAGTCTCTCCGCCCGTGACTCCGCAACCGCTAACAATCCTCTTGTCTCATTCACCTGCGTTTGGAGCTGCTGAACTAAACGCTGCAGACGATCCCTCTCTGCTGTAATCATAGCTATTTCGGGACAATCACTTATACCTGCAGCTCCGCTGCCACCATAATCTATAGGCCTCTGTCGCTGCCTCGCATCCATTACCCCGCGATCACCGCTACCTCTTCAGGACCTTCTGGAGGTGTTGGCTGGGGAGGTGAGAGTACTGCCTCTGTGTCGATCCTCATATATGGTCTATAAGCCAGGGGTATATCCTGCACAAATCCAAATTGTTGCCGCACGCGATCTATAGGAATCCTCTCATATTCACTCCGGCTCGTGCCTGCGATCCACCTCATTCGCTCTACACCCCTTAACTCCTCAGCTATGCTCTCTGTTACCATATAGTTCCCGTAAGGCCTCCAACAGATGTCCGCAACCGTCACCCTCTCCCATACCTACCTGTAATACTCAATGTCACCCGTCACGGCTTGAGATCTTTCCTCTTGTTCTGCCTCGGACCCATCGTCCTCAATCCCAACCTCGTACTCCGGCCTCTCTCGCCTGAGGAGGGATTGGCCTATCTGTCGCACACAAACAATGTGCTCATAGGCCCAACAGTGTAATAAGTATGAGCAATCCAGTGTCGTCCTGTGATTTCACCTACAAGCCCATAAACCCCTGTATAGCTCCGCCAAATATGCAGGTGCCCATGCAAAAGTCACGTTCCTTTCTATCATCTCTCGGATAACACACATCAATGCCTTGGAAATCTTCCTCCTTCGCCTCGTAATGCATAATACCCTACCGCTATCATTAATATCACTGCTAACCTTGTCTCCTCAGGGTGTGCTGCATACATTACCCCATACGTAAAGGATAAACCTCGCTGTGTCAAATCTCGTGCGTATGGACCAAATACTGCTGTTATCGCTCCCCGTGCCGCGCTAGGTAGTGCCTGATATACTAGTTTTCCTGTAATGGGGAGTCTCAAAATACGAAACACATCTTCCAATGTTACTGTCATCTCCCCTGTTGGCAGATAGAAGGTATTTGTCTCGGGATTCCATCTCTCAATCAATGCCTGCAACATAGCATGGTTCCGTGCAATTCGTGAATAATAGCGGATTCCACTTAACCCCAAACGATTTACCAATGTCCATTCAGCTGGTGTTACATCCGCTCGGATTCGTGACAACAAGCCAGCGGCACACTATCATTCATCCTCAACCTCGTCTCGTCGCATACACCAAAACAACAAACAACCATTCAATCCGTCCTGGATTTTTCAAACATTCTCGGAAATTCCTCCAAGAATGGCATTATCGGTTATACATAACCGATATCGGTCGAGAACTTATACCTAAGTTACCTCTAACCGCTACCGGTCACTGTCAATTACATACATCTTGCCTAAAACAACCACCTACGACAATAAATTGCTCGTTTATTCCTCTCTGTATACACAGACATACCCGAAACCCTTGATTACCTACCACGTAACACTTACCTCACCTATAACCCTTGCTATCATGTTTTCTTCTTCATATCTACCCACTTAATCTCTTATTCATAACACATGCAAAAATCAGATCACCAATCAAAACGTTTACCTCTTGGGTTGCAGTGGCTTGAGGTGGCCCTTGTCTTCCCTCTTGTCCCTGCCTGCTGGATGCTTCTCCTCGTTCTGCCATGATCACCACCCTTTTCAAATTCACCTTTCTACTTTCTGAATCTCAGATCGCATTCACCTTCCCAGTCTCTCTTCTTATCACCCAAATCTCTCATGCAATTTCCTGTCTCTTTTCTCCTTATCACTCAAATCTCTCATGCAAATATCTCTGTCTCAATCCAAAAAAGCGTCGCGTTCGTGTATTTAACCTCTTCGTATGGCTCTAAAACTAAAACTTAAGTTGCCACCTAGCTTTTCTATTTTTAGAAAAGCTCATACCTAAATAACCGGTATCGGTTATTTAACCGATATCGGTCTACTAGATACCGATATCGGTTACACACCTATCTTTTCTCAACAAAGCGCTTCTTTTCTTCATTTCTCACCTAAATTTTTGTCACGCCCGCCTCTTTTCCTGCATAAACAACACAATTTACCACATTTGTTCATCCACCACATATAGCATTACACTTTCATTAACATCATTTATTTTATACAAATACACAAACCATCAACTACGGATATCAAGAAACTATCAATCTATACATCATTTGGATCCAACTCATCAGTTACATATATCACAATGTCACAAAACCAACAATTCATCACATAACCTGTCATTCATATATACGTGCAACAACAAAAACATCAACATCATCCATCTATCAACATGTCAACTAAAACTTATCATACATTATATATTACCAACCATTAACAAAATATTTAAACACATTTTGAACACTGCATGTGAATCAAAACATCGTCTCTATATATATACAAATTTTCAAAAATACAATGTGCCCTACATCGGGGCCTCTGTGATCTCATAATCCACCAAAGCCGGCACGCAGGCCGCAATAACTGTCAAAAAAATGTCGACTCGGCTCGCAGGCCGGTCCCTCGTATCAAAAATAGATATATACTCGGCCATGCAGGCCGATATACAATAAATGAATAAATGAATACATGAATAATACATAGGCACGCAGCCTCTATCAATACACTGGTTTGCAGACTGGTGCCCATCTATCAATACACCATGTCTGGGATCTCTCAGCTCTCCCCACCGCCCTCGGCACCTCTCCCCGCTGGTCCCTGTGGTGCCTCTCGCCTCCTACTCGTGACGGACCACCGGGCTGTGTGGCCGCACCTCCCCGAGACCTCTCGACTCGAGAGGTCTCGCTCTATGTGCCGCATAGGGGCGATAATCAGCCCTGTACCATCAAGAATATCCTGATAGTATCGGGCCTCCGCTCTAGCCTCCATGTAACGCTCTCGAGCCACCGTAGGTACTGGGGCTGGTCCCCTGACACCTACTACCAGTGCCCCCTGTGCTCGCGGCTTTGGTGCATGTGGTGGTGCTCGTGGTGGTACTGTACTGCACTGCGGCATCGGGTTATGGGGTCTGGCTGTGCTGCCGCGGTGGTGGTCTGGTACTGTGCCGCTGCTTTACTGACTTGTACTCGCACTGTGGGCCGTGGTGCTGGTGGTGGTGCTGCCTGTGCCTGTGCCTGAGCTTAGGCTAGCTGCCCCTGTAAGACACCTATTTGTGCTCTGCATGCAATTGCCGCCTCGTAAGAGCCGCACCACCCCTAAGCCGATCTCTCTTTGCCGTCACCGCTACTAAGTCTAGGCATGCAGTGCGCAGTTTGTACTACCCTCATTTGCTCTCGGACCACCCACCAAACCTCTGTATGCTCCGTGCACCCAAAGATCATCTATGCCATCATCTCGCTTTGCTCTCTCGCAACCAACTGGATCCAAAGGCTGTGGTGCAGCGGTGGGGCTCTACATCATCTCTCTCAGATCGAGGAACGAGAGGTGGCTCGCCCTGCCACAGCCCTATCTCGCTCGCGTACCTCTCTGGGGTATCCGCCTCATTTCTCTGGCCTCCGTCCTGCTATCCAGAATGTGTACTGGATTAGGCGCAACTGTAAGCGGGCTCCTCTGCCAGGATGGTGACCTCTGTAGGGTCTCCATACAATGTCTACTGCTGTAAGGCCCTCTAGCAAATGTCTATAGTATGCCACATCCCGACCTGCCATAACTGCTCGTGGCTGGCCCACGACCCCCAACCACCTCTGAAAGCCATATCGGTATATGACCTGTGGCCCTGGCTGCTGGGGTAACCCTACTGGCCTGATGCATACGATGTGCTCGTATGCCCAACAATGCAACAAAAATGTAGAACAAATACCAAATCGCCTCCTCCGGCGATAGCCCCATAGCTCCCTGTATAATTGCACAGATATACCGGGTGCCTGTGCGTAATGTGTGCTCCTCCACCATCTCCGGCAGTAGCACCCCATCAATGCTCGTGGGAAGCGGCCTCCTCTCGAGTCCGGAGGGCGAAGGTGATCCCAACCATCATCAACACAGCCAGTCGTGTCTCGTGTCGATGCGCACGGTACATGTCACCATACCCGATACTCGCGCTATGGTAGGTCGCAGCGCAAGCTTCATCCCAAAAACTGCAGATGCTGTGCCCATGGCGCCTCTCGAATCTACGGAAGATCGCCTCTTCCTCGATAGGTAACCGAAGGATGCGATACACATCCTCCAATGTGACGGTCATCTCCCCAGTCGGGAGATGGAACACATTGGTCGCGGATCCCATCTCTCGATGAGGGCAACCATCAGGCTGTGATCTCTCTCTATCGCTCTGTACCTCTGGACTCCACCGAGTCCCACCTCACGCATGATGGCCCAATGAGCCGCAGATACGTGTGGCCTCATCCGCACCAACAGCGGGGGCATCCTATCCCGCATCGTCAACTGCTGACGTGCCTGCAAAACCAACCCACATCCTTAGACCTACTCTTTATTACAACATCTACTTTATCATCTAAACACCCCTTTTATTCCCTCGACCCCCCTCTCGACAACCTACCACCCCTACAAACCCAAAACAACCTACCACCCCTACAAACCCAAAACAACCAACCCAACCCAACCCCCACACCGACCCACAACCCAACCCAACAACTCAAAACCCAACCCAACCCAAAAACCCAAAACCTAACCCCACACCTAACCCTTCTCCACCCCTAACCCTCTCCACCCCCACTCCCACCCACAACCCAACCCAAAAACCCAAAACAACCAACCCAACCCAACCCCCACTCCCACCCACAACCCAACCCAAAAACCCAAAAAACATACAAGCTACCGACGCCGGCCGATACATGACCGACGCCGGTCACCAACAAGTCTCCTTTCCTAAAATTGTGTGACCGATGCCGGTCGCTTAGTGACCGACATCGGTCCCTGTCCTCTCCCGGAGCCGAACCCCCGCGCGGCCCCCAAAACCCATTTTTTTACCTATTTCTACCCATCTACCCACCCAAAAACCCTAAAAACTTACCCACCTACCCACCTTAGCCTATCTAGCCTATCTACCCTCTCCCTTTTTCAAATCATTTCCATTTTCTCATTATTTCCTAAAAAAGGTTAATTCCTACCCAAACCCCCAATTTAGCATAATACAACCAAATCACCAAATTAAAGAGTTTGATCTACTCGAACGCGACACGTCATCGTGGTGGGATGAGTGGTGGCGGTCAAAGCGGTGCCCGGCCCTCCGGCTCCTTCGCTGTGCCATGGCTCCACCCCGATCTCGGCTGGGTCCGGCCAATCATTGCTGCCTCCTCCTTAATCGGGCCCACTATCAACTCTCTCGCGCCAATACAATAACTCCACCTCACTCAATCAAGCCTCTAATCCCAACTCTCCATGTCGATAAGTCGATTTGGTTTGCAAATAACAAAAGTGACAATGACCACCGTATTTTTCTTTTTATAGGTTTTTCGCCTTTACCGATATCGGTTTTTTTTGCCCTAAGGAACCGGTATCGGTCCCTTAACCGATATTGGTCATTGAATCGACATCGGTTCTCTACCCCACTTTCACCCCATTCTTTGCCCTTATTTACTCCTTGCCTTCTTTTCACCAATCTCGCCTCTATCCACCTTTCACGCACACCATTTGTTCACTTGTCCATTTCGGCTGACCTAAGGCCTCAACCTAACCATTAGGCCCGACCCAAGGCCTCAACCTACCTATTCGGCCCCGACAAGGCCTCAACCCACCCATTGGCCCGACCCAAGGCCTCAACCTACCGGCCGACCAAGGCCCGGACCCAAGGCCTCAACCTACCTATTCGGCCCGACCTAAGGCCTTAACCCACCAATTGCAATTCCGATCCAAGGCCTCGCCTACCTATTTGGCCCGACCCAAGGCCTCGCCCTACCAATTTGGCCCGACCCAAGGCCTCAACCTACCAATTGGCCCGACCTAAGGCCTCAACCTACTATTCGCCCGACCAAGGCCTCACTCCTAACCATTAGGCCCGACCCAAGGCCTCAACCTACCTATCCGGCCCGACCCAAGGCCTCAACCTACCCATCCGGCCCGACCCAAGGCCTCACCTAACAATTTGACGACCCACGGCCTCACTCTACCCTTATGACTGACCTGTGGCCACCGCCCAACCACTTGGCTTTGACCCAAGGCCGTATCACCAATACCATACCTACAATCAACGCTTTATTTTATCCATCCATCATGTACCTTTTGTTCAATCGAGCTCACCTGTTCGTGTTTTAGCATGATTAGGGTCCTTGACTTGATCTGTCGACCAACTTTGCCTAGACCTAGACCGTGACGTTTATCTCAACCAAACCAACCATTCGTATCGCCAACATGCCTAAACATTCCTCGTACCTCACCCGTTATATACCCCCGAGCTACTTCCTATGCCTTGGATACTGGATTATATCACCCTTGTTTGGATAAACTATCGACCTTTGCCTACACATTGCTGGCTGCTTGTCAAATCATGTACCTCGCTCGTCCTATTGCATTTCAACATGCGTCTCGCTTCCTGGACCTACCCCACCACCTTACCATCCTCTCTACAACATTCACCCTTTATCAACCCTATCCCTGATTTCCCGTTCACTCAATCTATGATAGATTTGAGGGGGATTACCTATATCCTTAACAGGAGAAACCACTTCATATTATTGTCCGCGCAGCTTTACAAAACAAGCTACACGACAATAAGGGGCTAATGTAGACACCAAATTCGTGTCTTACGACCCCTTGTGACCCGCATCTCATCTCGCAATATAACCTCATCACCTAAACCTTACACAATTATTTATTAATTGCCCTCTAATTGATAAATCCACATCACCTTACCCGCCACCTCACTTTGCCACCTCATCATGACTCAGCCCTAACCCTAAACTAACCTAATTAAGACCCATGACTTGGCTTTAGACTCACATCCATAACTAATGCCTCCTTACTCGCACCCAAAGCCGACCTTCTAGCCACTTGACCAAGCCCGCAATCGATCTCTCGAGAAAAGGGGAAGGTGGGCTATTTTACTAAAAATAGCCTACTTTTCCTTACCGATGCCGGTTCCTACTCGACCGCCGCTTGCTACGCAACCGCCATCGGTTCCTATAAATGGGCTCCCAAACCAAAACAATGGATCGAATTTCATTTTGAGATCACCAAAGGATTTTCGGATCACAGAGCATTGCGAGCGAGGAATGTAGAGTCCCGATCTTCATTTAATCAAGTAGAGACGAGTAAAGAAACCAAGTGCTTGCAGAGTAGAGGAGATCAACTTGTATCTTCCAAAACCAAGAAGTCATATCTTGCATGTCCTCTGTTATAACATTTCTTATGCTCTTTGAATCATAGTCCTCCTAAATTTGTTTTCAATCCACTACCCAACGTGCATTGCATCTAATCGCATTCTTTTATCCTCATCGTCTCACTTCCCAATATCATCCATAAACCAGCCGTTATAAACACCATAGCTACAAGAAGATCCTAGAACCCACCAAGATCGGGTTATCGAATCGCATCGGTTATCAAGAATCAGGCACGGCATCGGTTTCTCGATCAAAACCAGTAAAACCAGCCCTTTCCCCTACCCGGTTCAACGAGACAATTTAATTGATATTTTGCGTCTTTTGTGTTAATTCATATTAGCAGGAACCGACTCACCTTCGAAAGGAAGTTTTATATTTCGCCCAAGGCGCTTTCCTCATTTATTGTTTAATCAAAATCTTGTGGTCTTGTGTTCTTATTTGCAGTAGTCCTTCCAAGACAAAAAGGAGTTCTTCACAGCCGGCCCTGATCTTTCTACTGGACGCGCACACCATCTCGACATTCTACATGTATTCCTCCTAACCCTAACCTTATCTCTGCTTTAAAAGGAACGAGTCTTTCCGAGGGAAACACCGGGACGACAATGAAGATCAGTGTATGCAGCTGATGAACGAGGTATATTTGAAGAATAAAAAGGTCGTGACTCGGTGGCCACAAGTCATTCATCGTAGTGACTTTTCAGAAGAACTCAGTGACACCATTACATTCCTGAGCAGAGTCTTTGGGCTTCCTGACGCCCATTATTTTCACAAGTGGATGCTACGGTACCTAGAAACAATGAACAAAAATGTGCCCGATCAACGCTTTGAGTGGGCATAAATCATAAGAAGCACATCTCTACGAGCAGCTACAACAACTTAACACAACGGGAGGTTCTATATGAACTCCTACGTGGTCTATGTTGCAGCTTCAGAAAGAGATTATCCGGCTCTGATGCGGTGCGGGGTTTGGCCCAAGTTAAAATCTATGAATACTATCCAGGCTCAAGTGGAAAATAGCATTCCCAATTTACAAAGATCAATGATGCATTCTTCTATTTCATCATCTGCCTGTTGCTGAGGCGAATATGACTCATGGTCGCACGATCAAGATTATTGTAGCAGCTACAGAGAAGTGGGGGCCCTGTTCACTCAATTCCCCACATTCACCTATTTAAGGGCGGCTAACTTCTTGGGGGAACCAACTAAACCGCCAAGGTATGCCGGTCCCAAATTGATCCTCGCTAGAGTGTCAGGCAAGGCAGCTAATCACCTACCATGAGAAGTGCCTCAAGAGAAAGAAGGGTGGAACTCCTTTCCCCCTCACAGTGGGTAGGTATACATGTCTCACTCACCACAAGGCAAAAGACATGTTTGAAGAGCCTGGAGCTGCTTGAATCAAACATAACTTCCCAAAGAAAGGCCCACCTTCGACCCAAGAAATTGTCTACCTAGGGCCAAGCTCGACCCGATCCACATCCCTCGATCGAAGATATCTACATCGATATATATCATGAGGTTGAGCTCGGGAGGAAGGACCATTCTCGCTTGGCCTTAGCAAAAATCATCCAAGACGGGTGACCATCGTCCCAAAGGCTACCAAACTACTGAGCAAGAAGTGGATCAAGTGTATCTTGACACAGGTGGGGACAATTGGCCTTTCGCGGTGATTGATAGAACTAAAGCACCCTGCAAATAGAGGAAAGGGTCAAGGAAACTCGCGCAGATGGAGCATTGGTGCCGAATGAACGGGCTCATCTACCTCGAGTTGATTTCACAACCTCTCCGTTGGGCAATGCACCCCTCGATCAAAGAAGCCAAAAGGCAAGGGAAAAGGAATAGAGGTGAATCTAGTTCCACCCAAGAAGAAGCTCTGAAAGCCCTCCTTCTACTTCACAAGAACGGGTTGAAACTCCAAAAGCTCGTGAGAAAGAAGAAGCGGCGGAAGATGTTCCAATAGGCATATCCACGCAGGATGTGGCCACGACTATAAAAATTGAGGTCCCTTCGTCCCTTCTCCCTCTCCTCCTTCCTCCTCGAGTGACCAAGCGACCATCCTTTGGTCGTGTCCTCTCCCCTTCTTCTACCATTCCTCCCGCTTCCTCATCCATCTTCTCTCTTCTCTCGCACTGCCCCCTCCATTTCTTCCTCATCTCTGAGCTCCCTTCCCTTCCTATGTCTTCCTCCCCTATAGTATCCTTCCTCCCGTGGGCACTTCCTCGGCTTTTCTCTCTATGCCGCCGCCACGTGTCTCCACGTTTTTCCCTTCTACTACTGTAGCTATCCCCTTCTCTGTTTTCGGTCCTTCTCCCCTAAGTCCAGCCTGGATCTCCCAGCACCTAAGTCAACAGAAAAGGAAAGTTCCCATCGCACCGATGGACTTTTCCGTTATCCAATCAAAGGGGGCCAAGAAGCAAAATCCTATCACACGCTTCTCTCAGAGTGCTTCGGGAGAGAGGGTAATGGAGATCACATACCCCAATCCTCTGAAAGATAAAAAGGATCTATCTTCGACAGATTATACAGTGACTCAAGTCACAATGGGGATGTCTTCTGAAAGCCTTTAGGGAGAGGCCCTATCTGCAGTTGACGCCCTCTGCAAGAAGCTTCAAGAAGAAAAAGAAGAGAAAAGGCTACTGAAAGAGCAAAATAAACATCTGCTCCACGCCTTACAGAAGATGGGCAGTGCACCTCCCATAACTGCCACCGAAACTCCTGAGCCTCTGAGTCAGGATAAAATTAATGAATATGCAAAGATCGGTGAGCAGGGTATGGCAGTTTCCACTGGAGGAGCCAGATCCTCAAGGACAGTGAACGAGTGATCGCCAAGTTCACCGATTTGTATCTGAACATCAACAAGGTGAATAAAGAACTCCAGGCATTAGTAGGACCCATATCCGAAAGAGCTGGACCATGCTAGGCTGCAGCATGAGACCTTTCAATGAATGTTCGACTGTTCAGTCGAAGATCTGGTCAAGTTCATGTTTTTGGTCACCCCAAGGCCCTCAATAAGACCCTTTCCACTCTGGATTACCGGATGGATCAACTAGAATTCGTCCTCAAAAAGATTGATAAGGTAAAGGAAGAAGCCCTCGACGCAATGCATCAAATGGAACAAACTGTTCTAATGATGTCTCCGTGGTTGCTTACTCCTTCTTTCACCTTAAGGAAGGCCGATTGAAACCATCAGATCTTCAAGGAGATTGTTTCGCAAGGGCTGGGGCTAGAGGTCACTTTTGACGCAGAATCCATCAATAACCTGCTGGCCTGTCGGGACTTCATCGGGTTCTTAATAGAAGCAGAGAATGAATATTCCAAACTCCCAAAGAAGCTCACAGACGAGCGGGAGACTTGCGAGGCTATCACTAAGCAACACAAGGATCCTTCCCAGGATCAACTAGAGCCCATGATCAGCAAGTTCATGGAATACCGTGCCCAATTCCACATCTCGTCACCTGAGCAGCAGCAAAGTAGGATACCCCCTTTCAGCCGCGGGACGACGACGATGAATAATTCTCTCTCTTCTTCGACTTTCTTTTTGTAAATGTCTAAAGTATGTTGGCACAAATGATGACATCATCCATGTTGCACCATGGGATGATGTCATCCATCAAGTTGTCAAAAGTCAACATGACTTTGAGATATTTTGTAGATATTTTGTAAATAGGTGGTTGGTTCCTTTTTGCCTTCCTTCTTCTCCTTCTTCTATAAATACTCGAATACTTGTTGTATTGGGGTGAATACTTTTCAGATGAGAAATAGAAGTAAGAAGAAGATTTTGAACTCCCTGTAACAGAAACAAACATTAAATACAATATATTTAGACTTTGTCTTTGAATACATGTGTTTTAATATAAAATCTTTCTTATGTTAGATTTGTGTGATTGTTTTGTTGGATTTGCTTCTACTTTGTTATTTATTCATCGTATTGCTTTATCCATCTATGCAAGTAGGTTCGGCTCATTTACTACCAACCCAAACCATAGACCCTTTGACCCTTCGCTTTGGAATTCATTTCTTTTCTCCCTTCGGATTTGATCTTTCTCCTCATCTTCCCCTTCGTTCCTTTCTTCCTCTCAGCTTGGAAACACCCTTACTAGGATGAGATCCCAAACCCCCAAGGCGAGAATATTGTGAGACTTGCATAGATTTCTCTTTGGTAGAATAGCAATAAACCAGCTTTGCTTTTTGACTTTAAGAGGGGCTATGCCCCACACACTATTGACTTGTTTATCCATAAATCGCCCAAGCGATGATTTTCGAACCAACATTTTTAGTGACTCATTTGGGAATCGAATAGATCTAGTCGATCTATGATGGTGGTATGATAGAAAATCAATAAAAATCAGAAAAATCACTACCTGTTTGCAAATTTTAAACCTTTGTTCAAAATTCAAAATTTTTGCAAAAGTAACCCAAATTGGAAATTTTCTTCTGAGATCCATAGATCCGGCATAGTTGGAAACCCTTAGTTCGCTGAGTTTTTATAAAAATCTGTATTTTTCCGTAGATCTGAGTTTTTGACTATTTACCAAAATTTTCACTCTTTGAAAAGGTCAAATTTAGATATGAAAATCAGCTTACTAAGCTTCACTATCATTTTATCCTCGTGGTTCTTAGTCATTAAACCGCAATCGGTTTTTAGAAAAGGATAAAATTTAATATTTAGAAAAGTACATGCTGTTGTTTTTTGTCAGAAAAATCAGAAAATCAGCAAATACAATCAAAAAGAGTTTTTAAATCTACTCCAGCTCGAAAGTATTGTAGACGTGGAAAGGTACACTTGAAAGAAGTGAACCATTTACTCGTTAAATAGAGAGCTCGTGGAGAAGTCAACCCTACCTTTGATCTGCTCCAAAGGCATATGATATTACACCAAAGACGCTTTCGTCACTAAGCTCGGGGTGACCGGCATCTAGAATCCTAGATGTGACTCATGAAGATGTGTCGGTTCACCTTTTCTAGAAACTTTACAAGGGCCCGCAGCAGATAATGGTTTCAGCATTTACCGGTCGGGTCTATTACCAGTTGGGCCACCTTGCGGGACACTTTTGAAGATAGATACAAGCCTTCGGAAGATGCATTTGCACTATTATCACAGATCACTCACCTAAAGAAGGAGGCCAATGAGACCATGCGTGATTTTATCGCGTGTTCAACGCATTAATCAACCATGTGCTCGCTGCCATGCTTCAACATCGGAAAATCAAAAGTGTTTCTTCGTGAATGCTATGAGTTCAAAAGTAAGTTTCTTGCTCCTGCAAGAACAAGTGGCTACCTTGATTCTCGCCCAGGCCGCTGTAATCCGAATTGAAGACAATTTGCTAATATCTCGCGAATTGAAAAGGGAATCATCTAAGCTTAAATCTTCGGGCCCTTCTCCCCAATACTTCATCCGATCCTGCATTTCAAAAGATGGCGAACGACTTGTTTGCATTAAAAAGCAAAGCGATTAGCTCAAGCTTCTCCCCAGTTCCTCATACCGGGATATCCCAAGAGGAATTTAGTTTCCAGCCATGTTCCTCAAAGGCCGCGCTTGCACTGCAATGCTCCACGGTTGGCGCTTGAGGCTCCTCCGGTCAATGCTTTAGCTGAAATTGAAGAAGAAGAGGAACAAAATTACGGAGAACCTTCGTCTCAAGGCGAGGATGATCAAGATGTCGGTGAGCCGACTGGCGACTCTACTATCGGGTATATGGAATTTGATGAGGAGGAATCTGACCATGAAGAGGGTACCCAAGGATATGCAAGTGGACAGTCATATGCTGTTTTCACCCACTCGCAAGGAAAAGAAGCTGAGGTCGCTGCCAATGTGCAGAAAGAAAAGACTACGTCATCTACGTACCCAACCATTGCAAAGAGAGGTAATCCCCTACCCACTCAACTGTCAATAAGTCTTTTTCAAAGAGAGCTTTTGCTCCTATATCTCCTCCAAACCAGCCCTCTCATATTCCTATCAAGACTAGTAATCCTACCCTACCATCATGAAGTGAGGGACTCATTCCTTCACCAGTGCAACCTTTGGCCGCATTTGATATCATAGATCATGCTAAAAAGACCAAGATCCAAATGTCTGAAGCCGAGTATCTTCAGTCAAACCCCGAGCAGCTCGTAAGATTGACTAGGTATATTCAAAGTCTGTCATAACTCCCCATGTTTCCTTAAAAGGAATCCTTTCCACTCCTCCTGCATCCCGCATAAATGTTGCCTCAACATCTGCATCAGGCAAGATAGAGCCTTTCTATCTCTCCCTCCTAATCAATGGCCACAAGTTAAGTAACTGCATAATTGATTCTGGGGCTTCTGATAACGTCATGCTAGCAAAAGTTGCCCATGCTCTGGGCCTCACCCTTACCAAGCCTTTTGGCAGATGTTATTCCTTGAAACCAAGTAGTGTTCCGTTGATTGGTCGATCAAAGATGCTCGGATTCGCATTTGGGCATTCCCAGAGAAAAGAGTAAAAATGACCGTCCTCGTTGCCGACATTCCAACAGCCTATGGAATTCTGCTAGGAAGAAGTTTTTGTAGCGAAGTTGGTGGGGAGATTCATATGGACTGGTCCAAGGCTAGAATCCCTGTCAAAGGTGTAATGCAGACTTTGGAGCCAAAATCACAAAAGAAGTACTTGGTCACTAACTCTGAAGACCCTAAGGCCCAAATTCTTTTCGAATCATCAGGGATGGGGAACTATTTCTTGTCTACCGAGTCTGACAAAATGGTTGTTCTCATCCAAGAAGAAGATCTTAACAAGGTCTGGACCTTGCAATTTGATGGCAGCTGCGCAACCAGTGGATGTGGCGCCGGAGCCGTGCTAATATCTCCCGAGGAAGAAATTATTCCTCTCTCTTTTAAATTGTAGTTTTTCAACACAAATAACACTGCTGAGTATGAATCTCTGCTACTCGGCATGCAAGCCACAAGGAGAGAGGGATCAAAAATCTAAAAGTACAAGGTGATGCAGAGCTAGTCATGAATCAAGTTAAGAGGATATATCAAGTGAAGAATGAGAGGCTCAGGCACTACCGTAATGCGGTGTGGGACAGCATCGAGGAATTTGACGCTTTTTCAATAGAATCCATTCCAAGAGCTCAGAATGACATGGCCGATTCATTGGCCATTTCAGCATCCCTCATGCTCCCGCACCCAGGTTTGAAAATAGACAAATACACCATTGAGATGGTTTTCCGCCCAAGCGTGCCGGATAATTCTCAGCATTGGCAAGTATTCAACGATGACGATCAACTCATTGCTTTTCTAGAAAAGGTGGAAAATTTTAAGGAGCTTCACTTTGAAGGATCCACTTCCACTTGCCGTGAATCAGTCACCGATCAAGACTATGAATCCGGAGGGAATGACGGCATATGTCAGCTAAAAGGGAATAAAATTCCCAAGGGCCTGGTTTCTTTGGAATGGTTGTTCGCTGTGCATGACCATTTGTGAAAAATAAAAAAGCGAGATGGTATGGGCTCCTCCCAGAAACCGAGCC
The DNA here is from genome assembly GCA_018340775.1 of Taxus wallichiana var. yunnanensis. Taxonomy (NCBI): domain Eukaryota; kingdom Viridiplantae; phylum Streptophyta; class Pinopsida; order Cupressales; family Taxaceae; genus Taxus; species Taxus wallichiana. Next base: position 843,174,139 of record CM031238.1, read on the forward strand.
AGTTAATTTAGGTTCGGTAGAACATCCGCAGTTTGTGAACATTGGAAAATGTTGCACACCTGAAGAGAAGCGGAAGTTTGTCAAACTACTGAAGAAATACATGGATGTATTGGCATGGTCCTACGCCGATCTAAAGTCTTTTAAGCCAAAGGATTCTAGCATGACATCCCGTTGAAAGAGGACGTCAAACCCTTTCGCCAGAAGCAGAGGCATTATAACCCTAAGATCTCAGGTACTATCCAAGCTGAAATTCAGAAAATGCTGGATGCGAGAATCATTTTTCCTATCCATCACAGTACTTGGGTAGCAAACATTGTGCCAGTGCGCAAGAAAAACGGTGAAATACGCATATGCGTAGATTTTCAAAACTTGAATCAGGCTTCCTTAAAAGACAACTACCCACTTCCTATAATGGATCAAGTTCTCGCAAGCAAGAATCGGATCGTAAATGTTGTCCATGCTTGATGGTTTTTCAAAGCTACAATCAGATTGAAGTCTCACCGGAAGATCAATTTAAGACAGCATTCACTACTCCCTGGGGTACGTTTGCCTACAGCAGGATGCCTTTCGGCCTAACCAATGCTGGCGCCACTTTTCAGCGGGCCATGGACCTTGCATTCAAAGGTATGATGGGGAAGGTCATTGTGGTTTATCTAGATGACTTAATTGTGTTCTCTAAACAATGAAGTGATCATTGTGATCATCTGGAGCAAGTATTGGCCAGATGCCGAGAGCATGGGATTTCCCTGAACCCAAAAAAATCTATTTTTGGAGTCACAGAAGGAAAGTTGCTGGGGCATGTTGTTAGCAAAGAAGGAACGAAGATAGATACCAAAAGAGTTAAGGCTATTCAGAGCCTCACCTTGCCTACAAGCAAGACCGGCGTTCATTCTTTCTTCGGAAAGGTGAATTTTCTTAGGTGCTTTGTTCCCGACTTTGCTGAAAAGACTCGCCACATATTAGACATGATGAAAGGGTCACCAACTTTCTGATGGAGCGAGGAAGGAAAGAAGTCGTTCGAAGAAATAAAAGCTTCTGTCGCTCACGCACCAGTCCTAGTGTGTCCTGACTTCTCCAAGGATTTTATCATGTATAGCTATGCGTCTGAGCATACTGTATCTGCCATCTTGATGCAAAAGAATTCTGAGGATGTTGAATCCCCAATTGCGTTCATGAGCTCTCCCCTCAAGCCTCACAAATTAAAAATGTCTCAATTGGAAAAGCATGCCTTCGCCATTGTCAAAGCGGTCAAAAATTTCAGGTATTACATTTTAAATTCTCATACAGTGGTGCTGGTCCCTGACACGGTAGTCAAGTCAATTTTAACTCAACAAGAGTTAGGAAGCTTGCGAGGAAATTGGATTGCAAAGGTCCAGGAGTACGATCTAGATATAAAACCAACCAAGTTGGTAAGAGGCAAAGGCTTATGTCAACTTATGGCTGAAAACCAAGGATCAGAAGTTTCCGGGGAAAAGATGATTGTACCAATGAAGCACAAAGTCAATTGGAAAAACCCGATTCACTACCTCTGGTCCTATTTGTCGCAACCAGCGATGAGTGGTATTCGATATTGCTTTCTTTCTTACCTACGGTGAATGCCCAGCTCACCTAACTGCAAAGGAGAAGCGCACTATAAAGCTCAGAGCAGCCAAATATGTCATCTGGGATGACGGTTTATACAAACGCGATAGATAACGATGTCTTCTGCGATGTGTTGACAAGCCACAGCAGGTGAAGTTACTTGAAAGTTTTCATAATTCAGCTTGTGGGGCCATTTCTCCTCTTCCGTAACAACACACAAGATCATCCGGGCTAGGTACTATTGGCCGACGCTTTTCCAAGATACAACCACCTGGGTAGCAAAGTGTGAGCCTTGCCAGCAGTTCATCGGCAAGCCCAAGTTAGCTACTTTTCCCCTCAGGCCGGTCGTTGTCGACGAACCATTCAAGCAGTGGGGAATTGATTTTATCGGCGCACTCAATCCCCAATCGAGTGCCAGACATAGTTATGTCCTAACAACAACAGATTACTTCACCAAGTGGGTAGAAGCCATACCTGTCAAACATGCCACTTCCGAAGTTGTTTGTAGTTTCATCAAAGAAAACATCATTGTCAGGTTTGGCGTTCCAAACAAGATTGTTGCTGATAATGCTTCTAACTTCTCTTCACGGGAAGTTATTAGTTTTTGCTATGAATATGGAATAACTTTAGCTCACGCCTCAGATTATTACCCTCAGGGAAATGGTCAAGCAGAATCCAGTAACAAAAACTTGGTGACCATCATACGAAAGCTGGTGGATGAGAATCAACGAATGTGGCACAAGTCCTTATACGATGCCTTGTGGGCAGATCACATTACTCCCAAGAGATCTCTCGGTATGTCACCTTTTCAAGTGTTATATGGCACCGATGCCGAGCTTCCCATTTCGCTGAACTCCCTGCTCTACGTTTGGCACGGGCAATCGAAGATGAAACTTTTCAAAATTCCCTTGAAAAAAGGATCATGTATCTAGCAGAGCTTGAGGAAAAGAGAATAAGGGTGGTCGACAAGATCACCGAGCATCAGAATCAGGTCAAAAGATTGTTCGATAAAAAAGCTAAGCCAAGAGAATTCCAGGTGGGAGACCTCGTCCTTTTGTGGGACAAACGAAGAGAGCCGAAAGGTATGCATGGAAAATTTGATTCCCTATGGAGAGGGCCCTTCAAGATCAAGCAGCTCAATGGAGAGAATAGTTTCTATCTCTCGTATCTGGATGGAACTGATCTCCCGCTTCCCTATAGTGGGAAACATCTGAAAATCTTCAGGAAGTAGAGCTTGCTCTCTTCTTTGTATAGTTTACTTCAGTTGTGTGTTTGTTTTTGTCGTGTGTTTGCTTTTTTTGGTTGTGTGTTTCCCTTTTCGGTCGCCCTTGTTTTTGACTCTGTTACCCAATGGATAGGCACGTGAGATCTGGGATTCTCTACCCCTGAGGTCCGCTCAGAGATAGTCCCCAGAAAGAGCCAGTTGTTATCCCGTAAAATTGGCAAGGGCAAATTTTTACTGATAACCTTACCAAAATTTTTTTCCTGGCCCCCTCGGGGACCCTCTCGCTTGAACATTGTAAAATCCCTTCCCGGAAATCTAGTTTTCCGAACTTAGCCTTTTTGGTCTTTTTTGGTTGGGTGCACATAATGACTATGCAACATCAAGTTTTGATGCCCCCTTTAAACCTTTCGCACATGCTTTCTTGTGTCAACAGGCGTTTTGGTTGCGCCTCACTATGTTGAGTCTTCCTTGCACGCGCCAAGGCGCATGCCTCCATGTCAACAAAACATTTGTTGCGCCACTTTTTGGTGTGCCAATGGCGCACATATTCCTCTGTCGACATCACTTTCGGTGCGCCAAGGGCGCATATAACTTCGTGTTGGTGAGTCTTTCGGTGCGCCACAGGGCACATGCTTTCTAGTGTCGACAATGCTTTTCATGCGCCACTTAAAAAGTTGGTGGCACATTTATTACTACCTCACCTATATATAGGCGCGTCTGCGCTGTCATTGTCACCAAACACAAATCACGTGATTATTTTTTTCTCTATACCTCAAAGCGCCACAGCCTGCCGCTTTTCAAATCTTTTCGTGGACCCGTTTGCACACTTCTCCACTATTTATCCTGGTAAGAGGTCCTCTTTCTTTTGTGCACTTTGTGTTTGTGGTTTTTGGCTGCTTGTTGGTATGGATTGGATTGGAAAGACTGTGAAATCATGAACTTCCCCCCTTCCTTGTCTGTCTTTTCCATTCTTCCACATGTTCTTCCCCCTCTTTCCAGATCTGCTAGTGGAGAGGAAACTCTGTCCTGAAATGATTGCTTAAAAACTTGTTTAAGCCTCTTCATCACCCCAAGGTACCCTAAAAAGGAGCTTAACCACATATAAACCCCTCAGAGAGAGAATCAAAGCTTAAAAAGAAACTATATTTTTCTTCTCCTTTGGCGCATCAAGCGCACCTCGCAACATGAAGAACAGTTGTGCCAATGGCGATGTCACCCCCAGCTACACAAAAAACAGCCATGCCATGGCGCATATTCCCTCGCTACATAATGAAAAGTGTGCCCTCATGGCGCACTTCCTTCGTTTGTTGCAAATGCTTTCCTTGCGCCCCTTTTGGCACACCAAACTCATTTGTTGCATCGCTTAAACCTGCGCCCTTTGGTGCACTCCGCATGTATGTAACATAGAAATTATCCGCGCCAAGTGCAATCAAAATGGCGCAGCGCATCCTCATTACAATAACAAACATCATGTCATGCAGACCTTCCATGCGCTGCGCCAAGTTCCCTTATGGCGCATTAAAAATGATGTAACATGCGCAAATCCTATGCCTTTTCGCGCATCCATACCCATGTAACATGCTACATCCATGCGCCGTTATAAAATGCATACATATGGCGCAGGCGCACTTCTGATTACAACAACAAAATGTACCATGCAATTTTCCATGCCATGCGCCCTTTGTGCACCGATTTTCCCCTCGCAATGACCTTTTTTTCTATGTGCCATACTATTTAGCCCCCGCACTGCAGATCCATGCGCCCTGCGCCTCAAGCATTTAAATCGTTAAACTCTTTCTCCTGTTAATGCTTTAATGGAAGATCAAACCGCTAACATGACCTTCCTGCGTTGTGTTTCACTTCTTCTCCTTGCAGATCAAGCAACTGAGTTCGGAGTTACATATGTCAACATCAAGCAAGAAACCTACCAAATCTAAAGGCAAGGCCAAGCTCACAGAAGAAGAAATGAAGTATAAATATCAGAGGGTCAGGATGCCCGAATCCCAGGCAGAGTGTGACTTAGATATCAGAGACTCAGAACTTGGACACATTGATATGGAGGAGTTCTGGACCAGAACCAGAAGGTCACACGAAGTCCCTGGATGGACAAATTGATAGGCAGTGCCCTGCACTTTGCTGGAGGAATCCCAGTTAGCGCCGTGAACAATGAATTTATGATGGTAGTTGCCCGATGCTACAATAAAGACACAAGATGTGTCCACAATGAGAAGGGTGAGGTTATAATCAACCTCACTGCCCGCCATTTCAAAATAATGCTCAGCATCCCTCACCACCGGCACTTTGTGGCCGTCAGCCGGGAAGACTGCATCAAGGCCTGGGACGACAATGAAGATCAGTGTATGCAGCTGATGAACGAGGTATATTTGAAGAATAAAAAGGTGGTGACTCGGTGGCCACAAGTCATTCATCGTAGTGACTTTTCAGAAGAACTCAGTGACACCATTACATTCATGAGCAGAGTCTTTGGGCTTCCTGACGCCCATTATTTTCACAAGTGGATGTTGTGGTACCTAGAAACAATGAACAAAAATGTGCCCGATCAATGCTTTGAGTGGGTAGAAATCATAAGCAGCACAATCTCTCGAGCAGCTACAACAACTTAACACAATGGGGAGGTTCTATATGAACTCCTACGTGGTCTATGCTGCAGCTTCAGAAAGAGATTATCCAGCTCTGATGCGGTGCGGGGTTTGGCCCCAGGTTAAAATCTATGAATACTATCCAGAACTGAAGCTGGAAAATAGCATTCCCCAATTTACAAAGATCAATGATGCATTCTTCTATTTCATCATCTGCCTGTTGAGGCCGAATATGACTCATGGTCGCATGATCAAGAGTATTGTAGCAGCTACCGAGAAGTGGGGGGCCCTGTTCACTCAATTCCCCACATTCACCTATCTAAGGGCGGCTAACTTCTTGGGGGAACCAACTAAACTGCCAAGGTATGCCGGTCCCAAATTGATCTTGCTAGAGTTGTCAAGGCAGCTAATCACCTACCATGAGAAGTGCCTCAAGAGAAAGAAGGGTGGAACTCCTTTCCCCTCACAAAGGGGTAGGTATACGTGTCTCACTCACCACAAGGCAAAAGACATGTTTGCAGAGCCTGAGTCGCCGAATCTGAAACATAACTTCCCAAAGAAGGCCCACCTTCGACCCAAGAAATTGTCTACCTAGGGCCAAGCTCGACCCGATCCACATCCCTCAGATCGAAGATATCTACATCGATATATATCATGAGGTTGAGCTCAGGAGGAAGGACCATTCTCGCTTGGCCTTAGCAGAAATCATCCAGTACGGGGTGGCCATCGTCCCCAAAGGCTACCAAACTACTGAGCAAGAAGTGGATCAAGTGTATCTTGACACAGGTGGGGACGATTGGCCTTTCACGGTGATTGATAGAACTAAAGCACCCCAGACAATAGAGGAAAGGGTCAAGGAAACTCTGCGCAGAACAGAGCATTGGTGCCGAATGAACGGGCTCATCTACCTCGGAGTCGATTTCACAACCTCTCCGTTGGGCAACGCACCTCCTCGATCAAAAGCCAAAAGCCAAAAGGCAAGGGAAAGGAATAGAGGGTGAATCCAGCCCACCCAAGAGGAAGCTCCCGAAAGCCCTCCTTCCGCTTCAAAGAACGGGTTGAAATCCGAAAAGCTCGAGAGAAGAAGAAGTGGCGGAAGATGTTCCAATAGGCATATCCACTGGGATGTGGCCACGACTATAACACCGAGGTCCCTTCTGTCCCTTCTCCCTCTCCTCCTTCCTTCCTCCTCGAGTGACCCAAGTGACCATCCCTTTGGTCGTGTCCTCTCCCCTTCTTCTACCATTCCTCCCGCTTCCTCGTCCATCTTCTCTTCTGGACTCGTCTCCCCTCCATTTCTTCCCTCATCTCTAAGCTCCCTTCCCTTCCTATGTCTTCCTCCCCTGCAGTATCCCTTCCTCCCGTGGGCACTTCCTCGGCTTTTCTCTCTATGCCGCCGCCACGTGTCTCCACGTTTTTCCCTTCTACTACTGCAGCTGCCCCTTCTCTGTTTCTGGTCCTTCTCCCCTAAGTCCAGCCTGGATCTCCCAGCACCTAAGTCAACAGAAAAGGAAAGTTCCCATCGCACCGATGGACTTTTCCGTTATCCAATCAAAGGGGCCAAGAAGCAAAAGCCTATCACACGCTTCTCTCAGAGTGCTTCGGGAGAGAGGGTAATGGAGATCGCATACCCCAATCCTCTGAAAGATAAAAAGGATCTGTCTTCGATAGATTATACAGTGACTCAAGTCACAATGGGGACGTCTTCTGAAAGCCTTCAGGGAGAGGCCCTATCTGTAGTTGACGCCCTCTGCAAGAAGCTTCAAGAAGAAAAAGAAGAGAAAAGGCTACTGAAAGAGCAAAATAAACATCTGCTCCACGCCTTATAGAAGATGGGTAGTGCACCTCCCACAACTACCGCCGAAACTCCTGAGCCTCTGAGTCAGGATAAAATTAATGAATATGCAAAGATCGCGAGTGGTATGGCAGGTTTCCACTGGAGGAGCCAGATCCTCAAGGACAGTGAACGAGTGATCGCCAAGTTCACCGATTTGTATCTGAACATCAACAAGGCGAATAAAGAACTCCAGGCATTAGCAGGACCCATATCCGAAGAGCTGGACCATGCTAGGCTGCAGCATGAGACCTTTCAACGAATGTTCGACTGTTTAGTCGAAGATCTGGTCAAGTTCGGCATTTTTGGTCACCCCAGGGCCCTCAATAAGACCCTTTCCACTCTGGATTACCGGATGGATCAACTGGAATTTGTCCTCGAAAAGATTGATAAGGTAAAGGAAGAAGCCCTGGACGCAATGCATCAGATGGAACAAATTGTTCTAACGATGTCTCCAGGGTTGCTTACTCCTTCTTTCGCCTTAAGGAAGGTTGATGAAACCATTCAGATCTTCAAGGAGATTGTTTCACAAGGGCTGGGGCCAGAGGTCACTTTTGACGCAGAATCCATCAATAACCTGCTGGCCTGTCGGGACTTCATCGGGTTCTTAATAGAAGCAGAGAATGAATATTCCAAACTCCCAGAGAAGCTCACAGATGAGCGGGGAGACTTATGAGGCTATCACTGAGCGACACAAGGATCCTTCCTAGGATCAACTAGAGCCCATGATCAGCAAGTTCATGGAATACCGTGCCCAATTCCACATCTCGTCACCTGAGCAGCAGCAGAAGCAGGATCCTCCCCTTTCACCATGGGACGACGATGATGAATAATTTCTCTCTCTTCTTCGACTTTCTTTTTGTAAATGTCTAAAGTATGTTGGCACAAATGATGACATCATCCATGTTGCACCATGGGATGATGTCATCCATCAAGTTGTCAAAAGTCAACATGACTTTGAGATATTTTGTAGATATTTTGTAAATAGGTGGTTGGTTCCTTTTTGCCTTCCTTCTTCTCCTTCTTCTATAAATACTCGAATACTTGTTGTATTCGGGGTGAATACTTTTTAGATGAGAAATAGAAGTAAGAAGAAGATTTTGAACTCTGTAACAGAAACAAACATTAAATACAATATATTTAGACTTTGTGCTGAATACATGTGTTTTAATATAAGATCTTTCTTATGTTAGATTTGTGTGATTGTTCTGTTGGATTTGCTTCTACTTTGTTGTCATTTGTTCATCGGTATTGCTTTATCCGTCTTGCAAGTAGGTTCTCATTTCTACCAACCCAAACCATAGACCCTTTGACCTTCATGCTTTGGAATTCATTTCTTTTCTCCCTTCGGATATGATCTTTCTCGTATTCCCCTTCCTTCCTTTCTTTCTGCAGGTTGGAACACCCTTAGGATGAGATCCCAACCCCCGAAAAATATTGTGAGACTTGCCTGATTCCTTTGGTAGAATAGCAATAAACCGGTTTGTCTTTCTTTGAATCAAAGAGGGGCTATGCCACGCACTTTGTTGACTCATTTATCCATAAATCTACCCAAAGCGATGATTTTCGAACCAACATATATTCAACACCACCCTCCGGGAGGTTCTCACCTTCTTGTCCAAAATGATGTCTTCTTGTAACTCATCCAAATAATTACGGGATAAAATCATCAACAAAAGGTACATAAATATTATCATCATGATCAATAGTCATAGGTGGTTCATACGACTTCAAATTTTCAACATTCACAACTGAATAAATATGCATGTAAGGAGGTAAATCTAATCGAGAAAGCATTATGACCAAAATTTTCCAATATTCGAGAATGGACCATAACGATTTGGTTTCAACTTTTTACTTTCACCTTTCAGTCTTTCCTTGAATTGATGTGAAGCAAAACTGAATCACCCACTTGATATTTGTGACCAATTTTATGTTTATCATTCTTAGCTTTGTATTTTTCTTGAATTTTCTCCAAATGTTTTCAAACACACTAATGGACTTGTTATATCTTTTGCACAAACTTATTAGCTTTGTTAGTATCACTATGTCCATTAACAACAATTTCTTGTCCAAAAGAGAAATCTAATGGATATTTAGGTAGATAACTAAAACAAGTCTCAAAAGGAGACTTCATAGTAAAATAATGTAGTGCATGATTATAAGCATGTTACACATAATACAAATGTTCATCCCACAATTTATGATGTTTACCACAATAACCCTTGAGTAGATGTACCACTATGCGGTTTACAACCTCTATTTGACCATCAATATGTGGATGAAAAGTAGTGCTTTTCTTCACTTGGTGTCCATCAAATCCCACAAAGTTGACCAAAATTCCCCAAGAAACCTATAATCCAGATAAAAACAATAAAAGTGGGAAAACCAAAATGAACCCATACATACTTGAAAAATAAGTATGCATTCCCTTCATAAGTAATTTGTTTAGTATAAGGAATCAACACACACATTTTTCTAAATCTATCCACAACCACATATAAATAGTCATGTTTCCTTCATGACATGGTAAAACCTTTGATGCACCTTCTTATAATTCAACGAAAAATCTATTTTATCACTCTTCTATAACCTTCCTTTAAGAATAAAATCAACTAGGTGCCAAAACTCATCAAACATCCAACCTTACCTTAAACATTAGTCACTAGGTGCACTTGAGGACCTTTCTCTAGTTTTTGGAAATGAAACCTTAATCCAATATTCCCTATATGAACTTTTCATAAGGACTCATTCACATTCAAAAGCAATCACGCATTTAAACCATGGTTAGATGACTCATCAAAGTTTTTACCATTTCATGCATATCATTAGGCTTTCTCAACACAAATCAATCTCGTATCATAATATAATCGAATGAAAAGAGTTAACTAGCCCAATTATGTTCTCCTCAAACTCTTATACAATACAACACAATACAAGATCATATGATTTCATCAAGATACATACCATTTCCTTCAAGATCATTTAATTTTTTATCTTGTCTATTTAATCTATTGAATACATTATAAGGTATTATACTTGTTATACAATCTTGTCTTATCACATTGTTCATGTCCTCTTATAAAGATTATCACTGATTTTTATATTCCCCAATTATCTTTAACATTAACATTTAATCTAGTACATAGGACTTTACAATGACTAAGTATCTCCCACCATGGGTGTTCTTCTCCTCAAGGTAATCTCTTTCATAAACCTAAAATTACAATCTTGATGCAATACTTACTCCTTTCTAATAATAGTAATCCTTCTGACTGAGATTTTTGTCTACTTTGATCATATACTTAGAAACCATTGCTAGACTAACCATTACTAACTAAGACTATATCCTTTCCAAACATGAAACTCTACCAAGAATGTAATATTAAGAGATTATGCTTTCTTAACTAATCAAATCTGCCATTACAACCATTTAACCATATACCTTCAAATGAGATTCCAATGAACAACAAAGTACATCAAAATATACTTCAAGTTGTATATACCTATTCTAGGTCTAGTTTTAATCTTGGTTTGCACTTTTTAGAAGAAATTCTCAAAATAAAGAATTCTCTAAGCCTCTATAATAATTACTAAATAAATTTTAAGGAGACTTAAAAAACCAATTAATTGCTCCTAGAGTTTCTTAATGAAAATTGCACAAAACACAAAGTATGACAGTTTGCTTTATGAGTCTAACTCAGAGCATTTTTAGGATAGTCAATATAAATCAGATCCTTAGAACTTAAAAAAATTTCAAACATATTAAACATGGTCTAAAACATCATAATCATCGACCTCAATCTTTGAAACATGAGAAATCATTGAAAATTGCAACAAATACCTCAATTCTGATCACTATTCTAGCTCCTATAGTTCTAAAATTTCTGCAATCAATAACTTTTGTTGCACATGTCCATTTACTCTAAAATTTGGAGGACCTCTTTATCATGTTGGGGTAGAAATATGGTTAAAATTTCATCAGGTAGGAAAAAAACATACCACTTGTCCTAGTTTGGGCCCTAAAAATAAATTTCTCATAAAATCCAAAATACATACTTTCAAGACTCTAAATAAATTTTGTTGATCTTATAGGACCTTCCTCCAAGTTTTTTTCTTACTTGAAAAAATAAATGAGCTTTCTAAAGTTGACTATCATTTCCTTTCTTGCTGCCCTATTTCAAACCTCCTTGCACATAATCCATGAAACATGCAAATTCACGTGTGCGAGACATGTTTTTGCTACTAAAAGCGTATGTTTTTTTATTCACACCTAGATACATATTAAAAATACTTCCTTTATGAATTATAGATCCAAAATTGGATCTTTGACTCAAAAAATCCCAAACTAACTCCCTAGAATGCTCAACTAGCTCAACCAATATACTAATTGTGCAAACATGATAATTATCACCTAAATAAAACTCATGAGCTTGTGTATATCTATTTACATTTTATTTCAAGACCTTATTATTTGTAACATTTACTTATTCCTCCTAATTCACCTAACTAACCTTTCTTTCAAGTTTATTTACACTTACTAGCCTAGTTTACATACCATTTGAATTCAAATAACTACAAATGGAGGGAAAATTAGTTCTTCCCCACTCCTATATTGCATGATTACAAATGGAGCTCACATATGATGAATGAAGAATATTTATTGCATATGATGGTCCTACATCAGATTCCCATCAAAGAATAATTTGAGCTCCACTCTAAGGTTGCTTTTTTCTTGTTTTCCAATTGTACCAAAATAGTACAATTTTTCTTGCTTCATGAATTTCCTTCTCAAGTTTTTCTTGTCTTCATAGTGTCATCCTCTAGAATGAAGTTGTCCTCTTGTAGCTTATCCATCTAAACTCTCTCAATATCTCTTCTCTCTATGTCCTTGACTCATTCATCAACAAAATCAATTGCATACAACAACTATGTAGTACTAAAATTTTGAAATCTCATCAAACTTCTCTTGTAATTGCTTTCATCCTTCAACATCTTCTTGAGTCATTCAAGTATTCATTCTTTCAAAATCATCTTCTACTATATTATCATTGTAAACCAAGCCTTCCAAAGTCTCTAATTTCAGCTTCAAGTTGTTCTGGTCCTTCATAAGTGAATAAACTATTCAATTCTCCTTGTTTTGTTAGCTCATCTTCTAAACCTGCATGCACACATCAAAATCAACGCTATATGCAAAAATATTAGGCAAAACTACCCCTCCATCAGCATGTTCTTCATTCAATGATTCCATTAGTTCCATCTCAACTTCTTCCATGCCTTCCTCATCTCTATGAGGCTTAAATTCTATGATTTTCTTATCACCGCTGAAAATACTCTTTTTCTCTTTTCACATCTTGATTCAAAATGAATTATATTCCATTTGTGTCACATGAGACACCTCTTTCTATTGTATATCAGTTTTTACAATTACTTCATTCATGAATTCCTCTCTCATTAACTCATCAAGTAAGTTCATTATTTCTTTATACAATTCATCTTCTTGAAAATTTACATTTTCATCATCAAAAACAAAGTTAGAAAGAAAATTTTGATGACATTCAACCTTTTCAAATGATTCTTCATATTCTCCTAGCATTTTCCTTCCTCTTGATAACATACTTCTACTTCTTCTTGCTCAAATAACCTGTACATTTGACCTTTCAAGACAAAATGTTGTTCTTGCTCCTTTTTGCCACCAATGTCACTTTTTCAAAGTGTTCTCTTTCATTCATCCTTCCACCTGTATGCACCCATGACAAGAAATTATTAGAAATAAACATTTGAGACTGATTTGTCTCCATTTCCTCCTCAAAATGCCTTGTAAACAATCTGATTTGACTTCTTAACCGACTGATCTCAATCTCTTTCTCTTTCTCCGTTCAATCTTATTTCCGAGAGGCCACTTTACTCTGATCTTAATTCTTACAAAGAATCTATGTCTTGTCTCCTCCAATATTTCCTCTATACATGCCAAGATTAGCTTAATCTCATCTATCTCTCTCTCCACATCTATCTCTTCTTTCTTGTGACTCTTCTCTTCCTCTAAGCCCTTCATCTCTTCTCTCTTCTCTCTTTTCACTTTCTTATCTTCTCCTAGAAAGTCTATTTCACCTTACTAGATACCTCACCTAGGCTCTTCTTCTCTATACCTAGTATTTTGGTATATATTTCTTCTTTACTTGTCTCACCCAAGTCTATTTCACCTTGGTCTATTGACTTCTCTTTCTTCTTTTCTTGAGCTTCAACTACTCTTCTTCAATTTTCAAGCCTTAATGGTTATAGGGATTCCACTATCATATTATCTTCTCTTCTTGCTTCTCTTTGCTTTCATCACAAAATCTCTTCAAGATTTTAATCTTCCCACAACCAAAACCATGATCAGTCAAACAAAACAAATAATTCTTTCACCTCACTTCACCTAAACACAACTTTTCCACTTACACTTCTATGTATCCCTGCAATCTCCTTCATGACATCATTAGTATAAATCATTATATAAAGAGCACCAAGATATGATACCAAAAATGATGCACCTTCTTATACTTCAAGGAAAAATCTACTTTATTATTCTTCTATTAAACATCAAACCTTCCTTTAAGAATAAAATCAACTAGGTGCACAAACTCATAAAACATCCAACCTTACCTTAAACATTAGTCACTAGGTGCATTTGAGGATATTTCTCTAGTTTTTGGAAATGAAACCTTAATCCAAAATTCCCTACATAAACTTGTCATAAGGACTCATTCACACTCAAAATAAATCATGCATTCAAATCATGCTTAGATGACTCATCAAATGTTTTACCATAACATGCATCTCATTAGGATTTTTCTAAACACAAATCAATCTCTGTATCCACAATAACTTGAATGACAAGAGTTAACTAGCCTAATTATGTTCTCCTCCAACTCTTATACAATACAATACAATATCATATGATTTCCTCAAGATACAAACCATTTCCTTCAAGATCATTTACTTTGTTATCTAGTCTATTCAATATATTGAATAGATGATAAGGTCTTATACTTGTTATAGAGTCTTGTCTTATCACCTTTGTTCATGTCCTCTTACAAATATTGTCATTGATTTTAGATCCCCCTAGTATCTTTAGCATTAACATTTGATCTAGTACATAGGAATTTACAATGACTAAGTATCTCCCACCATGGGTGTTCTTCTCCTCAAGGTAATCTTTTTCATAAACCTGTAATTGCAATCTTGATGCAATACTTAGTCCTTTCTAATAATAGTAATCATCCGACTGATATTTTATTTACTTTGATCATATACTTAGAAACCTTTGCTAGAATAACCATTACTAACTAAGACTATATCCTTTCCAAACATGAAACTCTACCAAGAATGTAATATGAAGAGGTTATGCTTTCTTAACTGATTAAACCAACCATTGTAACCATTTAACCATATACCTTCAATGAGATTCCAATGAACAACTCATTACATCAAAATATACTTCAAGCTATATATACCTTGTTCTAGGTCTACTTTCAAGCTTGATTTTACACCTTTTATAAAACAATTCTCAAAATAATGAAATCTCCAAGCCTCTATAATAGTTACTAAATACCTTTTAAGGAACCTTAAGAAACTAATCATTTTTTCCTAGAGTTTCTTAATGAAAATTACACCAAAACACAAAGTATGACAGTCTACTATATGATTCTAACTCAAATCTCTTTTAGGACACTCAATCTCAATCAGATACTTAGAACTTAAAATTTTTTCAAACATATTAAACATGGTCTAAAACATCATAATCATATACCTCAAGCTTTGAAACATGAGAAATCATTGAAAATTGCAACAAATACCTCAATTCGATCACTTTTCTAGCTCCTTCAATTCTGATAATGCCTCGCAATCAATAAATTTTACTACACATGTCCATTTACTCTAAAATTTAGAGGACCTATTTATCATGTTGGGGCAGAAATGTGGTTAAAATTTCATCGGTAAAAAAATATATCACTTTCCCTAGTTTGGGCCCTAAAACACTAAATTGCTCATAAAATCTAAAATACATACTTTTAAGACTCTAAATAATTTTTGTTGATCTTGTATGACCTTCCTATAGGTATTTTTCTTTCCGGAAAAATAAATGAGCCTTCTAAAGTTTTCTATAAATTTCCTTCTCATTGGCCTGTTTCAAACCTCCTTGCACTTAATCCATAAAACATGCAAATTCATGTTTACAAATACGTTTTTTTTGCTACTAAAACCGTATGTTTTTTTATTCACACCTGGATACATACAAAAATTCTTCCTTCATGAATTATAGATCCAAAATTAGATCTTTGACTCAAACAACTCCTAAACTAACTCCCTAGAATGCTCAACTAGCTCCCTATTTTGACTCAACAATATACTAATTGTGAAAACATGATAATTATCACCTAAATAAAACTCATGAGCTCGTGTATATCTATTTACATGTTATTTCAAGACCTTATTATTTGCAACATTGACTTATTCCTCCTAATTCACCTAATTAACCTTTCTTACAAGCTTATTTACACTTACTAGCCTAGTTTACATAACATTTGAATTCAAATAACTACAAATGGAGGGAAAAGTAGTTCTTCCCCACTCCTATATTGCATGACTACAAATGGAGCTCAACATATGATGAATGAAGAATATTTCTTGCATATGATGATCCCGCATCAACCTCCTACAAAATCCATGGATATAATTTCCCAAGGGTATTTAGGGATGGAAAGAGGAGTGTAAATTCCTAACTTCATGTTACCGTATTTCTCGTGGCACAAATTACACACCCTTTTATATATCTAGTTACATGTTCCTATATTTGAGGCCAATAGCTATGCATCCGTAAATGTGCAACTATTTTATCAACACATGATTGACTAGATATAAGAGAAGTGTGATCTTCCTTAAGATCACATGGACTCTTTCATCCTACGAATTCAAAGTTTACCAGAATGATACAAGAGTCCATCATGCACATGATAATCCAATTATCCTACTTGTTTTCCACTCATCAAATATTCATACACTTCTTTAAAATCAACATCATTAGCATATTGTTCTTTTTAAATATCATGAGCCAAAGAACTATGTTGTAAAATAACAAATGCAACAACAATTGGAGGTCTAGATAGCATATCATTAACCTTATTTTGTATACCTTTCTTATACCTAATCACGAGATTGAACGTTGTAAGAATCCCATCCAATGGAAGTGTCTAGACTGCATAGTTTGGTCTATGTTTGGAGATCTCTGGAGGGGATGATAATTTGTATGAATTATTGTTTCCGTGCCCATCAAGAAATGTTTCCATTTTTTACACTTTGTACCAAATCATACAACTCTTTATCATAGGTTGGATAGTTTCTTACCACACTCGTGAAGACCTCAGAATGGTAACAAACAAGCTTTCTATTCTACATCAAGATAGCCCCCATTTCATATTCACTAGCATATGTCTCAATCTCATATGACTGTCGTAAATCTAGAAGGGCTCAAACAAAAGTAGTAATGATTTTATATTTCAGTGTATCAAAAGATATTTGATGTTTTCCTCCCCACTGAAAGACCTATTTAATGCTATTCAAAGAATGCAAAGGAGATGCAATAAATGAGAAGTTAGCAATAAATTTTCTCTAGTACTGAACTACACCAAGAAAGATTCTAACCTATGTTACATTATTGGGTTTAGGCCAGTTAACAATGACCTCAAATTTTGCAGGATCAATTTTCAATTTACCATATCCCACAACATAACCCAAATAAACCAAATATGTTTTCCCAAATTCACATTTAGATATCTTTAGATATAGTTTATCCTTTCTCAAAGCATCCAAGACTTTATGAATTTGAATGATGTGATCATCCCATAATTGATTGAAAATCGAATATCATCTAAGTAGACTATCAAAAATCATCAATGAATGGCCTAAAAACATCATTCATCACACACATGAATGTAGTCGGTGCATTGCACAATCTAAAAGGCATAACAATGCATTCAAACAAACCCTACTTTATTTTAAAAGTAGTTTTTGAAATATCACCTTCAATGATTCTTACTTAATGATAACCAATTCTTAATTCTAACTTAATGAAATAAACAACATTTTTCAATTGATCCAATAAATCATCAATGTGAGGAAGAGGGTAATGATTTTTCATCATGATTTTATTCAAGGGACGAAAATCAACACACATCCACCATGTTCCATATTTCTTAGGCACCAAAATGATAGGTGAACCACAAGGAGATGAACTTGGATGGATAATTCCTTTTGCCAACAATTCCATCACCTATTTCTTGATTTCCTCATTTTCAACCACGAATAATCTATACATACCAATGTTAGGAAGAGGTGCATCTTGTAATAATTGTATCTCATGTTGGCCCCCTATTTTAAGAGAGGTAGATAATGTGGATCCTGAAAAACATCATCATAGTTAGAAACAATTTTAACCAATTCATTATGATGTTTAGGATCACAATCTTCAAAATTCTTGTAATGATCTTTCTCTTTGGCTTTGATCACCATGAGTACAAAATTCTTTCTTGTATTAACAAGCCTTTTCATCTTCCTTGCAGTAACTAAAGAATTTTTTTTTCACACGATGATCACTAACAATATATTCAATCCCATCTTTAATAAGAAAGTATTTATTCTCTTCCTTGTAGATGATTGATTTACATTCATAAAGATAAGGAACTCCCAACACCACACCGCAAATGTCTAATAGAGCAACATCCATATCAACCACATCAATGAACTTTTCAGTGATGGAAAATCTAAATCTACAGAGTTTTCATTATCTACAATTTTGCATCATCACAAACCCATCCCAAAGGATAAGGCTTAGGATGTGGTTTGGTTTTGAGTCCTAGTTTCTTCACAACCTCCTCTGAAATCATTAGCTTGAGATCCACTATCAAATAGAGTGTCTATTTTTGTATGCTTAGAAACAAATCTAAGGTGGAAAATCTCATTTATTTTCTTCTCATCATGCATAGATTGTTGTTTAGAAGAAGATGCAACATTAGATGAACTAGTGCTAGAAGAAGAGGAATAATTACCACCTTAATTACTCATGGCCGTGATCTTCATTTCATCTTTGGAATCATATCCAAGATCCTGCACCACAATGTTGGTTTTCTTCTCTTTTCCTTTCTTATTGTTAAACCATTTAGGCTTTAATTCCAGATGTAACTTCCAACACTTAGATTCATCATGATTATTTTTATAATGATTACAAAATGGTTTTTCATCTTCTTTCTTAATAGTAGAATTATTCTTTTACTTACCCTTTCCTTTACCTTTTCTTTTGAAACTTTTTCCTTGCCTTCAAATTGATTGTTATTGTGTTTTGAGGAGGAAGACTCTTTAGGCATTTTCCTTCTTGCTTCCAAATGAGTAGCTTGCACAAACACCATATCAAGATTAGTAGGATTAAGTACGAGAATCATATGTCTCAAATAACTATGTAATCCACCAATATATTTTAGCAATGTTTCTTGTGTATGGAGAGAAATACCAAGAATAAGAGCCCTTTTTCTAAACTCATGTGTATAATCCTAAACACTCTATCCTTAGTTTGTCTTAAAATTTTCCAATCCATCATGGCTTGTTGCATATAACCCAAAGGATAAAATTATTGTCTTAGATAAAAAAAAATCATTCTAAGAAGAGATTACTTTACCTTTTTCTCATCTAATTCTTGAATCTTACTCTCCCACTAGACGAGTGTTGTGTCACCCATTCAAAGAGTTACCAATTGAATTTTTGCTTCATCAATTTTTTTCTAAACCCTGTAATATAATTCAATCTGCTTGATCTAGTTATCCATCTTTTCTGCATTAAGCTCCCCATTATACATTGAAAATTCAAACTTAATATCTAGTTTTAGTGAAGGAAGAAAATCATATTTTTGTTTACTAATTTTCGAAGATGGAGAATCGGATTTAGATTATTTTTACCTTTCTTGGCCTCTTTCTCTAAATTTCTTCTTCAATCTCGATACAATTCCTCCACCATCTCTTTCATTTGCATGAAGGATTATTGAAATTCGTCTTCTATGTCCTCGGCCATCTCTATGCTTTTCAGGATCGCCTTGAACCAATTTCCAGATCAAAACCCGCTAATTCTCCACTATTATGACTAACCAAACTCACCAAAAGAAACTATTAAACTTGCACATTCAACACAAACTTGTAATTTAAGCAACTATTAAGCTTGATCATAAACCGAGATATGATGCCAAATGATCTAGAATCATAAGCAATTTAAAAGCACACCAAAAATTGCTTTAAAAATGATGATTTTTCGGATAAATTTTAACATTACAAATTTTCCATATTTTTAAAAATCTGCAAGTTGACTATGGAATTAGAAAAACCAAAAGCAAAATGCAAGAACAACAACACAATCCATTGTTAACAGATTTTGGTGTAAATCCTACATATCCGGGTCCATTTATATGGGACCAATCTATTAAAATCACTTCAAAAACACTTTCAAAGGTGTACAAAGTGATTCAAACCTTCAAAAACTGTCACAATAATCCTACCGCAAAAATAACCCTAGAATCCTTTGGAAATTTTCCTCCAAAATGCTTCTAACTCCCAAAAATGCCCTCTAAAGGCTTACATAGTCTGCCGCGATTAAATCTACAAATACAAACATACCCCTCATATAACTTGTCCAAACCGCATGACCCAATGACATGCTATAATTTTAGTAAAATGTTGGTTGTTAAGGGGTCAAACCATCTTAACCTCCACCATTGCATTTGTTTTCCATAGTGGGAATAAATCTCACATTTCTTTGCATGGTAGAAGGGTGATGTGTTTAAATTTAGGCATCCGATGAGTTTGGTTGGTCATGAAACCACTTTTTCTATGACCATGTGGTTGGCCGGTGGGTAGCGTGCTAAGTTGGGCTTGTTGGTGGAACAAAGAGTTGTGTTTGGAGGATGTGGAGTGTGGTGAGTTGGGCGGTTTAGGAGTTGGCGAGTGAGGTGACTCGAGAGTTGAGCGATCGTTGGGGCAAGCGTAAGCGAGTTGATGAGCCCTTTTATTTATTGTTTAAAATTCCTCATTTAATGTATTTTTTTATCCATGTGTATCTCCGAACTTATGATTCCCATATATTCTTTGAACATATTTGCTATACCTTGAACTTATGACACTTATATCAATTAATATAATTATGACTAAGTTTACCTTATTTTATGGATTATGGATGCATTTATTCTTTTGAATACAATGTGATGATTAAATAGTGCTTTGAGTAAATGTTTTCCTTGATTTCTAAAGAATTTTTATTTGTATCCACTAACATCCACCAAGGAAACTCATTCAAAATGTAAACGGACTCATCCACAACAACTAGGACTCTTCCATAGCTAAGCACCTACAACCAAAGAAGCTCACACGTATACAAGACCGTAATTAGGGAAATATTAAGCAATGTGGAAACTTCAATTGAGTTTTCACATGTTGCTAAAGAGGCGATTATGATAACACAAAGAGGATTCAATGCCAACACCTTATTATGCTATGTAACTCTAACAAGGAACTAGTTTATTTAAATTAATAACTATTTGTTTAAACCGAAAGCGATTAGTTGAGTTATGTCATTGTATGAGGACACCTTCTAATGCTTATGTTGCATACATGTGAATCTCTAGATTGCTTGGTTATAATATTATATTTAATCAAATCAGAATAGCTGTTAGTAAGGAGATAGTCTCTTTACATATCTTCTGAGTGAAGAATATAAAAAGAATGCTAAGGCTATAGAATGGGATCAATCCATAGGTAGAGATTTTGATGTATGTTCCATTTTAATCTTGATGCTATTGAATAAAATACGAGTTCTACTAAATTGTTGTAGACACAAGCCTTAGGAGGGATTAGCACCCAAGATAGGGCCCACTTGTGGTCTACTAACCCCCTCCTTTCATTTTCTATTATAGTTTCTTGCATGATTAGATTAGATTTGCATCAACTTATCCTTTATTCATGATATGTATTTTACATGCTTTAATGATAGCCCTAGTATCCATTTCAAGTTATAAGCTAGTTCAATTCCAAGTAGTGTACTTCCTTTTGTAGTGATAACAATCTTCCCTTATACCTCCAAACATCTGTAGAATCGTGCATACAACAATGAAACTATTGAAATTTTACATCCCTAGGTCTCGATAATTAAATGAATGTGGATTAATAAACATCACACAAATTCTTTGTGAGTTAATTTGCACCACCATTTTGGTGTTGTTTTAGGGGAAACTACCAAGTTATAAGTTTTTGAAGAGAGTTTTCCTTTTCTTAGAATCAATCTAGGTTTTAAGAATTCACCTCTAACTAAACCCCCAAATAAATTTTGTTGAATGAGTCGAGTAGTTAATACATGAACTGTCCAAGGGATTCCCACTTTGTATCTTTTTATCTAATCCACAAATAGCATAGATCTCTTTATTTTCCTCTCGAAGATTCTGAAGAAGAAACCTTCATACTAGGTTTGCTTTTTAAAGACAATCCCCTAAGTGATAGTTCAGAAGCTACTCCTGAGCAACTTGGGATGACAAAAGAAGTAGACCAGAATGCTCAAAATGGGGCAACCACCTTTGAGTTCCCCATCACTGACAAAAATGCAACTGATGGTATGAAGAATATTTCTCCATTAGCCTTGCCAAATTTCCATGGAGTTATGTCAGAGGATCCAAACACCTTTCTCTTTGAGTTTGATGTTCTATGTAGGAGCTATGATTATACCACTGATGCACATAAGTTGAAATTATTTCCTACAACACTTAAGGATGCAACCTTGAGGTGGTTCATGGGATTAGGAAGGAATGATGTTACCACATGGGAAAAAATGAATGAGAAGTTCCTTGATAAGTACCAAGATTATTACAGTCCAAGTAGTAAAGGAGGTGATGAAATTTACTGAGAATGACACAAAAGAGGATGAACCATTGGAAGACTATTTGGAAAGGTTCTTGTTACGCATTCGGAAGTCAAGACACGCCACCGATATACCACCTGATTTCCTCACATTAATCTTTTGAAGGGACTCAAAGTGAGGAGGACATGGATGCTCTGGATCCGATAAGAACAGGGACATTTCAAAATATAATTTTGAACAAATTTTTGAGGCCTGTAAGAATTACTCAAGAGCTACTATGAATAGGGTAAGGAATGTAAGATCAAGAGGTGGGTTATCTACCAAAACAATGGGGGACATATCTTTAGCATGTTCAAAAATATGAAACAAGAGATTGTGAATGACATGACCAATAAACCGATGCTCTACATGCCAAAAAAATAAAGAAGATGCAAAAGAACACTCACAGAGTCTTGCCATGCATGCAAAATAAAAGATTAGGCTGTAGATGCGAGATAATTGGCGCCAAGCATTACTTACTAAAGGGAGGCTTCACTTGATTTCAAGATGTTGTAGACGAGAGGATGGGAAAGTTTTCTATGTTTCTCAAAGGAAACCATGACCACCGAGGCAAGGAGGTATGACATAAGACCCTATGCATTCATTTCAAAATTGGTTTAATAATTCATTTATGCAGCCCCCACCTTGGAATAATCCTCAAGGATGGGCCCCATATCCTAACTAATATCAACAATAGTGGCAACCTCAATTGCAAGGCCAACCACAACAACAATGGAAACAACCTCCTCAATCATGGCAAAAAACCAAGAGGGGAGTGCAACAGTGGAAAAAACCACCTCGTAATTACCAACAAGCTTATCCATAACCTCCTTATCAACAGAATAACAAGCTCGATGCTAAACCCCAAGCATGATCCCAAATAAAATCTACACAACTAATAGCTCAACCAACACCTAATCCTAACAATAAAGTTACTCAACCAGCCTATTCCACTGAACCAACTCAATACCCTACCTATTATGTTGATATCAAAAATATCCATCTTCACTTAGGAAGAGCACTTCCTCCACCAACTAGACCTACCATTATTGAAATTACAGAGGAACCACAGTTGTTGCATGATGACCCACAACAAATCTAGAATATGCTACGGGTTGATCTACAACAACCTGCACAAAATTCTAGCAAGGGTAAAACATAGGGTAATGAGCCACCATTTCTGAAAGATTATAAGAAAATAAGACTGACCTCAAATCATAATCTGATTCTAATTTTTTCAACCAGTTAAAAGAAATCTCTATCAAAATTCCATCGATTCAAGCTATCAAGGATGTTCCCATTTATAACAAGTTGGTTAAATATCTATGCATGAAAAAATCATGTAGGAAAAGGAGAGATCCATCTATTGTGCAAAGTCATTGGACAATTAGCTAATATTATTCTTGGGAACTCAGTTCTTTTGAAATACATAGATCCAGGCATCCCTTTAGTAAATGTTATGATCAATGACACAAGAATTAAAAACATTACGATTGACTTGGGGAAATAACAAATGTATTGACAAAAAAATCATGGATGATTTGAAATTAGATGGACTAAGACCAACAACCATAGTCTTGCAATCTTGCGGACATATCAATAGTTAAGCCTGAAGGATTCTTGGATGAAATAGTAGTAGTGGTAGACTCTTGGGAATACCCTGCTGATTTTATTATTCTTCAACCAAAATCATGTTTGGGAGGATATCCTATCATCCTAGAAAGACCATGGTTAGAAATCTGATGCATTCATAGGATGCAAATATGGTAATATGATCATCTCTAATGGAAGTGGCACAAAATAGCTTATGCTCTACCCCCGCACAACCATTCAATGAAGAAGACCAAACCATTTGGGTGGAAGAACCAAAAGAAGACCAAAGTTCAGTTCAAAAACTCATGATGTTGGAGAAGTCATGCATAATAAAGGGACATGAGGAGGATGTTGTTCTTTCTAACATTCTATAGAATAATTATGGTAAGAATGAAGAAGAAGATGAAAAATTATAATGCATAAGTTGTCCTAAGAATCAAACCTTATCGCAACAGAGTACTATGAATGTTCTAGGTAATAACTACATCCTACACTAGCTTCTTCCGCATGATAGTGTATTAAATTTTGTAAGTAACGACATATGCTCCATGACTTATATTTTCAAGCAAGTAGAGATTGCATTGAGAAATCCACTCAATGTGAAAAAAATGTTGAGCATATAGTAAGAGAAACCGTTAATTACTCTTCTCAAGAAAAAGAGGACAACATTTACATGAGACTATGGAGACATGCATGAAATCTATCCTAATCTCTATACTCGTAAGATATACATCAAATACAGTGCAAGCCAATAAGACAACTAGAAAGGAGAATGAACCAAACAACGAGGAATATAGTGAAAGAAAAATTAAAGAAATTATTGGATGTTGGATTCATATATCCGATTTTAGAAAGTCAATGGGTGTCACCCCCTTATTACTATGGGGGAGCTAAATGTAGCAACAAAAAAGAATTATTTTCCACTTCCTTTCATTGATCGAATGTACTCGAAACTCTTGTTGGCAAAAAATATTTTTATTTTCTAGATGGCTATAGGGCTACAACCAAATTCAAATTTCACTAGAGGACCAAGACAAGACCACATTCACATGCCCATGGGGAACATTTACATACTCTATTCTTCCCTTTAGTTTATACAATGCACTGTCACATTTAAGAGAGAAATTATTAGCATCTTCTCGATCTAACCGATGATTGTATGGAGGTATATATGGATGATTTTACATTCTATGGAAGTATCTTTGATGAAGCAATGAAGATCTTAGAAAATGTTCTCAAGAGATGTAAGGAGCATAATCATCCTTAAGCAATGAAAAATGCTACATGATGATATCGAAGGAATAATGTTGGGAAACTAAATATTTGTGATTATAAATTTTCCAACACCTAAAAAGTAAAAATATGTGAGGAGGTTTTTAGGTCATCTTTGAGTATTATTGAAGATTCATTCAAGATTTTAGTAGAATTGCAACACCATTTTTGTCTTATTAGGAATGATGCTACCTTTGTGTGGACTAACAAATGTGAAGCTGCATTCTAGACCATGAAACAAATGTTAACTTTTGCACTGTGTTGAGAGGACCATATTGGATTTTACCATTTCACATAGACACCGATGCCTCGGACCATCATGCAATTGGAGCTATTCTAGAACATAAGGATGGAATTTTTAATTATGCAATCTATTATGTCAAGTAAGAACCTCTGCAAAGATCTTTGAGCTCAACTATATAGTCTTTGAAAAAGAGTTTTTGGCAATTGTATATGCAATTAACAAGTTTAGACACTACATCATAGGCTAACCAATATTTATCCACACCGACCATGCTACCATTAAATACCCGATCAAGAAACCAATTGTAAGAAACATAATGATAAGATGGTTTCGCTCCTACAATATTTTTTTGTTATCGTTGGTAATTCAAACATGTACCCACATCTTGGGTCTAAAAGAGCCAAGTTGTTTGAGACAAAAATGGAACCATTTCCAAGTTGTGGTACCTTGCGTGCTTGAGACGAATCTCTAGAGAAGGCCGGTTCCTCTACCTATTTCTACTACTACTGCTACTCCTAATGCTGAAAAGGAAAAAAAAATAACAATGCCAAGGGACCAGGGATAGAAAGATAACAAAAAGGAAAACTAAACTAAGGGAGGCAATAACACTAGAAAAGAGGGATGAACACTATCTATTCTGAGTAAAAATGAAAGAGAAAGCATGAGGGAAGGCTAAGAACACATAACAAAAACAAACACACATTTACAAAATCAGTTCCACGAAACAAAACCATAAAATGGAGCTGCAAGGGATGTAAGGTGACACAATAAACACACAATGTAAAAGGAAGGAAAGAAGAAGGAATGCAAACACATTAGGTGCACAAATTCTACAATGGTGAGAGAGGTTGATATCCTCATGCATGAGTCAGATCTAGAGGTCTACAATTCAAAATATAAAGATATGAAGTCCTTAGAAAAGAGCTTAAGCATAAAAAAACTCCAAAATTAACACTGAGCCAAGCTCTTACATTTATAGATGAATCGATGGAAGAAGAAGAGGAGAAGGAGGAAAAACCTAAATTTTAAATACAACCATCCACAACAAGCATTCAATGCCTACAAATTTGGCTGCAAATCAGTTAAATGCACCTCCCTAAGTTTGTTTTGTGTGTAGGAGAAGGAAGGAGGTGAAATCCATGTCAAATCGAGTGGTTGGAGAAATTAGATCTACTCATCAATGCCCATAAAAGGTGTTTTACAATTTCTCACCTACCCGATTTGCCAAAACTTTAAATTTGAATATCAAACACTATAGCCTATGTCAGCAGCTATCGATTGAGACTAGGTGCGCATCGATCGAGCTATGTAGAAAAAGATATATAGTCATCGATGATAATCATCGAGTCATTTGTGCATGCAAGACACGCGGCCCGTATGGATTGGTTGAAAGGTCAGCCAAATGTTTTATCATTTCGATACGTATCACTTAAAGATTTGTTACAAGGATTTGATGCCCAATCGGTGCGCGCTTTGATTGGTGTGTGTAGAAAACTCAAGCCTTTCAGATGATGATGTGGCATGAAATGATGCAGAGGAGGGTGAAAAGGCACACGTGTGGAAGAATGAAGCATAGAAGAAAAATAGAGGAAGAGCATGTAGAAGGGTGACATGCATGGGATAAATGGAAGGAGTCCCCAAGGGAGAACCATATGGTCAAAGTGTAACTATTACAAAGTAATGTGCGGGGGCACGTGAGAGGGCCAAGGACTTAGCTGATTTTGAAGTAAGTGCAAGATGCGCACGTGGGACGCAAAAATGCTTAGAAGAAAGCAAGTGCAATGAAGGTGTGCACGAGGGGAAAATGGAACAAAGTGGAAGAGTAAAATGAAAGGATGAAGAAAATTGGAATCACGCAAAGGCATGCGAGGAAACTACAACCAAGTGAAAGTGCTAAAGAGATAATTGAAGTGTGCAAAAACCTGTAATGTAGAACCATAGAGCTAGAATGTGAATACAAGTTGTCCAAATAACTAGGGAAGTTATTTAGATAATAGTTACCATCATGGATAAGCCTGGTAAAGACAATATTGTTGCTGACTTTATCTCAAGAATGGAAATTAATACTAAAGAGCAAGTAATGGATGAATCTTTCCTAGATGAACACCTATTTTCCATCTCAACTAAAACACCCTGGTATCTTTGATAGAGCTAATTATTTGGTCTCGGGTAAGACACCTCCACACTATCTCGTCTACGAAAAGAAATATATTGTAAAGAAAAGTGTGAAATTTTCTTGGATATCCAGTTTGCAATTTCACATAGGGAAGGATTATGTTATGAGAAGATGCATAGATGATGAGGAAATTTATGATGTCCTCAAAGCCTGTCATAGTGAGCCATGTGTAGGAAATTTTGATACAAAATGAAAACACAAAAAGTGTTGACAACAAGATATTATTGTCCTACACTACATAAGGATGCAACATTGTATACAGAAGGTGTGATAAATGCCAAAGAATGGGGTGGCCTACCAAAACAAATGAGATGCCATTTTAGCCTCAACTATTATTACAACCATTTGAAAAATGGGGATTGGAATTTATTGGTCCCATAAATCCTAAGTATCAGCAGAAAGAATATATTTTGGTGTGCACAAATTACCTCACTAAATGGATAGAAGTGAAAGCATTACCAAATCAGAAGAGTGAGAAAGTTTCTAAATTCTTGTATGACCATATCTTCACAAGATATGGTGTGCTAAGAGAAATTGTTACAAATCAAGGTATATACTTCACTCGCTGAAGTCATCTTTGATTTAGCTAAGGAATATGAAATCAGGCACAAAAAATCTACACCTTATCACCCCCAATCCAATGGCCAAGTTGAGGTAACAAATAGGGAAATAGAATCCATCTTGACCAAAACCATTGCACTCCACATAAAGGGCTAGTAAGAAAGACTGCCAGAAGCAATTTGGTTGTTTAACACAACTTGGAAGACAACAACATGCTTTACACCATTTGAGCTTTTGTATGGTAAGATTGTTGTTCTTCCTATTGAATTTGAGCATAAGACACTAAGGACTACACTTGAATTAGGCATATATTTTTCGAAGCTCAAAGAAAAGGATTCTCCAACTCAATGAGTTGGATGAAATGAGGAGGCAAGATGTTCATAATACAGAGGTGGTACAAAATAAAAGGATCAAATGGAATGAAACGTTCATCAAAACAAGGCAATTCTAAGAAGGTGATTGGGCTCTATTATTTGACTCCAAGTACAAGGACCACATGGGAAATATCAAAAAAAAGGTGGTTAGGCCTATATGAGATTGCGAAAATCTTTACCAATGAGGTTATATAACTTACCACCATATATCCCGTGAGATTCAAACTACTAGTGAGTGGGCATTTATTGAAGTTGTAAAAAAACCCGGCTGATAGAATACTTTCATGCAACAATTTAGAGGAGGTCGAAACAGGATGGAGATGAGAAAAACAAAGTTAAGATCATAAGTTGAACCTATTGGTTCATCTTCTGAAGTTGCTGAGGAATGAGATGTTTAATGAGCTTGGTATATTCAGCCTGCTAGATACTCCAGGGAAGAATAAAATTAGTTTGATTAGCCTTGATCATCACCACTTAACTAACATGTTTTATTTTTAGAATTTTTGTTTTACAGGTTTTGGTGTATTTTTTCCAAGGAGTGCATAATCTCTAATGAAGGAGATGATGCAAAGACTAAAACATCCACTTGTAGCAACATGCAAAAAATCTTTGTTTTTCTTTCTTGTTGGCAGAAATCATGATTGTATGAAGAGAAATAAGGATCAAATTGCGCCTACAAGAACCTATGAAAAATATTGGCACCAAAAAGATTCATTCTTCCCTCTCTGGGAATCAACTAATTCTACTAAGGGACCTCTAACATGTACTTACAACACTTTATGAAGCACTGCAGGAACGTATCATCTCAACTTCGGTGTGTCATGATGACTCGCATGCAATTTGGAGGAACAAACTCCAACAAGGCACATGTCACAATCATCAAACATAATTCTTGAGATAAGTGCACTTGATCCACTTTATTAGAGTAGTGATAGAATAATTATAATTAATTAATATTTGTGCCATGTCCTCAATAACTTTATTTGCCATAATTTTTCATCACCTTCCATAATATGAGTTGTCTCTCACGTTACCCCACTTCTTCACCTCACACAGTGCATCTCTCAAAGCCAATTAATATCGGTCCTTTCGAAATGCGTGTAAGTTGGCTACAAACTTTGAAAATACTAAGTACTTGATATCATTACACTCATTCAATTTTTTTACAAATCAATTCAAACCCTACAAATTTCTTAACTATCATAGCTAGAAGAAGTTACATAATTCAAAAATGAGTGGCAACTTGATTAGGAACAATCCCACCAATCAGTCACAACTTTGTAACCAACCACATATTCTATTTCCATGATAAAGTGGTTAAATGGAGTATATCAATAAATTTAACGAGTCAATAGTAGTAGATTTTTCCACCACCTTCAAGGATGGAAAGGCCATAGTGAAGGGTTTGACAGTAAAGGTAGATGACATAATTTTGGTGAAGAAGCTGGACTCCCGAAAGAAGGAGAGCTGTATCCTGCTAAGGCAAATCTATAAAAATCTCACATAGAATTTAGAGACCCAGATGAAAACTTCATCAATGACATATAAGGTACCCTACACACTTCTTTAAAATCCTTCTAGGATGATGTTGCCAACTATGTTATAAAGTACTTCACCTGTGAGGGTAGGTACTCATGGTTAAACACTGTGCATTTTAAATTGCTCAATCATTTGAAAAATGGAAAACATGTCAATGTACCTAATTTTCCACATGAAATCCTAAAGAAAATGAGTAAGGAATCTCAAAGGCTTAGGTCTTCATTGTCTCATAATTGTCTTATCACCTTAGTTATAAAACACATATTAAAGACGGAACATATTACGGTAAAGTGGGGGAGTTTTATAGGGTAAAACCATACTAATGATTTATTATAGAAGGGGAAGAAGAAGTGGAGAAGATCAACTAGTACTTCCACACCTCCTCCACCTGAAATTATAGCTGCTATCTCTATTCAAAAGTAAACCTCTGCTCCTTTGAAACACCTACTCCTACGCAAACTTCCATACCTCCAGGAAACATCGGTTCATGACAAACCTCCATCTCTTGAGAAGGACCCTAGGCCAATCTCCCCTAATAGAATTCTTATTGCTAAAACTATGATAAATATATCCACACTTGAGTCCTCTTCCTCCAAAGGTAAACAAAAGTATCCAAGAAAAACCTCTGAACCACCAAGGATATCCCATAGACTCCATACTAAAAAGACCAAAACTTCAAAGCCTAGGAGAAACATTCAAATATTTTTGGACAGTGATGAAGAGCAGCTAGAAAAGACTAAGGAAGATATTCCAATGGAAGTTGAGTAGGAAGATCAGGTAGAAACGAATGAGGAAGCTATTCCAATGGAAGTTAAGCGGGGAGATCATGTAGACATAGGCATTAAAGATACAACTAAGGAGGTGGAGGAGAAAAAGGATGAGTTAGGTGAGAAACCTACTTAGGAGAGCCCTAATGAACCAATTGGAGTTCAAATAGAGGACGTTCATATTGGGGAAAACAACATAAAACATGAAGGAGAAGTATTAACTTAGGAAGTTGAAAATGTAGCCAATGTGACCATAGATAATGAAGAACATACCGAGGAGGCACTAGAACACTTAATACCTAAACCAAAGACTGATGTAATGGACCCTGTGGATCATTTGCCACAACATATTGAGGATACAATTAAGAATATTGTCCAAGACCTTGAGCCATAACTTGTTCATAAAACTATTTGGATAATAGAAGTGGATAGTGTACACCTTCTCAAGAAGAAGTTCATGAAGTCTTTGAGCTTCGTATCCACCATTGCCACCACTCAACATGCAGCCATAGGTTTTAATCAAGAATATTTTTAGAGAACATCCTAAACTATCTTGTAGGGATATGACAACCTGAAACCACCTTGCTGGATTACTTGAGTAATTTAATTTGATAATTATGTTAACAAGCTATAGAGAAAGTGGGACAGAGAGAGAGGGAAGAATTGATCTTCCAACATCAGCTATTTATTTAAGAAAAGGATAGGCAACGTAGGGCTAAGGATAATGAGATTGTTAGATTGAAAAAAAAGCAAGAAGACATGTCAAGGTAACCAATGAAATAATCTAATACATGCCACCTTTAAATTTATATGTTTTCTTCTTGAAGGAAAAAATGTTTTAACTAAAATATACTTGCATCAACTCATATTTTCAGTTTGACATTAGTGCAGCTCGCATCTTCTTGATTGTATTGAAAAATGCCACATGAAATTCAATTGTTGTTGTGTGAATTATATATGCATAACTATGTTGTAGAGTATGCCGAGATTGAATACCTACACTTTACATCGGGGATGTACAAATTCAAGCACTGGGTTCCTACTTTAATAATGAGATATATAGGGAGAAGTAGATGGTGGATTAGAGAAACTTGTGAAGATACAACATTTGATGATAAGGGCAAGAGGAAAGGCACACTAAGGAAATGATTAAGGAATATGGAAAGTTTATGGTAGTGTAGAAAATAAAACAAAGATTTTATAGGATGAGACATGAAGCCCATGATGAGGCAAAAGACTACAAGTAAGTTTAATGGTGTGGAAATAGTACAAGCTTGTAGGACGGGATGGGAAGAAACATCAAAAGAGATGCAGAGAAAGGAAATGCATTCTTATCCTAATATCATCCCAACTTTCCAGAGGATAAATGCATACATCGAAGTAGCTAAAGGATGTGGAAAAACTTTGTTTCCTATTGGTTATTATCCACCAATTTTCCACTATCCCTTTCCCCACTTGTGTCCGGAAATATAGAGCTATTTTTGGAGGATGTGGAGTGTGTGAGTTGAGTGTTGAAGAGTTGGCAAGTGAGGTAGATTAGGAGTTGAGCGGTCGGTATGGTGAGTGAGGGTTGATGAGCCCTTTTATTTACTATTTAAAATGCCTCATTTGTTGTATGTCGTTTATTCATGTGTACCCCCTAAACTTATGATTCCCATATACTACTGAACATATCTTCTATACCTTGAACTTATGGCACTTATATTAATTAATATAATTACTACTAAGTTTACTTTATTTTTGGATTATGGATGTATTTATTCTTTTGAATACAATGTGATGATTAAATAGTGATTTGAATAAATGTTTACCTTGATTGCGAAAGAATTCTTATGTGTATCTCGCTAACAGGAAGCCAAGGAATCTCATTCATAATGTAAAGGGACTTGTCCGCAACAATCGACATGCAAAGAATCGAGACTCATCCACAACTAAGCACCTATAGCTAAAGGAGGTCACATGCATACAAGATCATAATTATTGAAAGCTTAAGCATCATGGACACTTCACTTGAGTTTTACATGTTACTAAAGAGGCGGCACGAGAACAAAAAGAGGATTCAACACCAACATATGATTATTCTCTGCAACTCCAACAAGGAACTAGTTGATTTAAATTAATAGCTGGTTGTTTAAACCAATCAGTTAGTTGAGTTATGTCATTATATGAGGACACCTTCTAATAGTTATGTTGCATACATGAGAATCTCTAGATTGCTTGGTTGTAATATTTTACTTAATCAAATTGTAATTGTTAGTAAGGAGGCAATCTCTTCACATATCTTCTGAGTGAAGAATATAAAAAGAATGCTAAGGCTGTAGAATGGGATTGATCCATAGGTAGATATTTTGTTGTATGTTCCATTTGTAATCTTCATGTTATTGAATAAAATATGAGTTCTAATAAGTTTTTTTAGACACGGGACTTAGGAGGGATTAACACCCAAGGTATGGCCCACTTGTGGTCTGCTAACCCTCTCCTTTTGTTTACCGCTATAGTTTCTTGCATGATTAGATTATATTTGTAGAAGAACTTATCCTTTATTAATTATCCGTATTTTACATGCTTTAATGATAGCCATAGTATCTATTTCCGGTTATAAGCTAGTTCAATTCCAACATTGTATTTCCTAATTGTAGTGATGATAATATTCCCTTATACCTCCCAACATCTATAATAGGCATACAACATTGAAAATATTGGAAGTTTATATCCATAGGTTTGATAATTAAATGACTATGGATTAATAAATAACATACTAATTTCTGCAAGCTAATTTGCACCACCATGGGTGTTATGGTAGGGTGAGCTTGTGGTTAAGCAAAGCAAATCTGGCGAGTTAAGCATACGAGATGGGTGGCAGGTTGGATTTGTTAGTGTAGGATATTTATTTTCCTTGTGTTTATTTATTTACTCGGAGATTTCCTACACTCATGGGATATGTTTTCTTAGTTTTGCAGTTGTGTTGAGTTAGCTTACCAATTTTGTTGAGTTAGCCTACTAGTTGTGTGGAGTCAACTCTACTTCTAGTATCAGTTAGTGAGAGTTATTCCCCACTGATCTAGGAGGAGGTTACACATTCACCTCCTATATGTACATGACTTGCATCAGTCTATCTCATGGAATATGGAGCATATGGAACATTGTGTTGATTTGGAGCCATTCGTGCCTTGTGAGTTTTGATCATATTGCATTTTATTGTTAGTTATTTCGATTTCTACAATTTCTCATGCATTCATTTTTCATCAAAGATATACAAACTCTTTTATGGTATCAGAGCGATTCTAGTGATACATTTTCCATTAATGAAATATTTGTAGTTTTTGAATACTTTGTTTGTGAAACTAATAGTTCATGTGCAAATATATTTGACTCGTCTTGGTTCTTTTTCAATTGAGATTGTTATTTGCAAAAAAATTATGACATTTCTTTATTCTTTGGTAAAGGAGAAATATTTGTAGTTTTTCTGTTGTGGCAACCATTTCTATGTAGGAAAAAGCTTTTGGAAATGTGTTTGGGCCATTGCTTGTTATAGGGAATCTTCCAAAGGCATTTTTCGGTGTGATTGTGATTTGGTTTCACTCATAAATCAGCTAGGGTGTCCTCAGATCTGGGTTGCTATTTTGACCTTCAAAGCCACGTTTTTGCTATGTGAAGGGCATTTTTGGATGCCTGAGGGTTTTAAAAATGTTTTTTTGTTGAGTTTAAGTCATTTCAGGTCTGAAATGACACCTAAACCTTTGCAACGCCCTTGGATTTGTTGGTATTGAGCTATATTTACCTGCATAAGACTATTTTTGGTTTGTGATAACTGCAAATAGAACTACAACAAGAAAGAGAGGCATTTTTTTTTGCATTGGACATCTTTTGTAGGTTTGAGGCATTTTTTGGCTTGCATTGAGCAATTTTTGGCTTCCACAACCTTCATTTACCTTCCTTGGTGGTCTCCATGCCTTTGGATGGATCTGCAACCTTCATTTTTTGCAGTCTATGGAGGCGCCAACAACAACAAACAATAAAAAAACCAACAACAAAGATAACATTTTTTTAGGTTTTCTAAAACCTAAATTTGTTCCTCTCTCCATGTGGACTCCATGTTTAAGGAGTAAATTGCATTAATTTTCTCATTTTGAATTTTTCTTATATTAGCATTTTATGCTTTTGAAATATAAGTCAATCGATTTAATGTATTAAGGGAGAATTAAGTGTTTTTAAACTTGTATCTTCACCTGACAAAGATGAAGGGTGAGGCCCGGTTGGCAAGAGGCCAATTCCCACTCATAAATAAAATAAACGTGTTCTTCATTATGTACTAGTTCCAATGAGTATATGCATGACCCCCTTTCCTATAATTTCGACATTTTTAGCATCAGTTTGTAAAATTCTAATTAAATAAGTAATTATTTATTGGAAATTGTATTTGCTTTATAAGTTATGATAGGTATCTCGGATTTGAGCATTGTTTTGGTCAAAAGTGTATGTTGTCTCGTGATATACATGATAGCTTCATTTATTTTTATAAACTCACTACTTTATAAAGTGCCACATTTTGGGGGGGTTCTTGCAAAACTCATTGGGGACTTATACTTTTCACACTAAGTTATAAAGTTCCATCTAGGATAATTTTGGGGATTTATTTTCATTATAGAGTTTCACTTTCATGGTTTTGTTGTTATGCTCGACTCTAGGAACTTTCGTCACGGAAGGAAACCATTATAAATCATTGCACTATGCACAATTTGTTGATTTACCTCCATGGTCTTGTTCCTCAGCTTGATAAGCCTATATAGAAGTATGAGTGGTTTAACCACAATGATGAGGTCTATGGCCTTCTCGATCTTACTATTTCTAGGGATACATTGTGTTTTTTGGGCATAATGAGTACCCTTTCACTACGGACCATTATCCGACAACCGTATGTTGACCTTGTTTCACCATATGAGAGTGATGCCTCCTTGGACCACTCTTGTGCCTCTATAGATTCTCCCCTTCTTGCATCTCTTTCATTGTTAAGTGTTCCTTCGCACTGTTGCTACTCATGAGCCCTATGTTGACCATTCACTACGGGATCTTGTTAGAGCACACTCTCCCTATTATTACCTCCACAGAGCTCATTTTCGTTCATGTTCATGCTTCCACTCACTCTCCGCAGTAGTATTCTATTAGATAACCTTCCTTTGAGATAGATTGACCATTTCCTCTCATGATCCATTATATCTTGATTTCTCAGTTGATGACACTCCACATACACATGTTTCTACCTTTAAGTGCAATGTTGCTTCATCTTAGACTTCCAGTAGTTCTTTGTAACAATCTTCTCCTCTTGGTTCATGTTGTGATGTTAAAACATTCTTGTCAGACATTTCTCTCATTTAGTAACCCCATCGAGATGAGTATCTTCCCAACTTAATTTATCTATTTACAGATTCCACTTGTGTTTTATGACAGGAATATGCTATGATTGAGCCATAACACATTCTGGAAGACTCATTCATCTCTCTCATTGGGAGTGCCCACCTTGGGAAATTTTTCACTTCCACTATTTCAAAGATGTTTCATGATCCACCTCTTTTTTTGGATCCCTTTGTGAGGGTTATTGTCCCCCACCATCTTCTTTCTCAGACATGTATACTACACTTGCATTACCATTGTCTTTTGTGCATACATTTGCAGGACCTATTCCACCCTTTAGTTGTAGACTAGATGCAGAGATCGAGTATTATAGACTTATTCTTCTTCTGTGGAGTGGGTCAATTTCAAAGTGCTCTTTTCTATCCTTCCCAAGGGTAGGAACATTGTTCGATGCGCAGTGGTGGATTCTCTTTAGTCTTTACACAGAGGACCACATCATCGACACTCTTCTTAGGGGACATTTTTGTCCTCACTTCTTTCTCTCTCTACTGGGGATGATCATTGTATGTGGGTACCTCATCAGGTTGAGTTACAAGGACCCACCACTACTACTTCTTCTTCATTTTTCTTGAGTGAGTTACTTGTCTCTCTTTTGGGGAGAGTTTTTTCCCATTGGTTTTCTCCTTTTCTCCACTTTATGAGATATTTTCATTTGTATTATATGTGGGTACCTCATCAGGCCTTGTTGTTAGGACCCACTTTCTTTTTCACTT
Organism: Taxus wallichiana var. yunnanensis; assembly: GCA_018340775.1. Classification (NCBI taxonomy): domain Eukaryota; kingdom Viridiplantae; phylum Streptophyta; class Pinopsida; order Cupressales; family Taxaceae; genus Taxus; species Taxus wallichiana. The sequence continues at coordinate 843,210,991 of CM031238.1, forward strand.
CCCACCTAATTTGTGCTTTGGGGTGTGTTAGTGTAGGATATTTTTTTTTTTGTATTTATTTATTTATTTGGGAGATTTCTATACACTCATGGAATATGCTTGTGTTAGTTAGCTTACTAGTTCTGTTGAGTTAGCCTACTAGTTGTGTGGAGTCAAATTTACTTCTAATATTAGTTACCGAGAGTTATTACCCATTGATCTAGAGGAGGTTACACATTCACCTCCTAGTGTACATGACTTGCATTAGTCTACCTCATGGAATATGGAGCATATGGGACATTGTGTTGATTTGGAGCCATTCATGCCTTATGAGTTTTGATCATATTGGATTTTATTGTTAGTTATTTTAATTTCTACAATTTCTCATGCACTCATTTTTCATCATAGATCTAGAAAATATTTTAGGCTCGGTTTGTCCGAGCTAGGGTAGCTCGACTCCCAAAGTCGAAATATCACTAACGAAACTCAATCACAATGCAAAACATAACATAATTTCAATGCACTAGAATATATATCCCTCATGCATCATGGGTTGAATAAAAATGTAGTATAGTGAAGCTCCAATATAGTGATATGAAGAAACATAGGCAAATGCACCCTTCGAAAAAAAGAGTGTGTTGAATTTGGTGAGGGACCCTAGCGAGAAAATAGCGGGGACCACTCATACAATAACAAGTGTCAAAGTCGGAGGTGAAAAAGACATTTTATTTCCATACCACATTACCACATGTCATCATTTAATCAGCCCACTTGGAGGTGTAGACACTAAAATTAGGTCACACTCCCCTTTTGTCCCTCGACACATAAGCACCCTTTTTTACATTTACCTAGTCATGACCCCCTTCACCCACTAATATTAATTTAATTAATTTAATTAAATTAATGCTTTATCATCACTATATTTATTATTTAAATATCTTATTTAAATAATATCTTCACATATAGTTCACTTAGACACCTCACCAAGCTAACTCAACCTAAGACCTATTCTTAGCAAGTTCCCATAACTAACTAAGATTTACCCAAACCCTAAAAATCAATGCCTACATTCCCTCTAACCACATTCCCACATACTCACAAGAAGTTTCAAGTCCAATCCGTAGGATAACGACATGAGATCCAAGGAAATCAGGAGGATCTCCCTAGTTTGGTAAACCTAGGAAATCCCGCCTTGACCGACGTCGGTTACCCCTAACCTTCACCGGTTAAGACAGGACCACCGTCGGTTACCCCTTTTAACCCAAAACAACCTTATTCTCAAGGTTGGAACTTGGAAATGGGAACTTAGAAGTTGGAAGTAAGGAGGTTGACAAGCAAGAGCACATCTTAGAGAGATAACACATCTTCAGAGAGCCAATTCCAATGAAAACTCACATCCAAGGAAGGAGATTGAGTATCTTCTCCTGCATAGCCATCCCAGCCACGATCTAATCTATCCAAGCAAAGAGGAGTGTGCATGCAGCCCATGCAGAAGCTTTTCTTTAGTTGGTGATCACTTGCAGCCTTCGAACCCATCATCAGCACCTACATCCTTCACACACAGACCTTTAGGAATGAAATCCAAGTAAGTATAACTTCATACTTCTCTCGGTTTATTTCATTTCATCATTATTGTATCACCCATTGTTTATCTTGCTCCCTATCGACCTTCTCCAACATTTTCACCTCCATAAACCCATTAAAACCTATCAAAAGCCTACTCCAGTCACCCAATACCTCATCCCAACCAACCAAAATATTTTATGCAATCACAAAGGAGACCAAAACCCTGTTTCTGTGACATTTCCAGATCTCACAGTAACCAGCACCGGTTATACCTAACCGCCATCGGTCACCCCTGACCGACACCGGTCTCTGTGTTTTCCCACATAGCCTTAAACAGAGACCTACCCACCTAATTTTACCTCACCCTCATTCACTGTGACCCACCCGAGAACTGTATTAGACCTGCAGAGACCTAGAACCAATCATTTGACCTTTGGATTCTAATCTAGCTTAGTATGTTAGATTAGATCTATTTTCTTATAGTGTTTTTAAGTGAGATACCTAAATCATTTTAAAATAACAATAGGATTTACTTTGTTTAAAACATTAATTTTTTTAAAACAGTGGACTAACAACCATCTAGGAAGTATCATACTTCCCGGATCTAGCTCACGCTAGGCAGTTCACTACCCATATTGTTTAATTCCTTCTGGTGGTCTTGTTTTAATTACAGGTAGTTCCTCCTATCCAAAAGGAAGTTCTCACGACCACTGTGGATTCGGAAGTCATACACGTGCAACAACTCATAAACCGACATTTGAATAGGTATTCCCGCTATGCTGTTACCCTATCTGTTTGGCCGACACTCTAAGAAACAATCTAAGAAAAAGGTGAAACTTTTGGCACGCTGGTGGGACCCATTCAGGGTTCTTTGCATTTTATTCATTCCTAGGATTTTTTTTTGTTCTTTTTCCTTCTAAAAAGCGTACATACTAATTTTCTTCTTTGGAAATCCACATCTCCTTTCTATTTTTCTCTAAAGGAAACTTTTTCTTTTGGTGTAATTAACTAGAATCATTTCTTCATGTTTTCGCATTCTAGTGAAAGAGCATCCCTCTTCCTATTCATCTTATTGTGTCATCCAATTTCACATTTTCGATTTGGGTTTTAAAATCATTGAATTTCATTCTTATTTTCTACATTAGCTCACATTAATTGAGGGTAACCTATATGCCGGAAGTCATTACTAGCTGATGGTTGACAAACGAATCGTAGAAAAGCACTTCTATCCTTTTCTCTTTCTTCGAGTCTTACCAAACCACACAAAAATTCAAAATACATACATTCTTAAACAACATCCTACCTAGAAGAAGTTGTAGGTGATCACATGATCATGACACAGTGGGAACCCAGCTCACTGCTCTGTCGAGACATACTTTAGAGCGAAGCTTGCCCCCACCATAACATACCTGAAACCTCACCTTTTAGATCTCCTTCTTTGTAGGAAGCCACCTCACCAAAATCTCTATTTCACAATTCATGTGTCGGTCCCTAAATAGCATAAGCTAAACAAACGTAATGCAGAAAGGGCACTCCTAGGATCACATTTTCTTAGTGTTTCTACTCGGCTTGTGTTTTGAGGTGAAAGATCACATTCATCACTTTTTGTTGTTGTTATTGTTCATCCTTGCATGCTCCTCATCAAAGCTGGTGTATTTGGCTTCACCTGAGTGTGCCTGGGCCATATCATCATCATTTCTAGAATTCTGGGTCTGATTCTATATTAGATTTTAATTCACAACCACTTTCTTTCATCACTATCTCAATTTCACAGTAACCGTCATCGGTTACCTTTGATCGCCATCAGTTATACCCAACCGACGTCGGTTCCAAGTCCTTTTGGTAATCTACTCAAAAGGACATTTTCTTCCACTTTTCATAGTCTCTGTCACTGTCATCATTCTCATTGACATTTTAAACATCCCAGATTTGGCGTACCTATCATATTTTACCTTCTGCCTCACTGTTTACTCACTATCTATTTCCTACAGTGACTGGCACTAGTTATACCTTACTGGTGTCGGTTTTACCTAACCGACATCGGTTATCCTGTTTCACATTCCAGCCATCATTTGGTCTTTTATCCACTTTTTATCACCAGATTCACCTATTCCTGTTATTCTCTGTATTATTTACAGAAAAGCAGCCCTACCAGGTCAGTACTGGTTCACATGGTGCTGACCGAAGACAAGCAAACACCCTTGTATTCCATGCCAGTTGTCAACCACTCCCACCTAGTCCCTCACCACCTTCTATTTTATCACCAACCATGGATCCCATCCAACCTACCACTATCACTATCGGAGACGAGGAGTTTGCACGACTCCTTGACCAGAACCCTGTCGCCTTGTAGTTTTACCTTTCCCACTCATCCACCCGAGATGCCTCGGGTTAGTTGATATATGGCATGCCTGTATCTATCCCCCGACTCTCGTACCCACTTCCACATTGGCTCCATCTGGTTTGTGCTTCCCGCATCCACTTTATCCCCGAGTAATTTCACAATTAGGTTTTGTACCCATTTATGTTATGCCGTGTATGTTACCTCTGTGGCACCCATTACATCCACCATACCCTTGACAACTACCCTAAACACAACCTCATATGATCCTAATGTCTCATACATACCTATAGCTATGCTCCCACCAAAGATCGGTGACTCCTACCCCATTTCACAATGTGGTTCTTTCATTTCCACAATCATTAGCTATTATTTATTTCCACTAGGGTTACCATGACCCTTCCACCCCCATATATATACTACCAACAACCACTGTTTCATCTATTATTCATTTCGGGTATGTACCCCCTATTTCATTGCCTTCTTCTCCACCACCTTACATGGCAGCCCCATACACTGGAATGCCACCCCCATTATATGCCCAAAACCAACCTCCTCACGCTATAAGAGGCATCCAATCATCACAACCCACCAATGACCTAATTAAATTGATGTTGGACAAGATGTCAGACACTGGAGGCATCGGTTTTGGCTCCCACAACACTCTCACCTATGACGAGATTTGCAACGAGCCTATTCACCCATCCATTCCTATCCATTCATACCATGTGCATTGGGAAATGCCTAAATTCAACCACTTCAATAGCAAGGAAGACCCACAACAACATTTGCACTCATTCAAACATGGGTGTTATCTAATCGCTCATGATGATGCCTTGCTTTTGAGAACCTTTCCCATGTCCCTCACTAGACCTGCATTAGACACTCTATATGAGTTTAAACACTCATATTTTCATTCAATCAGGTAGCCCAAGCTTTCTTGGACCATTTCTCTATCAATATTGCCAAGAAGGTTACCATGTCCGATCTATATTCCACACGTCAGTACGAGGACAAATCTATCACAGATTTTTTTCGCTTCTTTGGTGCAAACTTGATCAATCAACTTACCTTCCAACTACCAAAAACTAAACTCATCGAGCTCTTTACACGAGCTTGCACCAAACATATCTGCTCGACCTTGTAGGTCCAAATTTTTGAACATTCGATGAGGCATTCACTATGGCACGAAAGTTAGAGATTTAGGCCATTGAAGAGAAGAAAATCCAATTATGAAATAATAATTTGGCATTCAAGTCAAATGAAACCTCTTCTTCTTCCAAACCACCAACCAATTATTCAAAGGCTAAGGGTACCACTAACGTAGTGGTACTCAAGGCTAGCCCTAGCTCATCCATCCAATCAGGCTACACCCTCATCTAATCTATCACCTGTCCAGATTTTTGATTCAGACAAGAGCAACGAAAATATACCCCAATTAGGGAACCTTACTCTTCTGTCTTAGAAAAGCTTATCAAAGTTGGAGCCATCACCCTTCCACCCATAAAACCACACACTGGTTTTGACCCTACTTTCCCCATGCCCACATGGTATAAAGAGTATGATTTCTGTAACTATCACCGAGTGAAGGGTCATAGTGATGGAAATCGCATCAATTTACAAAATATTGTCCAAGAAATGCTTGAGAAAGGTGAGTTAGTCGTGGATAATCCCAATGCCACCCCAACCAAAATCTAAAATCTTGAAAAACCATTTCCCAATCATAATCCTTCATCCAATCAAACTAGTGAGACATACTCTCATGATACCCATACCCGTGAGGTTCATGCTATCTTTAACGAGGTACCTGTAGCCTCTCAATTACCTCACATCCCTTCCATAGAGGAAATCCTAGCCCGAAATCCTCCTTCCACATTGGAACCAACCGTCATTGTTCCTTCACCAATAGAGGAGCACCTTTCATCTCCTTCATCACCAACGGAGGGGTTTTCCACTAACATCGAGCCCCTCTCACCCCTAGCTTCTCCACTTAGGGAACCTTTACCTACCATACCTCCTCTACCCATAGAGGAGCTCCCATTACCTCCTCCACCCACAGAGGAGAACCCATCACCTCCTCCACCTACAGAGAAGCACCTATTTGTTCCTCTCGCTTATAGAGGAGTTCCCATCATCTCTTCCACCCATCATAGACCCCGTGGAGATATCTTTGCCTCTTGGTGAGCACTCTCCATTGGCCCGATATTGACCCCACCATAGTGGTCCACAATATCGTAACTGTTCCCGATGCAAAACCTATCAAACAAAAGTTGAGGAAAATGCACCCACGCATTTCTCTTGTCGTCAAAGAAGAACTTCAATGCCTTCTTTCTGTTTCCTTCATCTTACCCATTGATTATCCTCATTGGATTTCTAACATTGTCCTTGTTACTAAAGCAACATGGGGACTCTACTTTTGCATGGACTTCTGTGACCTCAACCTCACCTGTTGGAAAGATGACTTTCCCTTGCACGGTATTGATCAATGGTTGACCTTCCATTGGTCACGAGATGCTCTCACTCATGGATGGCTTCTTGGGTTATAACCAAATTTTGCTTGCCCCAAAAGATCAGCATAAGACCGCATTCATTACCCCTTGGGGAACCTTTTGCTATCGAGTCATGCCTTTTGGCCTTAAAAATGCTAGTGTTATGACTTACATCTTCCATGATATCATGCATCGCATATTGGAAGATTACGTGGATGATCTCTTGGCCAAATCTAAACGTCGTGCCGAGCACCTCGCCATCCTTAAAACCATCTTTGACCGCCTCATTAAATATTGTGTCTGCCTTCAACCTAAAAAGTGCGTCTTTGCGGTTCTCTCAGGAAAGCTCTTGGGATTTATTGTTTCCCTCTGTGGTATAGAAGTTGACCCTACTAAAGTCAAGGCCATTTTGGAAATTCCTCCACCTACTAACCTTACACAACTTTGTAGCCTGCAAGGTAAATTACAGTCCATTCGCTGTTTCATTTCACAACTATCTGATCGGTGTTAACCATTTCATCATCTGCTTAGGAAGGATGTCTCCTTTAAATGGGATGATGACTATCACAAAGCTTTTGAGTCCTTAAAACAATACCTTCTCCAACCACCCGTACTCATTCCACCTAAAGACGATCAACCTTTTTACCTATACATATCAGCTACCGATCATTCCTTGGGAGCCATGCTCGCTCATCGCAATGAACAACATAGGGAGCAGGCAGTTTATTACATAAGCCGTACTCTTTTGGACTATGAAACCTAATACAACCATCCAAAAAGCTTTGCTTAGCCTTAGTTTTCGTTGCCACCAAACTCCCCATTACCTACTCAACCACAAAACCTATGTTGAGACCAACACTGATCCTTTACACTTCATGTATGCCAAACCTTATCAAAATCAGTGTGCCGCGCGATTGCTTATGCTTTTAGCTGATCTTGACCTCAAATTCATTCACCAAAAGTCCATTACGGGCCAGGCTATTGTTGACCAACTGGTTGAAACACCTATTTTCGGGGACCAACCCTCTAATTTTGACTTTCCCGATGAATACATTGCTACCCTTTCCTTGGACGAAGCCCCTTACCAAATGACACTGTTCTTTGATGGTTCCAAGTGTCAGCGTGGGGGTGGGACTGGTGTTATCCTCATTCCTCTAGATAGAGATCCCATGCCTTTGTCTTTCAAACTAGACTTTGATCGCACCAACAATATTTCGAGTATGAAGCACTCGTACTAGTTCTCCGGGCTACCTATAACCTAGATGTCAAATCCATTCACATCTTTAGTGATTCACAATTGGTCATAAACCAAGTCAATGGTATGTACCAATGTCGTAATGAGATACTTCAAAAGTATAAACATCATGTAGACATACTTTTGACCACCTTTGATCATTAAACCCTTCAAACCATCCCACGTTCAACAAAAATATTACGAGATACCATGGCCTGTTTAGCTTCCCAAATACCTGCTTCCCCTGCCGATTCCAAAATATTTGTCACTGTACAACACCTCCATTCACCTTCTTATTTACCTCATGATGTTTACTCAATCGAAATGACACCCCTGACTCGAGTGACCTTTGGTATAAACAATACTCTGATTACCTTTCCCTCTCCATCTTACCTCCTGATCTCACCGTAACAAACAACACACCTTCCTTAAAAAGGTATCCCATTTCATCATTCAGGGGGACTCCTCTATAAGCGTAGCTTTGATGGTATTATCTTATGATGCCTCACAAGTTCTGAAATTCCTTATACCATTAAGGAGGTTCATGATGGCATATGTGGAGGTCACTTTAGTGGCCTTGATGTTGCTAAGCGTATTCTTCACCTAGGCTATTACTGGCCGACCCTTAGCCATGATTGTTGCGACTATGTCAAATGTTGTGTAAAATGCCAACAACATTCCAACCTTCATCATACACCCAGTCATGCCTTACAGGTCACTCGTGATCTTTGGCCCTTCTCTCAATGGGGTTTGGATCTTGTCGGAGAAATCAATCCTCATTCTTCCCAACGCCATCAATGGATCATAATTGCTACCGAATACTACACAAAATGGGTGGAGGCCATACCACTCATCTCCACAAAAGTTGAGAAAATATGTGAGTTCATTAACCATCACATCATTTTCCACTTTGGTGTCCCTCATCACCTCATCACTGATAATGGAAAATAATTCAAAAACAAAACACTGCAAAAACTTTTGTGACGCCTTCGGCATTCAAGCTTAGTTTCTCATCACCTTATTACCCACAAACCAATGGCCAAGCCGAATCCACTAACAAAACCCTCAACAAAATTCTCATGAAATTGGTTGACGATATTGGGAAGGATTGGCATATGCACATTCCTTTTGCCATATGGGCATACCACACTAGTATTCACACTTCCACTGTGGCCACACCCTTTTTGTTGGTCTACGGTACAAAGGTTGTTCTACCTCTCAAAGTCCAGATCCCCTCACTCCACATTTCTCTCTAGGACATGCTTACTGATGATGAATTTCGCCATGATTGTTTAGCAAAACTAGAGTTATTAGACGAACGTCGTCTTAATGCTCTGGATCACCTTCAAGTTTACCAATAGTGTATCAAACACACTTATGAAAAACGTGTCCATGAACGGACCTTCCAAATTGGTGACCTTGTCCTGAAAGAAAATCAACACGTAACTAAAGCAGAAAAAAGTAAACGGGGAAAATTCACTCCTAATTGGCTTGGACCATACATCGTAACTCATACCTATGGATCGGGTGCCTATCGTTTATCCTCACTTGATGGTAAACCCGAACTTGAGCGCCTTAACGCCTTGCATCTTTGACCATTATATTATTGACTCGTTGTCCTATCTCACCCTTTGTCTCTTTACAGGCTCATCCCTTGAGTGCTACCCACTCCATACACCTCCCTAATGATTACACAAGAATCATGTGAGTACCCATCACTTGTTCTCTTCTCTTGAATATGTGTACCACGGCACTTTGCACATAACATGATTCTCATAGATACTTTTCGTCTACCTTTAGATGAAATCCCATGGTCGTTCCACCTTGTGCTTTGAACAAGAGTCCTATCTTTTACCTTGGCCTTTTCCATGATTTTAAAGACCTCACATGGGACCAAACTCCTTGAGTCAAACTTCTAATAAAAAGATGACTCCCTCAAAAGGACATCTTTCGCTCGACAAAATTACTACTATAAATAGACTGCTCCCTCGGAGGATAGCTATGTGCAACAAAAAAATGAGAGAAACCAAAGCTTCCCGCATCGATCAGCTTCACGAAGACCTCAAGGAGTACCATATTATTTATCCCATATAGACTTCCCGCATCAATCAGTCTATCAAAACAAAAAAACATTTTTAGTCATGGACTTGCCCATTGTGACCTCGGACCTCTTGCCCAAAAGCCTTGTCACTCAAAACATATAAAATTAACTACCTTTCACCCACCTTACCATTTCCACTCTCATTTCCTACATCGCCTCAAGGGACATCTTGGAATTTTGACATTTGGTGATCTTGTGACTACCTTCATCGTAGAATAGTTAATCGTGCAATGCCTTTCAGGTCTTGTGTTCATCACCCCCTTCAAGGTATGATCTACTTAGTATGATCCTACCCAATCAGGTGGCTCTATTGCCCCCTCTTATCTTTTAACCATCTTTTTTGACATTTTGATTACCTTATACGGGACTTGGTACTCAACGCTTACCTTTGGGGTAATCCTCTTCTTTCGCCATAATCGCCTTCACCTACATCATTTTACCTATAATCTACCCACACCTAACAAACCTAAACCCACAACATGCCCAAGCACCTATCGACTCATTTTCACACCTTCTCATTTTCTTCCCTAGCTTATGGGAGAACTACATCGGCTTGAGGTCCCTTTTCACCGAGACTATGTAGGTAGCACTCGAGGGCATGGGGCCCTTGGAGGTTAGCTCGGCCATTCTCTACCCTAAACAATTCATCAACCATGCCTAACTCACCATTTACCCCACATTTCACTTAGTTCCCCTTTTCTAACAAAATTGGAAATCAAGCCACATACATAACAAGTTGTTTACCATAGCATACATTTATTACACCTACCATCTCTCTATCATCACTATGCATAGGTTATAGAACATTTCACATATGACCCATAGTATCATTCATTGCCAACATAATGAATCATAACTAAACCTCCTTTTGACTCAACCGTGCCTAACCAAACCTGATTGATCCATGCCTAACCAAACCCGACTTGATCCATGCCTATGACCTCGACTCATCCATGCCTATAACTTGACTCTATCCATGCCTATAACCTGACTCGATCCATGCCTAACCAAACCTGACTCGATCCATGCCTAAACCAACCTAACTCCATCATGCCTAACTCACCTAATTTCCATAATCAAAACAACAAATCCATATCTCATCTAATACAAGCCATACATCTAATATCTCATAAACATATTAGCGCATCACAATCATAACATGTATCTCATCATATAAATCAATAACTGTGTATCTCAAAATACATGTCTATCTCATGGCCATCATCTCAAAATGTCAGTAACGTAGGCTGATCTACAATACAAAATGTCATTGCACGCAGGCTGGTCTCATATATACAAAAGAATGAATTCATCTAAAAATGTCGTCACGCAGCCGATCTACAATACAAAATTTCATCGGCACGCAGACCGGTCTCATATATACAAAAGACTGAATCCATACAAAAATATTGGGCATGTAGGCCTGTATATGCTCACAATATACTACAAAATCACTCATACATCCTCACCATCTTTGGCATGCAGGCCGGTATGTGATCAAAAATATAAAAATCTACGGCACGCAGCCACATATATATCAAAAATAAACACTAGTATACATCAAAAATAGGGAGGCTACATATCAAACATCTCACCGGATGTCCTCCATCTCCATGTCACTGTGCCCTCGGCCTCTGTGCCCTGCTGCACATCACCTCGCTCTGGTCGCTGTGTACTTGGTGGCCTCTCCCTAATCAAGCCTCGGAGCTCGCTACCCTCATGTGCTCTCCACACTATGTGTGCGGGATCTCGTCCTCTCACTAGACGCCTGTTGTGCCCTGTACTCTCCATAAGAGAGGAAGTCTATCTCGGCTGCCATGAGCTGGTCCTAATAGTATCACGCCTCACCTAGGGCATCCTGTAGCCTGGATATAGGCACGGTCTATGGTAGTCCCATAGATCTCAACCCCCCGTACCTGCCTTGTGTCACCTGTGAACTAGGACCAACTCCCCGCGCTGTGGAGGTTCCCCTATCCCTCTCCCTATGGTGGTACCCCTGTCCCCTACCCCTGTGCCTGTATCTATGCCTGTAAGACCCCAATCTATGCCTAGGTGTGGCCAAATGGCCCTGTAATCCTACCACCTGAGCCTGTAGGGCTGCCACCTGACCATCTCTATCTCCATCTCCTCCACCCTCTCCTCTCGCCATCCGGGCATAAACACTTGCCACCTATACCCGTAGCTCTCTGCTACCTCGGCCTCGATCCCTCTAGTTTTGTCTACGGTATACCTATCTATGTGATCAACCTGCTACCCGCCTTCGTAGGGCATCTCTCTGCACTTGTCGGAATAGCTAAGTATGGCTGCCCTGATCTAGGTGGTATGGCTTGTAACTGAGCCACCCACCACTTCCTGTACCTATCTGTGCATCCAACATCATCAATCCATCGATCCTTTGGTTGCTCCTCCTCTCTGTCAAAGACTGTAGGTTGTGGTAGAGGGAGAGGCCTCTCCACGTAATCTCTCGATACTAAGGGAAGGGCGGAGGAATATCCTGTACAAGCCCAAACTACTGTAAGACCCTATCTACCGGGATCATCTCATCCTCCCCAAAGCATGGTGACCCTATATCCACCTCTCTAGCTGGAGCTCAGCTAGCTCCTCATGCATGTGCCTATATGAGGGGAATCCCACATATGGCCTCCAGATAATGTCCACTCTAGATAACCCCTCCAACAACTGTCAAAAATGGGCCACATCATATGTTGGCCTATCCGACCTCCACTCTCCTACAACCAACACCCATCTCCTATATCCAAACCGCACGGATCTCATTGGGAGTGCATCTCGCTCAGGGCATCCCTATAGGTCAAATACAGACTATGTGCTCGTAGGCCTAGCAATGTAGTATAAATGTACAACATAGGCTAAAACTGTGCGCAGCTGCCCATATGCCCATGACTCTTTGTAAAGCTACACCAAGAATGCTTGGTTCTCGGAAAAGCATGTCTCATGCACCATCATATCATGGAGCACCCCCACTAGTGATTGGGAAAGTGTCCACCCTCTCGCATCGGGTAGTACATATAGCAAGACACTGCTTCTATCAATAAAACTACTAGCCTTGTCTCCTCCAGGCGGGCTAGGTATATCTCGCCATAGCTCAAATCGGCGTTATGGAAGCTCACTCTGTCGCCCCCTTGCCAAATACTATCTCGATCAACTCCTCTCGAGCCCTCGGAGGAGAAATAATACACACTGGCCCCCAATATGGGTAACCAGAATCCATAACACATCCTCCAAGGTGATAGTCATCTCACCCATCGGAAGGTGGAACATGTTGGTCGCAGAGTCCCATCTATCGATGAGAGCGACCATAAAACTAGGCTCTTGAACAACATGTCGGGAGTGCTTTGAATACCACTCAAGCCCACTGCCTCCACATGTTATAGCTCTAAAGGGGTCATTAGGCCGTGCAATGTCACCAACATCGATGGAACCCTATCTTGCATATGTAACTATGATCGACCCTGCATCCAATCCAAAGCACAACATTAATCTACCTTTACCATGACCTTATTCATCAATTATCATTCCCCACCACCCTATTTTTACCTTACCCATCTCAACCACCTAACCTACATCATTTTTTGGACCCTTGAGCCTAAAATCTCAAGCAGTGCCGGTTCAGCCTAATCGACTCGGTCACCCTTAGATCGACACCGGTCACCTATTTGGTGACCGATATCGAGTTCAACTTGACCGACCACGGTTCCACGTAACCAGCATCAGTCACCTGTTAGGTGACCGATCCCTATTCTACTACCCGACCGACGCCAGTCACTATCGCGGAAAAATCTGCACCTTCCTAAACCCCTCTTTTTCTAAAACCCTCCCACCTATCCCTTTTACCCCACCTACAATGACCTACACTACCCCAACACCCCTACCCACCCCACCTATCCAATTTCCTACCCCCCCTCTTTTTTTCCCATTTTTCCCCCATACCCGATTTAACTTTTTTTTCCCCCACAAAATACAAACACCCACAAAACCCTACAAATACCAATTATTACACCATCTACTCTATCTAATTAACATTAAAGAGTTAGGTGCTTACCTTGTCATGCATTGCCACCGTCTCGGTGGCACATCTGGCCGTTGTGTTGGTGGTCCGCTTGATCCCTCTCCCACCTCTGCCATCACCAAATATCTACCCACACCCTCCGACCACTTAAATCCCTCGCTAAGATCTCGTGGACCTGCTACTCACCAACCCAACCACTGTAAACCCACATTGCCCACTTGCTCATTGTCCTATTTCCTCCGGATGCTTTTCTCACTTTTCTCTCTTTTTTGTCCTTTCTTCACTTCACAAATCACAAATGAATAATAAAAATGTGGCTTTTTTGTTTTTATACAAAACCCGACCTAACCGACGTCAGTTCCCCTAGACCGGCATCGATCTCATGCCCTACCTAACCATCACCGGTTTTCCTATACCGACATCGGTTATCCATGACCACCATTAGTCACCCTTACCTACACATTGCCCTTACTTTTCCATTTTACCCCACCCTCTACCTTGCTCTTTACCCCATACCTTTACCCAACCCATTACCTTACCTTTCTTGACCTCATCATTTACTACCTCCATTTGTCCTCCTTTGGGGACTCATTATTTTACCCTTACCTCGGCCTTACCCGTACCATGACCTAGATATTTGGACTGGACCATCCGCTAGTGACCTTTGACCTCATGTGTTTGCCATACCTTGCATGCACTATTACTGTGTTGATTGACCCAATGACCTTACCTAGCCTATTACCGTATTTTGTTTATCCGACCCTACCTTTGGTGTACCGGAACATACCTAAACGTTCTTACACCTAACCTACGTTATGCTTCCCGACATTATCCTATACCGGATATCGATTCACTTCAACCTTGTTTGGATAAATCTCTTCGACCTTAGACGATGTAGAGTTTGCTTGCTCTTCAACCCGGTAGTGTGTTACAATTTATACATGTGCGTGTATTTGACTGTTGCTACCTTTGACCCTGACCCATTACCTAGATTGCCTGAGTAGACCTTTCACTCCTTTTCCCCGTACCTACTTGCCTTTTCTTCACATTTACCTTTTATCAAACCACTCACCGCTTCAACCCACCGCCTCGTCGATTCTGGTTTGAGGGGGTCACCTTAACCCGACATGGGGAAACCACATCTTATTTTTGTTAGCATCACTTGCCAATACAAGCTACACAACAAAAAGGGGCAAAATGTAGACACTAAAATTAGGTCACACTCCCCTTTTGTCCCTCGACATATAAGCACCCTTTATTACATTTACCTAGCCATGACCCACTTCACCCCACTAATATTAATGTAATTAAATTAATGCTTTATCCTCACTATATTTATTATTTAAATATATTATTTAAATAATATCTTCACATATAGTTCACTTAGACACCTCACCAAGCTAACTCAACCTAAGACCTATTCTTAGAAAGTTCCCATAACTAACTAAGACTTACCCAAACCCTAAAAATCAATGCCTACATTTTCTCTAACCACATTCCCGCATGCTCACAAGAAGTTTCGAGTCTAATCTGTGGGATAACGACACAAGATCCAAGGAAATTAGGAGGATCTCCCTAGTTTGGTAAACCTAGGAAATCCCGCCTTGACTAACGTCGGTTACCCCTAACCGTCGCGGTTAAACAGACCGCCATCGGTTACCCCTTTTAACCCAAAACAACCTTATTCTCAAGGTTGGAACTTGGAAGTTGGAACTTAGAAGTTGGAAGCAAGGAGGTTGACGAGAAAGAGCACATCTCGGAGAGAGAGAATGCATCTTGAGAGAGCCAATTCCAATGAAAACTCACATCCAAGGAACGAGATCAAGCGTCTTCTCTGCATAGCCATCCCAACCATGATCTGATCTATCCAAGTAAAGAGGAGTGTGCATGCAGCCCATGCAGAAGATTTTCTTCAGTTGGTGATCACTTATAGCCTTCGAACCCATCATTAGTACCTACATCCTTCACACACGGACCTTGAGAACGAAAGCCAAGTAAGTATAATGTCATACTTCTCTAGTTTATTTCATTTCATCATTATCGTATCACCCATTGTTTATCTTGCTCCTATCGACCTTCTCCAACATTTTCACCACCATAGACCCATTAAAACCTCAAACACCTACTCCAGGTCACCCAATACCTCATCCCAACCAACCAAAATCCTTTATGCAATCACAAAGGAGACCAAAACCCTATTCTGTGACATTTCTAGATCTCATAGTAACTGGCACCGGTTATACCTAACCACCGTCAGTCGGTCACCCCGACCGACACTTTGGTCTCGTGTTTACCCACACAGCCTTAAACAAAGACCTACCCACCTAATTTTACCTCACCCTCATTCACCTATGACCTACCCAAGACCTTTATCAGACCTGCAGAGACCTAAAACCAATCATTTGACCTTTGGATTCTATTCTAGCTTAGCCTGTTAGATTAGATCTATTTTCTTATTATGTTTTTAAGTGAGATACCTAAATCATTTTAAAATAACAATAGGATTTAATTTGTTTACAACATTAATTTTTTTTAAAGGATTGGATTGTGACCATCTAGGAAGTATCATACTTCCCAGGATCTAGCTCACGCTAGGTAGTTCACTACCCATATTGTTTAATTCCTTCTGGTGGTCTTGTTTTCATTATAGGTAGTTCCTCCTAGCCAAAAGGAAGCTCTCATGATCAGTTGTGGATTCGGAAGTCATATGTGTGTAACAACCCATCAACCGACATTTGAACAGGTATTCCTCCTATGCCCATTACCCTATCTGTTTCATACTCCTATCTATCACGAACTCGTGTGCAATCCAATATTTTTGATTCAAAAATTTCAGCATGCAATAAATCGCATATGACACTCTTTCAATGTTCAAGATAAACATCTTGATCTAAGCAACTTATTATAACATATTCAAATAAGGTCATATATTTGTCTTTCTCAATGAGGATGATCAATGTGCATACACACATACTGCACATTAGAAAAATACATGGAGTTGAAATGTAGCACAATCCTCAATTTCAATCACATCACGTACATATAACTCAAACATCTAGCCTTATTCTTTGTAATCTAATATGTTATTGAATTCTTACAGTAAAGTTAAGGTTTTGCTAGGTATAGGAACTATATTGAGGGTTTAGATAATAAGAATATACTAATACATGACACATAAAAACGTGATGTGAAATGGAAAAACTAGAGTTGCAAAATTTCAAGCATGAATAATACCCATAGTGGAGTATGTCAAGTACATATTTATGTGGTCTTATTGTATGCCTAGATTTGGGTCGCCATAAGATGTATTAGTTGATATAAAATCACCAAATCAATGATACTAAACATAATGGGTTTAAGATAGGGCATCATGTGTTCTTTAATGAATAAAGTGGATAGAAAATACTTATATAACTCAAACATCTAGCCTTATCTTGATCTATGTATATCCTAACCATTTAAAGAGATAAAAGACATTTTATTGAACTAAAAAGAATTCTATGTGTTCATTCCTACATTACTGTTTATCGGTCTGAGAGATGCTATTATGGTTAGGGGACTTGCCTCGGCCATATCCCTAACCATTTAAAGAGATATTCTAAAAAATGTGTTGTGATTAACTAAAAATCATACAGATCTAACATCCTTGATCGACACCTATTCAAGAAAAAAACATCTCATACTACTATTAATGGTTTTTGAGTGAAGAAAGTATTAATTAACCCATGTCCTTTGACCAGGGTTTACATATTTTCATACACCTTAGATTACTTGAACATTCATTTTTTTTTATGCATCATTATATGTTATTTTTATTGTTTTCTTAATATTAGATTATTTTAGAATAATTCCGTTTGACATTTTAGTTAATCATTTTTGAACAAGAAAACCATATAAATATAAACTACCTTCCACTTAGGGATCTTTTTCTCTTAAAATACTTTGCATCCATCTAGCTCCATCAAATCATGTTATCCCTCATCTTTCACACCATGCGTAGAGGGAACTAAATTCCATTTCTTGTTACATTTCTATATATAGTTACCACTTTACAAAGTTCTACAAGAGATTCATGATTGCACACACACAACTACATGTGTATACTCAAGCATCCTCCTTGTGGCTTTGTTAGGATGCATCTTTCTTTTTTAGGGATTTAGGATGACCCATCTATCAATGTATTAACTACTCATCAGTTAGTGCGATAATAATAAAACACATGCAAACTCATCCTAATCCTCATGGAGACTGGGGTGCCCATATCTCATACCAGGGCACCCATAGGCTTCCCTCTCCAAGTGCCCCACCACTAGAGAGCTCGATCTATGTTTTCTAGAGATTCTATGTGTTCATTCTACACATTATTATTTTGTGACAATCCCTCTTACCACTTCTTGCACCTAAGGGATATGAGAATTATTATTTTGAATAACAAAGTTAAAAATACACCTACTAAGATTTATCTTTATGAATTATTGTATAATGCTACCGATTCGATGTGTGTACTCAAGCATCCTCCTTGCTTTTTATGCCAAACACTCAATGTATTAAAGTCAACTCCCTTCATTTCATTCACATATTTTGACACCCCTCTTACCAAAGTGAAATTATTGAACAAATTAAAAATACACTACTAAGATTTATGGCATAATCCTTTACACTAGAAGTAACCCTTCATTTCATTCACATAGAAAGTGACAACTCGATGGTATCTTTTACACACAACAGTCTTTTTTTCCACATGCCATATCTTTTGTTGATGAGGATGTAACACCTTTTCCTAAAAAAATCCGTGTGCACCTTTGCTTATCACTGTTGTTGTTAGCACCACTTGTATTAAATGAGTGCTTATTGATAATGGATCAACCATCAACTTATGTGCTTATTCCTTTTAAAGCAACTAGGTATTAGTGATAATCTCATTTCTAAGAATTCTACTATCATCTCGAGGCTATGACTCTACCACTCGTACATGTTTAGGGACTATTTCATTACACATCCTAAGTTGGGCCTAAAACTATTCTCACTGAATTTTATGTTATATATGCCTCATTTCAATTCAATATCTTGTTAGGTAGACCTTGGATTCACACAATGCAAGTAATTCCATCTACTATTCATCAATGTGTCAAATTTTTGCATGATGGCTATGAACATACTATAGCTGTAGATCTAGAGCCATTCAAATACTGTCGCATAAACCCTATTACTACTATGCCCATCCCACCTTTACAATGTATTTCGTATAGTAACCTTGACACATATGACATTGGTCAATCTAGCGCTTCACAACCTTCTTCTACCACTACAAATACTCCCGCTATTTCTACTCACACTATGAATATTATATCACCTACAATATCATGCCTATCAACGTTGCTCCTCCACCTATCACAACACCTTCCATTCCTCTACCTAGTGCGCCACCTACCAACATACTCGATAATACCACACAACATAATGATGCTAACACCGATGATTTGATGATTAAGTTGATGCAGTTGAACTCACCGATGAAGCATTAGGCTAACTTAAATTTACTCCTCTAGATGTTGATGAATCTTATTTCAAGGAAATCTTTGTGGCCAATGGCCCGGGTGAATACAGGTTAAAACCCCTCCTTCTACTAATGCTATGATACTTTACCAAGGATTGGTTAACAATGTCAAGACTATTTTGTCTTCTACCACACAAAATGCATCTTTGCCACCCCCTTTCACATGCACACTACTCATTAAAAACTCTTTTGGCATAACATCCTAGT
Organism: Taxus wallichiana var. yunnanensis; assembly: GCA_018340775.1. Lineage (NCBI taxonomy): Eukaryota > Viridiplantae > Streptophyta > Pinopsida > Cupressales > Taxaceae > Taxus > Taxus wallichiana. The sequence goes on from CM031238.1 coordinate 843,230,492, forward strand.
CGATCATACTTATTCAGATACTATTTTCACACATGAGGGCTTAGCTAGACTTGGTTTAACACTTAATGACATCTTACCCCCACTTCACTCATCTCATCTTTATCATGGCTATTGTCACATTACGACCACCTATGGCCTTCGTGTGTTTCATTTGAAGGAAATCTTGGCTTGACTATATTAGTGGTATCATAGATACTAATCACACTTCACTTACATTTCCTATGCCATTCGGTAATATTTCCATAGCTAATGACTCATCTCTTACTTACTCTTGAATCTCTCTCGATGGTACGCACACGACTATCCACCAGTCCCCTTCATTGATGAAGAATATGCCATGAATGTCTACAAACTACGTTGCCATGGTTATTTATATGATCTGCCTCACTCTATTGCTTATCATGTCTCCAATGTCTGCTCTGGTAGGCTTTGATCTTGACAATGATGATCTCCTTGACAAGTGTCACATGACTATATTCACCACCACATACTTGGGGGGCATAACATGCACACATCCCCCTCTCTCATATTAGCATCAATGCATCACTCATCTTGGCATTATCATTCATCAATATCCTCGCATAGGCATATTCATCTACTTTAGTATCAACCATTACCCGATGACACACTCTTGTGTTTTGGTTCACACTTACCCGTTGAGGGCATAATACACATGAACTCCATACACTACACAATAGACACTACACATAGCTACTCTCTTCATACATCTCGCATCATATGCCTTACATCATACATCATACACTATATATTTAGTCTACATATTTTCACCATTTGGGAATCTATACATCATACATACATATGTCACACTCCTATCATCTAATAATATTACATCACATACTCCTCATTCTACATAATACATAACATTCTTACATTACATACTATACATCACACATTACACATCAACTAGATGTCTTTAATCATCACACATCCTATATCTTCTTCTACGCAATGCAATCACTACCCTATGACACACTTTAATTCCTTGGTGCATACTTGACTATTGAGGGTTTAAAAATCAAATGGACCTTATCATATTCACACATTCATAATTAAACCATATATCATGCAAAATTACTAGGTTAGTGACATATGCTATAGGCTAAATGGTCACCCCTTCCTTCATCTTGCTGTGGTATACGCTTTAAGCCACATCACCACTCCCTCTATTCAGCTTGTAGTGATATAAACTTTAGGCTACATCATCACTCCTTTGATCATATTGTCATGATATATGCTTTAGCTATAGGGTCACATACGCATTTCATCACTAGGTCGCATATCATCAACACACATACACACTCATCACAATGCATTACACACAACCCACATCGACCATCTACCAATGGCACACACTCGCTTACGGTTACTGGTTCATTCTTTACTTTTGAGGGTGCAAACTAAATGAACCTCACTGCATACACTTCCATTCACTTGGGGACACGCGTGGCTCCTATCATCCATCTTGCATTCCATTCCATCCATCCACAACATGTTGCATATCTTGGTTACTTTTACTCTTGCTTACATTTGCTTGTTCATGTTCACTTATTACACATGCTAGCTAGATCTCTTGTATGTCATTATCTTTACCATACACACATGCACGTTCATGCCTTTCTGTAGTTGTGATGGCAGATACATGTCTCTTACAACATGGATGCTTACCTTCTACCACTCCTACAATGGTTACTGGGGGTATCCACATTCGTACACTATAGGTGTTATTATTTCATTTTGTACTTAGCACTTTAAATTACTTTCTTATACACACTTTTGACATACTAGTTATCTTTCTAACATGCTAATGGGTGCTTTATGTGCAACATTTGTTTTACAGGATTACTTGCTTCCATGATATTTGTTTGTTTGTCTCTTGTTTGCTCTTGTATGTGGGCATTGCCCTTTGTTTGGTGTGCACACTTGTTTGTTTGTTTATATGCAACCATTATGGCCTTGTGTGTCTTGTGACATCGTGAGTGGTGTCCCATGTTTGTAACCCACTTTGGTGGTTTATTATTGTCTTCTTGCATGTTTACTTGATTTTTAGCTTCTACATTATTTACGTAGTGTACACTTGTCCTTTACATGCATGCTGCTTTTTGTACAACGCTTGATTTCTAGCCACTTGTTTATGCACACCTTGGTTTAAACCAAGTGCATTCCCTTCCCCAACAAGGCAAAATTTATGTGGTTGGTCCTCTTTTGGGGCCACACTCTCCTATCAGCGACATCACATGTGCACCCTAATGGGGGCATCATTTAAGGTTTTACACACTACACAACGCTCTCTACCAAGATGCGGTTTAGTTTAGTTTTCCGTCCTTGATATTGTGGGTTATATAACAAGTGGGTTCAGACCAATCTATGAACCTCGTACACAACGTATTTTACAAGACATGTTGTCTTTAGCATTCTGGGGAGCAGTTATAGGCTAGACGATATAACGAGAATGCCTCCCAACACTACTTTAGTTAATGGCATCGATCACCCAAAAATTAGGCATTGTAGAGATCTCTTCAAAATTTCAGGGAATTAGTTACAATTTGGAGAATAATGTAACTTTCTCCCTACACTTCTTCGGCTAGGGTGGCGTGAGATTGCCCAAAAAACTTGCAAAGTGAAAGATATTCTCTCTACACCCTTTCTCTCATGACATATTAGGTGCACATGTTATTTTTACATTTTTCATATTTCCATTTCAGTATTTTCATTTCTACATACATGCATTTTTACACATATATACATGTGTATTTGACTACTTGATCGTCTTCTCCTTGCAGGTTCGACCGTATGAGAAGCAAGCAATCAACAATAATAACAACAATGTCAACAACAACAACATTTTGTGGCATCACACACCTTATACTAACATGTAGGTATATTACACACATCAACAAATACACACACATTTTTACCCTAGGTTCACTCTCATCACTTTTTTCTCTTTTACATCTTTAGTCTCCATGCTCCATCTTTTTGTCACTCCACACTTTGTCTAGTCCTTCAACATGCTTTTTACATCACTCTACATGGACATCAGGTATGCATCTCTATCTACTTTATGTTACCAAGTGTTTCGCTCACCAACATAAAGTAGGGGAAAATGTAGACAAAACATCATGCACTTCGGGTAGTATTTAATCTCGATCTCATACTACTATTCATATGATTTTTAAGTGAAGAAAGTACTAATTAACCCATGTCCTTTAGCAATTTTACTTTGCTTTCGTAGTCATTTCCAACCTTCAACACATACTTTCCCAATCCGTTTTTGTCATTTTGTGTCGTTCTACCTCTAACCGGGTGCCCTAGGCACCCTAGTCCCATTTGGGGCGCCTTGATCCTTTTACACTTTCCCACCACTTTTTGGGAACTTTCTATCTATTTGAGCTTTCTATCTTTTTAGTGGTTGGTCTTTTTAGGGTTAATTATGAAATTAGAACAAGAGAACCATATAAATATAAAGTTATGAGACCATAATAAGGGACCAAGCACTACACACTACTATCATCACCTAAGGTTGCATCCATCTAGCTCTATCACAAGGCATAAGGATAGTTCATTTGCATCACACTACATAGGAGGGAAGTTTATTCTATTTCATCCACTATTTTATTACATTTATAAACATAGTTATTTCTTATTACTTTCACAAAGTGGGGTGACACAAGAACACCTAGGTCATGATTGTACACACACACATAGAACTACATTGGGTCTAAGATGTAGTGTAACACTTAAAGTTTATTCTATTTCATCCACTATTTTGTTACATTTATAAACATAGTTATTTCTTATTACTTTCACAAAGTGGGACTGACACAAGAACACCTAGGTCATGATTGTACACACACACATAGAACTACATTGGGTCTAAGATGTAGTGTAACACTCAGTTATTAAGTCCACCATTGTGGCCGCTGAGGATAGTATGACCTATTCATATACATCTTTCCTTTTTAGAGATTTGATGCTCATCTTGGGGTTTTGTAGGTACTTTCTTATTGCAGGTATTGAAGTAACATATGATGCAATGCAACAAAGTTAGTATGACAAGAAGAGAACATAGGAGAGGGTAAGTGCACCAAGTTGGGGGGCCAAAAGGGGGTCTTAAGTGGATGTATTTTTTGAAAAAAAAATTCAACTTGTATAAGTTTTTCGAAATAGTTACACTCAAAATTGGAAGATGTTGTAGAAATATGAATTGTATAATTTTGAGTCTAGTTTCTAATCTACTAAATTTTATTGAAAATGGATAAGTTTAAGTGGGTCAAACAACTAAAATACCAATAGATGCTCCTGTTTTTTGTTAAAAAAATAATAGAGTGACTTTCGTGCCCCCACCATTTTTTGAGCACCATTTAATATTTTTGAAAACCCTTTGGTAGAAAGATAACTAGGAGCATCTAGTTTGGGCTCCATTTTTATAGCTTTTTTAGCGAATATTTTTTTATTTATGATTTTTCTAGTACATAAATTTTATGTTTTGACAAATAACGGAGCTCAACCGGTTCCTCCCCAACTACCTCAAAAATATCAAAATTAGATTTTTTTTTTTTTGAATATGTATAAAATTATGCCTAGTTTGGGCTAGTATTTTTTTAAAATTTTGATCACCCAAAAAAAAAGATACACCATGAAAGATAGACATATTTACACTTCAAAAAAATAGCTATAAAAAGTCATAGTTAGAAAATAGATAATATGGAAACCTTATATTAGTCAGAAAATTTGAAAAATTATATTTTTAGAAAGAAGAGACTCTCCTCTACGTCGTGGTATAATTTTTTTAAAAATAGATCAATTGTTATATTTTGATTTATCATAGAGAAAGTGGAATTTTTACATTTTCTTGTAAAAACACGCTATTTGTTGTGTTTGTGCAGGTCCGTGGCTCAAGCGTGGGGATCCAAACTAGATCCCAAGCCTTGAGGCATGGCTTGAGAAAAGAGAAAATCTAAAACGTGTATGCATTCTATGTAGTATAAACATTATGTATGCTTTTGACATGCTTCTATTTACATAATGTATACTTTAAATTTATTTATGTAAATATAAGAAATTAGGGTCACTCTACACCTTATGGAATTAGTCTCATAGCTCCATGAGTCATGGTTTAGGAGATAATTTTTTAAATTATAATTTGTCAGGACATAGGTCATTTTTCAGATTTCATCATTCAGCCTAAATCTTTTAACGTGTAACTTCTATAATCGAAACCCTAAACCATAGGCCATAAACCTAAACACTAAGCTATAAACCTTGAGCCCTAAACCCTAAACCTTTAACCATGATCCCTAGACCCTAAAACCTAAACCCTAAACACTAAACCTTAAACATTCAGCCCTTACCCGTGAGCCCTAAACCCTGAGCCTTAAGCCCTAAACCCTAAACCATGAACCATGAGCCCTAAATGCTAAACCCTAAACCCTGAACTATAAAAACTAAATCCTAAACCCTAAACCCTGACCCCTAAACCCTAAACCTTAAACATTGAATCCTAAACCCTAAACCCTAAGCCTTGAAACCTACACCCTTATCCCTGAGCCCTAAAATCTAAACCCTAAACCCTAAACCATGTAATCTAAGCCCTAAGCCCTAAAACCTAAACCCTAAACCATAAATCCTTAATCTCAATCCGTAAACCCCGACCATAAACACTAAACCCTAAACCCTAAACCTAAAACCTAAATCCTAACCACAACACTGAACCTTGAACCCTAAACCCTAAACCTTAAACCCCGAACCATGAGACCTAAACCCTAAACCCTAAACCCCAAACCATATTTCATCAATATTTCCTAGTCCCATGCTTAGAACCATCATTGACTCTTCTTATAGAACTACCTTATTTATGAGAGGTGGGATAAGTAACTAGATGGATATGACATCTACCTTGTGCCTTGTAATGCATATATTACACATATCTTCCAAACTTGTTTCTCCCCGCATATACTTGTGCTCTTGAATGTAAATTTATTCACACTCAAAAAAAATTCATTCATATTTCTCATATTTCCATGTATGGTATTATGCGCAAGCCAGGATGACCCATTGGAAGTGGAAAAAATAACCATCACAACAAAAAAATTAATATTAAAGGAAACAAAAGAAACATAGAGAATATATCAATGCAGAGGTGTAGGATCATAATTGAATTTCATATAGTATCCTCTCCTTCGGAGAAAGATAAATTTTAAGTGTTCTATTGGAATGGATAATAAATTTGACATATCTTCCCAAGTGTTCAAAATAAGCATAGAAATAGGGGAATGGCTAAGAACACTAAGGGGTTATCAATCGTCTAGTAAATCTTTCTTGGTTAGTTCTAAATGGGAGTTACCTGGCCTACGACTTAGTGACCTTCCATTCATTGATAATTCCTTATATGATAAACCCATGGATGTTTTCAAAATCCCTTGAACAAAAAGATAGGGGTAGTCATCAATCCTAGTGAAGGGTGTGATGTGATTTCCAAGAAACTTTAAATTCATATAGATTTAGAGGTCATAACATGAATTTAAAAATATCTATATCATTATAAATGGAAGCCAAGTAAGTAATGGTGTCTCCTTGTACATCTAAGGATGAAATACAATAAATATGACATTTCCTCCTTCAAAATATCAATTAATGAAAGACATCAAATTTTGATGACTCTTTTTGAATGTTTTGCCTACAAATTCGATGAACCCCGAACTCGCGTGACCTAAACCCTTAACCCTCAACCATGAGACCTAAAACCTAAACTATAAACCCTAAACCCTAAAACAAAAATAATAAATCCTAAACCCTAAACACTAAATAATAAACCCTAAAACCTAAACCCTAAACCCATAGCCCTAAAACCTTGACCCTAGACCCTAAAACTTGAGCCCTAAGCCATAAACCCTAAATACTAAATCCAAAGCCCCAAATCTAACCCCTAAAACCTTAAACCAAGTAATTTTGAACCCCTGAACCTTAAGCCATAAACCATGAACCATGAACCCTAAACCCTAATCACTAAACCCTAAACCCTAAACCCTAAACCTTAAGCCTTGAACCCTACACCCTAATCCTTGAGCCCTAAACCCTAAACCTTAAACCCCGAGCCCTAAACCCTAAATCTAGAGCAACGATCTCTAACCCTAAACCTTAAACTCGTAACTTCTCAACCCCAAACCTTGAGTCGTAAACCTTAAACCATGTACCCTAACCCCTAAACTCTAAACCCCGAGCCCTAAACCGTAAACCCTAAAACTTAAGGCCTAAAGGTCCATAAACCCTAAACCCTAAAGCCTAAGTCCTAAAAACTAAACCCTAAACCCTGAACTCTCCAACCTAAACCCTTAACCCTGAGACCTAAACCCTAAATTATAAACCATAAACCCTAAAACAAAAATAATAAAACTTAAACTCTGAACACTAAAACCTAAACCCTAAACCTTAAACCTTGAACCCTGAGGTCTGAGCCCTAAGCCGTAAACCGTAAACACTAAATCCATAACCCTAAGCTCTAACCCCTAAACCTCATATATTTCCAGTAGGTATCATGAGTGAGTTCATTTTTGAATATCTTAGGACCATATTTCCTAGTCTTGTGCCTAGAACCATCATTAATTATGATTTATACCTTGTATATGAGCTAGTGGGCATTTCCCTCCTTTAAAATATCAACATATGAAAGACGCGTCGAATTTTTATGAATCTCTTTGAGTTTTGTTCCTATGAAGTCGATGAACCCTTTTTCATTTGAATACTCTCTGTCAAATCTAATAAGAATGCGTAAGATGAAAACATTATAGTGAGTGAAATAGTTTGCATGCAATGGGCATTTACATCCTTTAAAATATCGTAGATGAAATGCATTAAATTGTGATGACTCCTTGATTATTACGCCTACGAAGTATACTAACATTTTTAGTTGAATACTCTTTGTCTTGATACTTATAAGAATGGGTAAGACATAGAACATTATTATGAATGAATAGGTGAGCCCAATCCATGAGCCTTAAATCTTGAACCCTAAACCTCGAGCCTTAAACCCTAAACCCTTTTCCCTAAACCTTGAACCTTGACCTTTAAACCTTAAACCCTAACTCCTAAACCCTAAATTGTAAACCCTAAATCCTCAACCCTAAACCTTAAACCCTGAGCCCTAAACCCTAAACCCTATACCATAAACCCTAAGCCCTAAACCCTAAACTCTAAGCCCTAAATCCTAAACCCTAAAACCTAAACCCTGACCCCTAAACCCTAAACCTTGAGCCCTAAACCCTAAGCCCTGAACCCTAGGCCCTAAGCCATAATCCCTAAGCCAAAACCCTAAACCTTGAACCCTTAAACATAAACCCTAAACCCTAAACCCTAAAAACTAAACTCGAGCCCTAAACCCTGAACCCTCAACTCTCAACCCTAAACCCTAAACCCTAATCCCTAAACCCTAAACCCTGAACCCTTTGCCCTAAACCCTAAACCCTGACCTTTAAACCTTAAACCCTAACTCCTAAACCTTGAACCATAAACCCTAAACCTTAAACCTAAACTCCTAAACCCTAAACTATAAACCCTAAATCCTCAACCCTAAACCTTAAACCATGATCCCTAAACCGTAAACCCTATACCATAAACCCTAAGCCCTAAGCCCTAAACTCTAAGCTCTCAATCCTAAACACTAAACTATAAACCATGACCCATAAACCCTAAACCTTGAGCCCTAAACCCTAAACCCTAAGCCTTGAACCCGGGCCCTAATCCATAAGCCCTAAGCAAAACCTTAAACCTTGAACCTCAAACATAAACCCTCAACCTAAACCCCGAACCCTAAACCTTAAACCCTCAACTCTCATCCCTAAACCCTAAACCCTTAATCCCGATCCCTAAACCGTAAACCCCGAACCTTTAGCCATGAACCTTAAACCTCAACCTTGACCCATCAACCCTAAACCTTGAACTTTGAGCCCTAAACCCTAAACCCTTAACCCTTAACCATAAAACCTAAACTCTAAACCCTAAACCATGAACCCTAAGCCCCGAGCCCTAAACCCTAAACCCTAAAATCTAAACTATGAGCCTTAAACACTAAACCTTAAACCCTAAACTCTAAACCGGAGTCCTAAACCCTTAGCCCTAAACCCTAAACCCAAAGCCCTAAACCTTAAACCCCAAGCCCTAAATCCTAAACCCTAAATCATAAACCCTCACCCAAAGGAAAGTCCTAAAAAGATCATTGAGTGTGTTTAAAGTGTGTAGGGAATATTATTTAAGGTGGTGGATCAACTCATTTAGTTTTGATGAGAGACTACTTCCTTTGAATGCCTAAAAAGACATTTTGGCCATTTTGTAGTTAATTGAACACCCTTTAGAACAAACTAAAACAAGCTAGTCATGTCACCGAGTTATCAAGCACCATTATTTGTTAAGTATTTAGGCATCGTTTGTCTCCATAAGAGACATATGAGCAAAAGCATGTATGAGAATCATGAATTTGATTCCATGAAAGGATGCTTTTAGAGCTAGGAAAGGTGAGGGGATGATCTTTATATGGATCACCATGTTTCTAAGAATGAGAAATCATCTGAGTTCACTTGATGCAATTCACTTGGTACTATTCGTAACAACTCATTCAACACCTAGTAGTGTTATCACACCTTAAGGAGGAGGCACATTAATATCACCTCATTTTGGCCATAGGACAAGAATCCCATTTAGGAACAATCCTCTATCTACAAAGTGAGGATCTCTTTTCATAAGAAGTAGACAAACATCATAGAGTTAATTCATGGTCACTAAAGTGAATTATGGACCAAATTTAAAAATTAGTACCAATTCAAGCAATGTTAGGGACATAATCCATTTTAGAAGGTAAAAAAACCTACAAAATGACTATATGCTTTCCCAAAACAAAGACCCACTACAATATATATGCCTGAAAAATTTAGGTCATTTCTTGAAATCCTGAAAAATGAGTAAGTATTGACCATTAGATTTTGAAAAAATATCTTCTAGATTATAACTATTGGAGCTACGAGACCACTTCCATAAGGTGCAGAGTGACCCTAATTTCTTATATTTACTAAAATAAATTTAAAGTATAAGATTTCTTTTATTATTTCTTATACTTTTATAAGATTTTTTTATTATTTCTTATTTTTATTATTTCTTATACTCAAACATTTATTTTTGTAAGTATAAAACACCACAACACATATACATGGTATATAGAAGTTATAACACATATGCGTTTTGAATTCTTTGAAACGCATACGTGTTATAGGTTCAATGATTACCGAGCCATACAAATTAAAATGCGAGTGCGTTTTAGCAAAACACGTAGGTGTTTAGTCTATTTTCAAGTTTCTGTCCACTTTTTGGCCCCCCAACTTCGTGTACTTACCTGAGAACATCCAACAACACCTCAGAGGAGGGTTTAGGACTATTTCACAGAACAAGGCACCCAAGGGTGCTCTTGTCCCTCTCTAGGTTCCCCACCCAGCCAAAGAGCTTGGATCCGTGTTTCTGGAGCTTCTATGTGTTCATTCCTACATTCTTTTTATCTCGGTATTCTCCACAACAAATTCTAGCTCCTTTGTCGAATGAACTAAGCTCGTTCAACCCTTCGCATCTTAGGGTTTCATATTTTCATAGCTTAGATTGCTTGGGTCATTTTTTTTATGCATTTATCTGTTATTTACTGATGTTCTTAATATTAGATTAACTTAGAATAATTCCACATTTTAGTTAATTGACACCTATCCTTTGTGATCCACCTTCACTTCTCCAAGACCTATAATATCAAATATGTGAGCAAAGAAGCAAAAACTCAAGTATGGGCTCAAGTGCACAAAGAGTCAATGATGGATAAGAAGATGAAATGATGGGGGTGAGTGGTATTTTATAGTTTTTGAGTGCATAGAATATTGTGAGATGATAATGGTCCAAGTGCATCGGGCATGCAAATGGGTGAAGTGGACAAATTAAATGTCGGTGGGTGAGAGTTAGTAAATGAGGGATGAAATAGTATTTTATCACCCTTTTATGGGGTTTTATATTTTCTATTTTATTTTGTGAGATTATTTGATTTTTTTGGAAATTTTTTTTTTTGTGTTTTATGATGTTTTTGGTATTTTTAAATATGAGACCTTATGCACGAGGTGTGTTTTCTAGTGTCTACGTTGATATCTTTGTATTTAAGTAGATATGTAGGTGTCAATCACATCCCAAACTCGTACTCATCACAAATTCAATAACAACACAATCATAAGTTTACCTAAAATAGATAAGTCGTCTCAAACCCTAATTATATTCCTAATTTCTTTATCAATCTATCAAATTCTTGTAATGCAATAATTTCTAATATGCAAATGTAATCTTAATTACTTATTTCTTATAATAATATTTAGTTTAACTAAATAAAGGTTTTTAAATAATTTAGGGTTGAAACACTTTCTTTTATAGGGTTCCACATGTATAATTTCACATTAACTATGACCCATGAGGAATGTGCCAACCCATAAAAAGATATAAAAATAGAGAAAGTGACCATTGGGTGGCTCGAGATGAAGTTCTACAAGTTTTGGATGAAACAGTTAGATAATTTGGTCTCTATTTGGAAGTCTACTCTGGATAGAGAGTGAGGTGCCAAAATCTTCTAGACATGAAACTTAGAGGTGACAAACTATTGTGGACTGATGTAAGCAATACTATAGAGTGAATGAGTAGTGCTATTGAGGAGAGAAAGTCATGCATGTGACTAATAATAAGATATCAAGCTGAAAATGTGTGCACAAGTCATGAATTAGGAATAAATCCATTGTTATCATTTATAATTGATAAATTACCAAATTTATGTCTCTACATAATAAATTTGGATGATCTCATCCTCAAACTATAAATATAAATTATAGAGTGTTGAAACATTGCTAAAATAGGTTCTTGATGCTTTATATATCTCATCTTTAATACCCCTATTTATCTCCCTTCCAAATAGATATGATCCATCAATTGAAAAATAATATGGAGCAAGACTCTTCATGTCAATATCTACAAGGCCTAACAAGAAGAAACCTATACTAAATCCCATGTTATGCAAATCATGGGTACAAGTCAAGAGGCTTGAATTTCATAGATAATGTTAGAAAAATAAAAAAACTTGTACTTGGCTAATTTTGGCTTTAACATTGTATGTTTGTAGTTTAGATCAAGGAAAGAAAAATTACAAGTTGTTTTCCTAAAATTAGTAACTATTTGATATAACTAACATGTTCTAGAAATACGAAAATATTTTTTTATATCACAGGATTCATAATCTAATCCACTCTAAATGAAGATGATAATCTTTATTGGGATTCAACTTTTTTCAAGAGTTGGATCAATACTACTCGTTTGTAGATACAATGTTGTTTGAACTTGAGTGGAGAGCTTGGAATACTCTTACTACAAGTGATATTACCAACTCACCAATGCTTCCATAAATAATTTTTTTGAATATGCAATATTCTATCCCTTATGACACAAGACATACTGCATGACACAAAAAACCCATAAACTAGATTTACCTTATAAAATGGTGTGACCATTTTGATCAACCTTAAGATATGGTGATAAGGAAATATGTGAAGTAATTTCAAAACATGTAAAAGAAGCAACTTAATTTAACAAATGAAATGAAAACCCACAACAAGTGTAATCTCAAGTATATTATGAATACTCAAACACCTATTTGAAATGTAATATTATATGATATTCAATTAAAAGGAATTTTCCTTTCATTGAGCTTTACTGAGACCTTTATTATTGGGGGGAAGTTTAGTGGCGAATTTTCGTAAACTTGTGAAAATTTGGGTTTTTAGAAATTGAAAATGGCAAATTATCGGTCGGTAGCACTACTTATTCGAGAAATTTTGGCGACAAGTCCTTAGACAACTCATTTTGCCTAGTATTTACATATATAAATGAACTTATGCATGTAATTTACCAACATTTCGAATCAATTCGTGCACATATTCACCGAAGTATACATGACAACCTTCCAACCTCTTTTGCAAGTTTTTCCGCCAAAGTCGATTAACAACCCGCCCAACCTCTACCGGGTGACTACAAGCTTACCGCGAACCCTTGCCATCCAACTACGATTTGAAAGCCGCCCAAACAAGCTGCAGTCAACCAAACATCAACCCATCACTGTTCAACTCCTTATCACCCATCATCGCGACCGTCCAATCTGTACAATTGCCTAACTCTAAGCTTAGCCATCCCCTAACGGCTTGTCAACCTAATAATCGTCGACCTAGCACTCGTCAACCTAACAGTTGACCAACCGTTTTATCTAGCCTTCAAACTCCGACATTTGTATGACATGGGTTGGACGACCGCCAACACCCGTCCAACCTTGTGAAACTTCCTTGAACATACAAAAATTGACTCTCTTTTCCATGAAACATTTTTTCGAGAGATTTGCCGTCGTTTTGAAAGTCCATTTCTGAGATTCGCTACCCATTCTATAATAATTTTTTGGAGGGGGTCTTAAAATGAACCCTTCCTTTATTTAAATTATCATTTTAATGTTCAATTTTTTGTCTTGTATTATTATAACAAACATCACACAAGTTGGGCCCAAGGGTTTGAGTTGATGCTAAGAAATAAGTAGTTATAATCACTAACCTAGTTTCTATTCCTATTAAGCCCATTTGACACTTTAACAAGTGGCAATGGGGGCAACTTTAGGTTTGGGTCACACCTCTCCTCATAAACAAAGCGCAACACATTTATGAAATTATGGACTCAAGCCCTCTCACGTGTTTCACTTTAAAAATGCTCCTTCAAAAATTCAAACATTTAAAATAGATCTCAAAGTTTTTATTAACAAGATGTCGAAGAAATTAATTAATAATGTTGAGTTCTTTTTGACCAACACAAGTTCAAATTTTATAAAATACTTTTTAATTATAATTATATTTAAATTTATCCAACGGGTAGTGGTGTAATGGTTCTTGGGTCTCCTAGTAATTGGGAGGTTCAAAGTTCAAATCTCGGCTCCATGTTAAGGCGGCCTACTACCGATGGTTTGGATACCTTAGTGATAGGGCACCACGATAATGTGGTTTAATCCATGGGCTAACCGAGAGCTTAAATTTCCATCCTTAGATGATTCCATGACTGATGTCGGTTGGTGATGCCACAAATGACTAGGGACCTCTCCTAAATAACCTCAACTAAAAAAATAAAAATAAATAAATTTAATACTACGGTTACTATGAGTGTCTCACTAATAATAAAATTGTAGATATTTGAAACTACCTACCAAAAATGATATAACAATTAATTGATTGGCCCATATAATGACTCATTGACTATTATTAACAAATTTAACTTTTGAGGCATCCAAATCCACATTTAACTCATCCAAACTAAAAACAAAAGGAAAAATAGGAAAAAACACACAAGTTACAAAACAAAAATTCACATGTCAATATCCATTGATATCCCAATCTAAATGTTTTAATTCCTTCACTTTCAATCAACTCCATCTTCACACGTCAAACAAATAAAAGAGTTCCTTCACAACCTTTCCAACCTTATTAAAGGAAAGAGATGAAAAATACAAAAGAAATTCTAATTTGTGTACTTATAAGTTTGTTGATGTTACATTTACCTAACCAAACGGATAATTATGTTTTAATTAAAGAGGACAATGATTGTTGACTTGAGATTTCTTAATTTTAGTCAATTATTTTTCCTTCGTATAATGATTTCAAATCTTAATTAAAAAATATAGTCAATTATTTTTCCTTCAAAATTAGTATAATATATATATATAAAAAAATCATACCTTCACCTCTTAAACAAATCTAATCATACACTATACATAAATATAATATACATATACTATATATATATATGTATATTATAAATACATGTAAAAATTGTATATATATACATGTACATGTACATGTATATATATTTACATGTTATTACATAATCATTTAAATGTATATGATATATATATATATATATATATATATATATATATATATATATATATATATATATATATATATGTATAAATCAACATATCTTTTAATAAATATACAAATGAAAATGTGCACTTAGGAATAAAATATCTCATTTTATTATAATTTTGAAATTATTGGGAAAAGTATATAAAAATAAGAGATCTCATTTTAAAATAATTATGAAACTATTGGAGAAAATATATATTTATTATGGAGCACCTATAGGATAAAACATTTAAGAATTCAAATCATTTTTAATATTTAAAATATTCAAATATTTAAAAAATAATAATTTATAGATAATTTTCTAATTTATAGTATGATGAATGGTAAGAAAGGCCAATGAAAATTTCAAAAATTGAACAACAATTTGAAGAACAAGAATTATAGGAGGAAATTTATTGAAAACTAAAATTCACAATAGATTGTTTGGAAAATTTGTCATACTTATTATTTTAAGTAACATAATTGAAGTATTAAATCCAATATTGTTAAGTTTAATTATGTGATTACTAATGAGAAAATAGATATTAAAGAAAAGGCGGTTATATATAGATGTTTTTATTTATACTAGTACATATATCTTGAATACATTTATTTTAAAAATGTCAAGAGATGTTGATTTAAATTTAGATTTTTAGAAATCATGATCATTAATAAAGTCATTTTTTTATATGGAATATTTTCCATGACTAGTGACAAATGGTGTGAATCTAGATACACTAAGGTGTGAGGTTTTAAACTAGCAATTGCAAATGAGTTACAAATTACGCTGGAGAGATAGTAGCGATATTTAGTTTATTTGAGTTGTATTTGGGTTGATATTGCATGGATGTCTATATCTTTGTTAAAGCTCTTATTTTGCTATTGTCCATCTTTTTGTAAGACACAATTATGATAGTCACCAAATCTAAATCACGTTTCATCATTTGGTCAAACACCAAACATTTATCTATTAAATCTTTGAATCTCAAAACTTTGAACAAGATATATGACCAATATTATTTTCCAAAAAGTAAACTATAGAATTTACTTTATGAAGAATAAAATCAAAATCGAGAAAACTTTTGAATCTCAAAAATTTGAACAAGATATATGACCAATATTATTTTCTAAATAGTAAA
This sequence comes from Taxus wallichiana var. yunnanensis, assembly GCA_018340775.1. Classification (NCBI taxonomy): domain Eukaryota; kingdom Viridiplantae; phylum Streptophyta; class Pinopsida; order Cupressales; family Taxaceae; genus Taxus; species Taxus wallichiana. The sequence goes on from CM031238.1 coordinate 843,246,633, forward strand.
CTATAGAATTTACTTTATGAAGAATAAAATCAAAATCAGAAAACTTTTGAATCTCAAAACTTTGAACAAGATATATGACCAATATTATTTTCCAAATAGTAAACTATAAAATTTACTTTATGAAGAATAAAATCAAAATCAAATATCTAGGACTATAGAAAAATATCTAAAATCTAGAAACCTTTAAAATATCTAAAATCCAAAGAAGACGGTAAATATTGGAGCCGCTAGAACTTAACACTTTCAAAGCAAGGGCATCTTCAAAGTAGATGCCTCACCGGCGAAAAATATTTGCTATAAAAAGGGCTCCAAAATCCACTTTGTTTAGAAAAGATAACTTAATTTTACGATTGGCATTCTAAAGCGGAAGAATTCTAAGTGACGATAAAATTGACATAAAATTTAAGGTTATAATTAAAAGATAAGACTCATGCCATTACAATCCACCACCCCAATTGTAGAATGTCTCTTGATGTAGTTAGTATTTTTGGGTAGTGTGTTTTAATTGGGTGGTCAATATTTTAACATGTTAATTTGTACATAATATTTTATCAATCATCATCAATTGAGAACTCTTGAGATTAAGTAAACCCTTGTGTTATGAAGAAACTAAATAATTTAAGGACATTTTTAATTTTTTTCTTTTTAATATGATGAATGATAAAAATGGTCAATGAAAATTTTACAAACTAAGGAGCAGTTGGAGGAAAAAGACTTACAAGAGGAAATTTATTGAAAATTAAAATTAATAGTAGATTGATTGAAAAATGGTACGTATTTTGATTTATTTGACTCTTTTGTATTCTTTTATGTTGTGTCATAGATATCTCTAGCTATTGTATTTGAATATTTGATTTTGTTAATTTTTTTACTAATTTGTACATTTTGGCTTAGGCCATTATATGATTTGGTCCTAGGCCTTATAGTCTTGTGCCTCCTTTTTATTTTGAGTCTCTTTTACCTATTGGCTTGTTTGTTACTCTTTGTAGTTTCACACCTCATGTTTTTGGGCCAACCTTACACGTTCTACAAAGTCCGAGTTTTAAAATGGACTCCTATACATACAATTTTTCTCTAAACATTTCTCATATAGCAATCACCTATCTATTTACCGATGTACTAGCTACAAATCGAGGATTATTATACAACATCTCATGAGAACATCAAAAGGGGAAATTTGTAAATTTTTAAGTGTTCAACATTCCACATAGAAGGGTTTGATTGGACACTTAGTTATCTCAAAAGCTGTTCGGGCATGGCAAAAAGAAAAGTTTGGGGATTAGTGGTATACACACATGCACATTCACAAAAATTACTACATAGAGTTTGAAATGTAGTGCAATTCCAGTCCTAAAAACATAGGGTGACCACCGAGGTCATTTCAACTCAAGCATCTAAACATATTTTTGTTATCTAATGTGTTCATGAAGTGCTTTACAATAAGTTAGGGTTTTCGTAAGTATATGCATGATTGTGAGGGTCATAGTGAATCTAAAGATATCATGACATAACATAGGCAAAGGTGAAGTGATATAGAAAAACTTAAATTACACTATATACATGCTCAAAATTGTATGAAGTAGAACACGGTAGAGTCGATCTAGTACATATCTATATGATCTAATCTCTTTGCATTTAAGAATCCTTATAGGTGATGATCACATCCCAAAATCTATACACATCCAAAATCCAATAATAACACAATTAGAAGTTTTCCTAAACCAATGAATCATCTCACAAAACTTAACTATATTATATATTTAAATTTATTGATCTATCATTCTTGAAAATCCCTAGTTTCAATATGCATATGTAGTCTATATGATCTGATTTTCTTATTTCTTGTAACATTGTTTAGTCCTATTTAGTTTAATTAAAAAACCTTTTAAAATAAATGAGGGTTGACAAAAATTCATATCTAAGGGTTTGAAGGTATAATTTCCCATTAAATCGACCCATGAGTAAATTAGCAACTCATAAAAAGATATGAAATCGGAAAGTGACTATTAGATGGCTTGAGGTGAAACCACTTGTTTCATACCAAATTGTTGGATGGTTTGGTTCTTGTTTAGCGGTCTCTTATGGAAAGAGAGTGAGGTGATATAATCTTACGAGAATGTTATTTGGAGGAGATAGACTATTGTGGTGATGTAATCAATACTATGAGTGACTAAGTAGTTTTACTAAGGAGAGAAAGTCATGCATGGGACTAAGGAAAGGAAATTAAGCTCAAAATGCATGCACAAGTTATGTCTTAGGGACAACACCAACTTTATTATTTCTAAATAATAAATTACAAAATTTAGGTCTCTACTCAAAGAATTTGGATGAACTCATCCTCAAAGTGCAAATATGAATTGTAGTTTTGTTGAATTTGACAAAAAGAGGGTCCTTAGGATCTATATATCTCATCTTTAATACCAATATTTATCTCCCTCCAATCCATCAAACAAAAAATAATATAGAGTGAGTCTCTTCCTGTCGATCTCTAGAAGGCATAAAAATATGATATCTAGAATAAATCCCATGTTATGTAGATCATGGGTACTAATAAAGAGGTTGATGAGTTCATATATAATGTTAGAGAACTAAAAACCTTTACGTGGCCAATTTTAGCATTAATATTGCGTGTTTTTAATTTAGAGTGAGAAAAGAAAATTGCAATTCATTTTCCCTAAAATTATTAACTATTTGACACTAATTAAAAAATAAGAAAATATTTAAGAAAAAAGAAAAAAGAACCTAGAAATAAGAAAAAAAAATTTAATATGCTCTAAATGATCATGCCAAGCTTCATAGGGCTTCAACCTTTCTCAAAGAGGTGGGACACCACTACCCTAATGCAGCTACATTCTGATGTTTGAACTTGGGTGTAAATCTTGGAATAATCTTACTACAAGTTTGATTATCTCACCCGCGATCCTTCCACAAATTATCTTTTTTGAATATGCAATGTTATGTCCCTCTAAGACACAAAGCATACTACATGACACACAAAACCCATTAACTAGATTTACCTTATAGAAGGGATTTACTTTTGTGATCAACTTTAAGATACAAAGGATAAAGAAATATTTGAAGCAATTTCAAAACATAGACAAGACGAGACTTAATTTTACCAAATAAAATGACGCCCAAAAAGGTGCAAACTCATGTATACATATGACTAACACAAGTGTTTGAAACACATATTACATTCCATTTTAAGGACCTTTCCTGCCATTCAATTTAAATGACTCGTTTTCATTATTTTGTTGTTTATTTTTTGTTGTCTTGTAGCATTATAACATACATCACACAAGTTGGGACCAAGGGCTTGATCTAATGCTAAGAAATTAGTTTGTAATAACTCACCTAGGTTAATTCCTAAATTGTTATCATTGGAAAATTTCAACAAGTGACCATGAGGACAACTTGAGGTTTGGGTCAGACTTCTCTTTGTGAATGAAGCACAACATGCCTAATAAACTATGGATGCAAGCCCTCTCACATGTCCCACATTGAAAAGTGTTCTGGACACTAATCCAAACATCTTAAATAGATCCTAAAATTTTTACTTACAAGATACTATTGAGTTAGTCAAAAGTTCGATTTCTTTTCCATTGAAACAAATTCAAAATTTAAAAGTCCTTGCTAGTTACAACTATATTCAAATTTTATTAGGCCTTTACTAGTTATAGGTGTTTGGTGGATGATGGAATTATTTGTAAATGTTTCAAACTAGCTACTAAAAGTAATAACAATTGTTTGAGTGGCCTATTGACATATTCAACTATAAGACCTTCCAAATCTCACATTTAACTCATCCATACCAAAAACAAACAAAGTGAAAAAACACACGAGTTACATAACAAAAATTCGCATGTCAAAATCCATTCATTTCCCAACTACGTATGCTAGTTCCATAACTTTCAATGAACTCCATCTTTACACGTCAAACAAATAAAAGTGTTCCTTCATAGCCTTTCCAACCTTATTAAAGAAAACATATGAAAAATACAAACTGAATTTGAGTAGCATTTTTTTAATATGTCTACTCTACAAAATCTTGTGGATGTTAGATACACGATCAAAGATAATAATTTTAATTGAAGAGAATAATGATAATTGACTTAGGGTCTCTTTAATAAACTCTTAAGGAATTAGTCATTGGTGGTGCTCATCTTATATTACAACTTCACTATTTGAATATTCAAATTATTATATATATTTTGATCCGTATTTTTTTGAATAACTAAAATAATAATAATAATGATAATTTAATATTTTTTATTTTCAAATTATTCCGATATATTTGTTCTTAATAAAGAAACAAAAACAAATCCAAATCCAAATCTTAGTCAAAGGTATTGTGTTTCTCCTTTTGTGTGTCATGGAAAAAGCTTTGATGAATAGTTGATGCATATTAATTTAAGTAGCAAAAATAATTTGAAGTTTGTTTCTCTTTGATATGAGAGCATCAACCATCATTATCATGGAATACTCGAACTTTTGGCAATTAAAGATCCAAAGACATGGAGAGTGTCAACCTTTTTGTCATTATCATTCCTATGAGAATGGTTGAAAATTATGTTATACTAGTAAATCAATTATATTTAAAATATGTAGGATAAATATTAAATTTTTCCTATCTTTTTTAACACCGGTTAATATCAGATATACGAATATTTTTCTTCTTCGTAATATTAAAATTTGAATTTATATTAAAGATATAAAATACAATCCTTAAGAAAATGCGTAGTTAATGAGGAAAATTATATCCAAGTAGTGAACAGATAATAACTTTCCATTAATGATTCGATAAGTTTTAAAAATTTTATTTACTTATTATCAAGAAAATATTTTAATAATTGGATTACAATTAAATGTAACATAAAGAAGAGCCGTGTAGTTCAAGGGTTGAAAGAAACAAGACATAAAATAGTTAAGAATATAATAATGTATAAGTATTATATGACAATGTTTTGTTATGCTTACATTACTATGGGCTCACAACAATTATTTGTGACACATATGCTACTTTGCAAATGTAACAAAAAGTCTATTAAATTGTTAAATCTATTAAATTGTTAAAAATCTATTCAAGAGGAGTTTTAAAATGTTGTTTAAAGATTAATTACAATTAGTTTTAATGTTTGAAGTCTTTAATATATAAATATTTATTGAAGTGGGAAATTGTAATTCACAATATTAATAAAATTATAATATAATTAAGTTATGATAAAAGAATTAGAACAAAATTGAGTGTGACATGCTTGATAAGTAAGAGAATAATATTTAGACCTTCAAAAATAATAAATATAATGACATCATGCATTCTTGAATAGGTGACATGCATTTATTAATATTTTATTTTGAAAATGAATAGAATAATTCATTTGTACACTTATAAAATGTTGATGTTAAAGTTGTCATAATTATTGTGACACTTGTTAATTGTAGCTTTTTACTATTGGAACTGCCTTTTATATTAATTAAAATAAAAGAGAGTTATATTGTAAGGGGGTGACCGGACAACTCATTGTCCCACAAAATGCCACGAGGGAACCAAAAAATGCCATGAACGCTTATATTGCTATGCTCACAGGGAAACCAGAGAACAAAAATCAAACACCATCATGCACAGGCCATTGCCGCACCAGGAGGAGGGGAGGATCATCACGGGGAGGGATGAAGGCTCCACTATCAGGCTCTACGGATCGAGGATCCACCTGTTAGCCATCGTGATTAGGATATTGCATCTAAAGAGACACCATAATTCCTCAACCAGGGGTGAAGATCCAGTGAGAGTCTGCATGGCTAGCAGTGGAGATCCCTACTGCATAGTGCTAGTAACACCTTTTCCCCGTGGAGGCGGGCTTCAGCCTAGTCCAGAAGAGGACGAAGTAGAAGGGCGGCCACACGGGAAGCGGGCAGTGGCTGTGCGGGCGGCTCCTCTGGCTTGTGCCTGTGAAGGTGGTCGTCGGGGAGGCGAAAGCGAGGTGGAGAAAATTTTAGTTTTTTTCTTTCAAATATTATTGAAAAATATGTACTTGAATTAGACCCAAAATTTGTCTTATCATGAAAAAGTAACTAATAAAAAATCAAATAAATAATTTTAATTGTTTTTTTAAATTATGAAATTGTTTTAATTATATTTTAACATTTGAAATATAAACATTGAGAAAAAATAAATGTCTTTGATTGGTGGATATGTTGAAATTAATAAACTTGGGTGAAAGGTATAGTTTCTGTCATTGAGGAACTAATAATAGCACAATTTTAAGAAATATATGAATTATTATTATTATTAATATGTATAATTGATCGGTTGGTTTTGTAGAGAAGGGTCAAATATATATTATTATTGTTATATTAATGTTTAATATGTCAAATTAACATATTTATATGTTAAGAAGGTTTATATAAATAATTTCATTAGATAATTAGTTTGTTTAAGAATTTTATTAGTGTTTATTTTGGGTACTACATAAATAATTTCCACAAATAATCATTATTTAATGTTTATTTTCATATAATTTATGATAATAATGATAAAATAAAAAAATCAATTAAATAAATAAACACCATAATCTCCCCACACACATTTAAAAAAACCTAAATTTATTTTTATTTAAAAATATATATATAATAAATAAAATATTGTTTAGTTATTCTATAGTCATTTCAATAATTAGATCTTTTATTTCGACATGTATATTTTCCATTATGTGAATCCTTTTAATAAATATGTAAAGAAAAGTGTACATGTAGATCTCATTTTGAAATAATTATCTATTAAGGGAAAATTATTAGGGAGAACTTCTTGCGTAAACAATAAAGAATTCAGATTTATTTTGTGTCTAATTATTTTCAATAAATAATAATTTATAGACTTTTTAAAAGTATGATGAATGATAAGAACGGTCAATGAAAGTTTCACACATTGAGCAATAGTTGGAAGAATATGAGTTGAGAGGAAAATTATTCAAAATTAATATTGAGGAACCAAAATAGTTTGGGGATTGGAAGGATTCTTGGGTACTCTATTAGGGTTTGAGTTTTATGCTTGAGTCTATGGCACCATACTACTTGTCACACCACCTTTCTCGATTAAGGCAAGACATTTATTTAGAAGTTTATTGCTCTTAATTTTTTTCGCCCTTTGGGCGGTGGTGGTTGCCAATTTTAATGACGAAAACCATTATTTCTACATCTATTGATGTAGATGTAGCGCGGGAGCTTGAACAACCATGCCTCCGAAAAAGCGAGCTCACAAGTTTTCATAAAGGTTTACGATGAGGTAATGACCCTCCTCTGCCTGATCCTGATGTTGTTTTAGATTTACCTCAATTTGAAAAGACTTGCTCTTAGATTGAATCTTTCACTTTGGTTGCATACTTCATTGGCAGTGTGCCCCCGGAGAGTATTCTCAAGACACGGGTTCATAACCACTGGCAAGGCTATGGTGTCAAACTTGAGTGAGTCCAAAATCTTACTAAGGGTTTCTTCCTGTTTCACTTCTCCAATCCCGAACATTGCAAGGCCATTGTGAACCATGGCCCTTGGTTTATTAGGAACACTCTGGTCATCTTTTCCCCTTGGACGCATGAATTTCAGGTCTGTGAACATGCTAAGCTTAAAGTTCCTGTCTGGGTGGAGTTTCTTAGTCTACCTTTGCCCCTATGGAGTTTTGTGGAAGACCTGGTCAAACCCATTGGGTGTTTCATTTGCCATGAACCAAACAAGTTTTATGTGGCTCGCTTGCGGTGTCAGTGCTGTGTGGATGTTGACCTAGCCAAAGACACGAAGGAAACCATTGATACCCAGTGGGTGACACTTGGTTCTCTCAACGAGTCCTTTAAATCAATCTACCTAATACTTGGTTTCACTTCCAATCTACTGGCCATATGATTCGTGAATGCCCATTAATGGCTTCCCCGGCCCTTTCACAATGAAAAGAAAATGCTAACCTAAACCGTCCTCCTCTTATAGTGAGGTTGGTGTGGTTACTAATAAGAAAAATCCTAAACCCTAGCTATCTATGTCTTGGGCCGTTGGAGGGTCTACCTTGCTCGACCCCCACAAATACCAAACAACGGTTGCTCCTTCTCTAGTTTATCATTCCTTGCTTGCAGTGTCCATAATTGCACTAACACTTGTAATTTCACAACCTCGTTCTAAGGTGAATCTTGACACCTCTGGAAACTAGTCTATGCGTACACATTCTCATAGCCCCTCTCCCCCAGAGGATGATGAGTATGTCCCACCATAGGCGTCCTTTTTAGATAGGAGATTATGTTCCTTTTTCAAAAATTGTTGGTTCATCCATTTTTGTGAATAAGTTTGTCGTCTTGGGGGGCCTTGAGGAGGAATTTGGCATGAACCTTGATGATTCTCAATGATTGTGTTCTATTGGAATGTTTGTGGTCTTACTGAACCAACCCGTTGATACATGGTTAGGGACAGGTTGTCAAAATTTTGGTCACATGCATGTGCTCTGTTTATAAGAGGTTAAGCTTGCTAACTTTCTTCTCTAGTTTGCTACTCGTACTATTTGGTCGGGTGCCATTTTTCATCATTCAATCATGAGTCTAGGAAAGGGGGAATTCTTACTCTTCTCTCTCCTTCTCTGCAACATTCAATTATTTCTTGGGGTTTTGACCCCTTGCATCGAGGTTGTGTGGTCCCTTTTTGATCTGCATAATCATATTTTTGGTATTGCTAATATTTATGCTTCCAATGATGTTGTTGAGTGATCTTTACTTTGGTGGTGGCTTCTTTGATGCTTCTGACACACATTGGATCATGTGTGGGGATTTTAACATGGTGGAGTTTCTTTGATGATAAAGTGGGGCATCTTCCTATGCGGTGGTGTGTGGGTGAGCGAGAAGCATGGTTTTACATGCGTAACAAGCTTGGAATTTTTGATCCTAACCACTATTTTCAGCATGCCTCTGATGCACCCTAGTTCACTTGGTCCAACCTTTGACAAGGTGATGACAAAGTTGTCAAATGGCTTGATCGTGCTTTCCTTCAGATAAAGGGTGCTTTCTTTTTCCATCAATTTTAGTCGACCTATTTATGTCTAGAAGGGACTTTGATATCAAATAATCTACCTATTTTTTTCAAAACTGCATGGCGAGAAAACTCCTTGAAAACTCAGGAACTCCCAATTCTACCTTAGTATTTGTTGGTGTGAAAATTTGTTGGGTGGAAAAATTTGTGGGTTTCTTGGTGATGCTCGGGAGTCAAAGTCCCTCTACTTAGATGATACAACTTCCATATTTGCATGTGCTCAAAAGGTGGATTTTTGGTGGCCTTGTGGTCGGGGATCCAATAGGGGCGGTCCACCGATCCTCGGTAAAGCTAGCAATCACTTTCTAGAGACATGAATTTGTCTTGAGAGCGGGAAAGGGAGTGAGAATATGAGGTAGGAGAACTAATGCTGCAAGTAGAAAATTAGATTCTTGCATACACTAGTTATAAATTTCAACACATGCATTTATGAGAAGAAACAACCAAAACTTCAATGCTACTGGCTAGAGAAACCATGCATACAAAGATGCACACATTCATATTCCTTGGAAAATAGAAACTTCTTCCTTACTTAGCAATTCAATTAAAGTATTACATAGTATGCAAATGGAGGAAAATAGAAGAAAATGGTTATCTCCTTTGTTCTCTTTAAGCACAATGCACTCTTGAGTTTACAAAATCGATCACCAATCCTTTGAAATGGGAATGGATTTACAATTTATAGGAAGAGAAATGACTCTTCATATACCCCCAATGATTTTTTATATGTCCTTGAGCAACTTAAAACTTTTCGACTTCCTAGGGGAATATTAAGTCCCTTTTTATAACATAAAGGTGAATTTTACATTGGAAACATAAAGTTGCTTTTTAATTTCATTAAGGACATATAAAAAGTGCATCCCCTAATGAAGAATTAGAACATTGAGGAGAGAGAAAGTAGGGGAGAGAAGAGAGAGTAAGAAGAGAGAGAACATTATGCGTTGATGAAGAATCCACTCCTATTGACTCCTAGAAGACTTTTCCGAATTGATCATGATGCCTTCAAACCCTTTAGAACATTTCAATACTCCTTTGTTGATGCTGCATTTATATTTTTAGTATGCCTCATCATGGACACATGTTATTTTTAGTAAGTTCACTGAGGTGGAAAAATTTGATCCAGGAACCATGGGGCATGATAGAGTAAGGAAAGACATGCACAATTAAAAAAATTTCATGACGAACAAATTAGTAGGGAAATTTTTTTATATAGGCATATTTTGTTGTCCCTACTACACCAAGGGGGTGAGAGGGACAAAAAAAGCCACTTTTTCCCTAGAGGTGTGATTTTACACTTTAAGACTTGAAACTAGAGGGAGAGCTGGGGTTTGTGAATACACACACGATGCAAAACATTTGGGATCAAATAGAGAAATAGAGAAAAATTTATGCATGGGCACATTTTACTATCCCCATTGCACCTTTGCAAAGGGACATGAGGTGCACAAAAATGCACCTTGCACTTTTGAGAGGAAAAACATAAGAATTTGATCCATTTGGGAGAGAGAACTTGAAATTGAGATTGCCGGAGCTCCGGGAGGTCTTTTTGGGGAATTTTATATGATTTTGACTCCAAACAGCCTTCCAAGATCAATGAGATGGGTCTCATCTTTTAATTCTTCTTGAAACTCCTTGAAATGACCCCTTTTTATCAGGATTATCAACTATCCGTGTGAAGAATGAGCTCCGCTAAAAACACCAAGAGTTTTTTGTAAAACCTGATGATTCCACCTTTTAGACGATTCTATTAGATTTCTAAGGAGTATTTGTTTGCCTCCTGAATCCTTATGGAAATTCTGAAATCATCCATCAAAGATCAGTACCTATTTTGAAGTGCATAAGAGACAACTTACTATTTTTAGTAAGTGTTAGAATCAATCTCTCTAAACTCCAACTGATGTTTCCAACTTGAATGTTTATCCCCTTGTATGCTTCTTTTGTGAAATCTGCCTTCACCTCAACCACTTCTTGGAATGACTTGCTATTTTTAGTAGGTCCCCATATGGGGAACTTACTATTTTTAGTAAGTGGGTGATTTTCCATTTTCGGCATTGTTTGACCATTCTGATATTCTGATTATCTCTGGTGCACACCATCTTTGCCACAACTACTTCTAGAGATGGCTTACCAAAAATAACCAGTACCCATGTAGGAAGGCTTACTATTTTTGGAAAGTGGGTTTCTGGGCATCAGTTCATGATGAAATGAATTTTCCTAATATGGGTTTTTCTCTACAGTGCTCCTTTGAAATTTCATGTCAACCCGAGCTCTGGAAAAGAGATTTTAAAATTTAAAATTTTCACCGCGGGAAACTAGGGTTTCTTCACTACAAAAAATTTGGGGATTTTTGCAAAATATTCCACTTGGATTCTAACAACCTCTGAAAATGTGGATGATCACAAAAAATCCCATGTCATCCGTGTATTGTTCTTCAAGTTACGAAGATTTTTCACTTTGGGGCCAACGAAGTCATTTTGGTGAAGAATAAACCTGGAGCCTTCAAAAATACATTTTTTTACTTTATCCTCATCTGATCATGGAAAAATGGTAGCAATGGGTCTAATCTTGATTCTTCTTAAAACTCTTCCAAAAATGACATCCTTCCTTGGAATCACCGAGTGTGCCCGCTCAAAATTAACTTTCCTCTCAAGCGTGTAGGGTTTTTTGAAAAATATTAATATTCCATCATGTAGAGGATCTTCTCATATTTTTGATGAGTATTTTTTTTCCTTCTAACTCCTTACAGAGCTCCCATAATTGTCGACAAAGATCAGGTACCTATTTTGACTACCTTCTCCTCACAGGGGTTGAGATTGGGTCATATGAAAAACCACATGGAAATAAGGGGGGAGGGAACTTTTTACGTTCCCTATATCCATTTTCCAAAGGGATGAAATGGAAATCAATTTCCACTTCACGCCTCATCGCGACACTTGGCGATCATCCATGCAGGGAGAGGGAAGGCTCCAACTTAGCTCTCGAGGGCTTAACTGGCAAATGAGAGGTCACATTGTTGTTCTCTTACAGGGACTAAAAATGGTCGGGAGAAGTTTTGTGTCCCATATTTAACTTTTATAAAGGGACTAAAGGGACATAAAATCCCTCCAAGATCCTGGTGTTGACACGTGTCCTCTAAAAATGGCTAAGTATGAAAACTCTTACCTTGGGACCAACTTGTGGAGGTGATATCTCGGGCTCTTGGATGAATTTTGGGGTGAAATTTTATATGATTTAACATGAAAAAAGCTCAATAAATCCAATGGTTATGGTAATAAGATCCGAATTTTACTGAAAATATCTCAAATGACCCCTTATTTCTCGAGACCGCTCGTTGTGCGCCAGAAGAATGAGTTCCTAGGGAAGTGCATGATGTCTCATGATGTCTCATTTTTACACCATTTAGGGCATTGAAAAGTATATCAATTAAAACCTTTTTGGGATTTAAAATTATCATAGGGATCCTAGAATATTTATTTTAAGCTTAGGTCCTCGTTCATGGTGTGTGCTCGTTTAGGCCCGAAAACCCGCTTTCACTGAATTGTTTCCAACACCTCTGAATCTTCCCTAAATATTTCAAAATCATCTCCTTGATGTTCCTATAACTTGAATACTCCTCCAAAATGAGTCTTACTCCTCTGATCCACTTGGGGGTGGTGCACTAGTCTTAGGAAGGCTAATGATATCCCTTCCCAAAACTGCTCGAATGCTTGAATGCTCTAGAAGTTCCTAAATCACCTAGGGATTGATTTTGATTTCCTAAATCACCTAGGGGACACTTTAAATTCATATAAAGATCATTAGGCTGATAGGATAGGACTAGTTATTGGGATAGAATGACTTAGGGGTGTCTTGGGGAGGTATGAATTTGAAAATTTTCGACACTTTTGGTCCATTGTCATGCTAAGTTTTTTTGGATATTTTCATATTGCACATTTTCATGACAACAATACTACTCACTGTAGCATAAGAGAATTTTGGAACACATTCTACACATTTAGAACCTAGTTGAGTGCCCTTCTGGTCCAACTGGGTGGATTGTTTGGTGGCTAGGATGCCATTATTAGAGTTACGTCCTTGCTCCGTTTGTATGGGAAACATGTTGTGTTATTCGGACAAAGGGTGTATAAGGCCTCTACCCAGGACTATGTTAGAATTTCAAGAGCTCTTGACCGCACACCCTTATATACCTACCTTGGGACAGAGGTGGCACAATGGCAACAAAAACTCAGGATGGAAGAGGCTTATCAAGTCCGTTGGGCGCAAATTAGATCTCAGCTGCATTGGTTCAAGATCGGTAACTAAGTTACCAAAGAATTATTCACTTTATTTCGACCTCACCATGCCTCCCATTCAACTGGGAAATCAAGGGTGTTCTTTAGTCGTATCACCGACCCCGGATGTCTTGCAGACCTTTTTCTTCATTACCATGGTGTATTTTTCACGTGCAACCATAAACATTAAAGTGGGATGCCATTTTTTGAGTGCTTATAGGTAGTTCCTTGTAAGATTTCGAGATTCGAGAGAGTTTTATGATCATCCACTTTTCGTCGATGACCTTATGGAAGGTATCATGCAAATAAAAATAGGCAAAGATCCTGGTATTGATGGCTTCTATGTGAGTTTTATCAGGTGTTATGGGATATTGTTTGTTCTGACCTTTATCATGTTAATTGTGAAGCTATGGATAAAAATTCTCTTAGGCCTTTGATAAATCAAGGTAATATTAAGTTTATCCCCAAGGTTGGAGATCCTGAACTCATCACTAGTTGGAGACCGATCACTCTGTTGAATGTGTCATACAAGATCATTGCAAGGCCTTAGCCCTCCAGGATCCATAATATTTTGCCTCTTATTGTGTGTAGTGAGAAAATTGGATTCATTAAGAACATATTCATTATGGACAACATCATTGCTATTTGGGAAGGCATGAAGTGGGCCCAATTATCTGATCAAAAGACTCTCTTCATCAAAATTGATTTTGAAAAAGCTTATGACAGGATTGAATGGCCTTTCATTATTGCCATGTTACAAGCTCTTAGCTTTGGCCCTAGGTTCATTTGGTCTCTCAATATGTTATTCTTGGATGCTAATGCCAAGATTACCATTAATGTATTTCACTCTGACATATTTGAGCTTCACAGTTCCATTCGGAAAGATTTCCCCTTAGCTCTAGTGCTTTATGTGCTTGTTCTTTGAGGGTTTTAGTTATCTTCTTGCCAAGTCTGCTTCACAAGGGTTAGTTAAGGGCATTTCTCTTCCTAATTCTGATCTGTAGCTTATTAATGGTCACTTTTATGATAAATATTTCTTAACTCTGACTGAGAATGAAGAGTCTATTACCAACACCTTGCGTTGTCGGATACTTTTTATTTTCCTTGAGTTCTTCCATTCAATGGAAAAAGACTCAATGCTATAGACAATATATGGATCCCATTCCTCCATGGCTGGAAGGTTTTTCTTGGAAGTGGATTCAACCAGGGGTTGAATTGAAGTTTATGGGCATTCCTTTTTCTTTCCAAGCCATTCCTGCTTTACTTTTTGGTCTTATGTTATCTAATGAGGTGAGCAAAAATTGCTTATTGGATTACCAAGCCCCTTTCTCTTGCTGGTAAGTTTCAGATTTTCTCTAAGGTGCTCGTTGTTACTCATGTGTATTATTCTTCATGTTGGGTGCCCTCTAAGGCTTCTTATGCTAAGTTGGAAAATTTACTTAGAGATTTTTATGGGCTAACACTCATAGTCACAAAGGCTTCCACATAGTGGCTTGGGACATTTGTTGCTCTCTAAAGAACCGGGTAGTTTGGGGCTTATTGACATTCGGCTATAAGGCATTGATCATAGTGTCAAGTCTATTTTTAGGGGTTTAGAAGGATTTGAGGCCTGAAAAATATTTCTTCGTCATTGCATCTGTCAAGGTGCTCCTTTTGGCAAGAAATCCTGGAAAAACTTGGGTCTGTAAAGACTGTTGCTCTCCCCTATTCTAGTCAAAATTGGAGGAACATTTGTTATGAAGAGTATCTTAAAGGCATGTGAACTGGTGAAATCTCACCCTCGGTGAGTGGTGGATGGTTTCAGAACTAGGCTATCCATCAACTCACACTCTTTATGGTGGTATCATGTTATTAATTTTCATAATGTTCCCTTTGTTATGGTCCCATGGATTAAAATCCTCTGGATTTTTAAACATGGAATCAAACTACTTGGGGATATTTTCTATAAGGTTACCCATTCTTGGAAACCTTGGGTCCTTATAAAAGCATAATTTATCATTAAAAATGGTGATAAAGAATCTATACAGGAAATAGAGAATGCCATACCTAAGGATATGCTTCAAAAATTGGGGTTTCTCCTCCTGTTCAGTGGTGGCATGATTGGCACGGCATATAACAACTCCATTGAGTCGGTACAAACTTTATCTTGGTTACACGCTTCTTGCTTCTTCTCGCATCCCTTTCAAAAAATTGAACAAGACTTGGAAGCTCAATTCCCACAGGTATGGAAACACATATTGATAAATTTTGAAAAGCTCTCATAGAACTGAAAAATGAACCATTTATCTAGTGCATTCTTTATCGTGGCTTTCTGGTTGGAAAATATCTTCAACATCGTGGGGTTTGCTAATCCCTTATGTCCTACTTGTCAACGTCGAGTCTTATATGCATTTTTCTCGGTTAATCCCACTTTCTCGGTCCGCTTTGAAATGGATTCAATCCCTCTTCCATCCTTTTTGCCCTAAACCCTTCACCTCAAAAATTGTTTTACTGGGGGACTTGGCATTGCTTCCTATAAAATTAAAAAAATTGGAAAATCTTTCGTATAGAATTTTTTTTTGAAATTTGGAAGATTATAAATGACTCTATTTTTAATCAAACTTCTCTTATCTTGGATTTTTCATGTGTTTCTTCAAATCCATGTCTAGGTGGAAAAATTCCACTTGGAGGTGGAACATCGTAGGATATTCTCACCCACTAGGGTAGTGCCCCATGCTTTATGTCGGTCGGAGTTCGTCTCTGTAACGGCAATGATGGTCTTCACTTCTCCCCTACTACCTGTCTCATAGTCAAGGTGCCCATCGAAGTCGGCATGTCGAGGCTTGGCACAGTTCCTCCCCTCCTCGGTGGCGAGCCAATGGTGTTTTCTAGCAGCTTGGTGGTGATGGATGGAGAGCTCCTCCCGATCCCGGGATGGTGATGGATCTCTCTGGGGATCCTCCCTCTAGCCGCAAAAGTGGTAGAGACTCTAGGTGGCCTTCTTCTTCATCGACTTTTGGCTCCAAGGGTGCCCACCTTGATAAATTTCTGCACTTAAACTCTTACAATTTCTCCGACTAGACATGATGATCTAGCTTTTTGTGATCGGGCGATGGTTGGGATCCTACATGATCTTCTCTCGTTCCCCGCATGATAGGTTGGGATGATTTGCGTAGACCACTACTACTTAAATAGCTCTGTTATCACCGAATCACAGCACCCCCATGCATATACTTGAACTCACGGTGTGATTGGATAACATGGGTACTATCTCCAAGTTGTGGGACTTGCTACTTGAGATAGACCTCTAGAGAAAGCTGGTTCTTGCTCCTAAACTACCTGCCACAATCTACTCTAATGCAAGATAAGCTAACTGTTCTAATCTAAATTTCCAAGGGACCAGGGAGAGAGAATGCATAAAATGAAAGCCTACACTAAAGCGGTGATACACCAGAAAAGGAGGGTGTGAGAGTAGTCTCCAAATGTGTGAAATACAGAGGGAAAGTGCACACTAGAAGAGGTGATGACAATTCTCCATAATCTAGCAAAATGCATTCACAACAATATTCCAAGCACACACAATGATAATGAATTCCTGCAAGAACATAATAATAGACACAATATTCTTGTAGAAAGATAAAAGGGGCAAGAAGAATGCAAGAAAACACAGCAGGGGAAGATACATCCACAAACTTGTATTTTATTGCTTCCTGGTATGCTGATTCGAGTCTATTACAAGATAAGGGCTTGGATCACCATGCAAGGAGTCCACTACAAGGGCTGCAACACTGCTTGGCTTCACAAAGCAATTTTGGCGAGCTTTGCTTACCCAAAACTCTCTCTTTTACAATGAGCCCAACACTCCAATTTATAAAAAAATGAGAAGGAAAAGAGAAGGGAAAATGGAAATCCCAAAATATGTCCTTCAACCACCTGTAAGAGGCATTAAATTGAGTGAAATGGTTATACATTACTTGCAAAATGCTCCCCATATTGTCCCATGTGCTGCAGCAGAGAAAGAATGATGACCATGCCTCTTAATTGCACTCCCAGCTACCAAATAAAACACTGTTCTGAACCCGGCCACGTTTTCTTAAAAATATCAATCAATTTCTGATCAAATCTAGAATTTCTTGATTTTTGTGCATCGGGCTCAGAACCATGATTCCAACGGTACCAATTTTGTGTGATTTCGTTGAGAAATGCAAAAGTTATGGCCTTCTGAGTGCGGGCAGCTATTTTGGGTCTGGCAGGCGTTTTCTGTCATTTGACGGGAATGAGCATTGACTGACATGAGCATTGACTAAGCTGTGGCATAGAGGACGTCGTGCTCGTTCCAGAAAGTCCAATTTTGTGAAAATCGGAGCTCGGAGTCAAAAGTTATGGCCGTTTGAAGTTCCACGGGTCAAATGTTGACTTTTCTCCTCTGCCTTCGGCCACTTCGGCTTTTCGCGTCCCACGCGTCCCTTTGTCCCATTTGTCCCAGTGCTGCGCGGGACAAATTCTTCCGAACCGCCTGAAATGGGCTTCCATGTCCCTTTTCTGCCGGTGACACGTGGCGTGATCTGATTGGCTTTCGGCTCCTTTGGTATCCAAGCGTCCGGCGTCCTCTCCGTCCCCACTGCACGTCATCTTTGAAATTTCCCATTTCGGCCGAACCGGCCGGTTCGCGTACTCTTGTCCCGCATGTCCCGGACTGTTTGGGACAAATTTTCCCGATTCGCCCGGTTCGGCCGGTTCGCGCCCTTTTGTCCCAACTGTCCCGGTACGAAAGTTCTCATTTCGGCCGATCCGTGCGGTTCAGCGATTTCACGTACCTTCACCCAACTATTTCGGCTGCCTTAAGTCTTTTCGGCTGACTTGCATCCTCCGCGTACTAACTGTCCAGATGTCCCAGACTGCCTGTTTCAACAGTTAGTCAAATTTTTCCATTTTTTGCCAGTTCGGATTTCCGCGTCCCGCGCGTCCCTTTGTTCCAAATGTCCCAAATGCTGCGTAGACCACCTGGCGGCCTTTCGGCCGGTTCGCGCCCTTTTGTCCCAACTGTCCCGACTATTGCGAGGACTAGGACTTAGCCATTTTTCATGATTTTTTCTGGCCCGAGCCTGTTTTTTGCAATTTTTCTTACCTTTCCTCAGAACTTGCTCTCTTCTACTTGGACAGGGGAGTTAGAAAAATATGAGGGGACCCTAGAAACATGAAATTTTTGCCGTGACTCAATCTATTTGCCTGGGACTTGAGAATTTGATGCATGTTATCAAATTTACCTTGAGGGGTGAATTTTGGATAACAAGCTCCTTTGTGACTTGTCACTTCTGTGACTTGTTCTTTGTTCATTTGTATTTTGTATCCCATGACACATGTGTGTCTAGTGTGGCATATTTTGGGGTGTGAATTCTCCACTGGGTTTTGATTGGGAACCTTATGTACTTTTCTTGATCATATCAATATAAAAGTGTGTTTCAATCAAAAAAATAATAGTGAGAATAGATTGTTTGGAAAATTGTCATAATTATTATTTTATATAATATTATTGAAATTTTAAATCTATAATTGTTGGATTAATTATATGATTCTTAATGAGACTATTGATATTAAATAAAATGTGATTATATATGGATGTTTCTACTCATACTAGTACATATATCTTAAATACATTTATCTAAATAATATCGAAAGATATAAATCTCAAAGTATTTATTTCATATTTTTCACAAATCATGATTATAAATTTAACTCCATTTCTTTTATGGTATATTTTACATGATTAGTGAAAAATTGCTTGCCAATGTAGATACTGATAATGTGTGAAGCTTCAAAAACTATTTCGAGAAAATAATTGCTCCAAAATCCATCTTTAAGACAAGATAGTATGATTTTTCGATTGACATACTAAAAAGGGAAGATTTTAAATGACAATCAAATGGACGTCAAATTTAAGGTTGGACTAAAAATATTATAAGTGACAATCAAATTGACGTAAAATTTAAGATTGGAATTAAATGTGAATACACTCACACCATTACAACCCATCACCACCCCCAAAATATCATTGTCGAATGTATCTCGACATTTTGAGCAATGTATTTTTATTGACCAATAAAAAATTTAAAAGTTAAATTTAAAAAATATTTGAATAAATATGTGAAGTATTTTTAGCTATATTTTCTTAATCATTATTAGTTGAGAACTCTTGAGACATAATTTAAGTACATCCTTCTATTATGAAGAAAAATAATAATTTAAAGACATTTTAATTTTCTATTTTTTTAATATGATGAATGATAAATTCATGCCTAAACATGGAGATCCAAGCTAATAAGCGGTTGACGTCCCATCACTCGCTTAATGTGCCATACGAAATCATTTCCAAAGCTCTTACCATTTGGTTGTGACACATCCTCCATGTCATTTTTCATCTTGAATAAAGTGACTTTATCAAGGGAGATATATCCTCAACAAGATTATTGATGTCAGGAAGGCATGGAATGGGCTCAAAATCTAATAAGAAATCCCTCTTCATCAAAATTGAATTTGAGAAAGCTTATCATCGGATATAATGGCCATTCATTCTTGTTATGATCAAAGCCTTGGGTTTTGGTCTGAATTTTATTCAGATTGTTAATATGATATTTGTGCGTGCCTCTACTCATATCACCATTAATGCAAAAATTCAAAGATTTAGTATTTTCTAATCTATTCGGTAATGATTCCCTCTTGTGCCGCTCTCAAAGTTCTCACGAATGAAGGATTTTGATACTTGCTTGCCGAAGTTGAATCCTATGGGCTTGTCGAGGGCATTATTCTTCCCTCTGTTGATGGATCCCAATTTCTCAATGGCCACTTTGCAGATGACTCATTCTTTATACTCATTGAAGAGTAAAGTAACATTAATCATGTCATGGAGTGCATGGAAAGCTTGTTTTTAGCATCGGATCTTCCATCCGATGACACAAAGTGAAATTCTATAGATATTCCTTCCTTCCCGCACCCCACTAGTTGACATCCTATGATTGGAAGATGCTTGAGCATGGATAAATGTTTAAGTTCTTAGGCATTCATTTTTCCTTCCAAGCTTCTCCTATGAAGCTTTGATAGTATGTCATATAACGTGTGGCCCAAAAACTATAATAAAAGATCACCAAGCCGCTGCCTTTAACAGGAAAATTCAATATTTGCTCCAAAGTTCTTGAAGCCACGCATGTTTATTATTCCTCCTGCTAGGTCCCATCTAAGAAGTCTATGCATAAGCTTGAAAAACTGATTAAAGACTTCCTTTGGACCAATTCTTCTTTCGGTAAAGGATTTCATAGAGTTTCCTGGGAAACTTGTTGCTTACCCAAAGACTCAGGTGGCTTAGGGGTAAGTGCATGGAAATGGGGGACCAAGGGGGTCAAAGTGGACACATTTTTCTTGAAATCGGAAAAACCTAAACGTGAATTAATAATTTGGAAAACATATGCTATAAATTTGACAATGTGATAAGAATAAGTATTGTAGTGCTCGAATCTAGTTTCTAAACTACTATTTTTTTATGAAAATGGTGGAGATTAAGTAGGCTCAATGTGTGCATACACAAAGTATGTATATTTTTGTGTAAAAAGATAACAACCTATTGTGTGTGTATCCCCACATTTTTTGAGTTCTATAAATTATTTTTGAAATCCCTTTAGTAGAAAGTCAACTAAGACTAATGTACGATGTCCCATTAATTTTTCATAATTTTTGGATGAATATATTATTATTTTTATAAATTTTCAAAGTGCACACATCCCAAAACTAAAATATTTATGTGTACACCCCCGTAACTTTGATAAAAATAGTCATTTTTTCTCAATGCATGTAGAATGGAGTTTAAAAGAGGTATTTTTTTAAAATTCGAGTGAAAAAATCATAAATCATGTACAAAAACGAAGGCACTAATATTAAAAGAAATTAAGGACAAAATCTTTAAACTAATCAGATTTTAGAAATAATATATCGTCACTAAGGTAAAACCGAGCTTGACGTGGTAGTATATTGTTTTGGAATATTATTTTATAAATGTAGTCACAAAATCATGCACTTTAGACATTTATTTATCCCGGTCTTATACTCCTATGTAGAAGGTTCTCAAGTGAAGAAAGTACTAATTAACCCCTATCCCTTTGGCCATCTTATTTATTTTATTTCATAATTTACAACCTATTGTACCCATTTACCCAGTCATTTCTAAAGATCCGTGTTGTCTTAGCCCTAACTCCGGTGCCCAAATTTAATATTGGGGTGCCCATGGGCACCCTGGTCCCACACGAAGGCGTCCCGATCTCTTTTCCACTTTCCCGCCATTTTTTGGGTCTTTTCTAGCCATTTTTCATAATTATATTTCTTGTGGTTGGTCTTTTGGGGTTAATTACGAAATTAAACCAAGATAACCCTATAAATATAAAGTTATGATACCATAATGAGGGACCTAGCATCATACACTACTATAACTCCATCTAGAGTTGCATCCATCTATTGCATTGACATCCACATAGCTCCATCATCAAGACACAAGCTAGGAAATATGCATCACACTTCATAGGGGAGGGATTCTATTCTATTCCATGCACACATACTATTACATTTTCTGAATTTAGCTATTTCTTCCTACTTCACAAAGTGCAACTGACACAACAACACCTAGGGCATGACATGCACACACACACTAGAACTACATCCAGGTCTGAAATGTAGTGCAATGCTAAGTTAGTAAGCCTAATTTTGTGGCGGTGATGTCGATCTGACCCATTCATTTTGCATCTTTCTTTTTTAGGGTTTTGATACTTCATTTTGGTCTCTTTCAGGTTATTTATTTTCCTTGGAATATTTGGAGCATTCAACGTAATACGAGAGAAATCAATGTGATAGGTAGGCAAAGCTTAAAATCACCTTCTGACCCTATAAAGACCAGTTCTAGATATTTTTCCTAAACCAAGGCACCCAAATCTCATACGAGCTCCGTGGGAACACCCGGTCTTGCTCAGGCGCCCCACTCCAACCCGCGTCATCCAGATCTGTCATTTCGACATTGCGGTACATGATCATTCTTGATTTCTAATTTAATGTGCGATCTTTCGCAACATAATCGACATTTATTAGTTATTAGCTAAGTTCTTTCCTTTCCCTTCTTGCATATTAGGGTTTATTATTTCATTAGTTTCATTTAGTTATTTCATTTACATGTTATCTTAGGGTGTTTATTTGCTACGTTTATATGTCCTCCTAGATTAGATTAACTATATTGCACTAGCCTAAAATAGCCAATTTTAGTTAATCATTTTGGTGAACCCGACATCTTATCATGGACCAAAATAATCCTTTTGAATCTCCAATCATTCTAAATTTTTATCTCTTTGGCCAAGCCTTTGTTGATGATCATGCCGATCCTTGTAGTTATCAACCTTGTCCTTCAAATATACAATTCCCATCTTTTGGTATAAACCCTTGCACTCTAGATGACACTATTTTTACTTATCTGTACTATTGATCCCACTATTTTAGCGTGCATCTTAGAAGAAGCAAAAACTCCTCAACCTAATCAGATAATTACAGCCCCTGCCATTGTTGATTCCCAAGATAATTTTCATTCACCCCTTACTTCTCCGCATTATATGTACATGATTCTCCTCATACAATATGTGTCTTTACCTCTCCATCTTCTACCCTTCAACCATAACCTCTTCAAGCTCCACATGACTCTGACACTAATATCTGTATGGTTGATGAGCTTCCTCTTGTTTCATCTCTAGCTCCTGATGTCACAAATGCTATGATACTTAATACATGGTCCACTCCACAACGTTCTCTTTCTCTATCACCTCCATCTCTCCTATCCCCATTTGAGGGTACCATAGGTGTGATAGACATAATTTCTTCTATGCCACCTACTACTTACTACTACTACTACTACTACTACTACTACTACTACTACTACTACTCTGCGATCCCTTATCAAGGACCTATCTAGTCCGTAGATGTCATTTTATTATCCTCATCTTCACTACCACCATTCACTTGTACTCTCTTTATATATGATTCTTATTGGGAGAATATACCGCCTTATACTTCTGTCAAGCCACTTTGTATGTTCACATGATGATATACCTTCATAATCCTTTATATGACTCGCATTTATATCATGGATCTTTTATTCTCACCGCGCTACATATGAAATTCATGTTTTTCAGCTTATGCATTATCATACTTCCTCCCTACTTTCTCTTGGCTAGTCTTGGTTAGATTATATCAAAGGCACACTTGATCCTAACAATATAGATATAGCTTTTCCTATGCCATTTGGTATTGTATGCATTTGCAATAGCTCCTTTCTTTGTTACTCACCTAATTTTACTATTTGGTATGCTCAAGGGTGTCCATTACCTCCTTTTACTTATGAATGATATGCCTTGGAAATGTATAACTTACGTCTTCATGGTTATTTGGATGACCAACCACACACCATTGCTTATCAGGTTTCCCGCATTGTTCCATATGGTTTCGAAAATGATATTGATGAACTTTTAAAAGACTTTTCTTTTCCATTTCCTCCCTTTATTGATCAAAATACACCACCACACACAATAATTCATGTAATCACACCTTTAGGTGACAACTATAACCATTCTGATCATCTATCTAGTACATCATTTTTGGACTCAATCAATGCCCTATATACTTCAGCTCAGAATAACCTTCAAGCTATGGAATCCACTATTAACTCTATTAGATCTAAAGTTCAACATCTTAAGGATACTCTCAGTCACATATTTGTGCTCTTTCTACATCTCATATGCAATCCATGTCTACTACCTATCATCCAATTGAAACTCAAGGCATACCATTGCCTGAACCTCTCATATTTGAATATAATCTTTGTACCACATGATATTCTTATACAAATCCTTAGTCATCAGTTGATCACCTTACCACCTACTCATTATTACCTTCCTTATCGGCTAGCAAAATACCAAGGTCGTCCATACTGCCATTATCACTAAATTAATGGACATCTTGATAACACTTGCCACACTTTGGCACAAACAATCAAACATCTCGAGCATCTAGGCCTTCTTTTTTTTGTTGTACAACATTATAAACCTAATGATAACACCCTGGGGATTCTTATATATCATGAGCATCATGATAGTATTACTCAAGCATCATCTATTCGACCACATCATTCCACTAGAATTACACATAGGTATAGACCTCTTCCACAGACAGTTACCACACCCCGGTGTAGATCCTCACCGGGTTTATTCAGTGGTCCTTCTCCACCTTCGTGTTCCGCATCACATAGCTCTCCATCACTAACACATTTTGTAACACCACAACCTTCTTCATATAGTCATCCTTCACATGCGCATAGACTTCACTCGCCAATACATCGTATGCCTACTATACCACCGCTATTAGAGCATGCTCATACACTTTCCTCCCATGCATCAAATGGAGGACCTACGTCCTTCACCATCATCGAGATAGCTCATTCATTCACACGCACTATGGGGGCATAGCACTTCAAATTCCCCCCACCTCATTTTAAGTAGCATTACTACTTTTGCACATATTCATTATTCGTAATCATCATATATTCTAGCAGAGTCATTACCCAATGACACACTCTTGTGCTTTGGTTTACACTTGACTTTTGAGGGATTACTACTACAATGAACCCCACACACTACAACATAGGCATTACACATGGAATTTTACCACAAATTACGTGTTATACACCATACATTCTACATTCATTCCACAACATTTTGACATTTGCGCATTTATACTTCATATCTCATCCTATTCTTCATCACATAGGAGTATAGCATTACATTTCTAGTCTATATACATACATTCTACACATTACATTTTTACACATTCTACACTTGTCACATTGCATTCTACACATCACATCTTTACACATTCTACTCATCACATGGTCATATTTTTCCTTACATATACTACATTGTCTTCTCCTCGTCGTACTTACTACTACCCGGTGTTGCACTTTAGTTCATCGGTCCATACTCGACTGCTAAGGTTTTACAAATCAAATGGACCTTACACTCATCATGTGATCACCATTCCACATTCTATCATGTGAAATTTCTAGGATAGTGACATATGCTTTAGGCTAAATCATCACATATTCTATAATTTTTTAGTGGTATACACCTTAGGTTAGATCACCACTCCCTTTGGTCATTTTGTAGTGATATACGCTTAGGGATAAATCATCACTCATCCAATCATCTTTTAGTGACATATGCTTTAGGATAAATCATCACCTAATCTATCATTTTGTAGTGGTATACACCTTAGGTTACATTACCACTCCCTCCTTACATCTTTTAGTGATATACACTTAGTGTTCATTCATCACTCACCCATTCATCTTATAGTGATTTACACTTAAGGATAAATCATCACTCCAAATTTCATCTCATCATGGTGTATGCTTAGGCTATAAGGTCTGTGGACATCTCTTCTACATGTCGCATATCCTCACCACTACGCATATCCACATTCCGTCACTGACCACGATAGACATGATACACACTACTCTACCATTTCCCGATGATGCATTCTCATTTACGGTTCATTCTTAACTACCGAGGGAAAACAAAATGAACCTCACCGCATACATTTACATCCACTCAAGGGGTACACAACTCCTATTATTCCATATTTCATTCCATCTCATCCATCCTCATCATATTACATACTATGGTTGCTTATACTCTTGTTTACTTTTTCTTTTTCATGGTCACTTTATTACACATGCTAGTTTGATTACTTGTATTTCATTTATCTATATCATACACACATGCATATTCATGCCTTCTTCTAGTTATGATCACAGATACAAGTCTCTTACATGTGGCATGGATGCTCACCTTCTACCCTTCCTACACTAGTTGTTGGGGGCATCCACACATTCGTCTCTTCTAGGTGTTATTGTTTCATTTTGTACTTAGAACTTTACATTACTTTCTTATACACGCTTTTGAAATACTAGTTATCTTTCTAGCATGCTAACAGGTGCTTCATGTGTAACATTTGTTATGTAGGGATATTGGTTTCCATACTTGTTTGTTATATTGTCTTCCATTTATCTGCTATTGTTTACTATTGTTTTGGGGCTTGCCCTATGTTTGGTGTGCATGGTTATCATTGTTTATGGCCATGATGGCCTTGCGTGTCTTGTGAAATTTTGAGTTATGTCCCATGTTTGAAACCCACTTTGTGTGGCCTACTTGTTTCCTTGCGTGTTTACTATAGGGTAAGTGCATGAATTTGGGGGCCAAAAAGTGGACAAAAACCGAAAATAGACGAAACGCATACACGTTTTACTAAAACACGCTCGCGTTTTAATTTTTTTGGTTTGGTAATCACCAAACCTAAAACACATACATTTTTAAAGAAGGAAAAATGTGTACACGTTTTAGAGAAGGAAAAACATGTACGTGTTTTAGAGAAGTCAAAATGCGTACGTGTTTTGTATAGTATGGACTATGTATGTGTATTTGGGTGTCTTATACTTACAAAAATAAATGTTTAAGTATAAGATTTCTTTTATTATTTCTTATACTTTAAATTTATTTTAGTAAATATAAGAAATTAGGGTCACTCTACACCTGATGGAAGTGGTCATGTAGCTCCAAGCAGTCATAATCTAGAAGACAGTTTTTGAAAATCTAATCAGTCAAGACTTACTCATTTTCAAGATTTCAGCAAAGGAACTAAAACTTTCGGGGCATATATATTGTAGTCGAGTGTTTGTCTTGGGAAAGCATATAGTCGTTTGTTAGGTTTTTGACCTTCTAAATTGGATTTTGGCCCTAGCATTGCTTGAATTGGTAGCAATTTTTAAATTTGGTCCATATTTCACTTTAGTGACCATGAATCAACTCTATGACGCTTTCTACTTCTTACTAAAAATATATCCTCACTTTGTAGATAGAGGACTTTTTCTTGAATGAGATTCTGTCTTATGGCCAAAATGAGGTGATTGTAATGTGCCTCCTCCTTAAGGTGTGATAACACTACTAGGTGTCGAATGAGGTTTTACGAATAGTACAAGTGAATTGCATCAAGTGAACTCGGATGATTTCTCATTCTTAGAATCATGATGCTCCATATAAATATCATCCCCTCACCTTTCCTAGCTCTAAAAACATCCTTTTATAGAATCAAATTCATGATTCTCATACATTTTTTTCTCATATGTCTCTTATGGAGACAAACGATGCCTTAATACTTCACACATGATGGTCCTTGATACCTTGGTGACTTGACTAGCTCCCTTTAGCTTGTTTTGAAGGGTGTTCAATTAGCTACATAATGACCAAAATGCCTTTTAGGCCTTCGGAGGAAGTAGTCTCACATCAAAAATAAATGAGTCGATCGATCACCTTATACACTATTCCTACACCTTTGAAACATGCTAAATGATCTTATTAGGACTTTCCTTTGGGTGAGGGTTTATGATTTAGGGTTTAGGGTTTAGGGCTCAGGGTTTAGGACTTAAGGTTTAGAGTTTAGGGTTTAAGGTTTAGTGTTTAAGGTTCATAGTTAAGATTTTAGGGTTTAGGGCTCAGGGATTAGGGTTTATGGTTTATGGTTTAAGTGTTTAGGGTTTAAGGTTTAGAGTTTAGGGTTTATGGCTCAGGGTTAAGTGTTTAGGATTTATGGTTTAGGGTTTAGGGATCGGGGTTGAGGGTTTAGGGTTTATGGCTCAAGGTTCGGGGTTTTAGGTTTAGGGATTAGGGTTGAGGGTTTATGTTTGAGGTTTAATATTTAGGGTTTTGGCTTAGGGTTTAGGGCCTAGGGCTCAAGACTTAGGGTTTAGGGATCAAGGTTTAGGGTTTAGGGATCAGGGTTTAGGTTTTAGGGTTGAAGGTTTAGGATTTAAGGCTTAGAGTTTAGGGTTTAGGGCTTATGATTTATGGTATAGAGTATATGGTTTAACACTCGGGGTTTAGGGTTTAAGTTTTAGGGTTTATGGTTTAGGTTTACGTTTACGGTTTAAAGGTCGGGTTGTGGTTTAAGGTTCAAGGTTTAGGGTTTAGGGCTCAGGGTTTAAGGGTCATGGATTAGGCTGTCCCATTCACTCAATGCAATGTTCTATGTCTTACCCATTCTTATGAGTATTGACAGAGAGTATTAAACTAAAAAGGGTTCATCTACTTTGTAGCTAGAAAATTCAAGGGAGTCAACACAATTTGATGCCTTTCATCTACTGATATTTTAAAGGAGGGAAATTACAGATATCCAGAAACAATTGGGTACAAATAAATGTTACCGAATACAAATATCTTCTTTTTCCCATTGCGTATGAACTATTTCACTCAATATAATGTTCTGTGTCTTACCCATTCTTGTTAGTATTGACAGAGAGTATTAAACTAAAAATGGTTCATCGACTTCGTACGATCAAAATTCAAAGAGATTCATCAAAATTTGATGTCTTTCATCTATTGATATTTTGAATGAGGGAAATGCCTACCTCTCACAAACAAGGTAGTTGTAAAAGTAAACTTAATGATGGTTTTAAGCACAAGACTAGGAAATATGGTCCTAAGATATTTAAAAAGATGAACTCACTCATGAGACCTACTATAAATATATGAGGTTTAGGGGTTAGAACTTAGGGTTCGGATTTAGGGTTTAGGGTTTACAACTCGGGGCTAAGGTTTCAAGGTTTAGGGTTCAAGATTTAGTGTTAAGGGTTTAAGGTTTTTTTTTTTTTTTTTAGGTTTTAGGGTTTAGGTCTCTGGGGTTAAGGGTTTTGGTCTCAAAGTTCGGGGTTTAGTGTTTAGGGCTTAGGGTTTAGGGTTTAGGGGTCGGGGTTTTGGGTTTAGGATTTAATGTTTAGGGTTTAGGGGTCGGGTTTGGGTTTAGAATTTAGGGCTCATGTTTAATGGTTCAAGGTTTAGGGTTTGGGACCTTTAGGATTTAACATTTAGGGCTTAAGGTTTAGGGTTTATGGTTTAGGGCTCGGGGTTCGAGGTTCAAAGTTTGATAAAGTAGATCAGAAGGCCAAACTCATCATCTGTTTTGGATTTTCGGATGATGTGCAATCCCACATTCAAGATGCAAAAACAACCAAAGAAGCATGATATAAATTGCGCACAATATATGAGGCCAAAAACAAGAATGTCATACTAAATTTGTACAGTCAGTTACATACACTAAAGTTAAGAAGATTGAGAAAATTGAATCTTTCTTAAGAAGAGTTGCAAAGTTGAGGGGTTCACTTCTAGCCCTGGGAGAAGTGGTCACAGATGATGCTCTCATTCCCATTGTTCTAAGATCGCTCCCCTCTTATTACTACATTTTTGTAACAACACTAAATGTGTCAAATATGACAGATTAGTCTTGACAAGTTGGTAAACCTAATACAACAAGAGGAAGCCATGCATACTAAGGATGATGAAGAGGAGAAGGTAGTTTATTCACATCAAAAAATGGAAAGGAAAAGGTAATGGAAAACCTAATTCATATCAAAATTCCCAACATCAGAATCATTATCACGGGAAAAACAACAGAAGAAGTAATGTCTAATTTGTAAAAGAGGACATGAATTAAAAGATTGTTGGTATAATACTTACAAGAAAGGTTCATCAAGCAACTTTGGACCACCACAACAACAATCTCACAAGGTACATTCAAACTACAATAAAGGGCAAAAAAAGGGGAACTGGAAAATAAGATCCCATCAATAAGCAAATATTGTTGAACAAGAATAACATTGAGATAATGTAGATTTCTTGTACATCGATAGATCAAGTGAACCATCCACGTCATCTAGTGATATATAGTATGTTGATTCAAGAGCCACTTGACACATGACCATCCAAAGAGACTGGTTTACTTCAATGAGGGACACACCTTCGAAAAACCATGTTTCGTTGGGAGATGATTCTTCATATATAGTTCAAGGGATTGAGAACATTTCTCTACCCCTTGGTTCATGCAACTGCAGACTATCAAATGTCTTATATGTCCCTAGGTTGACAAAGAATCTACTTTCAGTTAGTCAACTCCTAGATCACAACTAAAAATTGACTTTGATAGTCATTCGCAACAAGAAAACGTGTTTGATTTGAGACAAATCACAAGGCTTAAAAATAGTTTCAAAAGCCTCCAATGTGGGACACATATTCCAGATTGATTTTTTCCACAGAGATGATCAAGTATTGTGGCTAAATCTGTACTTCAAAGCACAATTGTGGCATCAGAGACTTTGTCATGTTAGTTTCAAGTATCTTGAGACACTTTTAGTGTATTTTTAGGAATTAATAATATCTAATGTGGAATAATTCCTCAGAATCGCAATAATAAGAAGTATGAATAGAATTACATAAATGAAAAATGCACAACATGAAGAAAATATTTAATGTGGTTCACCCAATGTGGGCTACATCCACCAAGAACACTTGCTCATATTTTATTACAAGCCAACAGTCTTCACAATTACAATAATCAAATCTTGTTTGGAGTTGCGCTCAACAAACCCTCCCGAATTCACACTTGAATTCACACACACTATTCACCTTCACAAAACACACTCATATAAATCCTATTATATGTCCATCTATTTATAAGTACATCAATAGGTAGCCGAAGAGGTGGTTTTACAAAACAATGGGTACCAAAAACCATGGGCCCAAAAAATGACCTATAACGGTTATCCATACCCATGGGTTAATAAACCACCACAAAAATATCTGAGTGTAACACATGGAAGGTGTACCAAAGTATAACATGAAAACAAGCTCCACAAACATAACATGTATTATGGTACATGGGCTACCATCTCTTCAAAAGGATATAGACAAGTGTCCTCATTACCTAATAGGAAACAAAACACAAAGCTTCATTCTAGAAGAGTACATATCGAGCTCATGGTAAGCTTGATTTGGTTCATACTGATATTTACGATCTGATGTAACCAAGTCATTCTAGATTTCATTACTTCATGCTTTGTGTTGGTGACTATTCGAGAATAATGTGGATTTTTTTGTCTTCGCAAGAAAAGTGAAGCATTTGAAACCTTCAAGAAGTTCAAAGTAGTTGTTGAGAATGAAACTAGTCATCATATCAGAACTCTCCACTTCAATCGAGGGGGAATTCACCGATAATGAGTTCAAAGACTACTAAGAACTCACGGGATTCATCGATAAATGCCTCCTCCACACACACCACAACGAGAATGGTGTTGTTGAGAGAAGAAATTGTACTATCATGGAAATGGTGCGATGCATAATCAATGACTCTGAACTTGCAAAGACATTCTGGGCAGGCGTAAAAAAGAAAAAAATGTATTTTTGAACATAGTGCCCATAATTTCTCTTGAAGGAGTAACACCACAAGAAGCATGGTCAAAGCGGAAACCATCTATTGCACACCTTAGAGTATTCGGGTGTAAAGAAAGTATGCACATACCTAAGAAGAACATAAATAAATTGGACATGAAGTCACAAAAATCATCTTCATTGGGTATAGTGAAGAGACTCTTGGGTACAAATTGATGGATCCAAAGACTAGAAAAGTCTACACCAGCAAAGATGTTGAGTTTTTTGAGAAGAAGGAAGCAAAGTCTCCTCCTCCAGACTCACTTGATGTAGATTCTTCACCAGTTGTAAAAATTGAAACTGATGTTCCCACTGATGATGAAAGTGATGATGGGGATGATGGTGTTGATCTGATAGAACCATTACCCATGGGAATAGTTCAATGTATGCCAAATTGGTGTACTAACACGTTAAGAGATGCAAAAATGGATGCTCCACTAGATACATCCACCCCTAGACCTCAGAATCATTGTAAAGCAAGAGAATAAGTTAACTTTGCTTTGATGAGTAGAGTTATCAAGTCTGATGAGCCCTCTATAGTCCAGGAAGCCCTACGGTCAAAATCTTAGAAAGATGTCACGGACACGAGTATCAATCGGTGATGAAAAATAACACTTAGCGGACTCGTCAATCTTCTACTAGGAAGAAACCCATTGGATGCATATAGATATTCAAAACAAAGTACAAAGTAGATGGGACATTGGACAAGTATAAAGTGATACTAGTATGAAAGGGGTACATACAAAAATAAGGCATTGACTATGAGGAGACATTTTCGCCACGACTAAAATCAAGACGATCGGGATGATCTTTTCTCTACCTACATTGTTTGGTTGGAAAATCCATTAGATGGATGTAAAAATTTCCTTCGTAAATAGAGATTTACAAGAAGAAGTCTATAGGACTCAACTTGAGGGATATGTAGTCCCCCAGTCGATAAGAAAAGGTATACATACTCAAGAAATCTCTATATGGCCTTAAACATGCACCCCAATCATGGTACATCAAAATTGAAGATCATCTCATATAACATGGATTTGTTAGAAATCCATACGACCCCAATCTCTACCTCAAAAAGCAAAGGGGAGATTGGTGATTGTCATTGTTTATGTCGATGATCTAGTCATCACCGGCGAGTTCGAGTGAGGATGATCGATACAACGAAGAAAGATCTTAATTGATCGTTCGACATGACAGATCTCGGGATGATGCATGATTATCATAGATTGAAATTATGGTAGAAAGAGAATCACATTTTGTTTCTAAGATGAAATATACCCGAGAAAAAGATTGAGAAATTTAGGATGATGGATTGCACACCTATTGCTACACCTATGGAGAACATATTGCAATTATCTCATTCAGATCCATCTCCTGAGGTAAATGCCACTCTCTATTGGTAGTTGATTAGGAGTCTCATTTAGATGACCTACACTAGACTAGATATCAAATTTGCAGTAAGTTATCTATCTAAGTTAGTGCGGGAACCCAAAGTTTGTCATTGGAAAGAAGCAAGGTGCATCTTGAGATATCTCAAAGGATCAGTGGATCTTGGTCTAGAATACAAGAAGAATGAAAACTTATTCTTGTCTGGATATTTGGATTCAGATCATGTAGGCAATATTGATGACAAAAATCCACTTCAGGATTTGTATTCTTTATGGGATCTAGACCAATATCATGGGGAAGCAAGAAACAACACTTTGTTTCTCGTTCTTCCACAGAAGCAGTATCGTTCTGCAGGAGAAGCTTTTTGTGAAGTGATTTGGCTACATCGCATACTAGAAGGACTTGGAATACCACATGACAAACTGACCACCATGTATGTTGAAAATGAAGGTGTTCTCAAACTTTTTGGAATCCAGTGTTTCATGAAAGAACAAAACATATTGAAGTACATGTTCATTTCATACGCGAACATGTGTTGAAGCACAATATATAACTTCAGTTTTGTCTAACAACTAAACAAAAAGTAGATATTTTCACAAATTCACTTGCACGTGACAAGTTTGAGTTGTTCAGAGAGTTCCTCTCCTCATCCCTTGAGGCAATGCAAAATTAAGGGGGAATGTTAGGTTAATTTATGCATCATATTACCTTAAAATATTTAATTATTTAATAAGGTAATTAGTTGATATATTGTTATATAGTTTTATAACAATATTTGTCATATTATTGCATAGGTTATATTGTTACATAGTTGTAACAATTATTATTTGTTTGTATTTAATTATTGTTGCTTCCCGGATGTATTTTGGAAGCTGTTGTGATTTTGGTTGTACCTGTGCAACCCATTTATTTTTCTGCACATGGTTGTTCAATTCCTATAAGAATTGCAACACTCCATTGTAATTCAAAGTTGATTGAGATTAATATAATTTACAGGCTTCCCTCCCTGTTCTACATTTACATACATACATATTTGACTACTTGATTGTTTTCTCTTTGTAGGTCCATCCGTATGAGAAAAAAACAATCAAATGAGGAAAAAACACATCGAGAACATCAACATTCCACGACAACACACATGCTTTACTAACCATGTATGTACACTACACATTGTGGGAACTTCAAACACAAGTGTTTTGCCCTACATTCACTCTCATCACTTTTTCTTTGCACATTTTTCATCTATAGTTTCCATGCTCCTCTATATTTTTATCATTCCACACTTTTGGGTAGTCCTTTGACACGCCTTCTTCATCACTCTACAATGACATCAGGAACACATCTTTATCTAATTTATGTTGCCGAGTTTTCTGCTCACCAACATAAAGTGGGGGGAAAATGTACTAAAAAAATCATGCACTTTAGACATTTATTTACCTTTTTCTCATACTACTATTTAGAATGTTCTCAAGGGAAGAAACTACTAATTAACCCCGTCCCTTTGGCCATCTTATTTATTTTATTTCATAATTTCGACCTATGCCACCCATTTACCCAGTCATTTCTTAATATTCGCATCGTCTTAGCCCTAAGTGGGAACCCTAGTCTCTTTCCCACTTTCCCACCATTTTTGACTCTTTTCTAGTAATTTTTCATAACGATCTTTCTTGTGGTCAGCCTTTTGGGGTTAATTATGAAATTATACCAAGAGAACCCTATAAATGTAAAGTTATGAGTCCATAATGAGGGATCTAACATCATACACTATTATCGGTCCATCTAGAGTTGCATCCATCTATTGCATTGACCTCACATAGATTCATCATCAAGGCACAAACTACGTGACATTTGCATCACACTTCATAGGGGCGGGATTGTATTCTATTACATACACACATACTATTACATTTTCTACATTTAGCTATTTCTCGCTACTTCACAAAGTGCGACTAGATAAAGAACACCTAGGGCACGACATGTAAAACACACTAGAACTACATTTGGCTCTCGAAATGTAGTGTAATTCTTAGTTCGTAAGCCCATTATTGTGGTAATGAGGTTAGCTTTGACCCAT
This sequence comes from Taxus wallichiana var. yunnanensis, assembly GCA_018340775.1. Classification (NCBI taxonomy): domain Eukaryota; kingdom Viridiplantae; phylum Streptophyta; class Pinopsida; order Cupressales; family Taxaceae; genus Taxus; species Taxus wallichiana. Next base: position 843,281,786 of record CM031238.1, read on the forward strand.
TCAATTTGTATCTTTCTTTTTTAGGGTTTTGATACTTCCTTTTGATCTCTTACAGTTATTTCTTCTCCTTGGAATATTTGGAGCATTCGGCGTAGTACAGTGAAATTGATGTGATAGGAAGACAGAGCTTCAAATCACCTTCCAACCTTGTAATGACCGATTATGGGCATTCTTCCTAAGCTAGGCGTCCATATCTCATACCCAAGCATCCGTGGATGCTCCCGATCCGGTTTCAGTGCACTACTCCAACCACATCATCCAAATTTGTTATTTTCGGCATTATAGCATAGTCGACAAACGGTCACCGTTATTATTAGTGAATTGTTTCCTTTCCCTTCTTGCATATTAGGGTTTAGTATTTCATTAGTTTCATTTAGTTATTTCATTTACATGTTATCTTAGGGTGTTTATTTGTTGCGTTTATATGTCCTCCTAGATTAGATTAACTATCTTGCACTAGCCTAAAATAGTCAATTTTAGTTAATAAATAACGCATGAGATATTAGGGTGAATGCGTGAGATTTTCATGTTTTTTTGTAAAACATGGATTTATTCATGGATTACATAGTCTATACCTTAGGTTTGGATATCCAAGGAAAATCCAAGCCTATGGATTGCGAATTTCACATCCAAATAAGACTAAACGTGCTTGCATTATAACATGAGCATGTTATAATGCGCTCATGTTATAACGCACTCGCGTTCTATTTATAATGTTGTATATGTGCTTTTGGGAGGGATATATTTACTATTATTAATCTTTATACTTTATTATTTTTTAACTATACATTTCTTTTAGTAAATATAAGAAATTAGGGTGACTTTGCACCTTATGGAACTAGTCTCATAGCTCCATCAGTCAAGCTTTAGAAGATAGTTTTTCATATTCTTATTTGGTTAGTACATAGGTATTTTTCAGGATTTCAACATTCAACCTAAATATTTTAGGGTGTATATTCTACAATCGATATCTATTTTGGGAAAGAATATAGTCATTTTTTAGGATTTGGGGCTTTTGGATTGTTTGTGACATATGTAGGAGTGTTAAATGTGTAAAAATTGGAATTTACAAACCTCTCAATTCCCAAAGGTAGAGACAATTCATCAAATATACGGACTCATGAATTTTCCCATGAGCATGGAGTTGAATCCCTAATTTTGTCTTAGAATATGGTAGAATTATACTATGGACAAGGACATACTTTACAAGCTTAGGGAATGCATCTTTAAGAGGACCACTCGAGTGATCCTCACAATCAACAATACAAGGGAGTGACCTTGGTTCCCATGTTGGCATGTATATAATCCTTTGATCCTTATAATATAAATTAACAATAGTAAGGTGTGAGTAAGAAGATGATCTATCTAAGGACCCCGTAACTTATTCATTTGGTCAATAGAAGAATAAAACACAAATTGAAGAGTTAGAAGCTAAAAGAGTGCATCACATCGATATATTTATAACACTCAACAAAAGTTAGGGTAGGAGTAGGTGAAAATGTGCAAAATCTTCCACACATTCATTTACTTTCTATGGAGAAAGAAACTCAAGAATTTCATCAAGATTTATGATAAGTAAATTAGTTACATTCTCACCCTAGTGTAGGAGTAGGAAGGTTGATTCAAGTGCCACATACTTCATAAGCAATCAAATCTACATCAACATTAAGAGAAATTATTTTTAGATATCCTTTTGTGTTTTTGCCAAGAAACCCTTGAAATAATTTCATATATGGACAAGACACCAATGAAATAATTGTGTATTACAAAAAGGAATTTGGTGAAAGTGGTAAGAGGGTGTTGTCATGCAAAATGTATGGCATGAAAAATTGAAACTTTGAGCATGACAACTAAGCCCACAATTGAATATTTCACTTCTCGGTCACTGGTGCATCCTTCCTCTTACTAACCTGCCTTAGTACCACTCTCAACCTGGATCAAAAGAAATTGTTAACAAGTTTTTAAAGTTTGTTTCAATTTATAGGGATGATTGAATACAATGATGATTTATGAGTTCAGTGTGACTTGATGGAAGATAACTTCCTCCGGAGGCCTAAAAAGGCCATTCGAGCTAATCAAACACCCTCTGGGAGAGTTCAAGAAATATATTAAGCATCCGGAGGTGATGTTAGGGAATCTTGGAAGTGTTGGAGGAAATTTAGGAAGATTTAGGAAAGGTTTTCTCATTGAGGGGTAAGTGCACCAAGTTGGGGGCAAAAGGGGGTCTTAAGTGGACACTTTTTATTTTTCTGAAAAATAAAAATCTTCAACTTCTATGAGTTATTTGAAATAGTTACACTCAAAATTAGAAGATGTTATAAGAACATGAATCGTAGCATTTTGAGTCTAGTTTCTAAGCTACTATTTTTTTTGAAAATGGTTAAGTTTAAGTGGGCTAAAGAACTAAAATACCAACAAGTGCCCTTGTTTTTGTTAAATAACATAGTAGATAGTCGGTCGTTCTCCCCACCATTTTTTTAGCACTATTTAGTATTTTTTATAGATTTTTTTTTTAGCGAGTATTTTTAATGATTTTTCAAGTACAAAGATTATAAATTTTGAAAAATAATGAGCTCCAACTATGCCCCCTTAACTACTTCAAAAATATCAAAAATTAGTTTTTAATACGTATAGAATTAGTCCTAGTTTCATGATGTAAAACTTTTATTCAATTTTGATGAGTTGAAAAAAAGATACACGATGGAAGATAGACATTGATAAACTCAAAAAAATAGCTAAAAAAGGCATAGTTAGAAAATAAATAGTATGGAAACCTTATATTAGTCACAAAATTTGAAAAATCATATTTTTAAAAATAATAAAGTTTACTCGACCTCGTAGTCATATTTTTATTAAATTTTTTCATCATTTTAGTTTGATTTATTATGTCGAATTGTTATTTTACCATTTTTCTACAAAAACATGTTGTTTGTTGTATTTTAATGAGATCCATGCCTTAGGCTTGGGGATCTAAACCTAGAGGCATGCCTTGGAATAGGTAAAAATAAAAACACATACACCTTACGTTTTCTATATATTTCATGCACATCCAACGTCCTTTTCATCTCTTTCATGGGATTTTTGCCCCCTTCTCGTCTGCTTCCGCACATTATTGCTTGAAATTTGAGTAGTGGAGCTTGTCCCATACCCCACTATCTATATTTTGTAGTCATGGGCAATAAAAGATAACATAAGGACAAGAAGAAAGTAGAGAACAAGACATCCAAGCAATTTGAGAGATGATAATAAATAAAGTGAAGTGGATGCAAAAACTTCATGATGGGCAATGTACATATATTATATCAAATGTACCTAATCTTTTAGAATATGAGGATGAAATATATAATGAAAATGTAGAGAATAATGATTTTTCGATAATAGTGATAATGAATTGAATGATAATGTTGGTATGGATAAGGAAATTGATATGAACCCAAATGTTTAACCTTTACCCGAGAATATAAGTGTTGAACCTTTACCCGAGAATCTAAATGTTGAACCTTTACCTAAGAATCCAAATGTTAATCCTTAAATTTTCACGTAAACACTTGAATGAAGAAAGTAACCTTGCTTAATGAAGCTTCACCTCTAAGAACACATCCTTCCATTTTGAGAATAAAACCCATTCACTTAATTGAAATTGATGGAAACATTATAAAATTAATTCCTAACAAAATGTTTGAAAGAAATGCGAGAAAAAAAATATAGGGAATTTGGGATAATTACTTTGAGAATTTAAATGATACACAAAGATGTCAATTATTTATTACATTGATGAAATTAATTAAGCCAAGACCTAAAATGAATATCCTAGGGTTAAGAACATCTAATGTTGATGATCGAAATGTGTAAATTATTGAAAATATACATGAATCATACCAAATTTTAGGTGTCAACAGATGCACCAAAGATAGTAATGCTATGATGAGTGCACTTACTAATTGTATAGTAAGTGATAAAGTAGTTAATAAACACTTGATTATAAAAAACAATCAAAGCTTTGAAGCTAAACAAAAAACACTAATGAAAGAAGTAGGAGATGTAAAAGTCTTGAGTCACCAATAACATTGACTATTGGACATTCTTTGGTAGACTCCCACATAAATACAAGGACACATATGATATTCCAAAAGTATTAGTTGTAAAGTTTTGGAATGAGAACACAATGGTGTCACCGAATAAAAGATACTGATAAAAGAAGAATAGGTTCTCATAATTATGAATCACGTGAAAAACATTTCTTGGATATGACTTAAACAAAATTATTCTCTAATTTTAAGAATGAAAATATAGACATTAACATTAGACAAATATTTTTTTAAATGAACAAATCCTTTTATATGAAAATCAATCACTCACATAGCACATGTTGTTGTAGACATCATGTTGAATTTTTAATGCATTATGATGTTTTAGTCAAGTACGTTGTGTTTTTCATATTGATATCATGTTCAAGAGTGTGGATTAAATGTCCCACCAAAATATTAAAGAGAATTTATTCCTACGATATTTTGTTAAAGATCATATGGACAATGTTTTTATAACAAAACATGTTTAGATGGAATGTGCAACGTATGTGGTGGCTTGCCAAAATTGAAAAGTTGTATTGGTGAGGAGAGTAAAAATTCAATAGGAAATGAATTATTTGGTTTCAACAAGTAGAAATTTGTGGCATATCAATTAAAAGATGAAAAATAATCTAAGAGGTGTGAGCTTGTTACAGAAAAATTACATGTATAAAAATATATGGTCAAATTCAGAAAAGAAAATGTTTATGAGTATGCAAGGCACACACATAAAGCTCGATGGTTGTATTGAAAATTCAAGTTAAGTATGGACACATTCCCACTTGGTATTATTGTTTTAGTAGTTGAATTTACAGAGAATTACACATTGCAACTAAAAATTGAGGTTCAATCTCAATACTATAACTCGACGCAAGTTCCTATTTTTGTGCATATAACATTCATGCACTCTCCAAAAGCACTAAAAATATTGAAAAATATTAAGAGAGCATCATTTCTACATCAATGATGATCAAACACATTCTACAAAATATGTGTAATGGTGTTTCTAGTTGTTTGATGAGAACTTAATGAGAGGAACATTGTTTTCAATCAACATTACATTTTATTAGATAACTGCACATCATAATTCAAGAATACATAGATGGTTTATTAGCTAAGAAGGATGCACATATAAATAGTTGTACAACATATCTGGATTTTTACCAAGGTAGGAAATGGGAAAAGAGAGCATGATGGTACAAGATCATGTGTGAAAAGAGCCCTTACAAGAGAAGAGTTAAAGTTCAAAGACGGTGCTAAATTTACATGTACAAAAATCATTGTTGATTGGTGTGTCAAGAACATGGGCCATGAATCTCAAGAGAGTTCAAAGGTTCGTAGATATTTCTGGTTGATAGAGGAACAAAATTTGGCAAGCTATGAAGATTGTATGATAGTTATGGGATCAAGTGATATGCACTCATTCCATAGTTCAAAAGCAAGTTCTTCCACTATTTATACTAGGTACATGGCATGTTTTTGTATATCATGCATTGATTTTGTGTGGAATGAATGTGAATCATATCGGTGGGTGAATGAATGGACTTGTAGACCTCTAATTCCACTTCACACATATAAGGTTCCACGAGCTTTACAACTTACAAAGTGTCTTTAGATCATATGAGAATATCACCTGAATTTGACCAAGTCTTTGATTTAGTGCAACAAGGTACATATCTATGTCATGTTATAAATTATTAAATGATCAACTCTTAATGTATTTTAAATTTGACTTGAGTTTTAATTTTTGATGCGGGGAACATTTTTGTAGTTATTGTGACATAATTTAATGAAGAGGGAACATACTACTTCTTGTCTCGTTGTGAAGAGGGGAATTGTTTTTTACTTCAATAGTCATTAATGGTGAAGACCTTGAGTATCCCTTTGGTTCGGTGGTAGTCCTTGGATCTTGGCTTGACGATATCCTATCAAAAATCAAATACTTGGTTATTTGAAGAATATGAAGTACATAGAAAGATACCTCACTATTCACATTCGGTTCTTGCAACAAATATTCAATTGATCAAATATCAAGGTAGGCCATCAAACAAGAATCGGTGGAAGGTTCATGAATTAGATCATGAAGAAATTATTGCTACTATCAGGAGTAGAGTTGATCCTTGTGGTTTATTGGATTGAATTTGCAAAGGTATGTTCACTTAATATTAGATATACATCTACATGAATTTAATTTGAATATTTATTATAATGATTTTGTTTAAAATTTGAAGGTTTTAAAATTCTATTTAATTCTTACTAACATGTTTATTTAGGTTAGTGGTGCCAAAAAGATTCCACCATCACTTGGTTGACACTTTGTTAGTAGAGAATTTATTATTATCGAAGCTAAGAGAAGATAAGGGAAATTAAATATTATAAAGGAGGAATAAACATAAATTCTCATTTCACCTCCTATATTGTATGAAAAATATCTTCTTACAAAACGTTAGAAATTTCATCACATGCACACAACAACAAGACCAATTAGAATTTAATGAACACAAAGTATCAATAAACCCTTAGTCAAAAAGGCTCAAAACTCTTCTTCTTGTATTGATGCTCAAGTAGAAATTGTACATAGTATGAGAATGGAAGACATTGAGAATAGGGAAAAGTGGCTAACTCTTTTCACTCACAAGTGAGAAAAATCTCTCTCATGAACTTACAAGAATACAACTAGCTAGAAGAATTTTCAGAATTAGAACCCTTTGGAATGAAGAGCTCATTACAATTTATAGCAATCTGAATTGTCCTTTCACCTCCCTCACATGACTCTTCATTTCCATATTCCACTCATGACTTTCATTTTCCATGAATTAAGTATTTCTCTTATAATTTTGAGAAAATATTTTTACAAATTTAAAATAGGTCACTTAAGTGAATAGGATGAAATACAATGATGATGCATAATGAAGAATTAGAATGGAGAGAGAAAGAAGAGAGGGAAAGAGAGGAAGAGGGAAGGGATGGAGGGGAAAACACTCCTCATGATGAAATGCTTTGAATGCCTTGATGCAAGCCATGAAATTTGAGTGAGGATTTCTAGCCATTGGTGATCTTCTACACTGATGAAGATTGCTCCCTTGAATAACTTTGAATCATTTTCCCAATCTAGTGATGACCACAAACTCTATGATGCATGGACATCCTGGACCATAGAATGAGTGTTTAGAAAAAATTATTATGATGTTTACCACTACAAGCTTGAGATGAACACATACAATGCCCATGATGACCCTCCTTGAAACTTGGTTGATGAACCCTTTGACTCATTGAAATCATTTTGACCAATTCACTTTGGATCACTCGGTTCCTTAAGTGATGAAGATGAATTCACATGATGTGCCTTGTGATGCCTTGCTTTTGACTTTTGTAAACCATCGAAAAACCATTCACTCAAGATGATGCTTCGAGAAACTAGACCTCTGTGAATTTTTTCATTCCTCTTTTCAACTCATGAAACCATCTCATTATCCAAAAGGGAGTCCAAAAATTAGTAAGGTGAGTGAAAAAAAAGTCATATGCAATTTTCCACTCGAAATGAAAACTTTCTATTTTTAGAATATGAGCCCATGCTCTGCTATTTTGGGACATATCACTGTCTTGCTCAATTTCACCTTCTGAACCATCTACCATATTCCAACCTCTCTATTTTCCTGAGATATTGCTATTTTTAGCACATTTCTATTTTTAGTAGGTTGTTATTTGGGGACCTGCTATTTTGGGAAGAAGTCATTTTCTATCTTACTTTCCATTTTACCCCTTTTTGATTGTCTCTGAGTGATCAAACTTGTAATTAGTGGGACTCATCATTTATAGCATGTGAAGGAAGTATAACATATGTTATTTTTAGTAAGTGGTGAAAAAATGACCTCTTTTTGTGATGGGAACAATTTTTTTGGATTGGCTCTTCGTCATGAACTCGTGCTCCAATTTTCATCATGATTCACTTTCCAGAAAGCTCAAATGAAAAATGAAAATTTATGTCTAGTAAGAGCTTTGGGTATGGAGCTACAAGGTAGAATACTGATAAAAAATCAGTCCTTCATATCTCGAGAAACTGGAAACTTCATCGTGTAAAAACTAGTTTGAGAGAAACTAGATTTTTTGGAGACCCTTCCCTCTGAATTTTGGATGATTTCACCACTAGATCTTTGGGAATTTGAAAATTTTATTTCAAAAGAGGGAAGAATGATGATAAAAACAAATCCCTCCATATCCCTAAAAATAGGACTTCATGGCATGAAAACTAGTTCATGCAAAACTAGATTTTTCAATGATCATTCCCTCCAATTTTCGTGTGATTTTCACCCACTGGAACCCTGAGAAGTGGAGAGGTAGCTCGCTGATTTTTTCCACTACTATGTCATGGAAGCCATTAATGGAGCTTGAAATTTTAGGTCTTTTTTTTTCTCCATTCAAATGAAATCAACTCCATTGTGATAGGTTTTTTTCTTGTCTTCACGGTGAAAATTTTTCTTCAATTTTGAATCGGTTTGATGGGAAATTTGAACTTTTTCTTGTGAGGAAAGAAAGTGAAATTTTTTTTGTGAGAATTCCTTATTAAAAAAAGAGAGTTTTAATATGATTTTTTTTTAATGGCCTTGAAGAGAGAATAACTCAAAATATGGTTTTTTTTCAATCCATGTTTTGGTTTGGAAGATTTCTTGAATTTTGATTTCATGGCAATGGGATTTTAACTATTCTTCTTTTCGTTTTTTTTTTCTTCTTTCTTCTTATCTTGATGAAATATTCTTTTTGAGACCTATATATCACCATGGGGTAGAAGGATTTTCATTTTTTGGTGAATTTGGTTTGAGCATTTGGTCAATGGTGGAGTGGTGGTGAGAAGTTGCAGAGAAAGTATACAGAGCAAGTTGTGCATGGAGGAGTTAGATGTTAGAAGTTAGAAGTAGGAGAGTAAATATTTAAAATTTTAAAATTCATGAGAGAGAGAGGGTTGGGAAATTTTTTTTTCTAATTGAAATCCCTCACCTCAAAGGGACATGAGGGACATCAATTTTCCATGGTGAGAAAGAAGCTGATGACACATGGCATGATCGACGACGAGGGAGTGAGTGCTCCAAAATCAGCTTTAAAGCACTGAGGGGTTGGAAGCGGGTCACATGGGTGACCAAAAGTATCTCCTAGGGGATGGGAAAATTTTTCAAGGTTTTATGTCCCTGACCTATGAGGACATGAGGGACATCAAATTCCATGGTGGTCCTAGAGCGACACGTGGCGGAGATCCGACGACAGGGATTTGAGCTCCAAATTACACCTAAGGGGGGCTGAACTGCAATCCTGATGGTCGCATGGGGTTCCAGAGGTCACATGGGGGCTGGGAAAATTTTTCCAAGGTTGATGTCCCCTAACCTTGAGGGATTGGGGACACAAAAAATCCCACTAGGCTCTGGAGCTGACATGTGTCCTCCAAAATTTGGCTAAGTCCCGAACTCGCTCCAAGAGGACAAACTGATGACGATGATAACTTGAGCTCCGATGGAATTTTTTGGAAAAATTTTATATGATCCTAACTGGAAATGGCCTTTTGAATCCAATGGTGGGGGGTATCATGTCTTTGATTCTTCCATTTGATCCCTAAAAATGGATTTTTTTGATTTGGTACTCCACTTATGCCTGAGAAAAACTACCTACAGACCTAATGCACCAAAGTGTTGTGAAAAAAATATGATTTCACCATCTTGTAGGATTGGAATTATATTTTAGAGATTTTTTTTTTCTCCTAACTCCATCTAGAGCTCCTGGAATCACCTTCAAAGCTCAAGTGGTTGTTTTGGCCTGTGTACTGACTAGGCCTGTGAACCCTAATTTTGGTGAAACTACCCCAACTTCTCGAGCCCTTCCAAAATATTCTAAATCATTTCCATGATGTCCCAAGACCTTTGAATCACCTCCACATCATTTTTTCTCTTTTCTCTCCACTCCATGGGGTTCTCCCCTAGGAAGGCCAAGTGATAGCCCTTCCCACAACTGCCTGTAGCTTGCAATTTTTAATGAACTCCTAAAATCACCTAGGGGGAATGAATGAATTTCCTAAATCACCTAGGGGATGAGATAAAATTAATTGGGAGGTCACTTGGACTGGATGGATGGATAGACTTGGGGTGTCTTGGAATGATAGGACTTGAAAAAATTAACACAGGGGTATAGTTGTCATGCTTGGAAATTGTTAATTTCCTTGTTGCACATTTGCATGAAAAAAATGGCTCTAGCTTGGGGACATGACATGGATGAGTGTGAAAGAAGACATGACATGAAGAATCCATAAATCTCAAATTTCAACATTTCAAAAAAAATGACTAGTGCCTTATCCATTGGGCCCTGCAGAGTCATGTACAACTTAGAGAGAGAGAGAGAGAGAGAGAGAGAGAAGAGAAACACACACACACACACACAAAAAAGGAGAAAGGAAAACACACAACACACAACATAAAGGGAAACACACCATGGAAAGGAAATTATATACAAGGGGAGGGAAATTTATAGAGGTGGGAAAAGGATATACACATACCCAAAATGGGTTGAGAAAAGTACATGCCATCATGAAATAATGGATTGAAGTATGACCATTAAAGCACAAAAAAACTATTATTTGATCAAACCATGCTTTGGTGATGGCTTTGCATGGCTTGAGAAGAAGAAGGCTGACCATAATTCCATCTTGGTACTCATATTGCATAGAGAATGTTCTTGCATCCAATGAACACTTCATCACTTTCTCAAAACTCTTGTACCTTGATGCTTCCTCACTTTGACGTCCTGTGATCATGTGACACCATTCTTCCATGTCTTCAAGAGTGGGAAAATTTCTCCTATCATGAAAACATTCATCTCTTTGAATTTTGAAACTTCAAATTGTCTCTTATATCAGCAAAACACTTGGAAGGAGTGAGAAAAACTGATTTTCTTCCCATTCAAGAACTTCCCGAACATCCCGCTTTGTTTCTTTGAGCAAGTGTTTTAGACATGGAGGTTAAATCATTGAGCTAGAGATCTTCATCATCCTTGAGATATTGTTGCAGCATGGGAACATGTTCAAGGTGAATATGAGCTTGGAGGATGGTGAGTGTAGTCTGATTTTGGATCATTTGGAAAGAATCATGCATACTCCCGCTTTGTTGTCTAGAGAAATGGTTGCCAATATGCATTTGTTTGGAGTGCATCTTGATATCATTTTCAAAATTGCAGCTTTTGGTTTGGCCATATAAGCATTCTTCACCCTTCATTGGATTTTTCCATATGAACTCTTGTTTTTCATTGATGGACCATTCCAAAATGGTGGGAGAAAGTTGGTTTTGAATATACTCCCAACATTTTCTGCAGATTTTTTGCCATGTTTCAAACAACTTTCTTCAATGCAAATCAGCTCAATGTTTTCCATGTTATCTTCTTCCATGGTAGAGGTGTTGTCTTCAAAACTAGAGATGTCCAAAGGAGATTCATGAAATTTTCTTCTTTTGCACTCATGAACTTCTTCACATGATGTGGAAGAAAAAGACATGCTTTCATGTCCATTCTCATCAACCAAAGTATTAGAGAAGTCATCAAGCTTATCCAACTACTCCATCTCAACATCAAAAATTGGTGCATCAAAATAGGAAGCACAAATTGACTCATACATGTCTTGTATCTCCATGGCTGGGTTAAGAGTTCAAGATTGAGTTGAGGATCTTAAGATTTTTTTCTACAACCTTCAAGATATCTTATATGGATAGTTCTTTGAAATTTCCATAGGCTCATTTTTATCTTCATTAGAAGAATCTTCTTGTTGTGCCTCAGGAGAGATGGTTAAAAATATGATCCATATGGGCCCATGATTCATTTGAAACATCCTCATTCACCTCTTCCATGTTTTGCATTGCCAAAGATTCACTTTCTTGCAAACATGGGCATACTTGATTCATGACACCTACTGACAAGGAGAAGAGGTCCAAGCTTTGTGGGAAGGGCACTCCTTCAAGCTCAAAATCCATATCATCTTCTTCTTGGTAAGAAGTAGAGAACCATGTTGGGAAAAAGTATATGAGAAGAATTTTCAGCTACATCTTGACCATCCATTATTGAATCTTCTTTCTCAGGTGAAAGATGAAAGGCTATGTTTTCACTGTGATGATGATTCTCCCATTGAGTGAGTAGAGGTTGTGTTTAAATTGTTCATTCTCCTTGGATTTGAAAAGAGAGTGGGATTCTTCCATTTGATCATCCATGATTGCATCGAGAAGAGAGTTTGATTCTTTGACTTCCTCCATTTCTTCATGCAACATTTCTACATCACTTGAAGAATCAAAATAGGAGGGAAGATTATCTATGACCATCTTGAATTCATCATCTTGACCATGATGTTGGGTGAATTTCTTGCACTTCTTCACATCTCTCCATTTCATCATTAATTGAAAGATCAAAATTTGAAAAGAGATCATCCATGCTTACTTTGAATTGGTCATCTTCTTCATCATTGGTGGAGTCTTCAGAGAGCATTGGATCATCCATTATGCAAGCAAGGATCTTCCTTTATTGAATATATTATTCCCCCATGGGTTGTGACTCAAGCCAAATGGAATTGTTGAATGGTGATTCTATCTTTGTCTCTTCTACTTCTTCCTCCATGATGTTGCTTTGGATTTCATCGGGAGGTTCCATGACAAGATCTTCTTTAGAAGCATCCAAGAATATTTTGGGAATGAAAACCTCATAGTATGGGAAGAAATATGGGTCTTCTTCCATAGGGCACATCTCATCTTCTTCCTCCATTTGATGTGGAGCTTCAAGATGTTCATATCTTTCTTTGTAGAGCTAAAGCATACCTCCAAATTTCATCAAAGACTTTGGGGTTAGAATTTCCTTCTATTATGCTCTAAAGCCTTTCCACATATTCTCTTTTCAAAATATTCATTTCTTCATCACCGTATGTAATGAATTCATCTAGAGAATGGTGGAAGAAGGAAAATGTTCTCAATTTTGTAGTGAGTTATGTGAGATTGCAAAAATCTTCTTCAGTGGATCTTGCACCATCTTGTCTTTCATCATCTTCTTGAATGCTGATTTTATCTTCATCATGGAAGGCTCAAGGATAGGATTTTCTTTAGTGGCATTCAAGAACCTTTGGGTATGAAAACCCTATGGTATGAATGATCTTTCAGGATCTTCCTCTATAGGAAAACTCTCCTCTTCTTCTTCCTCGCTATGGGTTGTTCTTCAAGTTGCTCATTCATCTCTTGCAAGAATTTGGCATATTCTCAAACTTCACACCTTAGCTTATGTCTCCTTTGAATCCATTCTTCTTCATCGATGATAGGTTCTATTTCTTCTTTCCTTTTGTCAATACTAGTCTGGAACCATGGCTGATCAATGATCTTCTTTTTCGGGAAGACATCTTCTTCTTCTTCTTCTTCACTATCACTCATTGGTACTTCACTCCAATCTAGAAATTTCTTCATGATGTGGGAAAAAAATGTGACAGGGTTTGTTCCTTGATGGAGTCACCTTCAAAAAATGATTTTCCTTTGAAATCTGATTTTTTTTTTTTTGATTTTTTTTTTTCAATATTTGATTTTTTTTTGTATTTTTGGACCTTGTGGTCATATTTTGGGTGCAGATGTTGCTAAATCTCCCCATGGTGGGTGCCAAAAATTTTTGGTGAGAAAATTTTTTTGGGTGGAAAAACTTGTGGATTTCTTGCCAATGCTCTGGGAATCTAAGTCCCTCTACTTAAATAATCGGTGTAATTGCCATATATGCATGTGAGTAAAGGTGGATTTTCTGGTGGCCTTGTGGCTGGGGATCCAGGGGCACTCCATTGACCTATGAAAAGCTAGCAATATCTTGCTAGGGAAGACTTTTCTGAAGAGTGGGAAAGGGGAGTGAGAAAAGAGGTAGGAGAACTAATGTTGCAGGTAGAAAATCAGATTCCTACACACACTAGTTAGAAATTTCATCACATGCACTAAAATTAGGAAGAAACAATACTACAAACAACAACAAGACCAATTAGAATTTAATGAACACAAAGTATCAGTAAACCCCTTAGTCAAAAAAGGCTCAAAACTCTTCTTCTTGTATTGATGCTCAAGAAGAAATTGTACATAGTATGAGAATGGAAGACATTGAGAATAGGGAAAAGTGGCTAACTCTTTTCACTCACAAGTGAGAAAAATATCTCTCATGAACTTACAAGAATACAACCAGCTAGAAGAATTTTCAGAATTAGAACCCTTTGGAATGAAGAGCTCATTACAATTTATAGCAATCTTGAATTGTCCTTTCACCTCCCTCACATGACTCTTCATTTCCATATTCCACTTGTGACCTTTCATTTTCCATGAATTAAGTATTTCTCTTATAATTTTGAGAAAATAATTTTTACAAATTTAAAATAGGTCACTTAAGTGAATAGGATGAAATACAATGATGACACATAATGAAGAATTAGAATGGAGAGAGAAAGTAGAGAGGGAAAGAGAGGGAGAGGGAAGGGATGGAGGGGAAAACACTCCTGCATGATGATGAAATGCTTTGAATGCCTTGATGCAGCCATGAAATTTGAGTGAGGATTTCTACCACTGGTGATCTTCTACACTGATGAAGATTTCTCCTTGAATAACTTTGAATCATTTTCCCAATCTAGTGATGACCACAAACTCTATGATGCATGGACATCTGGACTATAGAATGAGTGTTTAGAAACATTTTATGATGTTTACCACTACAAGCTTGAGATGAACACATACAATTCCCATGATGACCCTCCTTGAAACTTGGTTGATGAACCCTTTGACTCATTGAAATCATTTTGACCAATTCACTTTGGATCACTTGGTTCCTTAAGTGATGAAGATGAATTCACATGATGTGCCTTGTGATGCCTTGCTTTGCTTTTGTAAACCATTACACTCAAGATGATGCTTCAAGACCTTTGTGAAGTTCTCATTCCTCCTTTTCAACTCATGAAACCATCTCATTATCCAAAAGGGAGTCCAAAAATAAGTAAGGTGAGTGAAAACAAAGTCATATGCAATTTTCACTCTCTCGAAATGAAAACTTTCTATTTTTAGAATATGAGCTGTGCTCTACTATTCTGGGGCATATCACCTGTCTTGCTCAATTTCACCTTCTAAACCATCTACCATATTCCAACCTCCTTTTCCTGAGATATTTCTATTTTTAGCACATTTCTATTTTTAGCAGGTTGTTATTTGGGGACCTGCTATTTTGGGAAGAAGTCATTTTTTGTCTTACTTTCCATTTTACCCCTTTTTTGATTGTCTTGAGTGATCAAACTTGTAATTCAGTGGGACTCATCATTTATAGCATGTGAGGAAGTATAACATATGTTATTTTTAGTAAGTGGTGAAAAAATGACCTTTTTTTGCGATGGGAACAACTTTTTTGGATTTGGCTCTTCGTCACGAACTCGTGCTCCAATTTTCATCATGATTCACTTTCCAGAAAGCTCAAAAATGAAAAATGAAAATTTATGTCTAGTAAGAGATTTGGGTATGGAGCTACTAGGGAAGAATAATGATAAAAAAATCAGTCCTTCATATCTCTTGAGAAACTGAAACTTCATCATGTGTAAAAACTAGTTTGAGAGAAACTAGATTTTTTGGAGACCCTTCCCTCTGAATTTTGGATGATTTCACCCACCGGATCTTTGGGAATTTGAAAATTTCTTCAAAGAGGGAAGAATTTTGATAAAAACACATCCCTCCATATCCCTAAAAATAGGGACTTCATGGCATGAAAACTAGTTCACGTGAAACTAGATTTTTCAATGATCATTCCCCTCCAATTTTTTGATTTGCATTGATTTCAGAGGTAGCTTTGGAACCCTGAGAAGTGGAGAGGTAGCTCGCTGATTTTTTCCACTACTATGTCATGGTGGCCATTAATGGAGCTTGAAATTTTAGGTTTAGTTTTTTTCTCCATTCATTGATGAAATCAACTCCATTGTGATAGGTTTTTTTTCTTCTTGGTCTTTGTTGGTGAAATTTTCTTCAATTCGATAACCGATTTGATGGGAAATCAACTTTTTTTCTTCGTGGAGCCAGGAAAGTGAAATTTTTCATCATGTGAATTCTTTACATGAGAGGAGAGTTTGAAAATGATTTTTAATGGCCTTCAAGAGAGAAGAACTCAAAAAAATATGGTTTTTCAATTCATGCACCGGTTTGGAAAGATTTTTGAATTTTGATTTCATGGCAATGGGGATTTTCATTGTTTTCTTCTTTTCTTCTTTTTTTTCTTCTTATCTTGATGAAATATTCTTTTGAGACCTATGTATCACCATGGGGTAGAGGATTTCATTTCTTTTTTTGGTGAAGCTAGTTTGAGATTTGGTAATGGTGGAGTGGTGGTGAGAAGGTTTTAGAGAAAGTATGGAGATATGGTTATGTGAGGAGTGTAAGAAGTTAAAAGAAGAATCAAGTAAATATTTAAAATTTTAAAATTTTGAGAGAGGATGGGAAATTTTTTGTCCCCTGAACATCCCTCACCTCAAAGGGACATGAGGGACATCAATTTCCATGGTGAGAAAGAAGTGACACGTGGCATCGATCCGACGACAAGGAGTGAGTGCTCCAAAATCAGCTTTAAAGCACTGAGGGGCTGGAAGCGGGTCACATGGGTGACCAAAAGTATCTCCTAGAGGGATGGGAACATTTTTCAAGGTTTTATGTCCCTAACCTATGAGGGACATGAGGGACATCAAATTCCATGGTGGTTCTAGAGATGACACATGGCAGAGATCTGACGTAGGGATTTGAGCTCCAAATTGCACCCAGGGGTTGAACTGGCAATCCTGATGGTTGCATGGGGTTCCAGAGGTCACATGGGGGCTGGGAAATTTTTCCAAGGTTGATTTCCCTGACCCTTAGGGGACGTTGGGGACATAAAATCCCCTGCCAGCTCCTAGAGTTGACACGTGTCCTCCCAAAATTTGGCTAAGTCCTAAACTTGCTCCAAGAGGACAACTTGTGACGATGATAACTTGAGCTCCGATGAATTTTTGGAAAAATTTTATATGATCCTGACTGGAAATGGCCTTTTGAATCCAATGGTGGGGTCTCATGTCTTTATTATTCCATTTGATCCTAAAAAATTGGATTTTTGATTTTGGTACTCATGTGTGCTTGAGAAAACTTCCTATAGACCTAATGCCAAAGTGTTGTGAAAAATATGATTTCACCATCATTGTAGGGATTGGAATTATATTTCTAGAGATGTTTTTTTTTTTCTCCTAACTCCATCCAGAGCTCTGGAATCACCTTCCAAAGCTCAATAGTTTTTTTGGCATGTGTACTGACTAGGCCTGTGAACCCTAATTTTGGTGAAATTGCCCCAACTTCTCCAAGCCCTTCCAAAAATATTCTTGAATCATTTCCATGATGTCCCAAGACCTTTTAATCATGAATCACCTAGGGGGATGAGAAAAATTATTAAGGGGAGGTCTACTTGGATTGGCTAGATACATGGGGTGTCTTGGAATGATAGGACTTGAAAAAATTAACACAGGGGTATAGTTGTCATGCTAAAAATTGTTAATTTCCTTGTTGCACATTGAGCTAGGACTGCCACCCAATGTAGACTAAAAATCACAGGACATCCACCCTTGTTGGGTGGCGAGTTAAAGGATTGCCACCTAGGTGGGGTGGCGGTTCTATAAGTTACGCTCTATAGAGAATGATAGTTATGTTAATGATAAGACCGAACCTCTGTTTCTTCAATTTCTTTCTTCATGTTGGCTGATCGATGAAGCGGTGTCATTTGGATCCCTATGGATCACACCTCCCCTTCTTATGAGGATTTTGGTCCCATAAAAGCTTAGTGGGGAGTAGATGAGGAAATAATTACCTCACTTGCTCCTTCAAATACCCCCTGGTCTTGCCTTGGTGTTTTTCCTTTCAATCCAACTCTGCCAAGACTCCTACGGGCCTCTCCTAGTCTCTCTAACTTTGTTGTAGCACTACATCCTCCTCTAATTCACCCCGTGACCCAAGACACGAGACTCAATGGAAGGTAGCAACTTCATTCCTTCATCTTCATCTAGCATGGATGGCTCATATAGGTGTAAGTTCTCACAGTTTACTACAGAGTACATCCTCATAAATGATGAAAGATCAAGTTGAAAGGAATTTTCACCAACCGATACAATATGGTGAAGGGTCCATATCGTAGTGGCTTGAGCCTTTGTGTTTGACCTCATAGTCTCCCCTTATCAAGTAAAGCAAAAATTTATCTCCAACATGAATCTTATGTTCTCTACTATGTTGATCGTGCCTAGCTTTGTACTTGGCTTGAGATTTCTCTAACTGTTCTTTAACTTTGAGATGGATTTGTCGGATCCTCTCAATGAATTTTTTTCTCTAGTCACCTTTGTGTCTTGTGTGTCCTCCTAATCATGTTGCCCAACTGCTATGTCCAAAGTGGATTCATAGGTAGATACCCCAAGCATGTCTAAAACATTGAATTTATAGTGGATGTGTGTACTTTGCTTGGTTATAGGAATGTTGAATATAGGCTAAGGACTCATCCCATGTCCTTGGGTAATTGTTGTTATGCTCTACGATCAACTGTACCAAAGTCCTATTTACCACCTTGTCTATCCACCTATATGTGGATGGAAGGCCATGCTCCTCTATAACTTGGTATGCATCTTGTCCCATAAAGTAGTCCAAAATTCCCAGAACCTAGAATCCCTGTTAGAAAGAATAGATGTTGGTTAACCAAAATGCACCCATACATTAGCAAAGAAAAGATCTATTGCATCATTTGTTTTTATTATCTTTTTACAAGCCATAAGAAAACACATCTTACTGAATCTATCAACAACAACATAGAGATAGTCATGGCCATGTTTAGACATAGGTAATCCTCCTCTAAAATCCATAGAAATGTCCTCCCATGGATGAGCAGTACTAGCAAAGGCATATACAAACCCTCCTTCCTAGTCTTAGGCTTGCTAGTACAAGAAAGTTTACATCGACATATAAATTTTGATACTTCTTCTTGCATATTAGGCCAATACATGTACCTTTACAAGTGGGCTAGGGTCGATGTATGTGCTTCCCTCATCAATAGAAGTATTTCTTCTTTACGCACATAAAGTTTCCCCATTGGTAGATCACCCAATCTTTGAGATAAAAATATTCGATCCCCATCCTTTCAGCCCCTTAGGACTGCAATGCTACTCGAAATGTCACCCCAAAGTCTCTTTCAAGGGCATATGCCTCCTCGTAAGCTTCCTTTGTGAAGGGATTGATCTGAGAGATAGTGGCCAAGCAAGAGAACTTCTCTTGTGTGGGCGGCCTAGACAACATGTATGCCACCAAATTTATACTACCCTTCTTGTATTTGATCACCAGATGGAACTGTTGAAGGAACCCCATCCATTTGTAGTACATTTCTGCTGAAATTTAGTGTACTTACAAATATTGGAGAGATTTGTGGTCATTGTGCACAATAGTTTCTTTACCCAATAAATAATGCTTCCATTTTTTAATTTTTTAACTAGTGTATAAATTTTCCTATCATATATTGAATATCCTTTAACTGTTGAAGTGAAAGTTTCAAAATGATAACATACATGTTTACCTCCTAAAGCAACATTGTGCCCATAGCGTAATCACTAACATATGTCTCTACTTAAAAGGGCTACTGAAAATTAGGAAGAGCAAGTACTTGACAATGACTAATCTTGTATTTTAATAACTCAAAGGATTTTTCTTGTTCCTTACCCTAATCAAAACTCTTACTCTTTAAGACCACTATGTGTAGAGGTGTTGCAATCGTGGAGAAGCTTGAAATAAACTTCCACATATATTGTACTACTCCCACAAAAATCCTAGTCTTTGTGGCTCCTATTGGTGAGTATTCCACCTTCTTTGGATTTACTAATAGATATCCTCCTCCAACCACATGCCCAAGATAGACACAAGTGACTATTTGGAAAATTAACCCTTCTTCATATTACAAAGTAGTTGTTTCTTCCGAAAACTTGCAAGACTTGCTGCGAATGAGTTAGATGTTCTTCCCATGTGGCACTAAAATCAAGATATCATCTAGATATACAATGACACATTAATCTATGAAATCATGCAATACATCATTAATCAATCTCATAAATGTAGTGGGTGCATTACATAAATCAAAAGGAAGCACTAACCATTCATACAAACCATGTTTTGTCTTGAAGGTAGTCTTCCATATATCCTCCTCCTTCATTCTAACTTGGTGATAACATGACTTGAGATCCAACTTCGTGAAGAATTTGGCATGCTGAAGCAGGTCCAAGAAATCATCTATGCGGGGAAGTGGATATCTATTCTTTATGGCGATCTTTTTTAAAGTGCGGTAGTCGATGCACATTCTCCAAGAACCATCCTTCTTTGGCATCAACATGATAGGTGAACCACATGGTGAGGTGCTCGGACGTATCAACCCTTAGTCTAGTAGTTCTTGGATTTGTTTCTTTACTTCAGTACTCTCCAACAAGGATTGCCTATACAACCCAATGTTTGGTAGAGGGGACTCTGGAAATAGCTGAATCTCATGCTCTACTTCCTGTTTTGGTGGTAACCCACTAGGAGCCTGAAAAACTTCCTGAAAAGACTGAATAATACTATCCAAATATTTTTTTCCATGGTTAAAAATATCTGAAACTTCTACCTAATCTCTTTTATCCTTTAATAAAAATAAACAAAACTGATTATGATTTGCTTGAATAAGTCATTTTCTTGATTAGCACTCACCATAATAACCCATGTCTTACGTTAGTATGCCCAATTGTTGTATCGGATCCCATCCTTGACCCATCTATATCAGTTTTCCCTTCTCATAAATATGGCATCCCTGATATACACGTAAGGACTCTCGAAAACAACATCAAAAACATCAACGGGAATAACCTCAGCTTCCAATACATCAATATACTAGGAACTTATCCCAAACTTAACTTTACATCTTTTTGTTACCTTAATTTCAACACCCTTCTTCACCCCACCCAAAGGATAAGGGTGTGGATGCTCGTAAGTCTCAAGACCAAGCTTCGTTACAAATTCTTCAGAAATCAAATTAGACTGAGAACCGGTATCAACCAAAGTATTTACCTTAATTCTCATGATCTAGATTTTGATCTTGAATAGTCTACTCATATCCTCTTCCTCGTTGTCCCTGTTGGTGGCCGTGCATCCAAGCCTTTCATCTACATCATAGTCATCTTTGATTTCCACCTCCTCTTCTTTATTTACAACTGTCATGGACTTCTTTGAGTCCTTGGTTCGGTTCTTTGGATGTAACTCCGGATGAAACTTTTAACATGTAGCGTGTCAAGTATGACCATTGATATCACATTCTTGCAAAAATTCTTGGGATCTTTACAAGTATTTATTGTAGTGGCAGCTTGTTTACATTTCCCTTTCCACTTAACTTTGTTACTTGTTTGCCCATGTTATTTATTTTGCTGATTTTTTGACTGCTTTTCCCTTGGCTTTGCTTCTCCTTGCTTCCTTTTGTCATCTATTTAGTATGCCTGCACACATGCCTTGTTGAGATATTTGGGCTTTGTGTAGATTAATTTTCTTCGAAGGTGAGTATGAAGTCCTCCCAAGTACTTGGTCAGAATATCCTCATCCTCCAAGTACATATTTAGTAACATGGCATGCCTCGAAACTCCATAGTATAGTCCTCGCACACTTTGACAACCGCCTTGTCTAAAATTCGCCATTTAATCATTTGATCAATCTTGTGGCCAATAGGATAGAAGTTAGCTCTAAGTAATTCTTTCCAAGATTTCACAATAGGACATTTTTATTTTCACAAGTTGTTAGATGGGTTTCCCACCAAACCATAGCATGTTCCTCAATTTTGAGACATGTAAAGGTGATCCTTTGTGCCTCAGTGACATTATGGACACTAAAGTAGACTTCTATCTGTTTTAACCATTTATCAAGCAACTATGCATCTACTTGTCCTTCAAATCTTTTAATTTCAACTTTCGTCTCAACTTTAAAAGGAGTATGATCAAATTTTACCTTTTCTCTTGCATTTGAAGTCTCTTCTTCACGCTCTTCCCCATAATATTCCTCATGGCGGCTCTCTTGCTATGCCAAACTTTTCGGCTAAGCCCTGGAACCACTGAGTCCATGGATTCTTGTTTAACATAAGTTATCTTCTACAAATTTTCAAGTTCTTCTTACCTTCTAAACATCCTATCCATCATGGTCTCTAGCATCTCAATTCTACGGACCAAGTTCTCTTCCTCCATTTATCCCCGAATTCTCTATTTTCACTTCCTTGTAGAAATATTTGGATGGAAAGGTAAAGCCTCTCCACCTTTAGATCTCATCACTTTCATACAAATCCAAGGATGAATACCATAGTCATTGATACTTGTTAGCTCTTATAAAAAAAGATCTCTAAACTCTATACTTTGGAATTATTCACATAATCACAATTAAAACATTGTTGTTCTACTTTCAATTAGAAAATGACAGAGATAACTAGTGAATGAATTTTTTTATGGTTAGAATCAATAATTTGCAGGAAAGGGAAGAATATAACTCATAAACACCAACAATTTTTATCCTGGAAACCTCCAGAGGAGTAATACCAGTTGGGAAGAGAAAATTCTCTTTCTTCCCACTTGTATTGGCCAATTCAATCAAGAAGTAAAAAATTTACAATAAGTCTAAAAGAGAAGTAGCTAATATCTCACACTTTTCCCAATTACTTGTTTTCTCTTCCTCAACACTCCTTTCTTCTACAAACACAACTCCAACACTAAGAATTTCTTGCTCACTTGCTTTCATGCTTCGATGATCCAATACTCTTCTTCCTACATGTATTTATAGCCCTTCTCATGTCCTCCCATGCACTAGAGGATGGGAAAGGTCATGGAGGAGAAGAGACATGGACAACCTTTCAAATTCTAGGACTATTCATTTTGAGTTTTATTTTCTATCCGAAAGAGCTAGGACCACCACCCAATGCGGACCAAAAGTCAAAGGACTATCGCCACTGGTGAGCGGTGGTTACAGAACCGACACCTGGTGGGGTGGTGGATCTGTTAATAATAAGACAAAACCTTTGTTTCTTCAATTTATTTCTACGTGTTGACTAATCTAATGAAGTAGAGTCATTTTGGATCCCTATGTATCAAAGATGGAGAAAGATGAGACAATATTTTGTAGAGGGTACCAATGTGGAAGTGTAGGATTAGATGAGACCTTTCAATGTGCCATGGTGACCGAGAAATCACATGGCAAACTTATACCATTTTTTTCTCTCATGGCTCTTAAGGCACTAACCCTAGATGAAGTAGTCCAGAAGCATTAGGATCATTAAGCACTAAAATTATGCCTCCCAAGCATTTAGTATGCCACCCCTATGTGTGTGCATAATCGGTTTGGTGGCATGAGTTTTTCGTTTGTAAAATATAGGAATGGAAATCTTTACACTGACTCAAACTGGACTATTTGGAGATTTTAGAAACAATAGGACACTGAGAGGACCAAACTGAGATGGAGAAAACCCAGATAGAATTTTGTAGAGGGTACCAATGCAGAGGTGTGGGATCAAATGAGACCTTTCAAGGTGCCATGGTGACCATGAAATCACCCGGAAAACTTGTACTATTTTTTTGTTCTTAGGGATCTTAAGGGACTATGCCTAGACAAAGTAGCCTGAAAGCACTAGGATCATTGGGCACGAACGTTGCCTATCTAAGTGTTTACCAAGCCATCTGATGTGTGTGTGAACTTGGTTCAGTGCCATGAGGTGAAGTTTGCAAAATATAACAATGGACAACCTTACACTGACTCAAACTAGACTATTTGGTGCTTTTACAAACAATAGAACAATGAGAGGAAAGAATTGAGATGCAAAAAAAAAAGACATGCTTTCATAGAGGGTACCAATGTAGAGGTGTAAGATAAAACAAGGCCTTTTAAGGGGACACAATGACCAAGAAATCACTTGGTGAACTTATCTCTTAGGGCTTTTAAGGGACTACGCCTAAAAAAAGTAGCATGGAAGCATTAGGATAATTGGGAACCAAAAAGACACCTCCCTAAGAATTTACCAAGCCACCCCGACATGTGTGCGTAGTCATTTCGGTGCCACGAGATGTCATTTGCAAAATATAACATCATCCAACCTTACACCGACTCTAACCGGACTATTTGGCGCTTTTGTAAACAATATGACAATGAGAAGACCAAATTGATATGGAGAAAACCAAGACATGATTTCATAGAGGGTACCAACATGGAGGTATAGGATCCAATGAAACCTTTCAAGGTTCCACGGTGACTGAGAAATCATCCCACTATTTTTTACCATTTTTTGTTCTCATGGCTCTTAGGGGACTATGCCTAGATGAAGTATCTTGGAAGCACCAAGATCATTGGTCACCAAAATAACATCTCCCAAGTGTTTATCAGGCCACCACAAAGCATGTGCATAATTGGTTTAGTGCCATGATCTACCATTTGCAAAAATATAGCAATGGACAACCTTACACTAATTCATACTTTGGACTATTTTGTGCTTTTGCAAACAATAGGTCAACGAGAGGACTGAATTCATATGGATAAAACCGAGATAGAATATTGTAAAGGGTACCAATGTGGAGTGTAGGATCTAATTATACCTTTCAAGGTGTCATAGTGAGATCGAGAAATCACCCAGCGAACTTATATAATTTTTTTCTCTCAGGGATCTTAAGGGACTACACCCGAACGAAGTAGCCTAGAAGCACCGGGACCATAGGAACCAAAATGAATCCTTCCAATTGTTTACTAGGCCATCCCAATGCATGTTCACAGTATGATTGGTTCCATGATATTGTTTACAAAATATTGCATCGGATAACATTACACCGACTCAAACCGAACTATTCAATACAATTACAAACAATATGAAAATGAGAGGACCAAATTGAGATGGAGAAAACCGAGATAGGATTTCATAGATGGTACTAATGTGGAGGTGTAGGATCTAACGATACCTTTCAAGGTGCCATGGTGACCGAGAAATCACTCGGTGAAATTATACCATTTTTATCTCTCAGTGCTCTTAAGGGATTACGCCCGGACGAAGTAGCCTAGAAGCACTGACACCATAAGGAACTAAAAATAAGCCTTCCCAAATATTAACCAATCAGTTACAAAAAATAAGACAATGAAAAGAACAAATTGAGATGTAGAAAATTAAGAAAGGATTTCATAGAGAGTACTAATGCGGAGGTGTAGGATCAAAGGAGACCTATCGAGGTGCAATGGTGATCAAGAAATCACCCGGTGAACTTATACCATTTTTTGTTGTCAAAGCTCTTAAGGGACTATGTTCGGAAGCACTTTCGGGACTATATGGAATTGAAAAAAATCCTTCCCAACCATTTACTGAGGCCATCTTGACGCTTGTACATAGTCTATTTGGTGCCACAAGATTCCATTTGTAAAATATTGCATCAAACAACCTTAGTGACTTAAACCGAACTATTCGATGCAATTACAAACAATAGGACATTGAGAGGACCAAATTGAGATAGGATTTCGTAGAGGGTACTAGTGAGGAGTTTTAGGATCTAACGATACCTCTCAAGGTGCCACGCTAATGGAGAAATCACAAGGTGAACTCAATGCTTCTTTTCTCTCATGGCTCTTAAGGGACTACGCCCGATCGACGTATTCCGGGAGCACTGGGGTCCTTGGGCACTAAAACGAAGACTTCCTAATCATTTACGAGGCCATCTGATGTGTATGCATAGTTCATTTGGCTACATGAGCTAACATTTAATAATCAATTGATAAATGTAAACTGTGTGCATGACTTTAATGTGTGTTCTCAGTTGAATAGTTAAGATCATTGTTGTAAGTGGAGTGTGTGCATGTATTGAGGAAGAGTTGTAGGTAAGGTGATTCCAACATAAGTGAAGGATTTACAAAGTAAGAATTGAACACTATCCCCCACTATAGAACCAAGGGTTTCTAGATACCCTGAACCAACATATGAGCGAGTAGAGGATTGTTTATTCAATCTATTGAGTTTGTTGTACAATTTTTATAGTAAGATAGGAGTCAAGAAGGAGTGGTGAATATCAACAACCTTGTATTAGAGCTTGAGTAAAAGCTAATGTTTACTTTGATTCTCATCACTCTCTCTCTCTCTCTCTCTCTCTCTCTCTCTCTCTCTCTCTCTCTCTCTCTCTCTCTCTCTCTCTCTCTAAGGAAGAACATTCAAAGAGAGTCATCACAATTTGATGCCTTTTATCTGCTGATATTTTGAAGGATGGAAATGCCAATTATAAAATAATAATTTGGTATAACCATTTTCTAAGCAAACCCTTCCCTGCGAGAAGCTATCACAAAGAAATGTTACCCAATACAAATATCTCCTTTTTTTCTATAGCTTGTGAAATATTTGGAGCTCCAAGAGTGTTGTAAATTGAGAATAACAAGTCTAATGATATTTTTGGTCAAATGGATTAGGATGCCAAGAAAATTTGATCATTTTTAACACTATTTTGAATAATTCTTTCAGTTGAAAGTTTTTGAAAACAAAGGTTTCATTCGAAGAAAAAAGATTGATATGTCTGGTGCTTGTGTAGCTAGCAATTTGACAGGATTTCGAGGTTCAATTTTATTTTCCAAGATGCATTAATCCAATGTTTGAGAATGTTTCTCTAGATGCAATGACATTCTGATTCAGACACTTGATGATTCCTAAATGTCCAATCCTACCACAGACCCCAATAGTCCTCAATCCTTGGATGTAGAGAGACACCAAGATAGCTAGAGAAAAAGGAAGCAATGCAATATTCATAAACTTATTAGGGATTTCAAGCTTTATCATATGGAAATGGACATTTTCATATTAAAAAATACACATTTTTTCATGTTGGGCCCTAAAATATTGGCTAAGTACCAAGAGGTGCGCGCACGGGACCTGTGAGAAGAAGGGTGCTTAGGGGAAAGTGCATAGGATAAAGGGGTTTAAGAAGGGTTTTAGTAAAACCAGGGTGCACGGGAGGTAGAACATGGGTTTAAAGGACTTAGCCATATTTGGCATTCTAGAGGCACTTGAGGAAAAGCGTGAGGACCCGAATAGGCATAAGTGGATAAGGTGCCAGCCTAGAGCCTTGGAGGCCAAGAAAAGGATATTCCACACATGGAATATTCCTAGAGACATCATTACAGAGAGTGGAAGGTTTGTAAAGGGATAAAAATTCACCTATGAAGGACCACATCAACACTTGGCACATGATCTCGTGCTTGAAGAAAACATGGCAAAGTGGGTAATGATATTATATAAAGGAATGCTTAGGCTAGAAACAGAGAGAGGTAGATTGATGTGTGTATGGAGAGGCATAAAAGAGAGGTGGGATATACATATGCATATATGGGTACCAGGAAGTAGAAGGCAGGGAAATGAACTACTAAAAAATGTTAGGTTGCACTAGGGTTTAGGATTCAGGGTACTAGAGAGCTATATAGAATGTCATTAAGCATTGACATTGATGTTAGGGTCTGTAAATGGGTTATAGTAAGAAGGGCATAGCCAGGAGCTCTGTTCAGAGCTTGTTGTATAGGTTGGACCTCTATCACTTACTATATATGGTCTGAGATGACCCTTTTGACTGTAATGTGGCTACCATAACTCTTTTAAATCAATATGTGTGTGTGTGTGTGTGTGTGTGTGTGTGTGTGTGTGTGTGTGTGTGTGTGTGTGTGTGTGTGTGTGTGTTCGTTATGGATATATTGTTTATGGGTGCAAACCCTTCTGATATTTAGCATGTTATATCTCAGATCTATTTTCCTATGGTTCATTTGGTGTTTATCTACCTCTCTCGATGCATGGTTTTGTGTGTGGATCTACTAGTTTTATGTTCTTCTTTACGATGCATGTATTTATATCTCTGTAAATAAACCCCCATTAATGGCATAATCTTCTCACAAAGCTCACATAAAAGAGGGGCTCGACACCCATGAGTGCCTTAGATGAGCACCCAATTCTTGCTTGGTGATAGGATGATGTGCTTGGGGTTAGAAAGAAGTATTAAGGGTAAAATAATGACTACATTTCATCCACCCATCTACCCATTACCTTCTTACCAAGTGGCTATGAGAATCCATTTTACAAATAACTAAAGCTTTATATATTGATGTAAGCATTGAAACGAATCTAATGAAACCACAAAGAATTTATAAATATTCAATAATATATCTTATTTATGAAACCACTCTAATGAAACAAAAACTATTTAATAAAATTCATTAATATATCTTATTTAATTTGAATTGAAACTTTGAACCTAGGTTTAGAAAATGTTCTCTAAACACATACACATTGATAAATTGAACAGATAATTACTAAGATTAGATAACTCTTTATATATGTTATATAAATATTGATTTACAAAGTTTCATGCATATTATACATCGAAAACGCTAGTAGTATGTACAACACCAATGAATGAAAAATATCCATGATGTATTGTATTCTTAAGTACACATCATATTAGTTTGGATATAATTATAATCTCATAAATGTAAGGTCTCATACAAAAATATTGAGTTCTAAATAGTATTAACATGCAAAATAAATATAAAAATGTGAATAGGTCATATAATATCAAGTCAATGCCATATAGATGTACATACAATGTCGAACATGCATACAAAATAAATGTCATAACACACACAAAATAAACACACACACACACACACACACACACACACACACACACACACACACACACACACACACACACACACACACACACACACACACACACACACACACACACACACACACACACACACACACATATTGTCATCAAATCCATCCCTCTCTTTTCCTTTCTCAAAGAAAGCCCTCCCTTAGATGTAGATAGAGATCGTGACATGATCTGGGATCCTCCATGGCCTAACTACAAGTCCTCTTACGCACAAAACTCAACGTAGTTGAACCTGTAAATGCAAACAATTTGCTTTTGTCAAAACTTAATGTACAAGTTTTAGACATGTATAAGACCATGCTAATGAAACTATTTACACCTCGGTCACGTTGAATCTACATCTCACGCTTAGTTGAGTCAATCATGGGGGGTGTCAAAATGATGAGCTCGAGGAGTATGTGCCCTCGAAGTAAGAATGGAAGGGGTTGAACCCTACATACACATAAGATTAGAAAATCAAACATCAAAGTTAGCTTATAACACTTTATTAACAATAATATTTTTGAATGTAGATCTAAACATTTACGCCAACTAAGTACATGTATGTGTAATGACAATATTTTAACTATTTTTTATCAATATACAACTTTTTTTTACCGCGCCACAGTTGTGAATCATATGAACATTGCTGATACCTGTGGTAGGTAACTCCTGCATATAAAAATGTAGTCACATTGATTAGCTACATGATGCTACAATGAATGAAATTATTAAAATAATTGAACATAATATGAATTAAATGAGCTATTTAACTAAAAACATAGTTTGTATACCTCGATGAGTTCTGCTTGAGATGAAATCGCAGCGAGAAAAACCTTTCTCTACTCCTTGCGAGAGATGGTGGTGTGTCTAGTGAGGTCATCAAATTTATCAAAAATATATCACGTCAAGTTAGCTAAGCATATATAATATATATACAAGAACATACATATATAGACATATATTTGGGTTCAAAAGTTATATATTTTACATATGTGAACATTTTACACAATTAACATTCTAAATTACCTTTGTGAATGTATGCATAGGCATGGTGCTTGTAATTTGTGGGATGATGACCTCCCCGCATGCTTTGTAATTTTAATGCATACATGTACATATGTATGTGGAATTTAATAAATTTGACCAATTTCAAATACTATTATTTTAAAAATTTAACATATATAAGTAAATTAAGCTCTCAAATATTTTAGTAACATGTAATAAAAATTCAACGATACTATAAAGGTGTCA
Source organism: Taxus wallichiana var. yunnanensis (assembly GCA_018340775.1). Classification (NCBI taxonomy): domain Eukaryota; kingdom Viridiplantae; phylum Streptophyta; class Pinopsida; order Cupressales; family Taxaceae; genus Taxus; species Taxus wallichiana. The sequence continues at coordinate 843,311,843 of CM031238.1, forward strand.
TCGATGTCTGGAATCCAAATGTATCACTCAAAAAAGTGTCTAGACATAGCCACATTATCATGTGTACCACCAATGAAAACTCCACCAACACCAGTCTACATGAAAGTATCATCCTCATTGGGTTGCAAACATATGCTACCACAAGACGTGAAAAGATGTGGCCTCATGCTACTACTTTGCTAGAGGAATAATATGTCTACCTCCACCGACATTTGTATCATAAATATCCCTCATATGTTAGAAAAGGGCATAAGAGAGCGCACTAAAGGGCATGTAATGGATCAATCTCTTTTGTCTCCTTCTACTGCTGCAAAGACAATCTCGGGATGAGGGGGATTTTGTGTGGGGAATCTATCATGGTGAATAGGTGCATGTTGTGTACTGGTTTGTCTGTGCGAGATACTTTTCCTTGGCCCGAAACTTGTGGTAATCAAAATAGTTCGAGAATATTTTTGACGATAAAATCACAATAGAGTTTCCTCAAAAGTATAGTGGAACCTCATTTTTATTGCAAGTGGAATATCAAATACCATCCACCATCAGTCCCAAAAAATTGTTTTTATTTGATCATTATTGCACCAGTGGATTAGAAATTGATTGCATGACAACGAAAGATGAAAATTGGTTATGGGGTCCGTGAATAATTCACATATGAGGTATTTTGTAATTTTTTTCTTCAAATATGCATATGATGATTTATTGGTGTAATATTTCCTACAATGCTCTCTATAAGATGTCCAAAATTCAATTTGACTCATTTCTACATCAACTTTGAGCTAACAATGTCTCCAATGTGTTTGCAAGTGAGGCATAATGGGGGTTTTTAGAATGGGGATACATCATTGTTTTAATTAGTTCCTCAATTTTAATCTTATGTTCCACTATATGATTTGCTAAATCCTCTTGACTACCTAGAGGATGTTTAACAATTATAGGATGGCTAGGAGGGTTGTGAGGATTTGCAAGGTTTTGTTGTGGTTGTGGTGGAACTGTAACAATAAAAAACATGTATTTAATTAAAATATACAATATAATTACCAAATTTCAATGTAATTCAGAGAAAACAATTTTCCCTACCTCTTCTCACTCTTCTCGTGGCACCATTGTTGATTCCACCTCAATCCAACCTTTGCGGTGATTTGCAGATGATCTTGGGAGCTAAATAGTTAAACATGAAACGTGATTTTCAATTTTTTTTCTGTAGAATTCATGTTTGGGGGAAATAGAAATGAGGAAGGGCTTCATTTTTTATTAATAGTTTTACATAATGTGTATGCATTCTAGTTTCGTGAATCACCAAACCAAAATAAACAAAACACGTATGATTTTTTACAAAACACGTATGCATTTTTCTTATTTTTGGATTTGTGTTCTCTTTTTGACCCCAGTTGGTGCACTTACCCAAGGATAATCTGCTAAACAACAAGTTTTCTAGGTGCAGGGAATAAACACTCTAATGGTGAAATTTGACTTCTCTGATAATTTTTGGTGCTACTTAAGGAGTTAAGAGGAAAACAAATAGGCACTGGAAATATATGAAAATCCTATACATGTTGGTAACATCTATTTTCTCTAAGAATTGAAGGTTTCATGAATAATTTCAAAATAGTGCAGCTGCCCCTTTCGGTTCCAGACAAAAATGGCCCTAAATTTGTAAGTTTTAGAGAGATGGTCACCACATGACGATAAGTGAACATTTATAAATGTTGATAAGTACCTCTTGGAATGGGTACTATCATAAATAGACTATTTTTTACCATGGGTGAGGATATCATGAGGATGGGGACAAATTTTTTGAGTTGAAAACACCTTCCTAACACCCCAGGTTGTGTTTTTGAGTGAAAAAACTTCTAACATGAAAACCTGGTAAAAAATGAGCTACCATGAGTTGAAATCATTTTTCTAAAACCGTAAGTGAGTACTTAAGTGTTTAGAAACATTGTTATGAGATATATATTGTGATGGGAACATGATACTTTCTTCTAATTACAAGGCAAGAGTGAGGATCAATCTCTTAATTTTCAAGGCCTCCATAATTAACCCTAGTGATCACAAATCAACTCCATGATGCTCAAACCATTTTCTGATTATATATCACTTAATGAAATAGGTATTCACCATGTAGATGGAAGGATTTCTCACTGAATGAGATTCTTGTCATGTGGACACCCATTGGACTGAAATAAGGTGGTTTTAGTGTCCTTCCTTGTTTAAAGTGTGATCACACTACAAGATTCAAATGATTGTTTAAGAAAACTACCAAGTGAGTGACATCAAGTGAAACTTAGAAGACTTCTCATTCTTACATACATGGTGATCTATATGAAGATCATCCTCTTAACCCTTCTCGCCTCCGAATTCTCCTCGAGATGGAATCAAATTCAAGATACTTATACTCATATTTGATCATGTGCCTTTCATTGAGATAGATGATTCCTTGATCCTTCACACATGATGGTATTTAATGTCTCAATAGATTGACTAGCACAACTTGGCTTATTACTTAAAGAGGTTTGAACATGATGATAGATTCAAGATATGATGATCCTCAACTTATTCCATGAGCTTTTTATTTCACCTTTGAACATGATGACACCATTGTTAACTTAACAATTCACTTCCCTAACCAAGATGTCACATGAGTGAAAACATGCTTATAGTATCTAGACACATCTTCACTCGATTAATCCTCATGGAAATAGTTTTCCTCCTCTATATGAAACGATTGATCCCTAAATGATAATTAAAGGAATTTTTGAGGGTGAGCTCCATCTTCTTGAACTCTAACTGCATTGAAGCACTATGAAATCCACTCCCTGAATTGCAAGATGTGAGCACATCGCCAAGTATTGATTAAGTGTTTAGAAAAAATCTCAAGAGATATGCACCATTTGTGAGCTCGAGATGACTACCATCACCACTCATGGTGATAGTTCCTTGATGAATTAAATTTCAATGATTTTCTTGATGTTTCAACTCCTTCACAGATCTCATGATTCTCCTAATTACACCTGTTGTCTAAGTGACTTTCTATTACACATTTTAATGCATATCGTTTTCCTATAAACTACTTTGGGAACTCCCAAAATATTTCATAGAAGAAAAAATTCACCATTGAATATCTCATTACCTACAACGTGAATACACAATGTTGAGCAGATGGATCTTGAATGGTATTTTCTTTCCTAAATTTTCCAAAATTACTTCAAACACCTTCAATTCTCTTCAAAATCACCTTAAGATGCTTTGAATTTCCTTGAACATTCTGAAGTTTTTCACCTTGCATGTATCCTTTCTCAAGGTGTCATTTTTTAACCCTTGTCATATAACTCAAACATTTGGGAACCAAAGCTCGATAAAAAAACATTGGTGCAATTGTCTTGAATGTTGTTTGTTTAAGTATGTTTGTTTGTGCTTGTTTCTTTGTTGGTCTGCTTGTTTACTTTATCGTATTACATTACATTATGTATGTTGCTTTGAGTCAGTCCTTGCATGCTCATATTAAATAAAAGGTTGCTTCATGGACCGATGGTTCATTGATCATGTAGAAAAATGATGGGACAAATATGTTCCTAAGCTAGCTAATATGCTTGTTATCTCCATGTGCGAGTTTCATTCTATATCACTTTCTGCCAATCATTTTCCACATCTTCACAATTCTACCAATGGCCAACTAGGTCAACTTGGAATCCCTTCCATCACTATCCATATTTCTTCCATAACACCTTAGGAAATAGGGATTATATTTATCCCCCTCCCCCTTGTTTCTTCCATCCGTTGAAATAAGAGATTCTTTTTCCAAACAATATAATTGAATACTAACCTACTGAGCCGTTTGATTCTTCTTTTTCATTCTCATTTTTGATATTCGATCGACCTCTTCTATCGCCCCATCAAAACTTGAGGGGGCATCCTTCATTCTACTAATTTTTCTTCCATTCCTTCAAAATTTACTTATATGTAATTTTCTACTATCTTTGAAGTGGCGTCGTTTGCATTACACCACACCAAATGAGGGGAAAATGTAGTCACCTAAATCGACTATGTATTTTTAATATTAAAATTGTACTAATTGTCCTCTTTCCCGTCATTTTCAATTATAATTATTGATTTGCCGCTAATTAACTAACATTACCCTCTATTTTAGTAAATTAGCAAAACTTCATTAATTAATTAGCCTTTCACTTATTCCGGATGCCAATTAATGACACTTCATTAGTTATAATCCTCCTCTTATAAATTAATTAACCATTATTAGTTAATTAAGATTTTTAACCTTGTATAAAATCAATAAACCTTCTTATTGATTAAATCCCCTTTTAAATCCTCTAAATCATACCTATTTCCTTATAAATCACCTCCAAATAGCTTTCTAAGCTTATCTTGGCCTATTAATTAATCCTAGTTGATTAATCAAATCATCTCCAAGTCCCATGAGTTACTAATAACTAATTAATCCACTCTAATCATGTTTATCCCTTTCTAATTCTACTTTATCTTTATCCCACATTCACTAGGATTGTAGCTTCTCCCAAATTGGAAAGCTATATATAGAACCTAGTATCCCCCTCTCAAACTTACACCACACTTTTATTAGTGTTATTATTAGCACATGATAAGAGAATTCTCCACCATTGAAGAAGCTTATTGATCTTGCACCCATTTATCCTCTCTTTGTAAAGAGTAGTAAAGGAAGATCCATACATGGCCATTAAGCCATATTGGTGAGATCCTTTCCTCTTCTTGGAGATAGCCATCCTTTGATCTCATTATAATCATAGGAGCAACTATAATCTAGAAAACATATCTAAATTAGCAAGGAATGGCTTAGTGTTTTCAAGTTTAATTTGGATGCATTAATTAGCTTTTATTCATGCATATCTTTATCATGATGTTTATGTTATATTAGATTTGTTATTGGAACTACTTGGTGTTATTTTATATTAATTAGCTTAGCTTCTTTAACACGAATACATTAGAGAGTCCATATGTCATTCGAATATTTTTGAACAACCTTAGGATCCTTGATTTCATATTAAAAAATCCCCATGTAGTTTCCATGACCCATGTCTTCATACAAGATTTGTGCCTTAGGGTCATCCATCTTCGAACAATATATTCAAATTTCTTTTTGGAATAAAAATTCATCTCCCCTTTAACTAGAATCAGTGTGTGAGACCTATCTATTTGGATTTCACGAACAAATTCTTGGCATAAATTTATACTCAAGAGCATACCATAAGATGGAGGTATGTCAACAACAAGAATAGTGGCCTTGACTCGTTTCTCAAGAAAAGTAGCAAAATCCACTTGAGCATCCTTTATCCTTCTAACTAGGGGCACCTCCTTGGTCTCCATCAAATAAAAGGAACACAAATTTTGAGTCAGGGTGAGACCAAGTGCATGAGCTAATTTTATGGGCATCACATTGTCTAATCCTTTAGAGTCAATAAAATAGTTCTTGAATTTAGGCCCGGCTATTAACAATGTCACATAAAAGGGCTGAATATTTTCAGAAGTAGAAAGTGTGGAAGACATTAAATTCGAGGAGGATGGAGGATGAGGGGTAGGAAGGATACCTTTATAAGATGTGGAAGATTGATTAGGCTTAACATTCACAAATTTTACCACTTAGCAAAAGGCCTCGGGGTCAATCGATAAAAATCAGCTTTAGAGATATGAATTTTTCTTTTCTTGATATGATCTATGTTATCAAAATATCCTAAAGATGACAGGGATTCTTGGTAAGAAACAATAGGGGATTTAGGTTTATTGGTTTTAGGATTAGAAGGTGTTTTTGACACAAGTGTTGGGTGTTTTTACTTTAGGCACTAAGGAAATAGGATTACTAGATGAAGAAATAGAACTTACTTTTTAACTACGGTAGGGATGGGTGTTCTCTTCTTAGAAACTCTTTGGGATAACAACCAAAGCTTCTTTATCTTTCTCTTTATTCTCAAGTTCCAAAACTTATTTCTTCTTGATCACTGCTCTCTAGTCTTGACAAAGCATAAGATTAACAATTCACATCAATAACTATGTCATCATAATCATCATCATCTACCTCCTCAAAGACAAGATAATTGATTTGAGAATCATCTACCTCTTCTTGGACCTCTTCAGATTCTTCTTCAAATTCTTCAATTTCTTTTGCTTCTACCTCATCATCAACTTCTTGTAACTCACATGCCACATTCAGGACCTTGGTGAGGATCTTTAATTACCAACCTTGGTTACGCAAGAGTAAATAATTCCTTAGATTAAAGTTTCTTCTTGGGATGTCCTTAAATGGAACATTCAGAAAAAGTTGTTTGTTAATGGAAATCATGTGATTAGCTAATGTTTGAACCATTTGGTTAGAATTTAATGAACCTGAAGTGGAAGCTTTAGCTTTAGGTGGTTCCTTTCTCAACTTATACGATATAATCAAGTCATCTTCTACGCTTATGGAAAAAAATTGATCTACATCTACAATGGCAAGTTGTGTTCTTCTTAGTGTATAGCTCACTTCCATAAATTGAGCATTGATAAAGAATCATTTCAGATTTTGTGGAGTAGGAAGAGCAATAACTGTAATATTGTTAGCTAGTTTGTTAAACTTAGAAACAAAGTCCCATATGGGCTCATAAAGGTAATTCTTCATTTGGGATTTTTGGGCCAGAAGTGCTTGAGAATCTTCCGCAGGCTTGAACCGTGCCTCAAAATTTTTAGAGTAGATATTTACCTTAGCTCATGTTCACCTAGGTACTTTATTTACCTTTATTATATTTATCCTCACCCACTTATGTGTGTGGATATTTCTTTTATCTTATTTAGATATTAAGAGATATTATCTAGTTATTAGGTATAGTTAATTCCTTGATCTATGGTATTGACTAGTTCTTTCACGATTGCTTCTTAGATTGTTATTCGTTGCATATATAAGCAAGGCTCATTCTCATTGTATATCATTGAGTTCCATAATAATATATGATATTGCTTCTCATTTGATTACAAAGGTTCATTGAAATCCTTATCCCCTAGTCATATGAGGGCTTAAATCTTGTGAGTTTCTTAACTCAAGCCCCTTTCATTTTATTTGTGTGGTGAAGGCAAGAGCATTTTATTTTGTTTTAGTGGCAACTAAAATAAATAGCAGAGCATAATATTGAAAAACTTGTATCTTTTGATCGATAACTCGGTTTTGAGTGCCGTTTTTACAAAAGTGCTTGTTTTTCCATGTTCTTTCCATTAGAAATATTTATTTTTAGAATTGAACTATAATTATAAAGTTCCATATTGTAATACACACTCATTATAAAGTGTCAAATATGGAGGAGTGTTGTAATCAATTGTGGACGCAATTTCGGTTGAGCCCAACATCCTAAACTTTTAGGAGTTACATTCTTGTATCTATCATGGATTTTGAGAATGATATGATTTTATCTAAAGTGTGTGGACTTCAAGAGGATATTGTAAAATTTGTGGAAGAAAATAGATCACTCAAGAAGTGAAATTCTCTTCTACAATCACTCATTCATGATAAGGATACACTAATACACTCCCTGCAGCAAACACTTGCTAGCCTACAACATCACCATCATATTGTGGAAAGTCATGTCCATGCTCCTAGTCCACTTGCAGTTGTTGCTCTTGTACCCACTGACATTGATCTGTCAATCTTTGATCTGTTACTTCTCTTGATGCTCCTAAGCCTATGAGGCTTGTTACTACATGCGCTTCCACATCTGTGCCTATTACAGTAACACGTGTTGTGTATCTTAATTCTGCTCATATGAATAGCTCTTTTGAGAAGTATACCACTGCATTTAGTTCTCGCATGCTCGGTTCTATGGGTTTCACTAACAAAGGTATTGGCTCACATTCACAGTGGTATTATTTCCCCTATTCCATATGTTAAGTGGAATTCTCACCATGAAATTAGTTTTCAAGTAGATACTTCATTAGGATCACACATCGACAGCTCCTATTTTTGTTCTCTCAAATCTTTTTGAGGATCATGAGCAACAAATGAGTTATGTACCTTCACTTAGGCTTTAGAAACTTGAGATTTTAGCTATCAAACATGATCAACCTGACACACACTCTAATGTTCCTTTACATGCACCCACTATGCATTTTACACCAAGTCATATACTGATCATATTCTTCATCCATCCATGTTGATTTGGGGTGGATATCTAATCACTCGTGGCGGCAACATACACATTCCTTGAGAGGACTCTACAGGTGTGGCTCTTCCACCATTCATCCTCTTGCTCCACTTTCAATACCTTCTACATTGTAATTCTTCTCTTTTTGAGCATTTTTCTTTAGAAAGTGTAGTGTATCTCTCTTGTTTGTTTAGAGATTTTAAATCTATATTTTTTTCACTTTTGGCATATTTTCTAAGTGTCACTTATGAGGGATCTATTATGGTGAAGTATAGTTTTATTTTGTCATTGTTTGAGTATTTGTTTTGACATATCATACAAATTTATAGCGTCATTCCACCCATTCAACAGTATGGGAGGGTGTGGTGTTGATCCTTCTTCTTTGGGTTTTGTGTCCTTAGCTTGTTACCTTGGATTTTCTTGGATCATGACGTTTTGAAGTTTGTGTCCTTGCCTTGTTGCTTTGATTATTGTTATTGGATCGTGGCACGCCTATTTGCAATAGTTGATTGAATTATGTTTGGTATTTTTTTGCACTTTCAACATCATTAGATGACAGTCTCCTTGTATGGAACTATTGGTGAAGCCCGGTATAATTTGTTTTTATTTTTGTAATCAAGCGGTGGATTCGGACCATAGTGCACACCAAACCTCTTGATATTATATGATTTTTGAGCTGAGATTTTTGCGATGCCTTGTAGCGGTTTTTACTCTCTTTATTTTGTTATTCTTGGTTTTGGGTAATTTGCATTGTCCCTTTTTCCCGGTTATTTTACATGAGTACCTCATCGAGGCCTAGTTGTTGGGACTCATACAGTGGACATGCCACTTCTATTTTTTCCCCTAGCTTCACTTGAGGGGGTGTTAGAGTAGGTATTTACCTTAGCTCATGTTCACCTAGATACTTTATTTACCTTTATTGTATTCATCCTCACCCACTTATGTGTATGGATATTTATTTTATCTTGTTTAGATATTAAGAGATGTTATCTAGTTGTTAGGTATAGTTATTTCCTTGATCTATTATTTCCTTGATCTAGTTGGTATTGACTAGTTCTTTAATGACTAGTTATTTCCTTTATTTATGGCTTGATCTATGACCTTGACTAGTTCTTAGATTTTTATTCCTTTCTGTATAAACAAGGCCAATTCTCATTGTATTTCATTGAGTTCCATAATAATATATGATATTACTTCTCATTTGTTTTGCAAAGTTTTATGTAAAGTTATTCTTGCAAATTTCTTTCATCTTATTGATCATGGTGTTTGATTAGCATCTATATTCTTGGATTGGTATGATATGGTTATCATTCCTTTTAAAACTAAGTTCTCATGGTATTCCAATTGGTGATAGTACCGAGAAGGAAGATGATATAACCATTCCACAACACTTTCTTGCAAAGTCTCAAAAAAATCTGAAAAAACATGTCCTAATGCTCGACACTAAGAATCCCACAGAAATAGTGAAGGTGTAATATGTTCATCTATATGATAATTGCCATCACCTCAAAAAATTGGAAAATTCTTTCGATTCCCCTTGGGAAAATCACGCGAAAGGTTTTGTAAGGGATAGGGGACCAACTTTCTGGCCCCAAGGCATTGGTGCAACCATTGTGGTAAAAAAACACAGTAAAGGGATAGGTGATGAGGCGAATATGTCTCGTTAATGTACTGATAAATGATCTTATTCTACTCTCATTTTATCAAGATGATTTGCATTTTGTGACTTTTTTATCTAATATAAGTTAGGATGTAAGCTGTCCATGTTTTGTTGATTGTATTTCTAACATTTAAAAACTCGTAATTCCTAACTAAGTACTTTAGAATTTCAGTTTTGTAATAAAACAGTCACAATTTATTGAAAGAATAAAGTGTGAAGCGGTCGGGATGTTTTTAGAAGCATTAGTTTCAATATGGCTCGGTTCAGGAACTTCCATCACTTAGTTCCAAAACTCCATCACTTAGTTTTGGAACTTTCGGACTTAGTTCCGGAACTCCTGCATGTAGCTCGAAACCCTCACAATTAGATCTGGAATGATTTCCTTTAGTTTCGGAACTTCTCTAAAGTTTTAGAACCGATGAAAATTTTTGTATTCCAACAACATCCAGTTATTTAGAAATAAATGATCCTTTCAATCAGGAGAAGATTGGAAGATTTCCTATTCTTCATACTCATTGATCCAGGGATAACTATCATACAGCAGTACATCCATCCATGATTCAATTCAACATCTATTTTAGGCACGATTCGGTTCTATCTAAATCAGTATGACAACTATGACTGTAAATACACATGTGGAAGAAGTATATATATATCCAAACCTATAGATAGATAGTAATAGAGAGATATATTTAACATAGATAAAGGCACAAAGAGATAGAAAGAGATAATACGTTTTGTAATGCAAAACATTTTATCAATAAAATATCCATTTCTGTTTTGAGAGTATATTAAGTTGTCAAATCATGTTTCAAGGTGGAGCAAGGGCCCACTCTTCCAAGAACCAAGATCTTCATTTTCTTTTTATTTATATTTCCAAAGAAAATAGTATAGATCTATTAATTCTATAAATGTTTTTGATTACTCAAGTTGAAATATGTCGTATACTTGTTCCTGCAGGTGTTCTAGATTAGATTCTTCTTTCTTTGCAATCAACTTTCAACATTCTCAAATTGTGTGTTTATTTACAAAGAAAGTGTGTTTATTTTTGTAACATGTGTTTACTTACAACAATCTATTCCATTCTACAAATGTGTGTTTATTTCCAGCAATTTATTTCTGCAGAGAGTGTTTACTTCCAACAAGTTTTCATAATTTGATTTCAATAAGGTTTTGGCCAAGAAATCCTCAAGACATTGAGAAAATCCCCCAAAAATATATATATAAAAAGAAAACAAATACCTACAGTCAATTACTAGACCACTAAGATCTCTTGTTGCATATAGCTTCGGACACCACCCCTGGTTTGAATATGACATCAATAAAGAGTTAATTAAATGAAGGAAATAACAACACCCATAATTTTTGGTGTCGTTGTTGGGAATACAATAGTTAGAATTGTCTAATTAGGTGTCAACAAGAGCAGCAATCATACATCTAGTAATTACAGGATCTTCCCTACGTCATCATAAAATTTATGAGTAGACCAAGAGACTCTAAGGGTCGATTCCTCCCAAAAATATCTAAATAAGAATCATCATCTTCTCAATCAAATAAGGAAGTTGATCAAGAATTAGAAGCACCATTTTCCCCTGTTAGGCACAAAGCAAAATTGTCACCTTTGGAATTCTTAGATCAATCACTAAAAGGAAGTAGAACCTTTAGAAAAAATATCATATCCCAAGACCCGTTTAGAGAAATTTTTGATTCACAATTGAGTAGTCAACCTCCTACTCCTAACTTTTCACCTTCCCAAAGCAAATTACATACCATATTGATTGGGAGAAAAGTCTATAAGGTACTATAGAAATGGCACGAGAAGTTGAAAGAGAACCTGATAGGACCTTCACTTATCCAATTCAATTGGATGATGATGATACACCTATGAAAAATATTTCACTGCACATTTACCCACATTTAGAGGGATGTCATCTAAAGACCCTGACAAATTTCTGTTTGAATTTAAATTATTGTGTCAAACTTATGATTACAAAATAGATAATCAAAAACTCAAGTTGTTTCCATCTACCCTAAAGGATGCAACAATGAGGTGGTTTATGGGATTAACATCTAATTATATTACCACTTGGGCACAAATGGAAGTTTCCTTCCTAGACAAGTATCAAGATTACTATAGAGGGAGGAATAGTTAGTAAGAATTTTTCAAAATCAAGGAGGATGAGAATATGGAATATTATTTAGACAGATTCCTCTTTGTGAGCAAAAGATGTGGATTTTTACTACAAGAAGAGTTAAGCAAAACCATTTTTCTTAAAGGTTTGGATGATGAATCAAGGGAGGAACTTGATCGATGGGAGGTGGAAATATTGATCAAATAAGAATGAATGATATTAAAGAAATTTTTAGAATCTATTCACGAATAAGGGGTGGACCTAATAAAGGAAAAAATAATTAAAAATTTACACCTAGATATGAACAAACTGGTGGATGAATTAGAAAATTTCAAAACAAACATTTTAGTTCAATTAACTTCCACCATGGATGGATTGCAAGCTAAAGAAAATGCTAAAACTAAACCATTAGCTATGTATTGTCCTAGATGCAGGAAGAAGCATGCAATAAGTGATTGTCCCTGGATAAGACATAAATGTGTCTTATTTGTGAATCTAGGGACCATGAGAGTAATGCATGTTCTCTTCTTCCATTTATTAAAAATCAGCTTAAACAAAGCAACATTCCATCCACATCAGAAGAAGTAAATTTTTTCCCAGAGATAACCTAGCCAAGGCGATTCATGCCAAGGTCATTTCCTAACCCCTAGATGATGCCATGGGTATCTCAGAAAGTGCCATGAAATTGGGGACAACCACCTTGGGCACCTCAACCAACATGGAATCCTTAGGATTGGGCAGGTCAATCTTGGTATGCCCAAGGACACCAACAACCATGGTCTAGTCAAGGAAACCCGAATGCTTGGTCACAACCTAGGTGGAGCCCTAATACTTATTTTCAAGGAAGGACATATCCCAATTAGAATCAACAAGCCATAATGGGTTCCCAACACAAAATTCACAAAATTAAAATGTTGTCTGCGAACCCAAGAAACAAACAAACAAATCCATCTACGAAGCAGAACCGAGAAAAATTAGTTGATCCGAATGCCATGGATTGTAAGGATATTCAAACTAGATCTGGAAAAATAATTAGTATTCCACCTATTATAATCACCGAGATGAGAAAAGAAAGCGAAACCCCTAGTACGGTTGTTCCCGGGAAGGATGAAAAATAAAGCGATAAGGAGCTAGATAGCAACACTACTCGAGACTCCATTTCCAGAGATATTAAAAAGAAGCCATAGAGACTAAGGAATTTGAGTTGGTACAGGAATTAAGGAAATTAAATGTTGAAATAACATTGTTACAAGCAATTAAGGACATTCCGAATCGAAAAAACTAATCAAAATGCTATGTTTGAAAAGTCCTGGAAGGAAGAAGCAGTACCCTAGGACTATTAAGGTAGATGGTAAACTTGATGATTTATTAGCAGGAAAAATTTTTCTTCCCAAATATGGAGATCCTGTAAGTCCTATTATTTATGTCTCTATAGGGAATAAAGATATACATAATATTTTGGTTGATTTGGGAGTGCCTTTAAATGTGATGATATTGAACACTTTGAAAACATTACCATTAATAGGTATACAACCTACTAACACCATATTACGGATGGCGAGATCAATTTGTAGCAAAACCGAGAAGGATCTATTGAAGATGTAATGATTATGGTGGAGTCATGGGAATATCTAGTTGATTTCCTTATACTTTGCACCACAAGGTAAAACACTTGGTTATCCCATTATTTTTGGTAGACCATGGTAAGCTACGATTGTTGATTTAATTGATTGTAGATCAGGGGATATGACTATCTTAAATGGTAAGAATTATAAGAAAAACTCCTTATATCCTTCTTTATGGCCTTCTATTGATAATCAAGAACAATTATGGGTTGATGCTCCTGATACTAATAAGAAAAAATGTCTTCTTTGGCCATGATCACATTGTAGGATCACGTACGCGAGGTAGAAGATATGATTAATCAACCATTGAATGAACACCAATTATCCTTGGAGCAATTGGGAATAGTTCCGGAACCTATGAACTTAGTTCTGGAACCTAGAGATTTAGTTAGGAACCACACCAAGCAATTCCCTATGACTGTACATAATTTCACTCTAGAGGAACAAGATTTCTCTTTGGGGGAGGAAGAATTGGTAGCTTCAGTTTCTAAGATATCAGGAAATGGTGAAGAATTTCTGGAAAGCAACAGTGACGAGGAGTTCAACCTACAACAAGATAAGTATCATAACTCTACCTACTGTCCTTTTTCCAATATTTTGTCTCAAGGAACTTTTGGAAATGTTGCTACATATCATATGTTGTTGCCACATGCATGTCCACTAAATACCTTAATGGAACCCTTTCAAAAAATTAGTTCATCACACGTTGGAACCAAACATGTTGAGATTGAGTCGGGTAAGATTTTGAACATAAATAGCTGGTTGAAGAATGATGAAGAAGCTAAATTGTTTGATGTTTTAAAAAATCATACTAGAGATTTTTCTTGGGAATACAAAGATACAAAAGGAATCTATCCAAGTATTTGCACTCATCACATCTATATCTTGAAGACATTAGACTAGCTAGGCAACCTCGAGAGAAGGATTAATCCGGCCTTAAGAGATATAGTCACTTGAAAGAACTTGAAAACTATTACAAGTAGGTTTTATCTACCCTATCTCGAGATAGTCGGTGGGTGTATCCTCTTATAATTGTTCCTAAAAAGAAAAGAAAATGGATAATTTTGTTGAATATAGGAAATAACCAAATCCACATTGAGAGATTATTTTCCCTTACCATTCATAGATCAAGTCCTAGACAACCTTGAAGGTAATCAAGTACATTTCCTTCTGGATGGATTTAGTAGATATAATCAAATCGAGTTGTTGTTGAGGATCGGGACAAAACTACCTTTACATGTCCATAGGGTACCTTTTCCTATAGGGTATTACCATTTGAATTATATAATGCTCTGTGCAACTTTCCAAAGAGTTGTATTAGCAATTGTTATCCCAAATTTGCTCCCCCAAAAATTTTGTCAAGACAACTCCTGCACATAAGGAAATTATGAAGGAAATGACTCAGACCCATGAGCTCACATTCCAAGATGAAAAATAGGTTACAGGTGGGCTTGGAAATGAAGGAGCAGTGTCATAGAGAAGCCAGGAGCAAGAAGGAAAAGAAGCGGTGAAGTTTCAAGGTCTTCGGGCTAAAAACATTAAGGAAAGAATCCAGAATCGACTAAGTATAGAAGAGCCACGTGTCCTAGCAGCGGTTCTCCAAGATGAATCCATAAAGGGAGGCTCAAACAAGCCCCGCATCTCCATGTGTCCTAGGTCAAAGTGGGTCGTCGGGGTTTTCTGATTTTTGTGTTTCGCAAAAAGGGGAAAAGGTAAATTACGGACCCACAAGCCTAATTTTTTCTCTAATCTAGTTGCCACGTGTCCCATATAAAAAAGGAAAGCCCAAACAATCACCAAACTTCCGTGTGGCCCTGGTAGGTGAAAATGGAGAAAAGTCTTCTAGGCCATTAACGCAGAATCCAATCTCTTCAACTACCATATCTGATTCGATTCAATCCGTTGGGAACCAAAAGTGACATATTGTGGGCAGATTTGCAGGAGGCATTGATATTCAGTGGTTGAACTTTCAAAGTGGGATTTAATGCATTTCTCATGGTGGTTGGAGAAGGATTCAAATTTTCCCTCTTCTCTCTCTTTTCTTTCTATATATATTGTAACACTTCTTGTTTGAGAGGCAAAGACATTTCTGGGCATAGATAAACTCTTCAAATTTGTTTCTTGATGCCATTTTTGAGTAGAAACCTTCTCCCACACCTTGAAAATGTATTTTTCCTTTATACCAGAAATGTAATGGTTTGTGTACCTTCTAGAGTAATAAAAACATGTTTTTGTTGTGTTCTTCAACCCTTTGCATCATTTTGTTGTTTCTTCATGCCTCTCCCTTCCAGATTTGTTTTTCAGTGCATGTATTTCACATTTACGATTACAGGATGTTGTATTTCATGGAGTTTAATGGTGAATTTGAAGATCTGGGCCGTGTCACTTCTATCTGACCTCCCTCATCTCCATTTTCTCTATTTCTTTCTCCCTCAGTAGAATATCTCGCTTCCTTTCTGGTGTATCACAATTTTAGTGTAGGCTCTGTTTTTTAAGTTTTTCTCTCTCATTGTCTCCTTGGACTATACGGAAATAAAAAAGCCACATTGAGAGATTATTTTCCCTTACCATTCATAGATCAACTCCTACACAACCTTGAAGGTAAGTAGTAATTTTCCTTCTGGATGGATTTAGTAGATATAATCAAATTAGAGTTGTTGTTGAGGATCGGGACAAAACTACCTTTACATGTCCATAGGGTACCTTTGCCTATATGGTATTACCATTTGGACTATATAATGCTCTAGAAACTTTCCAAAGAGTTGTATTAGCAATTGTTATCCCAAATTTGCTCCCAAAAAAATTGGTCAAGACAACTCCCGCACATAAGGAAATTATGAAGGAAATGAGTCGACCGTGAACTCACATTCCAAGATGAAAAATAGGTTACAAGTGGGCTTGGAAATGAAGGAGCAAAGTGTCATAGAGAAGCCAGGAGCAAGAAGGAAAAGAAGCGGTGAAGTTTCAAGGTCTTCGGGCTAAAAACTATTAAGGAAAGAATCCAAAATCGACTAAGTATGGAAGAGCCACATGTCCTAGCGGCGCTTCCGAGAGATGAATCCATAAAGGAGGCTCAAACACGCCCCACATCTCCACGTATCCTAGGTCAAAGTGGGTTGTCGGGGTTTTTTTATTTTTGTGTTTCGTAAAAAGGGGAAAAGATAAATTACGGACCCACAAGCCCGATTTTTCTCTAATCTGGCTGCCACGTGTCCCATATAAAAAAGGAAAGCCCAAACAATTACCGATCCACCGTGTGGCCTTGGTAGGTGAAAATGGTGAAAAGTCTTCTAGGACATTAACACGAATCCAATCTCTTCAACTACCGAGATCTGATTCGATTCAATCACTGGGAACCAAAAGTGACATATTGTGGGTGAATTTGAAAGAGGCATTGATATTCAAAGTGGTTGAACTTTCACAACGAGATTTAATGCATTTCTCATGGTGGTTGGAGCAGGATTCAAATTTTCCCTCTTCTCTCTCTTTTGTTTCTATATATCTTTGTAACACTTCTCGTTTGAGAGGCAAAGACATTCGGGCATAGATAAACTCTTTCAAATTTGTTTCTCGATGCCATTTTTGAGCAAACGAACCTTCTCCCACACCTTGAAAATGTATTTGTGCCTTTATACCAGAAATTTAATGGTTTGTGTACCTTCTAGAGTAATAAAAACATGTTTTTTTTGTGTTCTTCAACCCTTTACATCGTTTTGTTGTTTCTTCAAGCCTCTCCCTTCCAGATTTGTTTTTCGTGCATGTATTTCACATTTACAGTGCAAGATGTTCTGTTTCGTGGAGTTTAATGGTGAATTTGAAGATCGGGCTATGTCACTTCTATTTGACCTCCCTCATCTCTATTTTCTCTATTTCTTTCTCCCTCATGAGAATATCTTGCTTCATTTACTTGGTGTATCACAATTTTAGTGTAGGATCTATTTTTCAGCTTTCTCTCTCTCCTTGTCTCCTTGGACTATAGGGAAATAAACAAATCCACATTGAGAGATTATTTTCCCTTACCATTCATAAATCAACTCCTACACAACCTTGAAGGTAGTAGTACTTTTCCTTCCCGGATGGATTTAGTAGATATAATCATATCAAAGTTGTTGTTGAGGATCGAGAAAAAACTACCTTTACATGTCCATAGGGTACCTTGCCTATAGGGTATTACAATTTGGATTATGTAATGCTCGGAAACTTTCCAAAGAGTTGTATTAGCAATTGTTATCCCAAATTTGCTCCCCCAAAAAAATTGGTCAAGACAACTCCTGCACATAAGGAAATTATGAAGGAAATGAGTCAGACCCGTGAACTCACATTCCAAGATGAAAAATAGGTTACAAGTGGGCTTGGAAATGAAGGAGGAGTGTCATAGAGAAGCCAGGAGCAAGAAGGAAAAGAAGCGGTGAAGTTTCAAGGTCTTAAGGCTAAAACCTGTTAAGGAAAGAATCCATAATCGACTAAGTATGGAAGAGCCACGTGTCCTAGCGGCACTTCTCCAAGATGAATCCATAAAGGGAGGCTCAAACAAGCCCCACATCTCCACATGTCCTAGGTCAAAGTGGGTTGTCGGGGGTTTTCTGATTTTTGTGTTTCACAAAAATGGGGAAAAGGTAAATTACGGACCCACAAGCCTGATTTTTTCTCTAATCTGACTGCCACGTGTCCCATATAAAAAGGAAATCCCAAAAAATTGTCAGGCTGCCGCGTGGCCCTGGTAGGTGAAAATGGAGAAAAGTCTTCTAGGCCATTAACGTAGAATCCAATCTCTTCAACTACTAGATCTGATTCGATTCAATCCGCTAGGAACCAAAAGCGACATATTGTGGGTAGATTTGCAAGAGGCATTGATATTCAGTGGTTGAACTTTCAAAGCGGGATTTAATGCATTTCTCATGGTGGTTGGAGTAGGATTCAAATTTTCCCTCTTCTCTCTCTTTTCTTTCTATATATACTGTAACACTTCTCGTTTGAGAGGCAGAGACATTCTGGGCATAGAGAAACTTTGTCAAATTTGTTTCTCGACGCCATTTTTGAGCAATGAACCTTCTCCACACATTGAAAATGTATTTTTGCCTTTATACCAGAAATGTAATGGTTTGTGTACCTTCTAGAGTAATAAAAACATGGTTTTGTTGTGTTCTTCAACCCTTTGCATCGTTTTGTTGTTTCTTCATGCCTCTCCCTTCCGTATTTGTTTTTATGTGCATGTATTTCACATTTATAGTGCGGGATGTTGTGTTTCATGGAGTTTGATGGTGAATTTGAAGGTCTGGGCCATGTCACTTCTATCTGACCTCCCTCATCTCCATTTTCTCTGTTTCTTTCTCCCTCGATAGAATATCTCGACTTCCTTTACTAGTGTATCACGGTTTTAGTGCAAGCAGCTCTATTTTTTAGTTTTCTCTCTCTTTGTCTCCTTAGAAGTTAGATTAGGATTAGATTAGCTTCCTTCGCACTTTGGAATAGCTTGTGGCAAGTATTTTAGGAAAAGGAACCAACCTTCTCTATAGAGCTTCCCATTCACAAGGTCCCACACCTTGGGGAAGTTCAATGTTATGCAAATCACACCAAATGAGTCTACCTTAGAAAATCATATCCATAACTCATTTAGGGTGTTGTGATTTCACACTAACAATTTTGGCACAACTAGTGGGACAGGTATGAAGCACCTTACCACTTCACTTCATTAGGTTTGATGTGCTCTTGGTGAATATTTCAGCCTTTGGAGGCACTTTCAAGCACATCTGGCAACTCCATCTGGTCAACAACCCATCCTCTAAGTTGTAGACCTTCTTCCCATCCATTTCCACCCATTATTTCTTCCATCTCCTTCATCTTCTTCAATCCCATGAAGTTGTGCAATCATGACTTCTTTCCCACCATGGAATTCTCATTTGCAGCAACAGAACTATTTCCCTCCATCCCCACAGTTTCAAAATCCTCCTCCAAATCAGTTTTATAAGCCCCATTATCCTAAAAATGCATACAACCCACTTTTTTCTAACCAAAATGTTTATGAAGAACAATTTTATGCAGATGATGGTGGAAAATCCTTGGCCAAAGTTAATTTTGAGAGGCAGATGCAAAAGATTGAGATGGACATGATGCAGCTTAGAGTCAAGTGCTCCATAATGGTAGCTAAAGTTGGCTACAAGGCCCCTTGTCCATGGGTCGGCCTTGTACCAAGCTGGTTTAGCACCCAACACAAGCTGCACCTCATCACTGAGATGTTGCCCTAGATTACAGAGTGGGCGGAAGGAATGGAGGCTCAAAAATCTAGCGCACCTTCCATCCCTTCTATGTCCATCCTCCCATTTTCTTCCAAGTCCCCTCTGCCTAGTTGTACCATAAATGAACAACCCCCTACCAACGCGCCTTCCCTAACCAACGTCATCATGTTCGAAAACTGTAGGATAGTTGAATAATAGCGTGACTCATATGACTCTGATTAAAAGAGGAAATCATATGGGTGCCTATTCTAGATGAAAATCAGTTAGCTCTAGAGGGCAATATTCTGGAGGAGAAGTATACAGTTTCATAGGCAACAAGTGCAGAGCAAGCCACAGAAGAACCTTCAGTTCTTCCTCCCACTTCATCCCCTTCAAACTATAATGTCGAAGAAGAGTTTGAGATTTCAAACTTCATGTTTAAAGATGAGGGGAACCATGGTGAGAAAATTACAGATTTGAAGGACACCATGGAGGAGGTCAAACACATGCAACAGACAATGAGGAGGCAAATTATCTGTCTGACTTGGAGGATTGTCTTGATGGAGAGGATCCCGAGGAGATCACATCATTTTCTCCTCCATCATCCACCTTCCAAGAACATGAGTCTGCTGCCATGGAGGAGAACATCCAAGGAAAATAACCTGCATCTCACAATGGCCCTCAGGAACCAAGGTTGGAGGATCTTAATCTTCCATGTTCTTCTCAGGAGGAGGAAGGAAACAATGAAGACCCCATCTCTCCCACACCATCCACTCAAGAAGGTTCACAGAAGACTCCATTCTTGGAGTTGAAATTCAGAGTAACAGGCACATCCATCAGATTAGACCATGCCCAATTAGGTACTTGGCTTCATTAGAGCCAAGGGAGAAGCCAAAACTAGTCATGCCCACTCTAGGGCATGAGGATGAGCATAAAAGTACCAAGGATCATCTATAATACCTCTGGGAAACAAGTGAGAAGCTGATTTAAAAGGTATTAATTTTGTTTCTAGTTGATACTTTAATGGAGGGAGTAGAGAAACAATTTTTCGTTAGCCTTCCACTCCTAATAACAGCCATGTTCAGCTCTAAATCATTTGCATGGCTACCAATTTTGAGGAAAGGAAGTTATTTTTCACAACCAGTTGTAGGGTTTTTTTAGCTCACCTTTTCTCCTAGCTAGCATAAAGTAGGTAGGTTTGATTTCAGTAGAAGAAGTGCTTATGCACTCTCTGCATGTCTCATTTGAGGCATGTATTATTTGATCTTTGTATATAAGTTTTTTCTATTTTACTCCAAGGATGCATAAGGCCAAGATCTTCAATATTCATGGCAAGAAGACTCATAGCGGTCTATAATAGTTGCTAGCTCCAAAAGGGAACAAATCCAGAGCAACTTAAGTCATTTTAAAATAGTCCATTTCAGGGACAGGTGAAATCGGGTCAATACAATTTTCTACTCTCAGAAACTCCATTTTAAGATTTTCTTATGAAAATTGAGAGTGCCGACGCGCGGCGGATTCAGAGTCAAGAAGAGGTCAGTAAAGTGCAGAGAGTTAAGGAGTCCATTTTATAAGAAGGATCAGTGTTAGGCCATCATTCTTGACTCCATGCCTAATGGATGCTCCAAGGCCACTGGTCTCTTCATCTAGCAGGAAGATGTCCTCGTGAGTCGCCAAATTATTATCCCAAATTTTCCCCATGACAAATTTGGTCAAGACAACTCGATACATAAGGAAATTATGAAGGAAATGACTCAGACCCACGAGCTCACATTCCAGGATGACAAACAGGTTATAGGTGGGCTCGGAAATGAAGGATCAATGTTGCAGAGAAGCCAAGAGCAAGAAGGAAAAGAAGTGGTGAAGTTTCAAGGTCTTCGGGCTCAAAACCATTCAGGAAAGAATCCAGAATCAACTAAGTATGGAAGAGCCAACAGAGAGAGCCATGTGTCCTAGCGGTACTTCTCCAAGATGAATCCATAAAGGGAGGCTCAAACAAGCCCCACATCTCCATGTGTCCCAAGTCAAAGTGGGTCGAAATGTCTCGGGGTTTTTCGATTTTTGTGTTTCGCAAAAAGGGGAAAAGGTAAATTACGGACCCACAAGCCCAATTTTTGCTCTAATCTGGCTACCACATGTCCCATATAAAAAAGGAAAGCCCAAATGAGCATCAGGCTGTCGCATGGCCCTAGTAGGTGAAAATGGAGAAAAGTCTTCCAGGCCATTAACGTATAATCTAATGTCTTCAACTACCGAGATCGCTTTAATTCAATCCCTGGGGAACCGAAGTGACATATTGTGGGTGGATTTGTAGGAGGCATTGATATTTAGTGGTTGAACTTTCAAAGTAGGATTCGATGCATTTCTCATGGTGGTTGGAGTAGATTCGAATTTTCCCACTTCTCTCTCTTTTCTTTATATATATATATATTACAACACTTCTCATTTGAGAGGCAGAGATATTCGGGCATAGAGAAACTCTCGCCAAATTTGTTTCTCGACACCATTTTTGAGTAGCGAACCTTCTCCCATGCCTTGAAAATGTATTTGTGCCTTTATTCCAGAAATTTATTGGTATGTGCACCTTTTAGAGCAATAAAAACATGTTTTGTGGTGTTCTTCAACCCTTTACATCGTTTTGTTGTTTCTTTGTGCCTCTCCCTTCTAGATTTGTTTTTCTATGCATGTATTTCACATTTACAGGTGTAGGATGTTGTGTTTCATGGATTTTAATGGTGAATTTGAAGATTTGGGCTGTGTCACTGTCTAACCTCCCTCATCTCCATTTTCTCTGTTTCTTTCTCCCTCAATGAATATCTCGCTTCCTTTGCTGGTGTATCACCGTTTTAGTGTAGGCTCTATTTTTTCAATTTTCTCTCTCTCCTTGTCTCCTTGGAAGTTAGATTAGGATTAGATTAGCTTGCCTACACTAGAATAGCTTGTGGCAGGTAGTTTAGGAAGAGGAACCAACCTTCTCTAGAGAGCTTTCCCATTCGCAAGGTCCCACACCTTGGGGAAGTTCAATGTTATGCAAATCACACCAAATGAGTCTGCCTTAGAAAAGTAGATCCATAACTCATTTGGGGATGTAGTGTTTTCGCACTAACAACAATTTTTGTAGACCTAACAAATTACTATGTAGAGGTATACACAGATGATTTCACTTTGTACATGGAGATGCATTTGATGATGCTTTGAAGAATTTAGATAGAGTATTAACAAGATGTGAGCAACACCATCTGTCTCTTAGTCATGAGAAGTGTTTGATGATGGTTGATGAGGGGATTGTATTAGGACACCACATTTCAAAAAGAGGAATTCAGGTTGACCAAAAACAAAATTAGAATTATTTTAGACTTACCTATTCCTCAAACCCCCACAGATATCAAGTCATTTTTAGGGCATGTTGGATACTATAGGTGCTTTATCAAGGATTTTAGTAAAATTACTGCCCCCATGTTTAATTTTCTTACCAAGGACTGTGAATTTCTTTGGGATGAAAGATGTCAACATGATTTTGAGGAAATCAAAGAAAAATTAATCACTACCCCAATATTGAGAGGACCTAATTGGGAAAAACCTTTTCACATTCAAATAGATGCCTCAAATAACTCCATTGGTGTAGTTTTGGGATAGAAAGATGAAGAAGGGAATATGTATGATATTTATTACCTCAGTAAAAATATTACTCCCACTAAAAGAAAGTACACTACCACTGAAAAAGAATTTCTTTATGTGATCTATGCAATTATTAAATTTAGACATTATATCACACGGTACAAAAATATTGTACATACAGATCGCTCAACAATTAGGTACTTAAAGAACAAACCAAGTAGTTTGAGGTAGTATAATTAGATGGTTATTACTTTTACAAGAATTTGATATTACCATAGTAGATAATCCATGGAAATCTAATTTGGTAGTTGATTTCTTGTCAAGATTGATCACTACAGTGGAGCAAGATCCACTTAAGGACAACTTTCCAAATGAACAATTGTTTGTTATTTCAGCTGATACATCATGGTTTGCTGTTATGAAAAATTATCTTACAACAAGGAATTTTATTCCTTCTTTCACTAAGAAACAAATGAAAAAGTTGATCAAAACCAATGCAAAATTTAAATGGTTAAATGGAATGTTGTTTAAATGTGGTCCTGATTTGGTTTTACATAGGTGTGTGAGAGAAGATGAAATATTTGACATACTCAGGGCATGTCATGATGAACCAAGTGGAGGCACTTTTTAGTTAAAATAACAGACTCACAAGATACCTTGCATTGGCTATTATTGGTTGTCTCTGTACAATAATGTGAAGAGATATATCAAGTGGTGTGATCCCTATCAAAGGATGGGACAACCAACTTTTATCCATTGAAATGTCTCTGTAACATCAAGTGATGATTGAACCATTTGAAAGATGGGGATTGGATTTTGTTGGTCCCTTTAGTCCTCCTTCATAATAAAATGAGTACATTCTTGTGTATACTGATTATGTGAAAAAGTGGGTAGAAGTGCAAGCTTTAACAAATGCCACTGAAGAAGCAGTTGTTGATTTCCTTTGGCATGAATTATGGTAAATTTTGGAGCACCAAGAAGTATATTTTCATATCGGGGCCATAATTCATGTCTAATATGATTCAAGCCTTCACAATTCATTATCAGATCAATCATAGGAATTCATCTCCCTATCACCCACAAGTAAATGGACAAGCTAAAGTAACAAATAAAGAATTGGAAAACATCCTTACCAAAACAGTTGAATCAGGCATAAGAGATTAGGAAAAGAGACTACCTAAAGCTGTCTAGGCCTATAATACAACTTGGAAGACTACAACAGGATTTTCACCATATGAGTTAGTCTATGGGAAAAATCCCTTGTTACCTATTGAATTTGAACTGCAAACATTGAGGACAACAACTAGAATAGGTATTGAGTTGGATGCAACACAAAAGGAGATAATTCTTCAACTCAATGAGTTGGATGAGTTAAGGATGGAAGCACTTCAGCAGATAGAGATAATCCAAGATCAAAGAAAGCAATGACATGACACACATATCAAGAAGAGGCAATTCAAGGTAGGAGATTGGGCATTATTGTTTGATTCTAAGTACCAACAATTCAAGGGCAAGTTGAGAACCAGATGGTTGGGACCCTATCAGATTGAGAAAATATTTGACAATGGTTCTATTCAGTTACTTCCCATTGATGGCAATAGAAGGACACTTTTGGTCAATGGACATAGGCTAAAACTTTATAGGAAGCCTCCTACTAAGGATGAATTCTTGAGGTAGATTGAAGCTAGATAAATAATTTGATCATATGGAAGAACCCAGTTCTTCCAAAATGATCAAATAATTAGATGGATAAATCTAGAATAAAGGAAAGAGAATGAGAACTAGTAAATGGAATTCCTTTCCCCAAAAAATAATTTAAAAATAAATAAAATAAAAGGGAAGGAATGAAAACCAGTAAATGGCGTTCTCTTCCCCAAAAAAATCTCTTAGAGATCAATTGAAAACCAACAATGGTAGTTGATCTCCTCAAATAAATGGCTAATCCAAAATAAAAGGAACTTCCTTGAAATTCTAGTTGTCTTTTCTAACCGTTTTCCTTTTTTGTTTCACTTTTAGGAATGATGAGTCATCATGATGGAGGGATCACATCATCAAGGATGGTAATTATGTCTTTAACTTATTAAAGGTTAGATTAAAAGTTCACATGTGTGATTGGATTTGATTTAAAAGTGGTATGATGAGTCATCTATTGTACATTATGATTAAAAGAGAGTAATCATGAGGGTGATGTCGGTGGAACAAAATTGGCAACATGTTTTTAACGATCTATCATTTGTGTGGAATAAAAAAAGTGAAGAAGCGATTTGCGAAAAACCTTGAGGAGGAGGAAGCAGAAGAATTAAATTTGCATTCTGTGGCTAAACACAGTAGGTTCCATAGCTAAGCACAGTAGTTCCACAGCTAAACCCATCCATTCCGTAGCTAAGCAAAGAGTTTTGTAGCTAATCCGAGCAGAGAAATAATTCAAAGGAGAATGAATCTAAATAGCCTCTTTACTATGGGGATTAAAAAGAAGTCAGAACTTGAGGATGATACCCAGCTTCTTACAGATGAAGAAGTGGCAGATGTCTTTGAACAGGTAGGGTGGTTGGAATTCTTGAAAAAGTTCTTGAAGTATAACGATGAATTGGTAAGATAATTTATTATAAATTTAGAACAATCCAAAACAAAGGTTATAAATATTATAATTCCTTTTTCGTGAAAAAATTAAGCAAATGTATCTGGTGTGCCAATTGTGCGTATCCTTTAAAAGAATTAGTTGAAACCTGCTACAAGAGGGAAAAAGCTACTTGTGATGGTCAATTTGGGTTGGTAGGAAGAGAATTCTGAAGATGCTCTTACATCTTAGATATGGAGCTACAAAACCAAAATATATAGTAAACCTTCCAGGGTTTCTTTTTGACTCCATTCATACAATGGCCCAGAGGTATTCCTAGGGTGTTGGAATAATAAGACATCATGGGTTAGTTCATTTGGTGTGCCAACACCATTTTCTTGCAAAGAAAAACAAAGAAGAAATATGGGAGAAATTTCTTAACAAATTTAAGCAAAACCCTGATATTATCAGGAGAGTAATATCAACTCCTTTTTCTCCTACAACTAATTTGGAAATTGGTGCCCCTATAGAGGAAAATAAGGAAATAGGTGGGGAGACTATACCAAAAAGGAGAAGATCTGGAAGAAGAATTAAAACTGCAAAACCTATTGTACCTTTAAAAGAAACTCCTTCCTCTGCAGCAGCTACAGGAGAGCTAATATTTGTCTTTGATAATGACAGTTCACCTAGGCAAGAGAAAGAAGTGAAAATTAGAAGAAGCTCTAGGAGGAAACCTACTTCTGAACATACTAAAGCTCCTCAAAGAAGAATAATTCATAAGAGGTCTAGAGAAATTCCAAAGGAGATGAAAGAACATGACAAGTTGGAAAAAGAAGTTGTTGATATTTTGGGCAGCATGGCCATGACTCCTCCTGGACCAAGCCAAACTGAGATGGAAAAAGAAGATGAGAGATTTGAGGAACATGTTTTTCAAGAGTTGGGTGATTTGACAACACTATCACATGAAGAAGAAGAGTTGGCATCGTGGAGATGGAAAGGGAAATTTCCTTTAGTAGAAGAGGAATGCTTAACCCCTAAAGAACTTTCAGAGAAAGAAGAGAAACAATAGGTTAGACAGGACTTTGTTCTTATCCAGAGTAGAACTCATTATCAAAGAAAAGGATGAGGAGTTAAACTTCCTCAAACTCAAGTTGGAACAAAGAGAGATGCTCATTGGGGAACTAACAACTCAGCTCATAGACAGGACTGAGGAATTAACAAGAGTTAAACGGTAGATGATGGAGAAAGAGGAAGAATGTAAAATTTCCAGAAGATAGAGTACTATGTCAATAGTCTCTACACAGACTAAATTAACTTATTGGCCACTCAAGAAGTTATGGGATGATACTTGTAGGGAACTCAGTGAAATCAAAACATCCAATGAGGATTTGAGAAGCAAGATGGAAGACAAAAAGAAAGCAAGAAAGGAATGGGAAGAAAAGTTTTACAAAGAAGAGGGAGACAAATTTAAATGTCTTGTAAAAATACAAATGGTTTACATAATGAGTGAAAAATTTCTTGCATGCAAGAGACCTTCTCCTACATCTAGCGTGTTTCTAGGAGAACAATTCATTCATTGATAACTATCAAGAATTACATGTGGCCTTCCACATGAAATAAAAGATGAATATGAGTTCATGACAACCTATTCTTCAACAAAGGCAAGAGCGAAAAAGATTCTCGCCAATTCTATCTCTATAATCTTATGCTAGAAAAGAACACATGCTTCATGATCAATTTGTATGTGGGAGAAAGCCAACTTAATGCATTTATTTATGTTCTTCAAAATCAGATTGCATGGAAGGAAAGGGATTTTGAGAATCTATTGAAAGCTAGCTCATCTGGTCTCTACAT
The DNA here is from genome assembly GCA_018340775.1 of Taxus wallichiana var. yunnanensis. Taxonomy (NCBI): domain Eukaryota; kingdom Viridiplantae; phylum Streptophyta; class Pinopsida; order Cupressales; family Taxaceae; genus Taxus; species Taxus wallichiana. The sequence continues at coordinate 843,339,657 of CM031238.1, forward strand.
GAGGGCTCATTATGGTAAACCATCTACTTTCATTAAACATTTTAGAACCCATGCCTTTGATAGACAGTTCAAGACACATTATCTTGCCAGTTTACAGAAAAGTATTGATGCCTTCACTTTTTATGAGGTGGAAAATTTTGAGGAGATTTATGATCGATGTTTGAAAAGATGATAGCTTCTTACAGTTGCCTTGAGGAGAAGGGAAGTAATATCTCCCACAAATCTGATCTAGAGTTTGGAAAGAGAAAATGCTTTATGCACACTAATCCCTCATATCAATGAAAAGCACAGGAGCATATGGATGGGAATGAGAAAAAGGCCTCCCCTTCTTCTTGCTCCCATGTCTCCATGGAAAAACTGAGAACCTCAAGATCCCACTCAATTTGAGGAATGGAAGAGGAAAGTAGAAATAGGATCAGGGTATAGTGTTTATGAACTAAAACAGTAGGATATTGAGTTTTAACCATTTGACTGAGTAGTCAATTGGAATGCAGAATACACAACCCAAGGTTTGAAGAATAAAGTTTGTAAAAGGACTTACAAACAAGTAAGTATGGGGGAAATGATGAGGCCAGAATATGTCTTGTTAATGTATAATAAATGATCTTATTTTACTCTCCTTTTTATCAAGATTGATTGCATTTTGTGACTTTTGTTTGATCTAATATAAGTTAGGATGTAATTTTCCATATTTTGTTGATTGTAGTTCTAATGTTTAAAAACTCTGTAATTCCTAACTAAGTGCTTTGGAAATTCAGTTTTGTAATAAAATAGGTCACAATCAGTCGAAAGAACAAAGTATGAAGCAGTCAACATGTTTTTGGAAGCATTGGTTTCAATACGACTTAGTTCTGGAACTTCCAAACTTAGTTCCGGAACTCCATTATGTAGTTATGAGCTCTATCACTTAGTTTCGGAACTTTCAGACTTAGTTTCAGAACTCCATCACTTAGTTCCAGAACTTTTAGACTTAGTTCGGAACTCTTGCATGTAGCTCTGGAACCCTCATAGTTAGATCTGGAATGATTTCCTTTAGTTCTAGAACTTCTCTAAAGTTTTGGAACCGATGATAATTTATTTATTCCAACAACATCCGGTGATTTAGAAATCAATGATCCTTTCAATTAGGAGCAGATTAGAATATTTTTATTCTTCATACTCGTAGATCAAGGATAACTATCATACAACAAAGTATGTCCAGCCATGATCCAATTCAACATCTATTTTGGGCACGATTCGGTTCTATCTAAATTAGTATGATAACTATGGTTGTAAATACACATGTGGAAGAAGTATATATATGCAAACCTATAGATAGATAGTAATAGAGAGATATATGTATACATAGATAAAGGCACAAAGAGATAGAAAGAGATAATACGTTTTTGTAATGCAGAACATTTTATCAATAAAATATCCATTTCTGTTTTGAGAGTATATTAAGTTGTTGAATCATGTTTCAAGGTGGAGCAAGGCCCACTCTTCCAAGAACCAAGATCTTCATTTTATTGTTATTTATATTTCCAAAGAAAATAGTATAGATCTATTAATTATGTTAATGTTTTTGATTACTCAAGTTGAAATATGACGTATACTTGTTCTGCGGGTTTTCTAGATTAGATTCTTTTTTTTCTTTGCAATCAACTTTCAACATTCTCAAATTGTGTGTTTATTTACAAAGCAAGTGTGTTTATTTACGTGTGTTTATTTAATCAATCTATTCCATTCTACAAATGTGTGTTTATTTCAAAGCAATTTATTTCTGCAGAGAGTGTTTACTTCCAACAAGTTTTCATAATTTGATTTTAATAAGGTTTTGGCCAATAAATCCTCAAGACATTGAGAAAATCCCCAAAAATATATATATAAAAAGAAAACAAATACCTACAGTCAATTACTAGACCACTAAGATCTCTTGTTGCATATATCTTCAGAGACCACCCCTATTTTGAATATGACACCAATAAAGAGTTAATTAAATGAAGGAAATAACAACACCCATCATTTTTGGTGTCGTTGTTGGGGAATACAATAGTTAGAATTGTCTAATTAGGTGTCAACAATAGAATCAATCATACATCAATCTATTCCATTCTACAAATGTGTGTTTATTTCAACAATTTATTTATGCAAAGAGTGTTTACTTCTAACAAGTTTTCATAATTTGATTTCAATAAGGTTTTGGCCAAGAAATCCTCAAGACATTAATAAAATCCCCAAAATATATATATCAAAAAAAAAACAAATACCTACAATCAATTACTAAACCACTAAGATATTTTCTTGCATATATCTTCGGACACCACCCCTTGTTTGAATATGGCATGGCATAAAGAGTTTATTAAATAAAGGGAATAATGACACCCATCAATAAGCAACAATTTAGTATAAACAAGAATTGAGTGGTAGCTCTTTCTTGTGAAGATGAACCAACCCTTCATTTGGTAGGAGGTGTGGTTTTTGACCTTTGATTTCTACCTCTTTTCTCTAGAGATAGTTGAAAGCCTTGTTGATGTTGCAACTAGAAAGCAGGATCTTTTATGCCTCAAGCTCTCTTTCCTCATGTGTATCTTCACTCAGCCAATGCGTACAAATTTCTTAATTTTTCCGATGATTCTGTGTGGGAATCATGATACTTGCCCCATGGTGGGTGCAAAAACTATTGGTTGGAAATTTGGTCATTAGAGACAATCAACAGTTTAGGGAAAACAGTCCCTCCTCTTTATGGGGAGGTTCCCTTATTTCACCAAAACTTGGAACTTTAAGTATTTACAAATATATAGGCTAATTAAATCTAAATGAGGATATTGGTGCATGTGAATGATTCCATATTCTCAATATAAAAGATAAATAAATAAATGGGGTTTTGAGGAAAAACAACAACTTATACGAGTAAGAAGAATGAGTTAGGGAAACAAATTTTAGGCTAACTCATCAATCAAGGATACAAGTACCCTCCTTGGTTATGCAAGATTACCCACTACTGTAAGGAGAGAAGGGAAGAAGAACACTTTCAAATACAAAGAATGCATATTTATATTTTACTAATGCATGCAAAAGAACTTAAGAACATGTGAGCCAATATATATGAAAACCCATATAATATGAAATGCAAATAGACACAAAGTTCATCACATCTCACTTCATGGATTGAACACAAAGTTTCATATTACACATATATCAAACTATCACATCTACAGATTGCAAGAAAAGGAAATAGGAAGAACACATATGAGAGAGAGAGAGAGAGAGAAGTCTTCTTTGTATTGATCAAAATTTTGTATTTTACATTCAAGAGCACCAATATCCAACCCCTTTACAAGTGAGAGAGAATCCTTATATAGGTTGAGGGGAGGATGTAACTACCTTTCTAACTAATTTTCTTTTAATTAAGTGTTAAACACTTAATTAATTAATTACATAAGTTGGATTTATTTTACAATTTTATTTTCAAAATAATAAAGCCAACCTCAAAACATAACAATTAGTCACAACATCAAAAATTTCCATGCACTTGGGGACTATGGTGTTTGTCATATAGACGCGCCAACCAGATTCCAAAGGAATACTCCATCTCTTTGGAAACACCTACATTTTTGATATTCCTGTGGTAACTTTAACAACTACATTATGCATCTCGTAGATAGTTCTTCCATCTTATCCTTGTTGACTGATTCCTCTTTGAAAATATCATCCTTGATCAATGATTTAAACCTTGCTTTAACTTGATCAATTGGATTCCTCTCTAGATAATTGTCCTTGTAGAAATGAAAATGGAGTGCTTACAAATCATTAAAAATATTTATGCTTTCAATGACTCTCCTTTTTACACCATGTTTCTCAGTTCAACTGCAACTTCCTCTAACACTTTGATTCTCCATTCAACACTATATGTCCAATTATTTGACAAGTTACTCTTGAAATAAAAAAAAAATTTATGTGACAAGAGGACCTTCTCATCAGTGGTGCTCATGATACGAGAGATCTTGAATGCAGTCATCCCAAAGTTTGAGTTCTTTATCAATTGTATCTATCCCTGAGTTGATTTGATCTTGAGCAGCAATGATGTTATCATACACCCTGTAAGCCTCTTCAATAAATTACAATCCGGAGATCAAAATATATTTCACCCAGGCCTCAAATTTTTTTCCAAATGTTGCATGCTTGTGAATTTTTCTATAACTTTGACATCAATTCTAGCAATGGCAGTAGTAGGTGGAAGTGAAGAGAGAGGAGTGGGATCCAGATAAGAGTTTTATCATATGAGAGAAAGGATTTAATGAATTTTGAGAGAACTTGCACTTGTTCCTCAAGTTGCTCCTGTGTTTGCTTTCCTTTCTCTACCCTCTCAATTACTTTTGAAATTGTTTCCTTTATATTTTACACTTCTCCTTCAGGGGTGGACTCTCCAAGTGGGATCCTAGTCAACTCCAAGTCTAAAATTGATATCTCCTTTTCATTCTTGTATCCCTTTGGCTTAGAAATTTCTAAAAATTATTTTCCTTTAGCATCTGAGACAAAATGATAGGTTTTCTTAGCTCTCTTGGGAGGATGAGGAGTTGTTCTAACAAATAAGCCACTGCATCAAATCCAGGAGTAACAATTTGTGATGAAGCCTTCCTCTTTTTACTATCAATCATGGGATGAACCCATGTGAATGAATCACTGGAAGGTGGAGCTAGAGGAGGTGGAAATGTAAGGAAATTTGGAGGACCGAGAGGTTAAAGTCGATACGTCAAAGTAGGAGTTTTGATAGAAGAAGAAGATGGTCTCATAATTTCTAACTTAGGCCTTGAGGCACTAGATTTTCTTATATCGAATCAATGATCTCTACCTCATCTTCACCTTCATCATTACCTAGTTCCTATTCTTCATCATCTTCACCATTCTTTTGTTACTCAACCTCTTGTTTTGATTCATCTTTTTATTCCTCATTTACATTCACATCTTGCTTTAAAAAGTTTTGCAGTCTTGGGTCGGGAGTAAGAACACCTTCATCGAGTTGCTTGAGGAATCTTCTCTTGTTTTACTTCTTCCTTAGGTGTTTTCTCATTCTTATTCACCTTTTTTATTTATCTTTTTACATATACATTGATTCCTGAATCCAAGGGTGAGGAATAAGGAGTCAACTAATTTCGTGCATCTTTTTGAGAGGTGGAGCCTTCCTAAGAGGAAGATGTCTTCATCATTTCCCTATATTCCTTCATTTTCCTATTGAACCATTACCTTGTCCTCACTAGCATAAGATTATTCAATTCATAAGGATCATCTATTTCTTTCTGAGACCAATCAATGGTTGGGATATGCATGTGCTGAATGGTTCTGATGTATTCCACATAATATATATCAAAATCATCATCCTCTAAGCCTTCAAGAACATGGTACAAGTTGATATATTTGATTTGATGTAATGATATCCTTCCAAAGTACCTTTTCCTCACTTCATACTCATCTACACAGTCTTCTCAAGTAGTCCTTGAATGTGGGAATGTGATAATAGGTCATTCTGAGATGGTTGGAGATGAAACCCTTGCTATCAAATGAGGATCTCTTTTAATAAGTATAAAATTTGAAGTTTGCGATTGTTATCTCAACAATTTTCGTATCCAAAGTAGACCTACATGTGTAGTTTCCCAATGAGATAGGAAATTGAATACCAATGATCTTCTTATCCCTGCAAGTCCTATGCAACACATCCAATTACTACGCAAATTGCTACTAGAACCAACTTGTCATTATAATATATTTGCAGTTTTTAGGAACACCTTCAATCCCAGCTATCCCGATGCATGAGAATTTTTTTGAATTGGATAAAAGGCTGCCATATGTATAAATTAGTTTTCTTAATTCTTTAGATACTCTCTCAGCTACATTTCCTTCCAATAGCCTGACTAGGAACATGGTGAAGGCATCATTGACTCTCCTGTGATGAGTCTTACTATTTTCATATATAAGTTGTGGGAAAAACTTGTACACTGGAGAATTTTTCTTGTCATATTATGGTGATAACCCTAACCATACCTTGTAAGCTTCTATGGTGTACATTAGGTAGGATGTCATGTAGAAGGTTTTCTTTGGTGCACATTGACCAATTTTTCACTCAAGTTCTCACATATGATTTCTCCCTAATTCAACCTTTGTTTATCTTCACAGATGACATTGATATACACACACATCCAAAGTACTGAAATTCATTTGTGGAAGGCATGCCCATCATTCTTGCAAGCAAGGTGATCATGTCTGACAATTCTTCTTTGAAATTTAACTTGTAAAGAGCATTAGGTATCTTGGAGACTCCTTTCTTGTGAGACTTGAGCTAGGACTTGGATACAATTATTTTATATTTATATTTAGTTTGATAAAAAAATTGAGCCTCAGCCTTGGTTAGGGTTTTGGAATTCTCAAATGTTGGGATTCCTAAGGTTGCATTGATATAGTTAGCATCAAGCTTGGTAATTATTTGTCCTTGAGGATCCTTGATTTCTTTTGTTTACGAGTCAAATCTTGAGGAAAAAGCTAGGATAGTTTTAATGCATTAAATAGAGGTAGGGAATCCAATATCATATGCAATTCCACTATTTTTAATGCATTGGGAAATTATGGTGGGTTTTATTCAGATATGTGGGCCCAAAAATAATCTAAATTCATATTCCTAACATCATTGTCTCCAATATTAGGCACCAAGGTTTTAAGGAAAAATTTTCTCATATCTTCTATATTGGAACTTCATTTTGGAGGTGTGACAGAAAGATCATAGAAAATGGAGGCTCAATAGTGGTTTATAAGAGGTATTTGAAGGAGAGGGTTGAAAACACAAACTAAAACCAAATTAAACCAAGAAAGGATGAAATCACTCACCTTCAGTATGAAAAGGATGGCGCCTCCAAAATGGTTCCAATGAAGTTTGAATTTTCAAATTTAGATAAAAAAATGAGCAAGTTATAGAAAAAAATCACTTCATGGTGTTAGAGTGAGATGAGTATTTTTAGCCTTTTATAAAAGTTGGGCTCAAAAATGGGGTAATTAGCTCAAAAAGTGTAATGCAGAGATGGGGAGGGTCGCGAGAACTATTTTAACCATTCCCTTTACTATGTGGATATGTATGGAGTTTGGGGAACACAAGGAACTCAATAAAGTGTGGGATAAATGGAGGTATGGGGAACAAAAAGCACAAAAACATTTCCTTGTGTTCCAAAGATCTTCGCATTGTCCACACAACAAGGAATCTCAATGAATTGTGGAAGACATGGGGTTGTGGAGAACTATGGTCTTATGGGAATAGTTCCTCTGAATTAATAATATCCACATAAATGCAAGTCTTGCGGGTTTGATATCGATGCGGGGTGTAGACATCTAAAATGTCAACATGCTTAATTACGATTAATCCATCCAAGTAACATCATATAAATCCATATAATAATTAATTGCAAGATTAATTATTATTAATGTCATCATTAATCCCTCTATTTTAATAATTCATCATTTATCTAAATATTCCATTTTATCATTTACTCCATTAAAAACTTCTTTTTCACATTTACCCTTTCATCATTTATCATTTATCTCATTTTATCATTAATCACTTTAATATCCTAATATCCTATTTATTTCTTCATTAACAATTTCTAGGAATTTTATATTCCTATATCTCACCTACCACCTACCCTACACATCCCTACACCTAGTCTCTCCATCAAATCACACCCCTAATCATCAATAATCAACCTAATCTAATACTAATACTAATCACTTCCTCACACCTCTAAATCTAGAGGCTTCTAAATCTAGAAGCCTCTCTAACCTTCTCCTTCCATTGAATTTTTAATTCAATGGAAGCTTCTTCCCTCCATAGAATTTGAATTCAAATTCTAGAATTCTCCATTCTAGAGAATTCTAATCCTCTCATGCATCCTCCACCCTTGATTCAAATCCAACATGGCTTAATCTTAGCCATTGAATCCTCCACCCACAAGCTATAAATCAAGCTCTCCTCCTCAATGAGATCCAATCTTAAGAATCCACATCAAATATCTGCCATTTTTAGCACTCAATCATCCATATTCAATCCAATCTAACATCATTTATCCTTCATCAAGCCCCTAAGGGGAGGTGTTTCCCAAGTGTCTCCATCAAAATCTAAAGCAATAATAAAGCATCCAACATCTTGAGAACATCTAAAGCAACAAGGAAGGAAGACTTAAACTTTTAGGTAAGTGTAGGTATATTTATCTTCCCACCTTCCATCTAGCTCAATCTGAGGTAGCAATTAGAAGTTTTAGTTTGAGATTTAAATCTGTTTATTTCCTAGTTTACAGTTTATACTAACACCTCTTTTTTGCTTACATTTTAGCACCCACCGTGGGGCTTACCCCCCTAAAATTTTATTGGAATTAGTAGAATTAAGCACTAAGAACAAACTGTCAAAATTCTAGAATTTTTCGTTGAACTTTAACATCCAAATTTGTAATTTTTTTTGGTTATGTTCCGTTTAGTAGCATTCGTGACTGTATCAACACGTATATCATAAAACATTGTGTTCTCGCATACTCTTCGACTCTATGTTTGGGGATATAATTCAAAGTGCATTCCTTTCCTATAAAAGCATATTTGTTATTGTTTCAACGCGTTTAGTTCTTATAATAATGTATTTATCTACTAATGATTTGGCGGTGCATATTGAACTCTCATGTTCACATTGCACCACATCCTGGAAACTATTTTAGCGTGTTTATCTCATGTATTAGTGCATCTATCATTATTAACCTCTGTGTTTGGAGGTTCGGCGTATACATCCATACTTCAACATGTTTGTCCTAAAACAACGTGTTTGGTCTCGAAATAGTGTGTTTACTTTTTGTTACACTTGTTTAGTTTACTAGTATTATTTTCCTTGATATTAAAACATAACTCACATATTTTTATTTTAGTAGTATTTTCTAGAATCTAACATTCTATTTTTGTAGATATATTACAGAGACAAGGGGAAACTCTGTTGGTTTTAGCATTTGATAAAAAAAATTTACTCGACATTTGTGGTTACAGGATATTAAGTAAACTAAGACTACGAACCTTTGTTTTAAAGCACGAAGCAGTCCAAGAGCATTTAGGTTTTAATAAAAAAAAAATTACTACTATTTTTGTTTTGCAGGTTCCCTTGTCAAAGGCCCCCATCATAGAAATTTTAATTTTCATTATTTTGTATATCTTTTTGTAAGTTCTTGTGTTTCTTGTTTTAAATCTAGAAGATGACATCGTGTATGCTATCCTCTCACATCCTAGAACAATCTTGAGGATCAAAAGTGGTTATTCTTCCCTTCCCCCAATTTTTAGGGGGTGACGTGTCATGGAAGTGACATCCACACACTTACCGTAGTCCTAGGGGTCTCGTGACCATGGGATTCACCTCCATGCATGTAGACACACCCTGTGTTTCGATGGGGTATAAAAATTCAAGGACAACTTCCATTATTGGCTAAGTGTTTAATTGTTGTAAGAGCAAGCGGCGTGAAGTGAGGGACTTCCATATCCCAATACCTAGACCTTAGACAACATCCTTGCAACACATACTTAGGCCCCACATACCGCAAGGTATATCAGGGATGCCCCTAGTGAGCTCATGCATCCTAGACTAGGAAACCTTTTGGCCGCAATCAAACTATAGTGCAAGGAGGCCGCACTCCCCAAGATCACTCACTAGCCAACCCCACATTGAAACATAGGTGGAGAGCCAATTGTGGCACCACCATCGGTGTGTGGTATTAAAATTGGGCTATAGTTTTGATTGTAATCCCACTTGACTAGTTAGGGTGTGTGTTGCATGTTTTTGCTTTCTTTTGAACACCCTTAACCATATTATCACATTAAAATTTTAATCAATCAAACATCATTATAATCATCATAATTAACCATCCTTAATCACACAATCCCTATCCTAATCCCACCACCATCCTTAATCAACAATCCTAATTCAAATCTAATTCCCCACACATCCTATCCAACCATGGCCTTTGACCCTCAATCCCCATCCTCTCCAAACCAACATCCAAACTCCTATCTCTTTTCTAAATCCATCAACCAAATTATCCCATCATCACCCACCCATCAAATCAACAATCTTACTTTGACCATGAAGTCCCACACACCATCCAACACATTAATAAAAAATATTAAATCTCACATCCTACCTTAACCAATCCTCCCCTCATCCAAATCAATCATCTCATGTCGATCGTAACATACCAAAAATCATTCAAAAACTTAATCATCTGATTTTCAATCTTCAATAAAGCAATCACCCCCAAGAAATTATCTCTCAACCAACCCCATCAACAATCTTCCCATTCTAAGATCCCTACCACTCACCCCATCGACTTCCTCCTTGAGCAACCCGAATCATTTCAATCCACACCCCAATCTAAACAACATAAACCATTATCTCCATAATCTAATTACATTGAATTTTATGACCTCCCTAACTTTGACTTCGACTAAGAGGACCTTCTTTATGTCCTTTCCAAACTAGCCACCAATCCCAAACCCACACAAATATCCCACACCCAAATCTCCAAATCCCCTATCAATCATCATGACTTGCATCTTCATCCCATCAAAACTCATACAAATAATCCACCACCATCCAAAACCTCCACTCATAAAACCTATCATCGAGTACCATTCACATATCCACAACAATCACAAAAACGTAATCCTACATCAATATCACCCACATCCCATCTTAGTCCTCCATCCTCATCATCCCAATCTGATCCTACAAAATTTCTCCTATATTATCCCACAATCCCTAATCCACCATCAATTGTATCCCCTCCATCACCTACACCAAATCCTTTCAAAACTATCTCATCCACCGTGACTCCTAAGTCACACCCAACCTCTTCTATAGCCAATCCCAAACCATCTAGTGTGGCTCCTACTCTACCCCCATTCTCTTCATCCACTCCTAACCCTAGCTTGCCCCCTTTATCACATAAACATAAAACTATTTTATCCTCTAATTCTATTTCAACTCCACCATCCCCTAATCCTAAAACATCTAAAGTGAATCCTAAATCACCAACTCACAAACCTAACAAATCCAATACCAATCCTCTCCCCACCCCATCTCCTACCAAATCTAACAAGGCTCGTATGCCACCTTCATCTACTTCATCAACGAAATCTAATGTGGCTCCTACACAACACCCATCTCTCAAAGTTCCTTCATCCCCAACATCACCCAACTCTAATGTGACCCCCATATCACACTCATCCTCTTCATCTAAATATACCCCATCCCCTTCCCCACATCTAATAATCCTAAACAATCTAATAATAATCCAAAACAATCTACCTCAAAACCACATACTCAAATCAACCAAATTTGCATTGGCCTCCAACACCAAACCATCCACTTGGACCCACCCTAATCTATATCCTTCATCTTCTAAGCCACAACAATCGAATCTAACTCATAACTCTAAATCAACCAACACATTTCATTATCCACCCAATCCTACACCTTTACTTCCTATTCCCTAAAACCATTTAACCTATACCATATCACTCCTTTAGGAGAAGCCTTGACCACCATCTTCCATCGTCTAAAAACCTTCAACATGATCAGTTATCCCCAAATAAAATCATGTAATCAAAACCTTCCCAAACCATCATGGTATCGGGAACACTAATATTATGACTTCCATCGTATCCATGGACATTTGACCAATCATTGCATGGAATCTAGGTCTTATGTCTTAAACCTCGTTAAATAAGGAATTATTCTCCTTGTACCTCTTTATCCACCACCTTTCTATCCAAATTCTCTCCCTAACCATTTTCCACCATCGAAATCCCACTCTAAATCCAAACATCGTCAACCATCCAAATCTCATCATACATCCAAAAATCCCTCACTAATGAAAAACTGAAACACATCTCACCTCCCTTCCTTTGTTAAGTTTGAAATCTTAGCGGATGAAAAATTTACAACCCCTGAGTCTCATGATGACCACATGGCATCATCTTCGCCATAAAATTCATACCATATAGCCAAAAATATGTTCGCTAATATGAAACATCGAGGAAAAGTATTAGGCATCCATGAACAAGGCATTCGTGAACCCATTTCCCTTCATCAAAATCAATGTCGTTTAGGCTTAGGGTATAAACCTAAGACCAAAAATGTCCCTCTCACTACTCCACAACCCATTTCTACCACTCCTATTATTGATCCTACCATCCCAACCACTCCACCTAATCCAAAATCATTTAATCCCCTACAAAGACAAAACACTTAAAAATGGATTGAGCACATAATTTGTTACACCCGCCCATGGGTGTTCTTTCCTTCCCATTCATTCTCATTCCATCCAACATCTAAATACATTTACATATAATTCATTCTCTATCATAACATCCATTTATATCCTTTTCTAATATATTCATTTGAACACTACATCAACTTTCTCACGTATGTTGTAAGAAAAAAGTACCTAATGCAATTGTGTGACCTTAGTCTATCATTACCTCCAAACTTCTAACACCATTGTTCTCCTCAAGATGTAGGTACTTTAACAAACTTAATCAACTTGCGGTGAAGACCATTGGGTGCATCTTTTAACACTCTAGACAATGTCATTACTACACTCATTTCCATCCCCCCATCAAGCCACTGGTGATTCTTAACCCCTTGAGAGATTTTAAGAGAGTGGAAGCTCTTTATGCAAAAAAATCAAAAAGTAAAAGATCAAAAAAATCATTTCAACATTAAAAATATCAAATTAACTTTACCTCAAGACTCTCTCTAGGGGGTGTTTCCAGTAACTCTATTGGGGCTATGGACACTTGGATGGTAGTAAAGCAATGATGTTGTGACAACAATCAAATGTATCTCTGTCAGGGCTATGGACGTCGGCTTATAGTGGATCAATGCACGACTTAAACTTTCATTCACCTTCCATCAACCTACATGACTTAATCATTCCCTATACATTAGCTAGTTTTTCTTCACATACTACCCATCAAGTCTTTACTTCAAGTGGTAATTAACCATCACAATCACACACACTTTGATCTCACAGAGACATAGGGCTCGCATATTTCCAAGTATTGTTTAAACCTTGGTCACACTTTTGTTTTAGTCAAACTTTTGCCTTACAACATGTGCCCCTAGGGTCATCTTTTTTCATCACTGATGTCATTTTCCTTCCACCCATCACATCCACATGCTTTTTCCATTAAGATTGAACATCCGTGAGAAGACGATGATCCTTTCCTTTTCATCTAATCCTCCTCATGTCCCTTTTCAACTTTCATCATCATGACAGGGGTAGCATTACTATCATCCACTAGGATGTCATCCATCTTAGATACCCCTCACTTCCCATCCTACCCTACATATTGGGGAAAATCAAACACATCCATCCATCCACATAGGTCACCCTACTTTACACTTGGGGGCACACATCCATCTATCCCCTCTAATCCTAACTTATCAACCAATCCCTATCCTCTCCAACCTATCCAATTTCTCTCATCCTATCTATCTATCTCCCATCCCATATCCCATCTAATCCTAACCTATCAACCCATCCCTATCCTATCCATCCTATCCAATTTCCCTCAATCATTCGCTTTCTTCCTAGCCAAATAAGATTTGGGACTTATAGGAGAAATTCACATCCCACCTTACATCCCATAAGCTATCCCATCCCGAATCCTCTCCTCTTACCTATCCTATTCCAAAACCAAAATCTTAACATCCAACATCACATGATCCAAACATCAAAAATCCAAAATCCAACATCACAAAAATCTAAACATCCAAAAAGCTAAAATCTAAAAATCACATCATCAAAATCCAAAATACAAAAAAAAATATTCCAAAAAATATAGACATGTAATGTGTGTGTTTTCTTGTTTGTCTACATTTACGTTTCAGCCGATGATATGAGGCCACTTTTGTTTCATTTTATTTAGGAAAGGCTGATGATATGAGGCCACTTTTATTATTTTCTTTAGCACGAGGCCAATGATATGAGGCCCATTTTGTTTCTTTTTCGCATGGTCCAATGATATGAGGATCTTCTTTTTACATTAATTTGTTCAATGGTATGAGGATGCATACATTTGGAAATCCATTAATCATGGTATTTATACCATGGTGCATCTTTCTTTATGCCACATTCATAACATTGCTAATGATGATAATAGTGGGAACTTTATGGTAGCACACTCCCTTATATCATCATCTTTGAATCTCATCATGATCTCATTGAACATCTAACCTCCTAATCCATTTATCCAATCAATCCTTTATCAATCACTCAATATCCACATCCAAATCTTATCCTCTCTCATCCAACATCCAAAATTCTCCCTCCTTGGCTAGGGCATCTTCTAACATCCTCTCATCAATCAAACTTGATCGTCAAACCCAATCCTTATATCCTCAATATTCCAATCTAAATCCAAAATATCCAAATCCTAAATATTCACCCTTGTCATACATCATTGATTGGGGCATACAATATATTCGAATCCAACATCATATAATATAAAATCCTCAACATCTCACCCCTTTACGGGGCATCCAATATCTCCTCTCCTCTCCTAATCTTCTATTCCTCTAATCCCCCTCTCTTCTAATCTCCTACTCCTATAATCCTCATCCTAAACCTTCTTATCCTCTCATCTCATCATCTTCTAAAAGCCTTAATCTTCTAATCCTATAATCCCTAATCATTATATTTTGAATCCTCAAATCTTATCACGCTTGTATCTACTAACTTAGGCCTATCCTCTTTTCGAGTGGTTACCCACCGAACCCCTCGAGGGGGCATCATATCACCATCCTACCATCATATTTTTTTCTTTGTCTTTGAACGGTCATTGCTACATAATAACCATTCAAAGAGTGGAAAAATTTAGACATACAAAAAATGTCGACATACTTAATTACGATTAATCTATCCCGTAACATCATCTAAATCCATATAATAATTAATCGTAAGATTAATTATTATTAATTTCATCATTAATCCCTTTATTCTAATATTTCATCATTTATCTAAATATTCCATTTTATCATTTCTTGCATTAAAAATCCATTTTATCACATTTACCCTTTCATCATTTATCATTTACTCCATTAAAAATCCCTTTTATCACATTTACCCTTTCATCATTTATCATTTATCTCATTTTATCATTAATCACTTTAATATCCTAATATCCTATCTAATTCTTCATTAACAATTTCTAGAATTTTATATTCTTATATCTCGCCTACCACCTACCCTACACATCCCTACATCTAGCCTCTCCATCAAATCACACCCTAATCATCAATAATCAACCTAATCTAATACTAATCCTAATCACTTGCTCACACCTCTAAATCTAAAGGCTTGAAATCTAGAAGCCTCTCTAACCTTCTCCTTCCATTGAATTTTTAATTCAATGGAAACTTCTTCCCTCCATAGAATTTGAATTCAAATTCTAAAGTTCTCAATCTTACAGAATTCTAATCCTCTCATGCATCCTCCACCCTTGATTCAAATCCAACATGGCTCAATATTAGCCATTGAATCCTCCACCCACAAGCTATAAATCAAGCTCTCCTCCTCCATGAGAGCCAATATTAATAATCCATATAAAATATCTACCATTTTTGGCACTTAATACTCCATATTGCAATCCAATCTAACATCAATCATCCTTCATCCTTCATCAAGAAATCATCGAGCAATCCAATGTAAAAAGGAAGGAAGACTTCAACTTGTAGGTAAGTGCAGGTATATTTCTCTTCCCTCCTTCCATCTAGCTCAATCTGAGGTAGCAATTAGAAGTGTTAGTTTGGGATTTAAATTTGTTTATTTCCTAGTTTGCATTTTATACTAACACCTCTGTTTTGATTACATGGGGAATCAAGATTCAAATGGAACATTTCCTTGAGTTCCACTATTTTCCAAAACACCAGTAAATAAATGAGGAAATAAAGAAATGCGGATAAAAGGGCGTGTGGGGAACTAAATCCCGATAGGAACTAGTTCCTTAAGTTCTACAAAATCCCATAGAAACCACACAAAGGAAGTTTAACAAGTTGGGAAACCATATTGCGTGGGGAAGGAAGATCTGTTGAGAAAAATGGCCCAAGGAGAACAAGTTCAACTAGGATTCACAAAATCCACACAACATTGACAAGTGAGTGCATTACATGTAAAATGGGAAGCGAGGAATAGGAGCAATCATTGTTTCTCTTATTACTTGAAAGTCCATGCAAAAGCAACATAACATTCAAAATGACCCAAAATACACCAACTCTTGAACTTTTCCCACTTATTAGACTTCAATGAGTAGATAAATTCATCAAGGTAAGGGGTTACTTAGCCAAAAAAATTAAAATTTTGAAAATTCCAAAATTTTGGATAGGTGACAACACATAGTATAGAAGAAATGTGCAAAGTTACCCTATATAATACTAATATGTTCGAGATAATTATGTTGTGTGTAGTTTTAGATTTAAAAAACATGATAAAATAAGAATATGTAAATAAATTAATATTTACAATAATACTAAATGGATTATAAAAATTGTAAAAAAAATAACTAGCATAATATAATTATGTATTTGTTATCTAAAAACTAGATTAGAATTTAATATATGTAAGGTTACATTAAGCTACGCATAACACACACATGTATATGTATATGTATATGTATATGTATATATATAGATATATGTGTGTGTGTGTGTGTGTGTGTGTGTGTGTGTGTGTGTGTGTGTGTGTGTGTGTGTATGTATATATATATATATATATACATATATGTGTATATAACATATATATATATGTGTATGTATATACATATATATATATATATATATATATATACATACATATATATACATATATATATATATACATACATATATATATATATATATATATGTATATATATATATATATATATATATATGTATGTATATACATATATGTATATACATATATATATATACATATATATGTAATAGATATATATATACATATATGTATATACATACATATATGTATATACATATATCTATATACATATATATGTATATATATATATGTATATACATATATGTATATACATACATATACATATATACATATATATATATATATATATATATATATATATATATATATATGTATGTATATATATATATATATGTATATATACACATACATATACATATATATACATATACACATACATATACATATATATATATGTATATATACACATACATATACATATATATATATATACACATACATATACATATATATATATATATATATATATATATATATATACATATATATATATGTATGTATATACATATATATATATATATATATATATATATACATATATATATATGTATATATATATATGTATATATATATATATATGTATATATATATATATATATACATGTATATATATGTATATATACATGTATATATATGTATATATACATATATATATATATGTATATATATATATATACATATGTATATATATATATACATACATATGTATATATATATATATATACATACATATATATATATATATATATATATATATGTATATGTATGTATGTATGTATGTATGTATGTATGTATATGTGTATGTGTATGTATGTATATATGTATGTATGTTAATAATATATATTTATTGAAAAATTGTTAATAAATAAAATATGTATAGAAAAATTACAAAAATGACTGGAACTACAATTTTTAATGTATAAGAAATTGAGAAAACTACCCTACATAATATTAATATTTTCATATATTTATATTGTGTGTAAATTTGTGACCATATTTTATAATTTCTAAAAATAACCTTAGATCCTTCTTAAAAAGGAACATAAATGTATAAATATTTATTTAAAATTTTGTATTATGTGACATATTTTAATTTTAACATATCATTGAAGGGCCCTTGGTCTATTGGTGGTGTTTTTAGGCTTTCAAAGAGCCCATCAAGGATCAAGTCTTGCTAAGAATAAGGCCCTGAGATACGACACGAGAGATTCAAAACGGGTGAGGCTAGGATCCGCCTAGGTGACTTTGATGGCGTGTATTCCCTTTACTCATGGTTTCTTAAGTCAAGGTGATCATTTGGTTTAGTGCATAATCAAGCCCAATGAGTGCATACTATTCCTAAAAATTTTATAACATATCATTTTTTACACCATAACCTCATTCAAAATAGAATATAAAAATTTATTCATGAAAATTATAATTAAAATGTAACCTAGATTATTCTTTTATCCAAGTTATTTTTCGTTAATCATATTTAAATTCATAAGAAAAATACAACTGTTCACATTTAAGACCCTAACTATCATCAGGAGAGTGTTTACAAACAACAATACTAATAGTTGATTTGTAATAATCGGTATTTTATAAAACAAATGAAAATGGTCATAAGGCATTAAAATTTCAATTTCGTAGGTATTTTAAGATATCAATTATTTCATTCGGTGATGTTATCATGCTTTATCTAGTTTATAGTTTTAGGTTGGAAAGTTTATAATTATCAAAATATTTACAACTTTCTTAGATAAAAAGGAAACCTTCTATCTCTTCTTCTTAACACTCATAAGAAGACAATTTCATTCATGAAATCGTGAACATCTATTTAATGCATAAGCCCCGATTGTGGGTTACCAATAATAAAAATCCTCTCATTTAGATAGGGGTTCACACCAATCCCAAAACATTTTATATGACTCAAGTGAAGTCACTATTTTAATAAAATATTCATGTTTTCAATTAACAATATACTCATGATCTCGCAACCAAAACTCGACCAAGCAATTATCTTGACCCATAACCATGACTTGGTTGAAAGTATGCCCAGAAATAACATTCATATGATTAATTTGAAATTTTATAACAATTTCTAGATATGGTTGGAATAGAACACTTAGTATAGCCCTTAAAAATTGAATGGGAAGAGCTAAGCTAGAATGAAATCATATTTGGTTTACAAAAAAGCTTAACCACATAGTTCCCACATAAATAATCAAAATTTAAAAAAAACAGTTTGGGTTCAATCAACCCATATTTTTATTGACAAGTGTTTTATCATTTTCCAAACATAATTTTCTAATCAACTTCAAATGTCTTGTCAAACAACTTTATAAAAATATCCAAAATGAGTCAACTAATAATCCACATATTGAGACTTATAGCGAGAATTATATAATTTTTGATAAAACATTAATAATTTTTTCCCTATTAAAATCATGACACATTGAGATAACCAAGATTTCAATCTACATATTAAAAATATCAGTCTTGTTTTCATATAGAGATCAAAAGAGAAAATAATCACATACCCAATAATTATGCGGAAGGCATACTACTGATTGAAACAAAGCCTTGTTGATTCGACAACATTTAAAAATAAGACAATCGGGATTTAATTTTCAAACTTGCTTTGAAATCGATAGCTATTATAAAGAGCTTCATTCAAACACAGTTCCATGAAACAATAAAGTGCATGTATTATTGTGCAGGAAAATGACAGATCTACAAAGGCCGTATGAGGTCCACGTTCGCATTGGGTTTGGAGAGCACTTAACCTGGTTTGGTGGGTTTGATGACATGGGTCTATCCTCCCCACTCAAAATTTATTAGGGAGAGGGGCTAGTAGTGGTACACCCTAAGTTAAGGGGTCCATAAAATAAATTGTTTATCATATGAGATTGTAATTTTTTCACTAATATGTAGTTTAGATTTGTATTAGCTTATATTTTTTCTTTGGAATGTTCAATTGGAGGGAAACCCATATTTTGAATTGATTTAAAATACTAAACTTGAGTTACACTACAACCATGGTGGAAACCAATACTTGAATATGGGTGAAATTGGTTGAACATTGACTTTTTTGTACTTGTACATGGGTGAGAGGTCTTACATGTCATGATGTGATTTGCTACTATACATAATTATTATGTCAAAAAAACTACTACATAGTACTATGACAACTATTGGGTATTGTGTGATCAATACTCATATCAACTATTGGACCTTGTTCACCTATTGGCCCCTCTCCCCTATGTTGTCAAATACATGCAAAAGAAAACAAAAGATACGGTACTTTTGAAGCTATACGATAAAGAAAAGCAGTAGATATAATACTTTTGAAGCTATACGATAGCAAACAATAGATATGAGTACTTTTGAATCTATACGATTCATATGATATCTTTTCAACCAAAATCTTATCACTCTAAGGATTCAATTGATAAAGTTATAGACCATTATTTTATTTTAACCTTATATTACGGGTGAAAAATTTAAGAAATCGTAAACAATGACAAGTGGAGATTAAAAAATATTAAGTTATTTTAAGTGGTTTATATAAAATATAATACCTATTTATATATTTATGAATAAATTATATAACTATCTATAAAAATTATTGGAATTTACAACCACTTGAAAGAACTAAACGTCAATGAGTTTTGATTTGACACGCACAAATAATTTAAAATTCCAAGCTCGCTAAGGAGTATCTATATCAAATTCCCTTAAAAAAATCTAAAACGTCTCTTAACTCTACAGTCCTAAATTTATTACATTAAACGTTTCTTATTCAGATTATATTGACAAGCTCGAGATCTCTATTGACTCATTCAACATTCAAATTTCTAGATCTAGGCCCTACCTCGGGATTTCCATAGTCTTGAAGCGAGGCCCTAAGTCGATGGCATTCACATAACAACTCTCCTTGTGCCTCAAGTGACATGACCAGTGTTTAACTAGACACAACGCAATCGATCCATTCACTCCAAATCCATACTCACCCTCTGCATGAAAATTTGAATAGTCGGTGGTAAAATATATAAAAGTCTCAAAGCTCCTTCAAAGAGGTGATGGGTATGAAAAGTGTTCTTTTAATTTTAATGAAAACAAACCAACAAATTTTAACTTTAAATGCAACTTCCACCTCCATTAACAAAGTGATCTATATGGTTGGCTTGGTTAGTGAAGCATTGTGTTGGAGGATTACATATCGAGCCCCACCCACTAAAAATTAGTTAGAATTATTAATTACACAATCCTTCTTTGTAAATCAAAATAGATGGTGCAGATTCATTAAACATCGTTGTAGATAATGATCGTTATTTGGGATTCGAACATGGGATGTACTGATAGTTTCATTTTTTTATTTTGGCACCTTTAAGTGTAAAGTACACTTACGTGAATAATGTGAACTCAATTAGTAATGATTTTTCACACAACGTCTATTTCCTGCATTTATTCAAGATTAGAATTATAAAGGGGGTTATACCGTGCTCACAGAAATAAGCATTTCAGTTGGGTTTCAAACTTGAAACTTGTTCTATTTTCCCCTTATTTATTTTATCTCTTTTAATCATAAATTACGCTTGCATGAATAATACGACTAAGATTGATTCAATAAATTGTAACATTAGTAACATAAATTATTTAAGGGCTACAATTTAAACCATGGAAAATGTGTAGAACATGCAGGTATTTAGTTCTTACTTTTTTATTTCCAACTTTCCAAGAATGTCTACGTCTTATCTAAAAAATCAAACATTGTCTCTCTTAGAGCTTGCCATGTGTCTAAAAGGATTGGATCATGTGGCGCATATTGAGGCTAAGAAACAATCATTTTGATTAGGTTTCAAATAGTCGAGTTTTACCAAAAAAATAACATATACCGCCGCTCATATGACTAATCATTAGAGTGGTTCAACTATTAATGCTTCTTTGTGAATTTCCTACTTACTCGGGATTAGAACTAAAAGAAATCGACTACAAAATTTTAATGGAAAGAGCAATGTGGATGGGTTTGGACCTACTAACTTTTTTGACATTTTTAATTTTTGACACTTTAGGCTCAAATTGTACCCACATTATTAATGGAGTCTCAATATACAACATTCACACATCTTACATGTTTGTCCTACCATTTTAGGAACTCAATTATTGATGAATATTCGTGCATCTCCTATTTCATGACAATTACACCATCTTTAAATTAAAAAGGGAAGCTACAAAGTGCTCCAACAAGCAATCATTTCAGTTAGGTCTCCAATATGTAACCTATTCAAATTTCCCCATTTTGTAGTTTTTCCTCTTCAAAAGTATATTGGATCACCTTTGTGAAAATACGTGCAAGATAAATAAAATACACTGGAACACAATTTCCTCCCTCTCCATCAAACCCCCTCCTGATCTCCCATCATCCTTTCCCTCTATTTCACTTCCTCATTTTTAATTCTTCACTCCATCCCCTTCGATGTTTCCATCATACACTTCACGTATGATTGCTAGTTTTAAGACATCAAAATTTCTCAATCACCTTTCAATCTGCAAGTCTTGCAAAACAAGCTTCAAGAGATTCTAAATAGAGAGACTCAAATCATTTAAAGTCTGTAAATGATGATTCTATTCTAAATAGAGAGCCAAAAATCATTAAAAAAATTCCATTATTTATAAAATATCTTCCTCCATTAATAGTTCAACCCATAACTAAACAATACAACTTTAAAAATATGTAAATGTAGAAAATACAAGAATACATCATCATTTTTTCTCACAATCGATGAAGAATTGAACTACACACACCACTCATAAATTAATATATTCATTCTTATAATAATGTTCTCATGCATTAATAGCTTCTCCATTCCATTTAATAATGAAGTTCTCAACAATGAGCACTAGACTTTTTTTTGGCAAGCTTGCCAAAAATCATTCCAACCTATTGATGGCATTCAATGAAATTCAAAGTTTCTTCATTATTTTAACAATATCCTCAACATCCAAAAACAAATATAAGTAATAGCCATTCCTACCTAGGATTCAAATTATGAAAATTCAATTACCCACTTTGTGTAGTGGTGAGAGCACAATTGATTATCTCATTTCATGAGATAATTCATAATTTCCATTAATTAACTACCACTATATGTGGTTTAAAACACAATTCATTTTAATGTAAATTCCACTTATAATGCGGAACTTGTATGGTAGAAAAAAATGTGTCTAGACAACATGCACTCTCATCATCCGTTCAACTAGGGTATCGAGGCAATGAGTAAGAGACACACCAAGACCGGCACACAACGAATATAATTCAAAGGGGGTACAGGGACCACTAAGATTGCATACCCAAAGGGAAGTAACCCTTACACTAGGACAACCTAAGGTTTCCAAGGCCTAAGTCGAGAAAGAGGAAGGAACCCTATTGAGGTATCGACACTATGGGGGTGATTAAGAATAAAATAAACATGTAATATATATGCTAACCGAAGTAAAGCATGTAACATAAAATAAAGGATCTGAATACAATATGTTAACCTAACATGTGCATAAAATACTAAGCTAACATAAAGTAACAAGAAAAGATAGGAGACTACTCTATATAAAATGACAAGTTGAGTTAGAGAACTTACCTGTTGGGGGGTGGTCACTGATGCATCTATTTCCCAAAGGATAATACACCAAGAGAGAATAGATTTTGGGTGGAGAAGGGGAAAAATATAGTCCTAACTCACTATAGGTGACCCAAGAGTGCAAGAAAACCAATCCAACAAGAAGAAGATCCAATCCAAGAGTCAAGATGCAAGAAATCCAAGAGATGAGTGAGAAGATGCAAGTTGACACAAAAGAGTAGAGCTAATGGCGAGTTCATGTATGTATTTGTGCTATTTCCTTATGTGTGAAAATGTATTTTTGGTATTTATACCAACGTCATCACCTACGGATGAAGGTGTTGACCAAGAATTTGAAAATGCATCCGATACAATTGCCCACAAGCGATAGCGTTGGCTAGGGAGGGAAATGATAAGAGGTGTGTGCAATGTGTCATAGAGGAAAAGAATAATGCAAGGAAAAGATAATGTGATCATGAGCATGTAATATTTTGGAAGGATGTTGATCTAAAGGATCCTCATAGAGAAACACCAATCTAAGATCTTCTCAAAATAAGTTACAGTCATTTTTAAAGCATGGAGAAAAATTATACGATTCCGTCAATATCTTGTTTGCAGGAAATGGAGCTCGTTTGCAAAAGTTATAGCCCGCTGAAATTTTCGGGCAACTGGCAAAATTTGGGAGTTTTGTGCAGAGTTGGACGTGTGCACGCTTGCCAAGTGTTTCAATCATATTGTGACATGTGGACAATTGGTGTGATGAACTAAAATTGGTTTTGGAACACCGGTCTTGGACACTCGTTCGTGGACAAATGGACCCCACTATTTACTGGCTGGGGGCCCTCAGCCAAGTTCGACACACTTGATTATGGAGGGGTGTCTTGGCCTCCTTCTCATATTATCATTATACCAACTTGTGTATATATATGCCTCTGATTGAATTTTTCTATGCATGTGGGACTAATTGATAAGTGCATATTAAACCAAAGACCAATTCCATATTCCACGCATTTTAACCAATTCCATATTCCACGCATTATTTAACTACCTCCATATTCCACGCATTTAATTTAAACCTCCTCAATCATTATTAAAAAAGGCACCTAAAACTATGTCAATGCATATCCATGCGCAACACTTATCCATCCACCAAGGCGCCCACATCCTAAGCAGCTAAGGTGGCTCTAAAGCCAATACAAAAGTGCCCCCTTTGCATTATTAAATGCCTTCCTTCTTTCACGCACCCACAATGTGGGATAAATCTCTACAAATCCGCCTAAGGAGAAGGAGAGGGAAGTGGAGGGGATTTGAACAGCTAACCTCCCATGCAAAATTTTAGGTGCCTAACCATTGAGCCAGCCGCTTGGAAACATTATAAAAGGAGTGTTATTTTATTTGAATAGCATTCGGGTCTGTGCAAAAATATTGAAATGCTCATAACTTGAGCTAGGAATGGAATTTTGAGGAGATGTAAAAAGCAACCCCTATTATTTTTATAGAGGAAGACTGTGAGAAGGTCATAATTTTGTAGAATTATTTGTAAAGAATTATTTTCAAGATTTTAATAGATCGGTCCCATTCAACTGGACCCGGAGACGTAGGCCTCAAGCGCCGAACTCTGTTATCAATTCTTGTGTCAAATTGTTGGTGAATTCTCTTCATTTCTTTAAATATTTGCACAATACTTGCAGTTTTAATTCTTTTATTAAAAATACAAAAGGATATAATGCTCAATTTTTACATCAAAAATCAATACAAAGCAGAGAAATGTGTGTGCACAATTGCTAGTTAAATTTGATTTTCAAATCAGATGTGAAGAAAAACAAGAATATAAAAGAAGAAGAAGTGGATAAATAGGACCAAAATCCATTCTCTCTCCATCAGGGAAAATTTTAGTGGTGAATATTTGTAATTTAGTGATTTTTATGGTCATGGAGGTGCCCATGTTTTTCCCAAAAATTCCACAAAAATAATTTGTTCCAATATTTTTATATTGAATCACCGCGTGATCGGGAGATGGGATTTTAAAACATTCTTGGATTGCCAAGAAATCTATGGAACCTTATTGGTCCTTTGGGCTCATTCACTGACATGTATGGGAGTTTTTTAGGAATTTGATTAAATTTTCCATATATATATATATATATATATATATATATATATTGTAGATGTAGAATCACTAAGCATTAAGAAAAGTTCAAAGGTTTTTTAATCTTTTCCAATTTTTCGATTTACAAATTTGTAAGTAGTAGAAAAGGATTCAACAAATCAACATATTGCAATTTTCTTACAAAAATAAAATAAATCAAGGTTTTGTCAGGGCCCAACTACTATTGCGTTGAATTTTACATCCTAGAAGCACTTATTGCAGGTGAGTCTATTTGAAACCTATTTTCTTTTCATGTCGCATTGCTTTATCTACTTTTTTAAAGTTATTTATGTCATTTTTTTATTTTACGGTATCGTGAATGTCATGACACTATAATGCCTTAGTTAATTTTCATCCCATAGCTCTACCAACTCAAAAATTGTCCTTACAGATTCAAGAAAATGGAAACTAAAAAGGAAGCTCAAGAAAAAAATATATTCCAACCCCTCCTGGTAGTGGTACTAACATTAAAAAATAACATCTTATTTTGAGAAACCATCTAAGGAAACCCATCCTTCTCCAAAAGACCAACAAAATCAAGGGATAATGATTGCATTCAAAATGAAACTCAAAATGAGTTCATTTTTGATTTGATGATTGATGTTGTCAATGATGAAGACAATGAAATGCCTTCCCTTGAAATCAAAGATTCCATTTAATGGAGTTTATTTTGACATGACAGTTGACATTTCACCAACCAATTGAATGAAGTTTGACACTACATCACCTACCCAATTGAATGTTGGAGGAGAAACTTCGGCAATCAACAAAATTTAAATTCCACCATGGAAAATACTTAGGGGACACTTATTTCTAGAAGAAAGAGAAAGGAAAGAAAATGGGACTTGGGAAGGAGTTTCAGGTTAGAGTGGGTTTCTAAGTATCCATTTATTGAACCTATTGAAAATGAGAATAAAGCTTTGAACCTCCCAAAGAATGCAAATGTACAATCATGTAGCTAGAAATTGGGTAGGGACAAGACAATGCAACTTAAATTGGATACTATTGAGAAACATGTAGGAAAGATATATGAAAATAAATCGTAGATGGATGTTGAGAAGAATGTTTCTAGATGGAAAATTGTGGATGATTGTTTGCATATTAGGTATGAAAAATAATTTTAAGATCACAAGAGAACTGAAATAATAGTTCATAGTGAATGGAGGGACAATTACCTCTCAATTCAACAAGGTCATTCAAAATAGTCTTTTAGGTAAAACAGTTCAACTAGCTATTATTTTTCACATTTGAAAAGAGGTCGTCCTATAACAGATTTTCTGAACAAAAGAAGATGTTGTCTTTTCTTGGTGTCCCACACTTTCCTCATTCTCATTGGTCTGAAAGTAGTGGTTGGGATTGGGAAAAATGCATAGCTATGGTTGAGAAAGAAGACTTGAAAGAGAAACTAAGTCTGCATGATATATGTCTTTGTCTATTAATGAGGTTACAACAGTAGATAATATTGCTTGGGTATGTATGCATGTTTATATTGTTGAGAATCATGTGAGACAAAACCTCACTTACTTTCCATTCACAAGATGAGAGATAACTCAATGTTGAAAACCTTTGTGAATTGGTAATAAAATTTTTGAAGGAGATCGGTGGCATGGATGATTCTACAATTGCATCAAAGCTGATATGTGTTGGGGAAAATGGGGCATTTATAATGTAAGGTCATCGTAATGGCCTATGTGTAAGACTCCAAACATCTCATTTCCGTATATGATTTTCATTCATTGTATGGCTCATAGAATGAATCTAGCATACAAAATAGTTGGAAAATTTAAACTTGTAGAAAAATTGAAGAACTTGTTCAAGAGGTGCATGCTTGTTTTTTCGTAGTCTAAAAGGTTCATGAAATTCCAAATATTTGTAGAAGGAATAACAAATGGGTGTTAAATATTAAAATATTTGACACTAGGTGGATCTCATTGTATCACCAATTCATAGGGTGTACGATGAGTATCAATCCTTATTAGGAGTAATGTGGCAAAATCACATGGAAGTGGACAAGGCCCAAGATTTGATACATCGTTTGACTGATATAGAGTCATTGTTGATGTTGTGTGGTCTCCTTCCCATGTTGGATGAAATTCATCATTTAATTAAACAAGCCCAAGAAAGAACTATCTATATTGCTGATTTTTCTAGTTTGAGGAAACATGTTTGTCTTGGAAATAGAATATTTGTTTGTCAATGACACTTTTTTTCAAGTCCAAAGTTTGATGGTTGGAATGATTTGATAAATATTGGAAATGCAAGTAGATTTTTGAAGTTCAACTTGTTTGGGGAAGTATGTGCTTCTATATGTGGATATGAGATACCAATGCACATGTTTCAAGTAGTAGTCGGTAAGGTTGAGAAGGTAAATGTCACAGGGACGTTGTTTGATAACATTGTATCATCAATAAGGGTAAGGTTAAGAGAAATTACAGTTTCCTACTATAAGAAATAAGGGAACAATTTAGTAGGGATGCTTTACTTGAAGCAATGGCTTTAGTAAATCCCACCTATTGGAATACTATCCAAAATGAAATATTTTTGCAGGAAGACTACCACAAGAGGTTGACTACATTGATTCAACATTTTTGTAAGCATATTAATATCAATGGAATGAATATTCTAGGTATTTTAAGAAAGGACATTTTATTGATCAATCCCATGAATTCACCTCTACAATGATTGAGCAATTCAAATGTTTGGATAATCCCTTAGAGTGTGGAGCAATAACCTGGATATGGAAAAAAATTGGGTTAAGTACTATTTTGCAGCAAACCATGTCTGATTTTTTCTCATTGGCTGAGCTATGTCAAACAATGATTTTGGGTTTAGTTGAAGATGAGAGAATTTTTAGTGCCTTGACCTTTATAAAGTCAAAATTGTGAAACAAGCTTGACAAAAAATTGGAAAATTGTTTGAGAATTTACACATCACGGTATGAAGTGGATAAATTTCCTATGATAGGGATTTGGCAAGTATGGAAGTCAATTAATGAAAGGAGAGGGGATGAAAATAATGCACAAATACAACAGATGACCCTATTACAACAGTTGATTATCAACGAAGTGAGAGTCAGAGATTTGGTCAAACAAATGATAGAGATGATCCACCATCAAATTGGAAGCTTCCATTTGTGGATATCACATGATATAGATGTTCATATAATAATTAATATATTCAAATATTCAATTACATTGTTTTAATAATATTTTTCCTTATTTGTATTTTTCAAAAAAATATTGTGTCGATTTGTAGTCTTTGAATGAAACTTGAAATACATTGTATTGATTTTTTGTCTTCAAAATAGAAATACATTGTTTAAAAACACTTATGAGATGGATATCACATGATATAGATGTTCATATAATATATTCAAAAACACTTATGTTTCTCATACACCTATAAAGCATTAACATAAAAGGTTTGTCAATTTTGTGAACCATTATGTATTGAAATGAAAAATAACACTATTCCTCATTCAACTTGAGACATGCCTTGTATGAAAAAAATTGAAGATTGCAACAAATGGAACAATTTTCAAAATTAAATTACTCTTAATTATCTCATCTTCTATAACATGCTCCACTCTTCATCTGTTGGAATTATAATTTGTTGTAAATCAGAGTGACTGACATGTAACTTTGTTAGCAATTCATAATTGAGAGTGGAGATTTCCTTTATTATTGTATGTAAACTTACTGACAAGGTTATCAATGGTTTAAAAATCCAAAAAAAGTTTGTCTCATCTACCTTCTTAGGAATTTGGTTCTTCTCTTGCATCATTTTTTCTTTCATGTTCTTTCTGGAATGCATCCTTCTTAATGAATTGGTGTGTTTTGTCAAAAGGCATTGGAAAACCAAGATTTGTGAAATCATGTACCTTTCCATGTAGCTCCTGTAACATTATTTGAAAATTATTCAAAAATTCTTGTGCTTCACCTAACATCACACACTTTCGAATGATAGATGATACCTTTATTGAGGCATCAAACTAGTTTTGAATTCCTTTGGATGTCAGTTCCATGTCATTGAATTTGTAGATAGCTTCCAAAATTTTACTTGTTGTATCCTCTCTTGAAGCCATCACTTTTTGCTACCAATTACATATTCAGTGAGATTATCAAATATTCCCACAGATCAGCCATGAATTCAAACAATCTAATCAAATCATCAAATTTTTTGTTTATTTTCCCCAAACATTATCCATTATATTAATCATTGCCTTTTTATAAAATTTGGATAGTTTGGTGTTGGAAGACTGTATTTCCTTTTGTGCTTTCACCATCTCCTTTTGCAATATTTCATTTTGTTTTCTCTCTTCCTTTATGCAATATGTCCTTGAATTTTCTCTCTTCCTCTAGGCTATGTTCCCATTTTTGGCCTTTTCTTTCTATGCCTTTAAAACCTCTTGTAATTCTCCTAGTGTTTGTTCTAATATATTATTATTAATTTTTGTTTCTATAAATTTGTATTCACTTCTTCAGTTTTACTACGTGCCTATTCATTTACAACAACTACAATCATAAAGGTAGATGATTTTATCCTCTTTTATAATTCAATGTCTTATTAACTGCCACTTTTCTATTTTCTTTCTCATTTTCCAGTTTTGCCTCTAACTTTTGAATTTTATTAAACTTATTGTTCTATTTGTTATCCTTTATAAATGTTGTGTGTACCACATCATTGTTCATTTTTGATACATTTATTTTTCACAAGGTTTCATTTCGTTAAAATCCATTTGAAGGGTGGTTACATCATAGTCACTGGAAACCATTTGATTATCTAATTTTACAACTCTGGGCACAACATACATGTATTCCATGGTATTTGTGTATGTGTTATATATAGGAAAAACCCTCATTATGGAAGAATTTGAAGTTACAGTAACCTGTAGCATTTGCTTCTTGTTTCTTTTATCTCTTTCTAATTTGTGGGTAAAATCAGCTCGGTAATAAAAACCTGAGGTGTTTAGAGGAATGAACTCGATTGGATGGATAATGAGTAATTGAAGTTTGGGGAAAATTTCCCTATGGATTAGAAATTTGTTGAGGGTGGCACTACCTTTTTAATTATTTTCCTTGAGGAAATGCTACCATGAGCAAGAGTAATCGTGATATGTGTTCTTTTTTTGCCTCTTCTCGAGTACTTTTTAGAAAATAGTAACTTCAACTATCCGTATTGGCCTCTTTAGATGGGTAGGTTAGGTGGGTGGGTTGGACAAGTAGGTTGGGAAAGCAGGTTGGATAGGTAGATTGGATGGGTAGGTTGGACAGATAGGTTAGAGGAGGGGGTCGGTCGCGTGGGTTGGGCGGGTATGTTAGACGGGATAGCCAAATGGGTAGGTTAGACGCCATAGTTGGATAAAAGGATTGGATGATTAGATTGGACATTTGAGTGGAACATGTTGATTTGAGTGTGTTAGGCATGTGGGTTGGACTCGGTAGGTTGGGTGAGTAGGTTAGACGCGTTGATTGGTCGGAGGCAGGTTCAACGAGGTTGAATCGTTGGGTGGGTTTTTCAAGTTTATTGGTCAAGAAGGTTGGTCATACGTCCAATATGGGTTGGCCCTTGGCCAACCACCTTGGCTAGCCGCCTTTCTTTCTGCCACATGTCCCTTGAACCCTTCTTAGACCTATATATATACCCCTACAAGGTTCATTTCTTCACTTTTCCACGAACATTTCTAGTGCTCTAAGCTCTCCAATATTCAATTTTATTTCCTCCCTCTCCTGTAAATTTCAACAATGGCAAGCACCATGTCTGCTCCTATGCCCAAATTTCAATATAAAAACTTCATGCGCCCACAGATTGTAGCTCATATGAAACTAAAAGACACATCAAAGGATTCATTTGGAAAATACACAATTTACCGGGCTTGTCAACATCCCCCAATTTAAACTCGATACTTCCATCATTTAGTACCTTCTCGCCTCTTACAACCAAAAGACAAAAAGTTTTTGGAGTCTCATTACAATGTGCAATTTGATGGTAATTTTATTATTTTCAAATGCTTTTCTTCATATTACTTGACCACCCAAGCATCTGACATTTCTTGTTTGTTATTGCAGCTACTCTTAATCATTCAACAAGAGGCCTTCTTCTACAAGGTATTACAAACCAACTATTTCTTGTAGTTACATCACTTTTTTAGGCCAAGATTGTGTTACAAGGAAGACCATGACATCTCAGTATTGGGTAGTTCAATATAAATTGCGAACACTAGTATGGAAACAATTCGATTGGTGCACATATTTTTTCAACCGAATAAAAATAGATGTCTCTCATGCCACAGTGCCAATCTATTTAATAAATCCAAGACTATATTCTCTTCTTGAAATTATATACTTGCTTTCTATCAAGAAGCTTTCTTCCAATTGTAGCAAGAAAAATTCAAATTGCAATTAATGATAAAATGAATGGTCTCACTCTTGAAGAACAACATGTAACAATTACTTTTACAATTTTCTTGTTATAACGATTTTGCATTCAATATTTTTCAATAAAATAATAATTGTAAGATTTTCTTTTGTAGAGAATAATTATGGCTGAATATCTCATAAGGAGGCAATTTCTCGAGGTAAAGCCCCTCCAGAGGTCTCTATAGATTCTAACATGGATTCAACAGAATCAACACCAATACGAGTTCCTCATCAAAAATGACCTAGGGGGTCGGTATGTGCATCATGCCTACCATCACATTTGACTACAAGTATAAAGTTTATTTTTATATAATTAACCAATTCAAACAACTAGTATAGATTATGTAAGTAGTACTGTATTTTAATATTTCTACATTTATTGTATTCGAAACTACTAAAATTGGTGATGAAGATCAAACTCATTCCATTGTCAAGATCGAAATGTCACATTTGTGTCTCCAAGCATGCAAGGTAAATTGTAATGTATAATATTTAGCATGTTTTGTTTAGTTACATTTTTTTAGCATTTACAAGGCCCAAGTGTATAATGATAATTTTCTAATAATTTGTTGTTTGCTTCTTATAGGTAATATAGCTTTTGAGCACATTCCACTTGCAAGGAGGCCACCAATACCACCAACACGTACAATCCAAACAAATAGAAGATCTTCAGGAAATAATATAAGGTTTCTTGTACATATTCTGATGGAACACTTCATCTTGTAACCACATAATTTCCCATACTCTCATTAGGTGGTGTGTTAAGTGTAATGGGCACAAAACTTTTCAATAACATCGATCTTGATGAGGAGTATTTGGGCTTTGATAGTGGCGATGCAGATAAGGGTAACTATTTCGACACCCATGATATGAATCAATCTACTCGCCTCCTCCACTACAACCAAAGTAACATGTAAATGAAGTACGTAGAAAAGGACTCTCCTCCTCCTCCAAGAAAAGCTCCACAAATAGATGATGAGAAGACACATTTTTCATTCAAAAATATGATATCAGATAGTATGGGGGCAACAATTCAAGAAGTTGTAATGTCTGATGTGGATTTGGTGCGGACTTGGGAGAGGAGGGATAAAATTTTGATAAAAGAAATAAATATACGATACCATAATCATGCTCAAAGGCATTCATTGTTCACTTCCGTAGAGAGCCAACTAGAAAGGCTTGACATTTTTCTAAACAAATCTCAGTCAAGCAAAATTTCATATAATAATGATTATGATGATGATATTATAGACATAATGTTAAACTAGGTTGGAGAATCTGAATGTTGAAGCATAGGCTTACTACAACAAATGGGCTAAAGATAAGACAAATGTTTTAATAGCAAATGCAGTAAAAGAAAAAGTTGTGGTGAGTCATCTTTTACAAGCAAAATCCTAACATTATGAGTGCCACAATATATCTTTTCAACTTATCTAATACATTAATAATTTTATATTTCTATTTTTAGGGAAAATGTGAAAATTTAAAGAAATAAGCAAAGTTGTATTTGAAGAACATTTGAAGAATGTCCACAAAATCTTGAATTCATTTGTACAGTTGAAGGAAAAAATCATAGTATTAAATAAAAATAATAATACATTGAGAAGGATAATCAAGGAGCATAAGATGGATCCAGAAATCTTATTGAAGGAAAAGACAGACGTCGATGCATCACTTTTGTTAGTAGGAGATGTTGTGAGGGAGGAGTAGAATATTCTTGAAAATATCAATATTGCGCAAAGTGTGAGATTTGTAGGCATCAAGAGTTTTAGTAGATAGCTATGTTCGACCGAGCACATTCCTCCGCCTCTTACGTAATAAAAAGATCAAGCTTCCCTACTAAATAAAAATTCAATAGATTAGTTAAGTTCACCATGTGATAGGTGTGTTGTCACAATTCCGACACTGGCGTAGGAATTAAAAGATAGTGACCAACCTCTTTTTGATTTTTATTTCATGTGGTAGACGTAAGGACAACTATGATTTAGTAATCATAGGCAGAAAAGAGGAAGCCCTCGTAATGTGTCCTTATATGACAAAACTTGTCTGGAAGCTTTTAAATGTTATTTACAACCCCCTTTTTGGAATTTTATTGGATGAAAATGCTTTATGAATTGATACTTGTCTTCATAAAGTAATCCACCACATGAGAGAATGATTATAAGAGTACTTTGTAATTATAACTATGTTTATTGTTAATGGATTTCTACTTAATATTAATGATGTTTATGTTTCTCTATTTATGTAAATGGTGCTCAAATTTTCATGTTTTGTTTGTTTAAAATATTTACGTTTCTGATTTCATGCAAATGTGAAAAATTAATCAATTAATAGATAGGTCGATCCAAGTAAATATGTCCTTATTTCAGTCTGAAAACCAAATATAAAAAACAAATGTGATACAAGAAAATGACACTGTTCCAATGGACCAAGTAAAAACAAATGTAATATTGCATTTATTGAAAGTTGTAATATTTGTATGAAATACATCAATACATCAAATTATTGTAAATAGTCTCAACAATGTATAGAAGAAATGAAATCTATGTGAATTTGAACAGTCCTGGAGAAACACTTTCATTTGTGTCTTGGAAATCAACTGTAGCATGATCTGTGGATGTGTCTCGATCCCCAGATCAGGAAGAATATTACCAACTCCTCTTCTTTCTACTAGTGAATTCCATAATGCAAGTGCTCTCTCATAAGGAAAAGTCTCCACTGAGTAACGTGATACATACAACCTTAGACAACTTTCTAGATTCATGTCTAATCTATTTTGAAATTTTGACTTTAAAAAGAAAATTTATGGAAAACCCTCTCATCTTCCATAGAACCCAGAATCATTGTTTGATAGAGTTCATACAACTTAATATACTCACTCAAATCTTCATGTAGAATACTACTAGAACAAATATCCTTCCAAATCCTTCTAATGGCACCATATTCCTATGGGTTTTGTAGAAGTTGAACTTTTCGTATCATAGTATTAGCATAATGCATTGATTGGGAACTAAGTATTTTTCTTTTATAATAACTTCTACAGAAAATTCATTTATCTCTTTAGTCTTAGAGAAATGGTCAGTTAGATCAGTCATATTTTTGACAAATAAAGGACTAATGGATGTATAAGTTTTATGCCGCCAACTAAATTCCAAAATTGTGGATTTACAACTCACATTGATTCAAGTATTTTATCATTTTTGAATCTTTCTCGAACCTCTTTAGATAACAATTCAGAGATATTTTTCAATTTATTCCTAGTTTTGGACAATACTGTGTCAAATAAATTTCATGTCACTCTTACTTCTTCCATTTCTGAGCCAACCAAATCAACTCTTTTTTGAAATGTATGAAGTGGAATCTCTTTCCCATGTGCTGTTATAAAGAGATGATCATGTATATTGTATTTTAAGAAGCACTTGGGATTTTTCAAGTTTGTTAATGCATTCCAACTTTCAAAAGTAGCACCCTGAAAACTTCCATGTGAAATATATAAAATTTCAAGATTCCAACACACATTTCTTCTTAGTCTAATGAAGTTTGTTATGTAGAAAGAACGATCTTGTGCATGCTTCATCAAAATATTAAGCTCCCTCAACATAGGAAAAATACCACATAGTATGAGTAAAGTTTTTATGTCTATTAGATGATATAGTAGATCTTTAGCTTTATCTACATCCCTACAGTATTTATACATAAACCCTGTCAATGAAGGATACTCATAAAATATTCTACGAGCAAGTTTATACATAGATATCCATCTAGTATCTACATCCTTGAGAAGCTTTTTCCCTCGTAAGTCCAATTGTAAATTTTGAAATTCTAAAAATCTCTTTGGGATTGCTCGAATAATAAGCATACAAATCTTGTATCAAAGCGCCTCCACTTTAGCTACATTTTCATATGTGCTCACAATTTTGTAGTCCCAATTCATTCAAAAATCGTGAGCCATGTAATGGATTTTAATTACATCAAAAAAAATTCTTGTTTGAAGTTGAATGCAGAGACAATTTCTAGCCCCTGCATTATAGCTACACCATCAGTTCCTACACAAACTAACTTTGTTGCAATGGCAAAGTCATCCATTCCTGTGGTATCCTTCAGATTTGAGACCACCAATTTGTAAATATTTTCAGAATTGCAATTCTCATTCATTTTATGAATTTCTAAGAGGTGGGGAGTTCTAACTTCATTAGCAAATGTGTAAACATGAATACAAATCCATGAAGTATTATCCAATGTAGTAACCTCATCAATTGAAAAGAAAATATACTTTGCCTTTCGAATGCATTATTTTAGATCCTCCTTTTCTACCAAAGATAGACATTTTGCAATTTCCCACCCTCTCGGTATCGACCAATGAGATTGAGGAGCGTGTTATCAATTTTCCCCTCGGGTAAAATTAGACAAACATGAATCCACTAGTTAGGGGAAAATGTGGGATCGATTCAGCCATGGGAGCTCACAATTCGGGATTGGTTGAACAGGTTAAAGTAGGCCGAGCACATTGTAGAGAATTTCAGGAAATGAAGAAGCTCAAGTCTGAATTTCAAACTTCGGAAGAGGCGGGGCCTTTTAGAGGTAGGAGAAGCACGAAAAATGAGCAGAAGGTCCAAAACCGAAGTCTGAAATTCATACTTCGGGCTTTTAGAAGTTTTGATTTGGTAGCAGTTCACATGGATGAAGATAAAATTCTGAAGCCTCAAAACCCCGAAACCCAAAGTCCGTGAAATCCCAAAAACCTCGAAACCTTGAAACCTAAAGTCCTAAACTCCCAAAATCACCGAAATACTGAAACACAAGTCTTTAACCATAGGGAAACCCCGAAATCCCAAAACTTGAATCCAATCGAATCCATGAATCCCCAAAAAGGAAAAGGTCTAAAACCCGAAGTCCAAATTTTAGACTTCACA
Organism: Taxus wallichiana var. yunnanensis; assembly: GCA_018340775.1. Classification (NCBI taxonomy): domain Eukaryota; kingdom Viridiplantae; phylum Streptophyta; class Pinopsida; order Cupressales; family Taxaceae; genus Taxus; species Taxus wallichiana. The sequence continues at coordinate 843,376,620 of CM031238.1, forward strand.
GTTTCAGAATTTTGAAACTTTTTCTCAAGTGATGAACAGTGTCATGTGACATGCTTTGAAGTCCGAACTCTGAATTCCGCATTTCAAATTTGAGAGGTTTGGCATTTTGGAACCCTCAAGCTAACTTCAATGATGAACAATAACATCAACCTCCAAAGTCAAAATACCCGAAGATCTGAAATTTTAGATTTTGGAGGTTACGATGAATTTCAGAGTCCAAAGAAATAGATCTAACCACTTGCATTTATTACGGTATGGCACCCTCATCTTTAGATGGCCATAAATTTTGACTGAGCTCAAATTTGAACAAAATCTAATAGAATTTTTAGAAAGCTCTCAAGTATAGTCTGCCATATATTTAGAAGAGTGGTTTCAGATTTCTCACCTAGCAAAGTGATGAGGTATGATATTCTTTTCTTCCCCAAAAAGCAAGGTACTGATGGGGTATGGGCTTTGTAGACATGCCTATCACTCCCACAAGGACAATGATGGATTTTGCAGGAGATTGGAGTGCATTTTAAGATTTTCTTCTCTCTCTCCTCATTTTCTTCCTCTATAAAATGTAAGGGGTTTGCATGTGCAAAGGGTTGTTGATCATTTTTCTCTCCCATGCACCCCATTCTTCTTGGGGCTTTAAGCCTTCCTCAAACTCTTGTAATGGCTTCATGCCTCTTCCTACTATAACAATATACTGTGAAAATTTATGGAGTAATGAAAGTTGTGTTTGTGATTCCATGTCAATCCTTGCATTGTTTTCATTATTTCTCCTTGCCTCTTATTGTGCTTTGCAGGATCTATGTGTACTCTCTTGTCTATTATTGCAGGTTTGGTGGTTGTGTTTACCATGAAATGGTGAATGTTTGCACCATTTGGGTTTGTGTTGCATCTGTCCAACCTCCCTAGAATTCATCCTTTCTCCATTTTGCAGGGTTGGGAAGAGTGATTAGCACTCCTTTCTTGGTGTATCACCGCTCTTAGTGTAGGTTTCTTTCATGCAATCCTTCTTTCCATATCCCCTTAGAAGCATTAGATTAGGATTAGTTAGTGGTTTTCCTACACTTGGAGTAGTTAGTGGTAGGTAGGTTAGGAGAAGGAACTGCCTTCTCGGAGATCTATCCCAATTGCAATGTCCTACACTCGTGGGATAGTTCCATGTTATGCAATCACACTAAATGCCCCTTTCCATAAACGATGTCTCATTCGGGGTGTTGTGATTTTGCTATAATAGAACGTTTTGTAAACCAATAACCACGATACATAATTTTATTTTTGTGAAATTTGACATGGGTCTTCCCCTTTTCAATATATGGAATACAAAGTAGTAAACTAAATACTTTTTGCATGCATTTTTGTCTCCATAGCTTTGCTCAATCTTGCTACAATGGTGCCACCTTTTTCATTTAAATTTTTCATACGTTTTTGTTCCTTTTCATATTCTTCTACATATTTTACATGCAGACACTCTTTTGCATCTTTCCATTTATGTGTTCTGATTATACTGCCATATTTTTGCTTTTGGGAAATATATATTTTCCCATAGTGCTTTTCAATTGTGTCCAGTTTGAGTTGCATCATGTGATCCTTCCCTTATTTCCAACTACATATTTTGCATCGACATTGTGTTGGAACACCATTACCATCTTGAGGGTTCACAGGTTCAATAAATGGATATTTTGTAGCCCATTCAAATTGGAAAGTCCTTCCAATTATCCAGTTTAATCCTCTTTCTTCTAACAGATTTTTTTTCGGTGGGGTTCAACTTGTGCATCTGGGTTGTCAGTAGGAATATCTTGATCCTCATGTCTCCTTTTTCTGGAATTAGACATTGGAGTAAAATTTCCTCTATTGGTGTATCATGAGAATTCGATGAAACTTCTTGTACTTCTATGTCATCAAGGGACAAAATTTTTTCCTCAACATATAATGGATCATCGATATCTTGAAATTGATTATTTTGTGAAGGAATTTGTGAAATGTCTGCATATAATTTTATAAAATTGTTACAATTTATTATCAATTTAATATGTAGTTAATTTTTGAGATAGATTATAAAGAGTTTGAAAAACATAATTATCAAATTCTGTAGGACTAAATAACCTATAAATAACACATACCGATATTTTCAGTTGATGCAGAAACCACCTTCATTTTTTGTGACTTTCCAAAATAGCCAAGAAAATTCTTTGCACCCTTTTTTGAACTAGCTAAATTTGTAACCTTCTTATATTGGTTTGTAACCTTCTTATCTCTAAATTGAAAACAAGACTGATTGGGCTAAATTAAGGATGGATATTATGTTTGAAGGCTATGAGATTAGACGGCTTTAGGGTTGGAATACTCTTGGGTTGGATGGGTCTTGGGTTAGACGGATGAGGCTCAGTGGTTGGACATTTCTTGGGTTAGACGACTTTGTGGTTGGATGGCTCTATCCTCTAGGGTTAGACAGATCAAAGGTTAGATGACTTTAAGGTTGGATGGATAAGGGGTTGGACAACAAGGGTAGACAGCTTTAGGCTATGGGGTTGGAAGACTATGGGTTTGGATGGCTAACAAGTTGGACAGATTAAGGGGTTGGGTGGCTTAGGGGTTGGATGACTTGTAGTTTTGGTTTACTGAAGATGTGGTATGGTAATGGTAGTCTATGTTTACTTCGGTGAATATGCGCATGAGAATGATTCAAAATGGTGGCAAATTACATGCATAAGCTCTTATATATGTGTAAATTCTAGGTGAAATGTACCATACAAGGACATGTCGGTTGATAAAATCTGGTACTTGGATAGTGGATGCTCTAGCCATATGACAGGTGACAAAAGAAATTTTATTACTCTGTCTAACAATGCATTTGGTGTTGTGAGATTTGGTGATAACTCAAAAACATAGTTGGAAAAGGAACCTTAAGTCTAGATAATGGAAAGACTATAACTGAAAATGTTTTATATATTGAAGGTCTTAAACATAATATGTTGAGTGTGAGTCAAATGTGTAAGAGGGGATACAATGTGATATTCCATGACAAAGGTTGTGATATTATAAATTGCAAAATAGGAAAGAAATTAGCAAAGGCCAAGCAGATAAAGAACAACATGTATGTTCTCAATCAGATAAATAAAGAGAAATGCTTCATGAGTAAGATATATTACAGCTGGTTGTGGCTCAGAAGATTGGGACATATGAGTTTTGAAAATATTGTAAAGCTAGTGTGAAGGCCTTAAGGTCAAGAGAGGTTGAGAAAAGTTAAGATGGTGAAGAGAGAGAAGAGGGGGATGAAAGTGAGAATGAATAATCTCATGATGAAGAGCTTGTGGACCTAGGAAAGGTTCTAATAGAAAAAGAGTCAGTTGAAGGAGAAGATGAGGATGATGAAAATAATAAAATTGAAGAGTATGAACAACGTACATTCCATTTGAGAAAATAATATGATGGAATCATGTTGAGTAGAGACTATTAATGGAGGGATAACATCCTAAATCATGCAAAACAATGTATATTTGTTATCTTTGTGTTTGATTTTGTAGGTACAAATGATAAAGGAATGAAAATGGAAGAGATGAAGAAGAAGCTCAAGAAGGAAAGCAACCATTTCATAGAAAATGCAAAGCTAAAACACCAAGTATGGGATCCAAGTGGTCTTAAGGTCACCAAGGACAATGAGAGAATAGAAAGAAGGCAAAAATCATTCAAGAAGATGAAGACATGGCTATGCAAATAAATAACATGGGTTTTTTTTTCCCTATTTGTGAGTATGATGCAAGCGCATCATGAAAATACTAAAAAGGTACAATTTTCTTCATTACGAGATCAAAGTACATGTGTTTGGAGGATTAAGGGAGTCTCAAAATTTGAATTTTCAAATTCATGTCTTTCCCTCCATTTTTGTGTTCAAATGTCTTAAGGATGTAAATAAGGGATTATGACTTAATAAGGTGTTGTAAGGTGTTTTGTAGGTTAAGGAGTGTGTATGGGTTGTCATAGGTCAAGTAGGTGATACAAGAGTCATTAAATGTGTACAAATGTTGTAAAGTGCCTATTTTGGCTAATGAAGGCACATAATGAGTCATCATGATTCTTGGAGGGAAGTTACATTTCAAGGGGAGTTACATGCAAGAAGAGAGTTTGAGTATATGGGAGTTATGGTGTGATAAAGGAAGCATTCCTTGTGAAGGAGGATTAGAGGAGATAGGTGGAGAAAAATTTTGTAATAACTAGAGATCGTACAATAAAGTTTTTTTAGCACTGTACATGGATCTTCTTCTTGTGTCATTTTGAGATTTCCTTGATGTTATGGTTAGAGAACTTATGAATTACTAATGAGCATGAATATTTTATTGAGTTTCAAAGAATAGGATAGGAACATTTGAATGTATATGCTTTGTTCATAGATTTAATGATAAAAGCATTATCTTTGTTTGTAGGATAAGACTATGAGAGATTCTAAATTATAGAAAGTATAGGTTGAAATTTGTGTTTGGGATGTTGGATTTCATTATTAATTGCATGCATGAAATATTTATTTTCCTTTACCTCATAATCTTGTCAAATTTTTGAGTTCATGTTAGTTTTGTTTTAAGAGGAAGATCAAAAATTTTATATTTTGCATTGTGTCTATAACTCTTGTTTATGAAAGAATGAATATTTTCATGCGGGATGAAGGAGATGTGGAATGTACATGAACCTATGATGAGGAATTTCATCCTATGAGTTGAGAAAATATGCATTGTTGGTGGAAATGTCATCCAAAAACAAGTGACTTGTGGTGGTGCATTCATAGGAAGGGTAGAAGGAAAACCGAGTAAAATAAGATGGTACATGGTTTTCAAGCCCACAGGTAAGATATTCTCTTACATGTCATTGAAATATATCTTTGAGAAAAATTTAGAGATTTGAAGAAAATTTTGGTGAGAGTTATAGCCATAACAAACTTCTCGAATTGCATGTAGTCGGGGTTAGTAAATTGTACCTCTTAACCATTGACATTCACCTTGAAATTTCAAATATATCATCTTGAGAGAGTTTATTAATTGATTTTGAAAGAAATTTTGGATTCCTAGAAAGCAAATGTGAATTAGTCTTGATAGTTTGCAAGAGAACTAGTAAACCGAGACAGGGACCTAATTGTGAAGGGAATTTATCAAAGGAGCTAGGGTCTAAAAGTGGATTTAGCTCATGAAACATGGGATATATGAAAAATATAAAAATGGGATCTTAGAAATGATTTTTTGTTTTCTATAACCCCTACATGAAAAGATATGATTAACAGCTTTCATCGAGGCAGGCTAGTGGACCTAGTTTACCAAAGGAATGAGAGGGTGATTTCAAGAAGAGGGTTATGAGTTGAGTTTTATAATTTTAGGTACTTCATATTAATGATGAAGGGTATTTTAATCTATTATCATTTCCTTCTAATTCTATGTAGGATGCCCCAATCAAGGTTAATCCATTGGCATTGGTCTAATAGGCCCAAAATTCTTTGGTTTGGAGTAAAATGAGAAAAGGGTGATGTATCTTGATCAATTAAATCTACAATATGATTGAAATAATAATTTTTAGAGTTATGGAGCAGGGAACATGTGATATGAAAGTGATTTGAAGGAAAAAGTCAAGAAGCTTGTTTGGTTGGGCTAAAACCTCCATAAGGCTAGTGAAATAAGTAGGAGGTATGGTGAGTATCATTGCTTAAGTTCATGAAATTTGGTTCATCTTGTTAGGTGCAATGGAGTTGCATGAGGTATTCAGAATATATTTTTGTGTAAGTATAGTAATATATTGCTTGAAAGACCAAGTTTTAGCAATTTGAACCATTCTAGACCCTAGTTCAAGACCTCTAAACCAAGAATTATATCAAATGAAGGCTAATGAGTATTGCTTATGTGATGAATACTTAGAAAAGTGTTGGAGCTCTACATCAGTTTCTCGAGTTTTTCTTGTCATCTTACAAGGGGAGGGTCAACTTGTAGAATAATCCTCTGCATATCCTTGTTTGTGGCACTTGGAGAACCAGACTCAATTATAATTGGTGGGATAAACCCTACTACTTTAAGCTTATTTATAACTTCATTCACGGGTTGGGAATTTATGTGGTATTTTTCTATTTACATCCGTATATGATTGTATTGATTAGGGTATTTGTTACTCATCTTGTTTATAGGGTACTTATTACATATCACATGCTCAAGTTTATGGGCTATCTCTATAGTTGTTAGTCTTCGAAGAACATGTTTAGGTAATTGGCGGGGAGGTATCAATACATCTTCAATTGTTATCACAATATATTCCTAGTAGTGCTAATAAGCTTTCACTTCTTAATAGTATCTTTTGTTCTGGGAGGATCCTAGGTCTTTTCACTCCATGAATGGCATGGTATACAAGTAGTGTAGAAAATTTCACATAATTCTACAATGGATGGGCCATGATTGTGGTTGTATAATTTAGAAAAATAACATGAATGGAGACAATAGTGGTGGGTAACCAATTAAAAAATGGTGGATCATAGGTTATAAAATCACAAAAATATCCACCAAATAGAAGAGCATTTTAAACTTCTTATTTATAACAGCTAAATCCCAACATAACTTAAATTTAAATTTTAAAAGATCCCCAAATTTAGGTTTCTTACCTTTCATAATCATGCTCAAAAGGGAACCTAGGTTGTATTCACATAGTATTATTTGCTAGCCCCATAAAAATTTAATAATACCATGTCAACCCAAATTACCTCCCGAACAGGTAATAGATAGATTTAACTTGGATTTTTATTTTACCTGGATTCTAAAAGGAGCGATAAGAAGATTGTTCCAAGCCATGATCTCAGAGGATAATAGCACACCACATTAGATTTGTAAAGCAGAAGAGCTAAAATACCATATATGGAAATCCATCATAATCCATAATGATCAATACATTACAATAGAATGACTTGAATTATTCAATAAGAAAGATGTACATATAGGAGGAGGGAAGTGCAACTACTACCTAAATCAATGGTGAAGAACTCCCACTAACTAATACTGGTAGTTAAGTTAACTCCAAAAGACTAGTAAGCTAACTTGACATAACTGAGAAGCTAACTCCACACAACTAGTACACCTAAGCAAGCTAACCCAACAAGTGTAGGGCTAACACAAGTGTAATAATTATCCTAATAAATAAATAAAAGGATAAATAATAACCTACACTAACACCCTCCCGTAAGCATAGCTTAGGTGGGTGGAAAAGAAGGTGGGTCCTAGCAACAAGGCCTGATGAGGTACCCACATACAACAACTGGGAAAAATGGACACCGCAAGGTACCCAAAACTAGTAATAACAAAGTAGAGAGTAAAATCTGCTACAAGATATCCTCAGAAGCTCGACTCCAAAAACTTGTACAATGTTGAAGAAGTGTGGTGCACACTATGGTCTGAATCCACTGCTCGATCATATAACTCAAAAACAACTGACACTGGGCTTCACCAGAATAGCTCCATGCAAGGAGACTGTATCAATGGAGTGATGTCAAAAAGTGAAAAACAAACACCAAACATAATTTGATCAACTACTACAAATATGTGTGCCACGATCCAAGAAAAACCAAGGCATCGAGGAAAGGACATGAGATCCAAATAAATAAGAGTGCCACGATCCAAGAAACTGAAGAAGCGTATCGATGCCACACCCTCCCATACTACTGAATGGGTAGAGTAACACCACATATCTGTATGAGTTTCCTAAAATCAACTACTCAAACACTAACAAATAACACTGGGCTTGATTGGGTGCATACACGGCTCCATCGTGTGGGAGGGTATTGGCATAGCAACTGATTAACACGATGAGATCCCTCTCCACCATCAGTTCGAGCTTTTGGTGTGATGGTAAGTCATGTAGCTCTGATACCATGAAAGGAATGATAAGAAGATTGTTCCAAGTGCGATCTCGAGATGATAATAGCACACCACATTAGATTTGCAAAGCAGAAGAGCTAAAATACCATATATGGAAATCCATCATAATCCATAATGATCAATACATTACAATCGAATGACTTGAATTATTCAATAAAAAATATGTACATATAGGAGGAGGAAGTGCAACTACTACCTAAATCGGTGGTGAAGAACTCCCACTAATCAGATATTGGTAGTTAAGTTAACTCCAAAAGACTAGTAAGCTAACTTGACATAATTAAGAAGCTAACTCCACACAACTAGTACACCTAAGCAAGCTAACCCAACAAGTGTAGGGCTAACACAAGTGTAAGAATTATCCTAATAAATAAATAAAAGGATAAATAATAACCTACACTAATGATTCATCGATTTCCCATTACTTTAATTCATCCATAATATGTTCTCCTCCAATGAATTCCCTCACTTTATCATGGTTATTTGATATGTCAAGCATAGATATTTTATGTATGTTATTGAAAATGTTATGAGTATCAATAGTAATATGCTTACCGGTGGCATTAGAGATGATTTTGTTGTCTTGAAGGGTGTAGGTTTTGAAGACATTTTCAAATAAGTCATCATAAGGGTAAACCTTAGGCTTGGATTTTATATTGTGGAGGCCATAGTCTCTAATATCTTGTAGATCATTATAGTATTCCTCATTATCCCGAGTCGGATATTTTCCTTTTAATTGTTCAACACAATTTCATACATCCCAAAACACTAGCTCCAATTTTTGATGTGAGATGGAAGAGCCTTAGTAAAGAGTGTATCTTTAATGACTTTGAACTAGAAGAAGTGTGCCTTCTCTTTGGGTGTCTATTTTTCTCTGCTTCTTTGCTTAGTTCTTGATTTAATATATAAGTCCAAAATTTTCTCATGTTTTAAATTTTACTTCAATTACTTATGCTAAAACTTTGTGAAAATTAGTCTCTTCTCTTAATAACATTTTTGTGTGAATGAATACTTGAAAAATATTTATTTTTAGAGATATTTGACAACAATATTTTATTTCTAAACTTTATGCGAGTTAAATGTTATCCATGTTAAGTCTTTTCTATTCACAACTATGTCTTATTCCATCAAGATTTTTATGATAAATAGAAAGTTATGGATATAAATTATAATACTTCATCTCCTTTTGATTTAAATCTTTAATTGATTTGTTCTTGGAATTTAACCTTCACCAATGTGTGGCATTTGGCCCTAATCAGTGTAATTACTCTACATATTTTCTCTGGTCTTTTAACCTTTCTTTGGATAGTCTATAACATTGATGCATGACACTTCATAGCCATTGATGTATTCTTTGAGTTTTGACAAGGATGTAATATTGACATGTGGTGGAAATCAGTGTATTTCCCTTTGTCAAACCCTATCTGTTATCTTTCATAGATTAACGACACTTGTCTTCAATTAGTGTAAGCTTTTTATGTGAACCTTCAAAATCTTTGTTTTTGTGCCAACCTTGCAACCCTGTGTAGAACCCGTGTGTGACACTTTTGGTCAATCGATGTAAGTATTTTACATGAACCTCATATATTTGAGCTATGAGCCAATTTGCAACGTTAGCATCAAGTCGATGAATGACACATGGTCATCATTGGCGTAAGCATTTTACTTGAAAGTTTAAAATTTGGAACATACTTCACATAGCCTCGTAGAGCTGATATTGACACTTTTTCTTGAGAAAAACGATGACATGTTGGTCATTTAGTGTAATTATTTCGATAATAAAAGTTTGCATTATTTCTATAACGTAAATCCAAGGTAGATGAATGTCTTCACCCATTCCTCTCATTTAACTTTAGGTTAAAACTTGAATGTTTTTCTACTCTTCACCATCATCCATGCACACCATAAACACTACAATATACCTTTTAAAGCATAAATTTATTGATAAAGAAATAAAATCAATACATAGACAAAATATAATACCTTATGCACTTCATAAGCATGCATACTTTGAATGATGTTCATTACGTATCTTGTGGCTTGATTTTGATTCTTTCAAGGATTCTTTCAGTTTTCTCTCTCATATTTCATTTGATTTAACATCCAACTTCCTTAAGTAATCCTTATCAAATTTTCAATTGGGTCCCCACTTTGTTATAAAAAGAAGGGATGTGTTATGGTCATTACAAATGGTGACACGTGGGGAAAACACGTTTGGACTTATTTAGAACTCAAAATCTCTAGTTTTTATTTTTATAATGAAATTTAGGCCACAAAGAAATGCTTTGTAGATAAACAAAATATCAAACTATTTTTGTTTCTCACTTTCAAATTTACCTTATTTTCACACCTCTTTAAAGTCAACTTATTTCTTGAAGTGAGTAAACCTATCCTCAAAACTTTTGATTTATTTAATTAAAAAAATCAAATCATACATCTTCATTATCTAAAGTTTTTAAAGAATTTCTATATTGTCAAATAGGCATCTATAACCCCACAGATGATCTAAAAATTCCAGTGTCAAAAAAAAAAATGACCTTCGGTCTCGGACCCCTATAGGCATTAAATTATTTTCCGATATCACCCCGTTAAAATCAACTTAAAGAAATTCAATAATATAATCATACTACAAAAACAGGTTGATAACGAAATTTGGTAGAATGCCTACGTCTCCGGGTTCATCAATAGAACCGATATATTATCAACTTCAATGACTGTAACAAATAATACAATCTAGCATGATAATATTGAATACATAAGAACATGAATCTTTATACCAAGTAGTTATTTTGGTAGATTCTATCTTGTATTCTATTTGTGAATACCTCTACGCCTCCATTGCATCGTGCTAAGCATTTTCCTTCCTGGTAAATGCCTTGTGGATCCCTGATCGGTCTTCCAGATGATAATACAATGCTCTTTGGCTCCCCAGATGGTCTTCCAGACATTCTGTACCCTGAAGTTGTGGCTTAATAAGCCTTATCTCCATTTTTCTGATAATAATAATCGGTCGTCAATGAAGACGATGAAATTTCATATTTGATATATGCTTTATCTCTCCAATATATCTCCATTAAAAATCACCACGCTCATCTTCGAACTTCACCAGTTGTTCGCCATGTCTTGGGCTTGGAGTATAGCTTCTCGGAGAGAATTCAGAGCTACAAAATAATATTTCACCTATTAAAAATAATAGGACTTAAAAATAATAATAATGCCTATAATGATAGGGCTTACATATTTACATGCCTATAATAATAGGCCTTAGCTCCAAAACATATACCTATATTAAAATATAGGTATTTCAAAATAATAATGCCTATATATAATATAGGTCTTAAATAACATAATAATTATGCCTATTAAAATAGGACTTATAAATTATTTTCTCAACTCCACCATATTATCTAACTCCTTGGACTTGCCTTCAAAATGCATTGCATTCGGTCTTTGCTTAGAGAGAGAGAGAGAGCTCCAAAAATGAGCTTGTTCTAAGGAGAGGGGTGTCGAGGACCTTTTATAGGCTAAAGTGACCGCATATGGTGCTCAAATACCATATCTTCCAACTCTTATCCCAACCAACTCATTGGCTGAGTTTGTTGGGCCGCTCCAATCACTACGGGGAGGTCATAGGTTCCAATCCTGCTCCCTATGACTACGCAAACCATTTTCCACTACCACCAACCCATAATCCATGTGGACCTACGACCCCAAACAGCCACGTTCATCATCAAGCTATGGCCTTTCGTGACCACCACGTGTCTTCCCATCCATGCCGTTTGTTGTCCCTCATGACCCGTTTGTCCATGTGCCCCCTTACTTTGTTGTCCACACAACACTCCCACCGTCCATGTCACCAAAACGTTGGGGTGGAGTTATTTTTCCTGGACTCAGCCGAGTCTTTTCCTTATCCATGTGCATGTGGATTATCCCAATTTTATGGGGATTACAATGTGGGAAGGCTTAATATAGCCCGAGACATATTGAATATGTTATGGCTTAGGCCACAAGCCCCATTTTGTCGGCGGTTATAACTAAAATAACTCACGAAGTTATTTAGATACCCAAACTCACCCTATAAAAATCATAGCTCAATTATAAGTCAATGCCAACTCGCCATATAGCTTTCAACATAGCTCAATGGCTATTAATTGACTCGCCATTTCTAACTCGAGCTCGGTCCAATGTGGAAATGTGGTGGTAGGCCACGTGGTGGCTTGAGGACCCACCACGTGGCAAATATTTTTTTCGATTGTGTACGAAGATGAAGATGACATCGAATGATGAAGACTGGAGGTACAAACCCAAAAACATCACCTTCACACGATCATACTTTCCACTACTTCGTGACTTGCTAGTTGACCTGGTCCCACCTAGGGTTGACTGAACTTTGACCAATCACCAAATGTGCATACGAACTCCATTTTTGACATTCAAATAGTCTTCAAAAATATCTGGAGCCATCTTCTACACTATATTAATCTTGGGAGATTCAGGGAAATTTTTTCCTCTATAATGTCCTCCGGATCAACAGAGATAATATTGTCTTCACTTAAAATCCTTGATCCCTTTCAATCAAGTGTCCATATCCAGTGATGGAGATTACTCAAATCACCCTCATGTCTTATAGATTTACATTATTTTCTTCAATAAAAATTTAACAATTTTTTAATACATTTATAGCCATTGGAAATAGCTTAGGGGTTACGAATGAGTTTAAATATTTAGAATGATTTTTCTATAAGATAAGAAAAGTTATGAAAATTATCGAGTTTAATAGATGTTTCAAATTTTGAAAAATATGTTTTTGACTCTCTTGTGAGTATGGAAACTATGTATTTCATCGTAATGACATCAAAAGTTATGATTTTTTTTTTTAAACAATATTTTTCCTAGTTACTTCAATTACATTAGTTTTATCGAGTTACTTTAGGTAGAATTCCTTTTGGATTATTTTCATCTATGGAAAAAAATTGAAAATCTGACTTGTGATAGTTTTTCAATTTATTAAAAAACATGAAACTAATCTAGGAAGAAGGAATCTAATCTAGATAACATAAATCTAAACTAAGAAATAATAAATCTAGTGTAGAAAAGTAAGAATATACGCTAATCTTACTCTAAGATAACTTAGATGATCATTCAAAGTAAATAGATGATGGTGTAGCCATGAAGTAGTCTTTAAATGTTTAGCATTGACTAGTAAAATCCATTCCCTATAGATATTTTAGTCTTAGTTCATTCTATCCTGAGGCTCGGTAATCTAATATGGCCTAATCTATAATGGACCAAAATTTCCATGTTGACCTTTCTTCTCATGTGTTTTGTCCCAAAGTAAGACTATATCTCAAAGTCTAAAGGATTTCCCTTATCTCTCTTATCAAACCAATGTTTAACATTTTCTTAGTGCATGTTAAAGTTATATAATGCTTTTCCTCTTACAATTGCGATTGTACTAAATCTAGAATTTTGTATTTTACCTTGTCTCCTCCATCCATGTAGTCACATAAAATTCATGTGTTGGAATTTACACAAGAATTGGAAATGATTTTTTTCCCATAAACCAATAGATATGGTGATGTCTTCAAAGTTGTTTTAACTCTTGTTATATCTTCCCAAAACACAAAATTATTCAAAAAGGTAAGAAACATACAAATAATCACTTACAAAACACGAACTTACCTCAAAAAGCTCCCCTTGGATTAAGCTTACTCCTTGTTAGTTGTGCCTTGATTTGGATGCATGGATGTCTCCACCAATCAACCTCATAACTCCCCCTGAACCTATTCTCTCCATATTGAGGCATATCACTTCACCATGCTCAACACCAAGCTCGACTCTACCTTAAGCTAGTGAATTTTTCTATTCGACATTGGATCCCTTATTAGCCTTTCAATGTTTATCATCCCATCTTTAGCCATTTATAAGGGTATATTTTCATCATGAACCAAACTCATGTACCTCTCCCTAGAACCATTACATCCTTCTTTACCTAAAGCTATAAGAAATTGAGTTGTCACCTTGCACTCAACCATAAGAATGACACAAAAATTTCATTACAAAATCGATACATCGTTTCAAAGTGTACTCTTTCATTTCTTCTTTCCTATAATTCCACTTCACTAGTTCTTGGCTCCACTACCAACTCTTTGGCATTTACCTTCTTGAAACCTCTCCACTGCTTAGCACCCTATTTTTTATTCAAATCACTATTAGATGCATCAATACAATGCATCAAAAGAGGTTCCAAACACTAGCTCTTACCATCTTCCTTAACTTGTCCTTTCATGCCCTTAATAACACACATTTTTCCCACACCAAGGCTATGAGATTTTAAAGCTACCCAAAATTAACTATCAATTTCCTTATTTTTCCTTCACTACCCCCGTGATGTATGTAAAGTCTTCAGGACCTAATTCTTTGTCTTGTTCTTTCTACTATACTTTTTCTCTCTAGGCTCACTAAGCCCAATTAGGCCTAGGAAATTTTGGTTTGTCCTATAACTCCCCTTATAAAACATTTCAAGGCACAAGCTCATATTTTTTAGTACCCATTAAATATTTCTTCAATCATATAAAGTTGCAAGTTTGAACTCAACAACTAAAGTATACCTCCTTTGTTAAATGGCCTTCTACTACATTGTGTAGATTGACATACCATAAGAATGTCATGATTATCTTTGTATTTCAAAATGAAAGTTGAAATTTATTATTCTAACAGATAAAGGACACCTTCAATATTGTTTCTTCCAATTTTTGGAACTAGATTCTTGATTTAGAGATTTCTAGAGCTATTTCTTCCTCAAAACCCTAGTTAGTCTATAAATAAGCCGAGAAGAGTATTCTTGCTACAAAAACTTCAAAATCATTTTCAAATCCTATAATCTAAATCATAGGTCTATATTCATGTCCTTCACCTTATTCTCTTAGCAAAAATGTCATTTTTCATTTCAATTCTATGAGCACTTACCTATTTCTCCTTATCTGACCGAGTTTGGCTATGTGATACTACTGTCTCTTGAGTTTTAAGGTTTTCAATGCTAAGAACATGTCCTCTTATCACTATAAATGCTTAGATATGGATTCAAAAGTGCATAAAAGTGATCATTCACTCATTTTCCTTGTTTTTGACTCACACACATAACACTAGAATCCACCTTTATGCATGGGATCTTCCAAAAGGCTTCTTCATTTTGACTCGACACCTTACAAATTGTTACCTTTTACTGAGACAAGAGGTCACATGAACACTTGTTTAGTATTTCCCTTATAAGATATTCAAAACTTCTATTATGAACCATCATACTACTTTGCACATGAATCCACCTCACACAACACCTACAAATCGAGAATTTCCATCTCTTTTTCCATAGCACTTTGAATTCTCTATAAGGAATTTTAATTTTGCTACATGGCATAGTGACTATAGGTCTCAAAATACTTCAATGATTGACTGGAAGTGATAAGAGACCTTGATAGTGTGAAATTTTCTTTGAATACCGAGATGTTTGACCCAATGACTAGGCATTATAAGAAACATAGGACAACTTAACTCCTTTAAGACTTGAGAGAGATATGAGTAACTATGCACACTTTGAGAGCAGAGACGTGGACACATTTTTTCAACTTTGACATGCCTAGTTTATTTCTTTCAAGAAAATTTTGCATGACAAGCACCTATCCTTATCCCAGATGGAGTTCACTATAATGACTTAAAGCCAATCAAATTATGATATAACAAGATAGTCAACTTGAATTTTTGACTCAAAATACTCTCTTAGAGACTTTTCTTACTTGAGGAAAATCTTGAAAACATTGAGAAGACTAACCTACCCTTGAAACCTACTGACAATACTTCCTCTTCATGGATCCTCAAGTAGATACTCAATAATTTCAAAAAGTGTTAGACCTTTGGTATGGAACAAGACACACATTTATAGAAATTGGCATACCGTAACAAACCGATGTTGAACTTTATTGAGGCATCTTTGACCAACTCACTCAAATTTATTATGAAGAATACTTAATCGATAAATTGGTAGACATATGAAAAGAAAACTATGCCTCTTTCAACTATTATATACCTAGAAGCCTAGAGAAGGCATACCATCTTATGAGGTCTTCTCAAAACAAGAGGAAGTCATCAAAGTAGCATGATGACTCAATTATTTCCTTTCTTGTACTTGTTTTCTTGTTAGTATTCTTGGATGCATTCCTTTGTGTGACAAGCACATCACCCTAGTTCTTACTTTCGATTGAGTGCTTGATAGAAGCACATGTTGTAACTCATACACCATCTCTAACACTGCTTGAGGAAGAAGTTCTTCATCCTTTGCACTAGAATTGTCTTCCTTCTTATTGGATTTTTCATAACCTATTGATATCTTGTTTGTACTAGATTCTCCTATGAATGTCATATATTGTTGTGTCTCTTCAACATCTACCCATGCTATCTTCTTATCATTCTTTGCTTTTTCAACTTTTGAGTTTTCTTCCTTGACCTTGTATATCCATTTTACTTTCTTCTTTCCAGTGTCTCTCTCAACCATGGTTGACTTGGTATCATTCTTAGATTTTTCTTTCCTTTGAATATCCTTTTGTATTTCCTTTTGAATGCATTCATCTTGTAGCTATATCTAGGGATTTTCATGACAATGTATGGAAAAATTCCTTGCCATGACAGTTGAAACATACAACCTGATTCTTGCCTCTTGAGTCTTTTTCTTCCCAAAATTGATTTAATGGTTCTTCTAGGAAGTACTTGGCTATGTGACCTTTTTCTTTGCAATTGAAACAAACTATATTATTTTCATATTCAATACTACAAGCTCTCCATGGGTGTTCTTTGTCAAACTTTCTCATGCACTCCCTAAATCTATGTCCAAAAATATTGAATGAAAATAAAGGTCCAAGAAACTTACCTGGGAGTCTCCTTGCATTTGGCTGCCTATTGATCTTCATGTGTGCTTTAATGTACTTATTGTCTTTATAATGTCCTTGGCATGATACATGGATTGATTTACCTTTCAATTCTTTTTCCCTTGTTTGTTCAGTTCTTTCCTTAAGGTCTTTAATTGAATTTAGTTTGTCACACTCTTCAACCTTGGATTTTGTAGTAGCTTGACATGATTCATGACTAGACTCATGATCCAATTCACACTAAGTTGCTTCATTTTTAAGAACCTGATTTATCATTTGAATTTCTTTGTTTTCTTAGCAGGTTCTTAGGATTTCTTGTACTTTCCTTACTTCTTTTATATGTCATTAGTTTTTTTGTGACCTATTCTAGCTCATTCCTTAGATTCTTCACTTCTTCTTATTTGGAGCAATCTTGTTCTTTTATTTCAATTCCTTTGACACATTTTCAACATATGAAGCCATCTCATTGAGTTCTTGACCATGATTAACTTCCTTGATCTTGATTTCTATCTTTAACTCATTTATAAGAGCTTGAGAAATCTCATACTTCTTTTTCAACATTGATTCTACTAATGAACCCATGCTTATGTCTTTAGGATCACCTCCAAGTTGTTAAACTTGATTCAAGAGGACTAGGCTCTGATACCAATTGTTGGAAACTAGGACACTGAGAGGGGGGTGAATCAATGTCTAATCAAACTTTTACAAACATTTCCATTTCCTCAATCTTGTTATGATGAACACATAAAACCATACACAAGTAAATAACAAGAGAATATACATAGAGACACATTATTTAATGTGGGAAACCCAAACTGGGAAAAACCCCACTTAAAACCTATCTTTGGAAAAGAATGTCATGTAAATGTTACATTGATTTCATAGTTGAGCTTCAACTCAACCTAGAGCTGAAACTTCAAAACTTTGACCAAGTAGCCACTCAGTCTTTGACAAGCTTCAACTTTTAAGAAGATTCAAAACCAAATTTGGTCCAGCAACAACTAACCTTTAGTAAGCTTCAACTTACAGGGAAGTTACCACTCCCCACATGCTAAGCTACAACTTAGACTTATGAAAGAATATGATCACACTTTATTTGTTGTCTCAAACAACTGATGGTGACCCCTAAATTAGTTCACTTTTATTCTCATTTTGCCCCCAAATAACCTCTCTTCTGCTCATCAAATCAACACTCTATCTCAGTCATACAAGGCTCACAATCACTTGGTACTTTTATATCATTTTTCATTCACTGAAGTACTCATTCTTACTGCAATAGATTAGTCATGAAGACACTACTTTTTTATCTCATACAGTTCATGGTTTCAAGCTCCTCTTTAGTTCTCCTTTCAAAATAATTTTATCCCCTATTCTTGAGCCATATGTACTTGATTCTTTATTCACTTGCACCTTTCACTTCTCACTTATCTCAGGTTCATTCCAAGGTATCATCAGCTATCTCTGCAACATCTTCAACTCACAGCTACTCCACCTCTGTAGCTTCTAAAACTTTTTCTAATACTTTTATTTATGTACATGCCATTAATTTCATACTCAACCAATATTCATCATATTACACTTCTTAATTTAGTGTTATACAGTCATTTTCTCTTTCACATAATTAACACTTTAATTTCTATGTTTGACATTCATTTTCAACAATATTACTATCTCTTCTCACATACCCTCTCAACAACTACATCTTTCACAACATTTTGTCTTTTATATTTTTAATACCTTTCACATTCTTCACACTTCCCATTTTTCCAAAAAATATTGTTCTTGTTCTTACTCTTGTGGTTTGAGTAGGTAGCCATACCATCATATCTTGTAACTCATATCCTTATATTTTTCATATGAGCATCATCATATTGTTCCTCTCATAGAATTTTTGAATCATGTGAGCTCAAGTCTTGATTACATAAGGTGTTCTGACAGGTATAGAGGAGTTACACATGCAGATAATCCATAAAGCCCTTGAATTCCTTCACACATAATTCAACTATTCAATGTCCAATCTCATTTTTGAAGATAGAACACTTGTGAACTTGAAAGATTTATTTTACAAGTTCTAAGAGTGAGGGAGGAATGAATTTGAATAGCTTCAAACCTGCTCTAATTATCCATCTATACTATTATAAGCTTATAACCCCGGTGTTTAGTCTTTATGAGGATAGATTTTCCTTGCAACCATTCCCAAACCAACTATTAGTCTTACCTCCACAAAATATCCCTTCTGAGTTATACTAGAGGTTTCCTTTTGGCTTTACCATTTGAGAAAACTCCTACTTACTTCATTTTCTAGGTCTCCATGACCGTGACTATCATCCGATAAGGTAATATCTCTTGAAAATGAATGAATTCACTTAATTCTTCAAAATCTCTTTAGAGACCTTGAGATAGAGATTTATTCCAATTTTGGAGTTTTTAGTCGGTTCATTTTCATGTTTGACACATTTTCTCCCTCAAAACCCTAGTTTCAAGGTTTTCCAATCTACATGTGTCCGAGAGATCAAAAATTGATGTTTCTTAATTTTTTTCAATCTATTTCAACTCATAAAGTTTTGAGAGGTTTATATGAACCTCTGAAAAGGTCTCTAATCACCCTATACTTCTTGAACCATCTCCGTAGCTAATGAAGAGATCAAATTTAACAGTGGTCTTCTATACAAGAGTTATTTATTAAAACTTAAATTTTTTTTTGCATGCTTTCAAGGCTCTTCCCAAACATAATCCTTCTTTCTTCAACCCCTGACACGTGTTCCTTAGTGTTGCGAGTTTCTAAAATCTAGGTAGAACTGAGTATTAATGTCCTCATCAACCAAACTGTTCGTACTCATCCTCATAGTGAAACTAGAAATTAAATCACCTTCAAAACTAGGTTAGTATCCTTATGGCTTCCCTTTCCAAAACAAGATTTACTTCCTCTCAGACTTGTAACATTCCAATGTGGGAAAATATGACTTAGTCCACTTCCCACAAATTGTTACACTATACAAATTACTCCAAAATGATGTCTACGCATACAACAAGGCAATCATACACACAAAATATATATCAAAGACCTCATATAATTTTTTACCTCCACATTCTCACATGAACTCCATGATATAAATATGTTATTTACATGGCATCAAAAACTTGTTTCAAGAACTAATCAACTTATCAAGGATATGTCAGTTAACTTACAACCCACAGAAGACCCAGATGTACTTTATCATTATGAATTTGAAAGATTTGGTTTAAAAAATTTGATTTGATAGTTCACCACATACTGTAGAGAGTAAAAACTTTCTTTTAATAACACCGTTAGATTCAATTCACAACTTCAAGATTGTCTTATCTTACATCACAATCTTGTAGACACCTAACTTGCGCTTGACACCGAGAGAGATTTTTACAACCGACCTTGACATGCTTGAGAAGAATTTATGACACAAAGAACTTAGATGCATCATTAATCAACCTTAAAAATATTTAAATAGCTCAAACAAGATATTTTAAGACCAAAAAACCAAATTTACTTCCATCGATTCAAGAGGATGCCTAGGAGAGAGAAAAATAGGGATAGAAAAATGATCATAACTTATTTGTTTCTTTTCCAAATTCCCTCAAAAATTTTGAAAACACTCAAGCTTGGAATTATCTTCAAAAATTACTTCTATGATTTATTTGAAGAAGGCTCCATATTTTTCTTGGATGCTAAGAAGACAAGGTGCTCAATTTACATTCCTTAAGAAGCCAGTTTTAGAAAAACTTGCATAACTTCCACAAACCTCTTCAAAACTTAATGAAAATTGACATGAAGCACTAAACAAAAACCCTCTACACACTCCATAGGTTGGTTTGTCATAAATATTCTTGTACATCTCAAACCTATCACATTTACCTCAACATTAACTATTAGACCTCAAAGGTAGTTTTAGTGAACTTTGTAATTTTTCCTCCAGGAGCTAAAATAAACCTTTTGGATGCTCATACATGCCCTAGGAAATGTTCCTAGGCTACTCCAATTCTTACCTGGTCTTTCCATGCTTTACAATGAGCTCTTACACCTCATTAGGCTTTATAACTAGGCTTAAATGAGCCGATTACATAATGTGACTCCTAACATTTGACATGTTGCTCATTCCAAAAGATCTTGCACATGCTATCATCCTTATGTATGACCTATAGAACACCTATGTTATTAGGAATAAAACTTAGCTTAATTCATCAAAAGTTAAAGTATTCATTGTTTCATTCTCTCGGTATTTGTTTTTTTTTAAATTACTATACTGCATTTTTTTAAATTGGAAGCATTTTTATATATATATATATATATATATATATATATATATATATATATATATATATATATATACACAATATTTTTTTTGTATTTGGGAAGAGCTTTTCAAGCTCCCCACATAACTTCTCCTTCCTATTCTTTGTGCTTTGGTTTTCATATATCTGGCAAGAGAATTGTACATGTCTGTGAGAAGATATTTGTCCAAAGCATCTAAGCCTGCAACAATTGAGGAGGAGCAATGAGATTAGAGATCAACCTACAAGAAGAAAATATTTTATGGTTGCCAAGGTTATTCTTAAAGCGAACTTGTAAAATAGAAAGGTGAGTACTTAAGCCTCTAAACATCTGAAACATTGATCTACAGACAAGATCGTAAAATCAGCCAAAAATGTGAAATAATTCTTGAGAATGCAATAAAAGAAAGGAAAACGGCGAGATATATTGAAGGTGGCAGAGAAAACAATGGTCAACGTGGACATGCAAGCCCTAATTCGCGTTTAGTTTGCAAAAATCCAAATTTTTTTAAAATTCCTTTTTTAGAATTCGTGAAAAATATTAGTAGAAAAAGAATTCCATTTTTGGAAAGGGGCCCAGAAAGATATTGAAATCGTAACTTAAAAGAGTCATAACTTTCAACTGGTACCTCGGATTGAGGTGTTGCTTTTTTTTAAAGTGTGTGTTTTTGTGAGCTCTATGTCTTGGTCCAATTTTTAATAAGATTTTTTTTTCTAAAAATTGCAAAAAATAGATTTTTGTATTTGAAAAGAGGCCAAAGAGTCCAATTTTTTTCGGCCAAGAGAGCCATTTTATTTTTACAAATCGGCCATAAAGCCAAATTTTTAACAAGGCCAATAGTGCCAAAAATTCATTGTACACGGCCGAAAAGGATCCCAAAATAAATAAAATAATATTTTTGGGGGTGTGCATGCTTTAAGGGGGAAAGTGTTCAATTTTTTCTTCTATTGTTTATCACTTTTCACAATGGCCACAATTATGGCACCAAAATTCTTTTTCTAGATTCTCAACTTTTACATTCTGATAATTACCCAACATGGAAAACAAAAATTCATGCACAACTTGATTTTGAAAATCTATGGTTTGTTGTTTCTGGTACATTAACAAGATCTGCAACAAGATGTTACACAACAAGCTACATTTGATCGTGCAAATCAAAAAGCAAAGTTAATAATCTTGTTTAGTGTTTTAGATGAGGTACAACCTCATATTCATGAGACCACAACAACAAAATAATCTTGGGATAAGTTGAAAATAGATATATGAGTCAAAAAATAAGAACACAATTCTTCATCTCTAGAGTCAACTATTGAACTTGAAAATGCAATCAACGAAAAGTTCGAGAAGAGTAGCAACTTTGCGTGCATCACTTCAAGCTTTGGAAGAAGAAGTAACTGACACATCACTCGTGCCTATAGTATTGAGAGCTCTTCCTCCTTCTTATAGGATTTTTGTGACCACATTAAACATAATTGGTCAAACAACAACTTTTGAAGAGTTAGTGAATATGCTACAACAAGAGGAAAGAGGAAGCTATTCACTTAACTACTAAAACTGAAGAGCAAGAACTTGCTTCTAATCAAAAAGGAAAAAATAGGCTAAGTCTAGTAAATAGCCTCATAAGCAAGGTAATACTCAACAAGGCCAAAAGTACCAAAAAAAATGTCTTATTTGTGGTCGAAAATGACATGAGTTAAAAAATTGGTGGTACAACACATTCCAATAAGGATCATCAAGTGGTAAAAATATTAATTACCAACAAATAAAATATGGTCACCAAGTAAACAGGACAAAATAATCACAAGTGGAAGAAGTAAACCAACTCAACAAGGAAATGTAGCGAACAGAATATCAATTTGATGGTGATGACTTCCTATATTCTCGCATAGTCAAATGAAGTATTGAATTTTACAAATCAAATTTGATATGTCGACTTGGGTGCAACTCAACACATGATAGGAAATAAAGATTGGTTCTTCACAATGAGTAAAACACCCCACCAAAATCATGTCTCTTTGGGTGATGATACATCTTACAATGTTGAAGGCATTGGTTCCATTTCACTACCACTTGGGCAACATAATTGTAAAATTACAGATGTTCTTTATGTCCCTGGTTTAAAAAAAATTGTTATCCGTGAGTCAATTATTAGATCACAATCTCAAAATTGACTTTGATTGTAAAGGTGATAAAAAGATGTGCCTAATTTGAGATAAGTCATGAAGCTTGAAAATTATTGCAAAAGCTTCAATGTGGGAAGAATGTTTCAGTTGGATTTTGTTCAACGAAATGATCAAGCACTTGTAGCCAAGGATACATCATCAGCTCAACTATGGCATCGAATACTTGGACATGTCATTTTTGGCTATCTTGACACACTTCATCGATACAATATGGTTAGAGGTTTGCCACTTATAAAAAAGGGTACAGATAAATGTCAACATTGTTTGGTAGGAAAACAACATAGAGCACCATTCAAACATAGTACATTTTAGGCTAAGAAAAACTTGACTTGGTGCATACCAATCTGTGCGGACCAATGAGACCTAGCCACTCTAGGTTTCAATATTTCATGTTCTTTGTTGATGATTTTCAAGAAAAATGTGGATATATTGTCTTTCTACAAAAGACCAAGCTTTTGAAACTTTCAAGAAGTTCAAAGCCCTTGTTGAAATAGAGTCTAGTAGGAAAATAAAAACACTCGCTCAGATCGAGGGGGAGAATACACCAACAATGAGTTCAACATTTTTTGGAAACACATGGCATTCGTTGTCAAATGGCTCCTCCTCACACACCACAAAAAAATGGTGTTGTTGAAAGGAGAAATTGTATTATCA
Source organism: Taxus wallichiana var. yunnanensis (assembly GCA_018340775.1). NCBI lineage: Eukaryota > Viridiplantae > Streptophyta > Pinopsida > Cupressales > Taxaceae > Taxus > Taxus wallichiana. The sequence continues at coordinate 843,400,564 of CM031238.1, forward strand.
TGGATATGGTGTGATGTATGATTGATGATGTAGGTTTATCAAAAACATTTTGGGCTGAAGTAGCTAAAATGGTAGTTTATTTACTAAATAGAGTTCCCACTACAGCTCTTGATGGAGTAACACCTCACAGGAAGCATGGTTAGGGCATAAGCCATCTATTTCACACCTTAGAGTTTTTGGATGTAAAGCAAGTATGCACATTCCTAAGAAAAAAAGAACTAAGCTTGATATGAAATCAGAAAAATTATCTTCTTGGGATATAGTGATGAAGCACTTGGCTATAGACTTATGGATCTAAGAACAAGAAGGGTATACACTAGTCGAGATGTTGATTTCTTTGAAAAGAAAGAAGTAGATGCTCCTTCCATACACTCACATGATGAAAAAATCATCCCTATAGTGAAAAAAAGGATGGTAATCACTTTGATAATGACAATGATGATGGGGAAGATAATGAAATTAAACCTCCCAGGAACCACAAAAAGTATGCCTAAATGGTATACAAGTATGATGAGAGATGCAAAATTGGATAGTGTCCCGACACATCTACCACTGGAATGAGGACTCACATTATGGCTCAAAATGAGGTCAATTTGGCCTTAATGGGTAAATTTTTTGAAACTATTGAGCCATCCACATTTTTAGAAGCCCTACAGTCTAAACCTTGGAAAGATGCTATGGATGCAGAATATAAGTCACTTATGAAAAATAATACATGACAACTTACAGATCTTCCACAGGGAAAAATCCAATTGGATGCAGATGGATCTTCAAAACAAAGTACAAAGCAGATGAAAAATTTGATAAACATAAGGCTAGACTAGTTGTTAAGGGATATGCTAAAAAAGAAGGCATTGATTATGAGGAGACTTTTGCTCCCACAGCTAAGATAAAAACTTTTAGGTTAATATTTTCTCTAGATGCACAATTTGGTTGGAAAATACACCAAATGGATGTGAAAAGTGCCTTTCTTAATGGTGATTTATAGGAATAATTTTACATGACTCAACCAAAAGGTTTTTTCATACCAGGTAAAGAGGAAAAGGTATGTAAACTCATAAAATCACTATATGGTTTAAAGCAGTCTCCCAGGGCATGGTATATTAAAATCGATGAGCATCTCATTCAACATGGATTCAACAGGAGTCCATACGATCCTAATCTCTATCTCAAAAATCAAGGGGGAGATAGTGATCGTTGTAGTATATGTCGATGATCTAGTCATCACTGGAGGATCAGTGAGGATGATTGAGTCAACAAAGAAAGATCTAACATGATCATTCAACATGACCGATCTCGGGCTTCTGCATTATTATCTTTGACTTGAAGTTTGGCAAAGAGAAAATCATATATTTGTGTCACAATTGAAATACGCCAAGACAACACTCGAGAAATTCAATATGATGTATTGTAAGCCATTTTCCACACCTATGGAGACATGAATTTAAGTATCTCGAACAGATCCATCACCACAAGTAAACGTAACTCTCTATCGGTAGTTGATTGAGAGTCTCATCTACTTGACTTACACTAGGCCGATATCAACTATGCAAATGGATATCTTTCACGGTTTTTACAAGAACCAAGGGTTTCTCACTGGAAAGAATAAAAGTAGATATTGAGGTACATAAAGGAACTGTGGACTATGGCCTAGAATACAAGAATAATAATAAATTTTTCTTGACATAATATCGATTCGGATCATGTAGGAAACATAGATGATAGAAATCCACTTCAGATTTGTATTCTTTTTGGGATTTGGGTGATATCATGGGTGAGTAAGAAGCAGACTTGTGTTTCAAGATCCTCCATAGAATCATAATATCGTGCAGCAGGTGGAGTTATCTTTGAAGTGATATGGCTCGATGTATACTTGAAGGACTATGAATACCACAGAAAGATCCAACTATCCTACATGTTGATACGAAGGAGTAGTAAAACTTGTTCAGAATCTAATTTTTCATGAGTGCACCAAACACATTGAGGTGCAAGTACATTTCATTCGTGAACATGTTCAGAAAAACAACATCTAGCTCCAATATTTCCCAACAGATATGCAGCGTGTAGATGTCTTCACAAAGTCACTTGCTCGAGGTAAATTTGAGGGTTTTAGATAATTTCTCTCCTGTTCACTTGAGACCATGCTTTGGATTAAGGAGGGGAATGTTAGGAATAAAAGTTAGCTTAATTAATCATTAGTTGATATTTGAATAAATGTAATAAGTTAAAGTATTTAATTTAAAAGTCTTTAAACTTATGTCAATAGGTATTAGTTATCCTTAGTTGTTATTTAACTAAGTGATATTTTTCTCATCCTCTATGTTTGTGTAATCATGTTCTATCTTGAAAATTTTGTTCCCAGATGATTTCCGTGAGGGAAATAGGGCGATTAGGGGCAATATGCTATTCCTACATATTTTCTCATATTAGATTATTTGTTTCCATATATTTTGGATGAGATAGAAGTTGTCCAATATCTATAAATATTGCATCTCTCTCATTTGTTTGTAATGCTTGATTTTGATATTAATAAAATACACAAGCACCATCTTGTTTCTGTGCAAAGCTTCATGTGTCAAAAAATTTTTTCAAGTATTCATTGTCAAGATGTGCCAAGATTATCAACCATATCCATACCTCCAGTGGTCTCCTACCTTACTAACCAATCTTGCAACACACTAAAGCCATCCTAAATACTCTCCTAAATTCTCACTATACATCATTGAAATGAGCCTCACTTCACCACTCACACCTTTTACATCAATTTCACTTGACATCAATGATAACCCTAATGACCAAGGTTCAACAATTTTGATGTTTTGAAATGTAGGATTTTCTTAAAATTACACTCCACCTTTGCATTTTTAGCATAGGATTTAATGGCTTAGCTTTGAGTCTTGGCAAAACTATATATTTATAGACTTCCTAACAAAATTAATCTTACCACCAAAAATGTCTGAGCTCTTTTTACTATTTGAAAAAGGAATTTCATATACGGTTTCTACTTTATCAAGATCTATAGTGATACCTTCCTTAGTGATGATGAGTCCCGATAGTTTACCTTGATTATAGAAAAGATTATCTTCTTGGGATTTAGGAAATACCATGTTGCATACATCTATCCAATATTTTATCTAAATTTTGAGGAAGTTGATACCTATTGTTAGAAAAATTTTTATATCATTCATGTAGATAACAATAAATTTACCAATTAATCCTTGAAATTCTTTATCCATAGCTCTCTAGAATGTGTCTCTTTCATATATCAATCCAAATGGAATTGTTTTATATGCAAAAGTTCCCATTTTTATGAAGGAAATCTTATGTCTTTCCTATTCATCCACCAACACTTAGTTGTAACATGATAATCCATCCAAAAAGGACATAATCTCTAAACCACTAACCATTTTGAGTACTTCATCCAAAAATAGAACAGATAATTTTCGCTCATCGATACTTTGTTTAAGGTTTCTAAAATCAACACATGATTTGATTTCATTAATTTTTTTCCTAATATGGATTAATTTTTCTACTTACATGGAATGTCTCCCCGGGAAATGATATGGGAAAATAATAAATTTTGATTTATTTTATGTGGTTGGCTCAAGGATAAGATTAACCAACCTTTTTCTTTGTCTAAATGGTTCTACAATTTTCCTTAAGATGTATTGAAGAATTGCATGTGACATAACTCGGAATCAAATATCTTTATATATTTATATGACCAAGCTATAACATCCATATATTTTATCAACAAATCTTTCAATTTTTATTTATCTTATGAGTCGGATACCTTCCCAATGATGACATTATGAGGATGCGAAACCTGTTTCCAAATTTAGAGTAATCATTTCCTAAGACTCAAAGTTTTACATTATATTTCTATCGGGAAGAATGTCTATATCAAATAATCTTTATAAAGATAACATACCTTTGGGAATATTCTTATCTTTTAGTTTTAATATTTCATCATCATCCCAAGTATAATTATCCTCTTTTGTTTTTATAAATTTATTATTTTTAGTATGTTCATCTATAACCGAGACTCAAAAGCATCAAAGTTAGTGAGGAAATGCATAATGTGTTGATATCATAGTGAAAACTTGAAAATTTCCATATTATTTTATACTAGTGGACAAGGCACTAACTCTACTATGAATTTTTCACATTGGGGTCATTCAAATGGTACAATGTTACTACAAAGTAGTAGCTAATCGATATGTCGTTAGAGGTTTCAAATGATTTCATTAATTTCCATGCCCTAATTAAGAAAATATTGAAATGAATATATCCCTAATGATAATTATGTAACAACGCTAAATATATGTAATGAAGTACAAAAAATTGACCCAAGTTAATTAAGTTTAAAATATGAAACCCTAGTTACAAAGACAAGGTAGAAGGAATTAGTTGATTTACAAATAATCATGGGTTATACAAAGTGACGAATGATGGAAAACATGAAGGAGATAAGTGTCGTACTAAGCCTCAAAAAAAAATTATACGACCGCAAGATCTTCTTGAATGGGGCACTCGGAATGGGTCGGGGTGCTTGGGGTGCTATAGACATGCTCTAGGCAGCCTGTGACTGCTGCATCAAATCCCAAAAATAAAATAATGCAAATGAGGGGTCAAACTGTCCTCGGTTGTCAAACAAGTGAACTTATGACTGAGTGTTACACTACATCTCAGACCCAATGTAGTTTATGTGTGTGTGTGTGTGAAATCGTGCCCTAGGTGGCTCTTGTGTGTGTCGCACTTAATAGCGAGCAAGTAGCTAGATGTAAAATATGTAAATATATGTGTGCATGAAAGAATGAACTTTCCCTCCTATGAAGTGTATGTAGAAAAATGTAGTCCCTTTCCCTTTGTGTGGATGTTAGATGGATGTTTGAATCTCTTGATAATGCCTTTGGATGCAACCTTAGGTGGTGATAGCTAATGCTTAGTGCTTGGTCCTTTATTATGGTCACATAACTTTATATTTATATGATTCCCTTGTTTTGAATTTTGTAATTAACCCTAAAAAGGCTGACTACCAAAAAGATAAGATGCCCAAATGGCTAGAAAGGACCCAAAAGATGTGAAAAAGTACAAAGAGGTCAGGGGGCCAAAGGGGATGGGGGCACCTGGCTGTTGGGCATCCTAGCTGGGTGCTAGTGTCCAGAGTGAGAAATGTTGAAGTATGAAAAGATAGACTGGGAAAAAAGGAGTGTAAGACCAAAAGAGGAAACAAAAAGCAAGAAAAGATGGCCAAAGACATGGGTCAATTAGTACTTTTCTTACTTAGGAATCATATGAATAGTAGTATGTGATCATGACTAGATAGATACCCAAAGTGTGTGATTTAGTGTCTACATTTTCCCCCACTTTATGTTGTTGAGTGAATGCTCGATAACATAAAGTAGATAAGAGATGTGTACTTGATAACCATGTAGATCGATGGTGAAAAGTGTCAGAGAGAGACAAGAAAAAGTGTGGAGTGATAAAAATGTGAAGCGTGGAAGCTAGAGAAGAGGAAGTGAAAAAAATGATGATGATGATGATGACCCTAGGGGAGAAAGCGTATGTGTAGATGTCACATTGTCATTGATTTATTTGTTGATGTTGATTGATGGTGTGATGTGATGATGTGATGTGATGTGACTACCACTTCCCATAAGGATGGACTGCTAAAAGAGAAGAACGAACAAGTAGTCAAATACATGTATATATGATCAAAATGTGTAAAAAGTGTGTAAAAGTATGTAAGAAAATGAAAAAGGAACATGTGCACCTGATCCATGATGAGTGAAAAGAGATAGAAAGGATCTAAAGATGTTGTAGAAGAAGAATGAGTTTTTTGGGTGATCTCACATGTTATTCATGTTGAATGCACGAGTTTTTGGGTGATCTCACATGCCAAGAAATGGAAGAAGTGTAGGGAGAAAATTTTGGTGTCATCCTCCAACCTTTAACTACTTCCTAAAATGTGAAACACCACTATAGATGGTGTGTAAAAATATGATCCATTTTGAACAATTCGATCCAATGTGAAAGTAGAAAAAAGGTGTAGTGCATGCATGTTGAGTGTTGAAGGACTGTGTGTCCTATAAAATCCATTGTGTAAAGTGTTGAAAAATGTTGAACTGAACTAAAAAATGTTGTGTAATTTCCCCCTAGTCATAGCATCTAGGAAGGGTCAAGGGGCACCGGGGACCTACTTTTATTGTCCGAGTCTAGGCGCTGGTAGTGTTTGTGTTGTGTTGAGGACCCAAGTCAGGATTTGGGCCATTGTTGAGACTGAAGACTATGTTGATTGTATGTTGAACTAAATGTGAATTATGATGTAGAACTAATTTATATGGGGTGACTGATTCACCCAATGATGCCCCCTCATTTGGGGTGCATGCATGTGATGTCATTGAGGAGTATGGCCCAAAGGAGGACCGACACCACTGAACTAAAATTGATGCCTACAGGGGGGGGGAGTGTGCTTGGTAGAAACCAAGACACACACAAACAAAAGTGGCTGGAAAAAAGTGTTAGTGTAAACAAGATAAACACGCATGTAAGAAACAATGTAAGCTAACTAAGCAAGAAATGTGTAAAAAAAAAAAAACAAGAAGACAATGTAGACCAAAAAAGTGGGTTTCAAACATGGGACATCACTCATGATGTCAAGACAAGACAATCAAGAGGATAAGTGGCCAAAAGCATACAATCAGTGTGCACACAAAACAAGAAGGGAAAAGCCCACAAACAATGGCATAAAAATGAAAAACAAAGAAAAGCAAAGCAAAAGCAATGTACAGACAACCATGGAAGAAAATAGACCTGCAAAGAAAATGTTGCACATGAAGCACCCATTAGCATGTTAGAAAGATAAAAAGTATGTCAAAGTGTGTATAATCGATATAGTAATGTGTTATGAAAAATGAAACAATAACACATGTAGTGTATACAAAAGTGGATGCCCCAGAGCCGTTGTGGGATGGTAATGAGGTATTGCAAGCATCCATGTTATGTGTATATGATATGTAAATAAATGCCCTATGATCACAACTAGAAGGAAAGTGAACATGTGCATGTGTATATAGAAAGATAATGACATACAAAATATTTGATCTAGCATGTGTAATAAAGTGTACATGTAATGATATAAGCAAGCAAGTAAATGTGACCAAGATATGTAATATGTTGTGGATGAGATGGAATGGAATGCAATATGAGTGAATGATAGGAGCATGTGCCCCCGAGTGAATGTGTGATGAGTATGCATGTGATGAGGTTCATTTATAAATGCCCCTCAACATTCAAGAATGAACCATAGAACAAGAGTGTGTCATTGGGAAATGGTTTGAATTGTGCACTAGAAAGATATGATCATGAAAGCGTAGAGTGTAAAAGTGAGTGAGTGTGTGTGAGTGTGTGAGTTTGGAGGTTCATTTTAGATTAAGACCCTCAGTAAGTGAGTATGAACGTATGAACTAGAGTGTGTCATAGGGTAATGAATGTGTAGAAGTAGATGAAGAAAGATGTGTGAATGTGTGAGTGATGTATGTGTGAAAAATGTACAATAGTGATATGTGAAGTATAATGTGAAGAAGATATGTGATGTGTGTGAAGTGTGAAGTGTGTGTGTGAGGTTCATGTATGTAGTATGCCCTCAATAGTCAAGTGAACCAAAGCATGAGAGTGTGTCATCATAGGGGTAATGATGATACAAGAGTGTATAAGAATGATGATGATGTGTGTGAGACTAGATATGAATAATGAATGAAAGTATAAATGAGACACCTAATGATAATCTAGGGAGGGGGAGAATAAGCATGATGCCCCCAAGTGTATGATGAGAATATGTTATCCGATAAAAGTGAAAGATGAGGGTCCTCCCCGATGCTTGTAGAGAGATAAAGTGTGTGACCATGCTCTAAGATGGATGGTGATGATGAGAATGATCAATGATGTGAATGAATCCTATGTGCAGATGATGAGGATGAATGATGATGAAGAGATGATAGGTGATGATGAACACCTATGTGAAGAGAATGTGAGATGTGATGACACCTATGTGAAAAAGTGTGAGTGATGACACCTATGTGAAGAGATGATGGAGGTGATGGAAACTATGTGAAGAAACACATAGGTGATGAACACCTATGTGAAGAAAAATGAGGTGGTGATGTATACCTATGTGAAGGAGTTTTCCGAGTGATGGACCTAGACTGATGTGATGGACTAGTAGAAGATCTGATGAGACCATGTAGGCCATGTGTGAATAGGTGAGCTAGGAGTAGATTGTGCTTTTATTTGAGAGTCATGGGACCTAGATGCTCTAGCAAGTGCAATGGAAACCTCAAGAGGAGGTTGCGGCCATGGTGTGGATGGAAGAACACCATTGATAGTAATGACTTGCTTATTGTGAATGAACTTTAGACATAAGTGATTCATGGAGATGATAGCCTTGAGTTACATGGAGCCAGGGAAGACCTAAGAGCATGTCACACCCTTTGACTGAAGGTGCCACAAGAAAAGGCACAAAAGCATGGTAAGAGGACGAAATAATTACTGGAAGCTTGACATAACCATATGATTTAGGAATTGGATATGAATTTGTGAGAGTGGATAGCCAATAATGACAAGAAGTGCAATAGAACATGCACTTATGTGAAATGATGGATCAACCATAGTGTTATTGATAGAAATGGATCCAATAGAAGCACTAATGTGCAAGTGATCAGAAGAGAATGTAGCATGATAGTCATGATCAAGAGAAAGTAATGATTGGTGGAGATGTCTCAACATGAGAAACTAGAAAATCAAGAGCCCCTTGATGTAGGAGGAGGCACTACATGTGATATGTATGATTGGTTGAAGATTCATTCCACTTGTCTTGTCATGTTTAGGAAGAGGATTGTTGAAGATTTGAGCTTGTGATTTTCATTGATGCCATGTGTAATTCCGTAGGCTCTAGGAAGCTCAATTGCATTATTATCGATAAGATCTTGAATAAGATTGTGAAGTTTGAAACATCGATATGTAGAATGTCAACACATTGATGATAGTCACATTTGAAATTTTCATTGTAATTATGACCTTTAGGATGAGATGGGTCCAAATTGAGTGGAGGAGGAAGCATAATAAGATTTTCTCTTGATAAGTTGTGGTAATAGAAGATGTAGAGCGATAATCAATTTTGTATATGTATGCTTAGGTGGTTTCCATTGAAGCTCTTTAGTATTTAGAGAGATACGTTGTTGATATTTGGTTTTAGCTTTAGTAGGTTTTGTAGATGGCTTAAAAGTTGATTTACTTTGAAAAGCATGTGAAGATGAAGCATGTTCATGATACTTAAGCTTTCCTATAGATAAGAGTTTTTTTTGTGTAGCTTAAGAGTATGACACAAATGATCGAATGATGGAGATGTCTCAAAAGATAACACTCTCTGAGAGGTGGTAATAGACTTTGAACAAATAAATCTTGAAGCTCAAGAGTTTGCAAGCACATTAGACATCTTAGCTAAGTTGTTCTTATATCATAAGACATAATCCACTAGATGTTCATTAGATCCTTGTTTAAGTTTGTGAGTTGAGCATATGATATCTTAGAGATGATATTGATAGAGAAATGAGCAAGAAAAGCATCGACTAGATGTGTAAAATATGTTACCAAGTGGATAGGTAGATCATAGAACCAACGCATTGCATAATCTTGAAGATTGCGAGGAAAGATATTTGCTAAAAAGTGTGATCATCCACATAATCTAGACATGCTACATGAAATGCTTGAAGATGCTCTTGAGGGTCACCATGGCCTTTGAAAATATGGGTAACTTAGGGGTGATGAAAAAATTGAGAGAAAAGATAAGTGGAAATGGTAGGTGTGAAAAAGGAGTATGAAGGAGTAAAGTGGAATCCAAAGATGGAGATGCATGAGAAGTAGCCAATTGAAGTTGATGAAATTTGAGTTTACAAATCTTGATATAAAGAAGTTAAATCAAGAGTATTGAAGAAAAGCATAGTTGTGCATTAGAAGCATTAGGTTGAATGATGGGAGTGGTAGTAGTAGGAATGGAAGTAGGAATATGAAGGGGTTGAGTGGAGGCCATGATCAGTCGAGGAAGAACTGACAAGAGGTGCCAAAGCAACATCATGAGATTTTTTAACAACAATCAAAGCATGAAGAATATGTGGAAGATGAGCAGGATTATCACATGCAAAGCTTGATGAAAATTTGTGAGCTTATCTAATTGTTCTTGATCAACATTTGTGTCTTCATCATATGAGTGTTCACTATTAGATGCTTCAATGTTTTTGAGAGGAACTTGTTGAGAGTTAGTGAATGGGTTATCAATTTTAGCCATGATTTAGAAACCCTACGAGAGGATGGAGGAAGCTCGAGATGCTCAAAAGACCCAAAATGACCACTACGGGTGACAGGCATAAGAAAAAAAACCCTAAAAAGAAGGTTGGAATCGAGTGATGGGTTCACCAAATGATTAAGCAAATATTGAAATAAATAGATGCCTAATCTAAATATGTAACAATAAAATAAATATGCAATAAGTAATAAAAATTGACCCAAGAAAATAAGCTAAAAAATATGAAACCCTAGTTGCAAATGAGGAGGATAAAAAGACTTAGTTTGATTTGCAAATAATAAAGTTGTTGCGAAGTGAAAACTGAAAAAAGAGGAGATAAGTGTCACACTGCAAAAGCCTAAAAAATGTGTGACCAAGATCTTCTGCTGGACTAGGGGCACCTGGAAGGGTCAAGGGGCTCTGGGGCTGGCGCTGAGACCTAATTTGGGTGCTTTGTGACTGACTCATAACCTATAAAACCTTTTTGAAGGGTTGTGAGATATTCATTTTCTTCTTTCACCTTTCTTTGTATGTATCACATCAAGTTTGCAGATGTTCATTCACCTAAAACCCGTAAAAAAGAAATGACCTGCAAAACCCCAAAAGTGCATCAAATCTAAAAAGAAAATAATGCAAATGAGGGGTGGACTATCCTCGGTACTATCAAACAAGTGAACTTATGACCAAGCATTGCACTACATCTCAGACCCAATGTAGTTCTATGTGTGTGTGTGTCAAAATTGTGCCCTAGGTGGCTCTTGTGTGTCACACTTGATAGTGAGCAAGTAGCTAGATGTAAAAATGTAAATAGATGTGTGCATGAAAGAATGAACTTCCCCTCCTATGAAGTGTATGCAAGAAAAATGTAGTCCCTTTCCCTTGTGTGGATGCTAGATGGATGCTTGAATGCTCTTTAAATGCCTTTGGATGCAACCTTAGGTGGTGATAGCTAATGCTTAGTGTTTGGTCCTTTATTATGGTCACATAACTTTATATTTATATGATTCCCTTGCTTGAATTTTGTAATTAACCCTAAAAAGGCCAACTACCAAAAAGATAAGATGCCCAAATGGCTAGAAAGGACCCAAAAGATGTGAGAAAAGTACAAAGAGGTTAGGGGGCCCGAGAGGAGGGGGTGCCACAGCATTGGCATCCTAGCTAGGTGTTGGTGTCCATAATGAAAATGTCAAAGTATGAAAAGATAGAATGGGAAAGCAAGAGTGTAAGACCAAAAGAGGAAACAAAAAGCAAGAAAAGATGGTAGGAATCATATGAATAGTAGTATGTGATCAGGACTAGATAAATACCCAAAGTGCGTGATTTGAGAAAAGTTAGTTGACATATATCCATTTAAATACTTTGACCAATCTATACTCAACAATATCCCATAAAACTTAGGTATTTCAACCACTTTTATGTCTATAAAATGTTTTACTCTTGGTTCAACAACTAATTGCATATGGGTATTTAATAGCTCTCTAATAATCTCACCTATGATTTGTCTACAGCTAGACTACTCTTCTATAATTTGATTAGATTTAACCCCAATTTCTTGCAAATTTCTATAGGTATGATATTTTTGAAGCTCTTGAATCAACCAAGTAGTTATGCACATTCTTACCATAAATCTTGATTGTTATAAAAAAAGGTTTAACCTCGATTTTATCTTTGTATAAAGATACATTCTTTGTGATTTGGTCCATTTGATTCAAGGTTTTGTTACTTATCAAATACTTAAGAAATAGATCTCTTTGTTCGGTGATTTGTACTAACACATGTAATGCAATATTGACATTGATCTTCTTCATGTCTTCAACTATGTTATAACCGGTTCTCATTGGAATTGAAGAACTTCAAGGAGTTTAATTGTGGTTTTGCACTCTCCTCCCTTAAGTGGAGGTGATATTTTTCAAATTTGGTATCGGGGGTGTACCACATTTGGGTGGAGGTGTAGAAGTGGTGATAAGCTCTTTTGTTTTATTTCTAAAATCATAGATACTCCTTTGATAATTCTAAAAATGTGTATTTCATCATTATTATCTTCTAGATCATTATCTTCCTAATGAAGGAAAATCATGGTGTTAAATACCATTACAATACTATCTTTAGAAGAGTTAGGTTCACTTGAGTCTCTTATACTAGGCTCATATCCTTGAGATATCTTTATGAATATTTTGAAAGGCATTGTAAACTCAAGGAAATATAATTCTACATGTTCAAGTTCCATGTATCCTACACCAATTATGAAGAGAAAACTCATACATGTTGATGTCACTAGTTTGATATTACTAGTGGAATTCTCTTGAGTTCTAGGATGGTTATATCTTTGTACAAATATCCCTATTTTGTTTATTACCAGTAGTGACTTCCCTTTTTGAATTGGTCAAATCATTACTAATATTTTTTATTATCTTTTCCATACCGTCTATCTTAGGAATGTTTGCACTTGGTGGGAGAGTTTTTGTAGGTGTTATTACTAGAACTAAGGCTATATTATGATTACCAACCTTAGTTTGTAGTGGTAGATGATTCATAGTAGGAATATTATTTAATGTTTGGGGTGTTTTGAATGACCATATGAGCAATTTGGGTATTTTCTCCTTGTGGGCGTAATTGTCTATCTAAATTTTTGGACTCTGCATAAGCTTGTGTTAGAGTGGTTACATTTTCTCTTCAAATAAAAACAAAATTGTATGGGTCCAAAGAATTATTGTAGAATTTTAATGCAACATTATCGGTTGGCTTATATAATGGTGTAACTCTTCCTATCATACATGGAAATATAAAATGAAATCTCGAGATAAGTTCATTACCTTCCCTTTAAACAACTAGAAAACTATTGATACAAAACACTAGGGTCTATAACTTGACCAAACTATGCAATAAAAAATTTTTTTCAAAATCATTTCAACTTGTAGTGGAATCATGTGCCAAATTCAAGAACCAATCATATGCGGTGTCATATAATGTCAAAGTAAATAATTTTCATACTTCATATATTCATATACCATATTCATCAATCTACAAGCAATATTAAAAACTAATGTGTGTTCTTCAGCAATCCGGCTACCATCATGTTTGTATATGGGAAAATATCCCTCTAGGTTTTAGGAAGATCATGGATGTCTCTGGAATGGAAAAATCAGTGCCTCTTAACCAAGATGGATTTGGGTGATCCCTATTGTGTGATGTATGGGAGGAAACCAAGTAAAAAGATAAGTAGAGGTAGATGATATTAGGGCTATTTTAGTGCCTTTAGTTTTTCCTTTGTCTAATCTAGGTCTTACGTGTAGATTTAAAGGATGAAGTAGTCCCTAGAATTATATTTGTACCTCTTGAAGTGTGAAATTGAATCCATTTTATGATATTGTATAAAAACTCAATAAATGACTTCCTTACTTGTTTACACTTTTTTATTCAAACCTTACCTTAAGTCCCTCCTTCTAGTGCTAATTTAAGATTTTGATCGGTGTTTTGTAGACACTAATAAGTAACTTATCAAATAGGAAGAATTTGTTTCAATTCTTCCTTCCATGCATTTTAGAACCTAAATGGACATGTGGGTTCTAGGTATGGATTACTCTAGGATGTATATTTTAGTGGGGATGCATGTAGCCTAGTGTCAACCTACGGAGGGATTTGGTGTGCATGGTAGACCACCTATTAGGATTCAAGATATGAGTTCAAATAAATCTAATTTTGAATTTTTTAGCTTATAGGCTATGAATATCCACAATGATCTAATCGGCTAAGTGATTGTAATCATCAAAAACTTTTAAAAGGGAAGAAAGGTGGGGCGTAAAGAAAGAAAAACTAGACATTCTCTTTCCACTAAACATTACCAACACATTTTACAATAATGAAACCACATAATTTCAAATCAAACAAGAACTAGAATTTTTATTTCTTGATAAGCTTTAGGCTATCGAGTTAAAAGAAACTACACAAAATAGAATCATTACCCAACATCATCCATGTATATAACATATTGGTTCATTCAAAAATCATATATTAGAGTTTTATTTAACATAACAATTGTCCAAGTTAATTATATTCTACACTCAAATTGAATAATATCCAATGGTTAACATCTTTTGATCACTCGGACCTCCAAAATTGCCAAGCATGCCAACAAATCCAAGAAAAAAATATAACTAATGAAACAGAGTAGCATAACTTAGTCTCATTATCCTACAAAATATATAGCTGAAACTTTAAGTAAAAACTCTTCTTAATCAAAAAAGAGATATTTATGTCTAGGCATCAAGACATGAATCAAAAATAAAATACAAAAGGAAAGTCACAAAATCAATTTGAAGCTACCAAAATCCTTCCTTGCATTAATTCTCATGTATCAAAATATGTTTTATAATGCAATAAAGTGATTTTATATAGACATGGGATGCATCCTCATGATTTGTGTGCATTTCTGGAGACATTCAATTAAAAAAAACTAGACTAAGACTAAGTTATAATATATTGCAGCTAAATAAATCCCAAAAAGCTAATAATGAGAACAAGCTCTTATATTTACCAATTTTTGCCTAATTATAGAATTTTTATTAAAATGTTCCACCATCTTGAATCATCATAGTTGGGCAGATCCCTACATGTGTAAAGAGACAAAAAAAAAAGATTCTCCAAAAAGTAAAATTATCCAGATGTGTCTGCATGTGACTTTATTTTCTTTACCCGAACACAAATTGATGTTTTGAGCTTGCTAACACAATCTAAAATTGGCCTCTACCACCTACATGTTTATGATCAAAGTTTTACATGGCTCTTCACATTTCTAAAATACATGTATGAGATCATGTAACATCCCATCTAAAATTAGCATTATCCCTTCATCCTTGGCCAATTTAACTAGGATAGCTAGGATGAACTCATGCATCTCAATGTTATTATTTAGAAGATGGATCTACATATGTTAATCACATAGTGACATAAATTGTAAGAGAAATCTATAAAACTATTCCACCATAAGAATATGATAAGTTTGTTAGGGATAAAATAGAAATAAATGCATAACAATCCTATATAATCACAAAAACAAGAACTATGAACATAAATATAGAAACAACTTAAATAAAAATGCACAACAAGAAGACATAATTTAATGTGGTTCACCCAATGTGGGATACATCCTCCAAGAAACACTTTCTCATATTTAATTACAAGCCAACAAGAGTACAATCCACTCTCATCTCAATCTTCTCATAATTACAATGCACAAATCTTGTTTGGAGCTGCGCTCAACAAAATTTCCCAAATTCACACTTGAAATCACACACACACACACACACACACACACACACACACGGTGTGTGTGTGTGTGTGTGTATGTACATGCGCGCAGCGTGCATGGGGTTGCTTATTGGTTTTTTTCTCTATCAACCTTATTTTGACTTTGGTTAGCTTGTTCTCAATAATTATCATATCATCAACAAAAATTAGTAGCAAATTTGGTAACATGTTTCCCTTAACTATCTCTACTATGACTGTAATTTTGGCCTTGACTTTATAACCTCTTATATCATTTTTAGCTTTGATTTTATTGCCATTGCCTTGTCCTTAACATTAGAAATATATTTGAAGTTGAAAAATAAATCCTTCAAGACATGATACACATTAGTCCTTAGAGTTGGAGGCAATTTTATTTGTGATTGAGAAGCAATTACATCCTATTTATCTTCCCTCAAGGCTCATGTTGCCATTTTAAGTGAGGTGTCCACCACTTTGTATGGATCGATGAAAGATTCTCCTTCTCTTCCTCTTTTCCTAAATAAGATCATAACATCCTCTCTCTTATTATTATCTTGTTAGTTGTTATCTTTTGGAGTTTATTTTCCTTTGTATTGTAGACAAAGGACACCATATGAGGCTTATAAGTAGGGGTTTGAGATTTAGTGACCAACTATTGTTGTAGTTTTTGTTTTCTAGTTCAACATTCTCTTTTATTGTTTCTACCACCTTAATGGTAGTTGAATATATCAAAATGGAAAAGGTGGAGGGTGTATCCATTATGGAGGCTAGAGGAGTTCATGAAATTGTAACAACAAGCCTCTTGATAGAATTTTCTCTATGGGATGACCAATAGAAAGAGCATTGTGGATTGATTACCTTATTAGACTGATGGGATAACCCCTTGGTATTTGCATAGGAATTTGTGGCACTTGCAGTCTTAGAGGTGTAAACTTGGGTACTAACAATCTTGACATTGGAAAATTGGGTCCAAAATGATTAGTAGCCCTGGGTGAAGAGATGATGACAATGGTGGGAGAAGTATGGAAACATTCAAACCTTAAAATGTCCTCAATTAATGAAGGAGATGGGTTGTGATGTGGCTTATATTGGTCTTGCCATGGGTGTTGACATTATGACTAGTGATGGTGAAAATATAGTAAAAGTAGGCATAGTGGAATAAACATGGGGAGAAGAGGAAGAAATGGGAGATGTAGTGATAGTGGGAAGGGGTAAAGGTGAAGTTAATGTAGTGGAAGGAATGATAATAATAATAGGAGAAGAAGAAACCACCATATATGATGAAAAAGTAGAAATTAACTTTAAACTTACACTTTTAATTGTAAAAGGAGTAAAGTAGCACTCACCATTGATGGACTTTTCGGCATAATTGGCTATATTGGAGGAGGAGGAAGTGATACCACCAACCCTTGAACTCTTGATGCTATGTCAACTAATGTAGGTTTTCCTTTCCATTAATATGCAATAGTCATCCTTTCCACACTAGCTTTGCCCCATAATAGGAAGAATTTTACTTGATGATAATGATTCCATTTAGGTCTAGGACACGTTGGCCTTATTTTAATAGAATCAAAATCCTATTTTGTTTCCCGAGTTGAGCCTTGTCATCTTTGGGGAAAGAAATTGAGGAATACTCCTTTGTAAATCCTTGTTTGTGGCATTTGGAAAACCATGGTCAATAATAAATGGTGGGATAAACCCTATTACTTTATGATTGTTTATAACTTCATCCAAAAAATCAATATTCATGCATGGTATTTGTTTGTTTCCATCCATATATGATTATAGGGCTCAATTTACATGTTACTCATCTTGTTTATATTTGATTTTACATGTCCATGAGAATCCCATATCCTATAAATATTAGGCTAATGATTGACATAAGACCAATGTTACCTTACAAAATTTTGAAGAGTTGGATATATGTTGAACTCATATTTTCAAATCCTGAAAGGGATAGTTGTCCATGGATTTTGATTAACCCCTTTACATAAGCCACCTATCCCATTCTCAAATTGATGGGTTATCTCTATAGTTATTAGTATTTCGAGGCACATGTTTAGGTAATTGGAAAGGATTCATCAAAACACCTTCAATTATTATCACAAGTATAGTCTCGGTAGTACAATAAGATCCCATATTCTTAATAGAATCTCTCATTTATGGGAGGATCCTAGGCCTTCCCACTCCATGAATGGCTTAGTATACAAAAGGGTAGAAAATGTCACAAATTTCCACAATGGATGGGCCATAATTGTGGTTGTACAATTTAGCAAAATAACCTAAATGGATATAGTAGTGATGGTAACCAATTGGAAAATGGTGGATCAAAGGTTAGAAAATCACAAAATAGGTCCACTAAATAGGAGAGCATGTTAAAATTATTGCCTATAGTTGTTAAATTCCAACATGACTTAAAGTTAAATTCTAAAATCTCACCAAAGTTAGGTTTCTTTCCTTCCATAATCATACTCAAAAAGGGAACCTAAGCTTGATTCACATCATCATCTTTGCTAGCCCCAAACGGTGTGTTTAACAATAGCATGACAACCCTAGTTCCCCTCATGAATGGGGTAATATGTAGATTTAACTTTGATTTTTGTTTTATCCGGAATCATCCATTTCATGTGACTTCAATTCATCTATAATATCTTCTCCTCCATGAATTCCTTCATTGTATCATGGTTATATGATATGTCTACCATAGTCATTTTATATATGCTATTGAAGACATTAGAGTGCAATAACAATATGGTTACATGTGGCATTGGAGATGATTTTGTTGTCTTGAAGGGTGTAGGATGAGAAAACATATTCAAATAATTCATCACAAGGGTAAACCTCAAGATTGGCTAATATATCATAGAGGTTATAATCTCTAATAGTTTGCAGATCATCATTATATTCCTCACGAACTTAGGTTAGATCTTTTCCTTTAAATTGTTCATCACAACTTCATACTTCCTAGAACACTTGGCTCTAATTTGTGATTTGAGATGGAAGAGCCTTGGTAAAGAGTGTATATTTAATCTCTTCGCATGTGAGCTAGAAGAAGCATAAGCCTTTCGCTTTGGTTGCCATTTTTCTGTTTCTCTTCTTGATTAACTCGATTTAATCTATAACTCCCAAACTTTCTCGTGTCTTAAATTTTGCTTCAATTGCCTCTATTAAAACTATGTGGAAATCAGGCTCTTATCTCAATAACATCTTTGTGTAAATCAAGGCTCAAACATTGATTTTTATTGATGGAGATGTGATTATACAAAGGTTATTTTTAAACTAGTTGATGTGAGTTAGTTAACTATTAGTCATTTTAAGTTTTTTCTAGTCACAACTAGTTCTGTGCCATCAAGATTATTATTGATAAAGAAAAAGTTATGGCTTTCAAATTAGATGATTCAACCCCTTTTGATATAAATATTTAATTGAGTTGTTTTGCAACCTTAACCTTCACCAATGTATGACACTTATTCCTAATCGATGTTATTGTTCTAGGTAGTCTCTCAATCATTTAACCTTCCTTTGGATAGTCCATAACGTCGACGCATGACACTTGGTCATCATTAGTGTAGTCTTTTAGTTTTGGCAAGGATGTAATGTTGACATGTAGTGGTCATGATGTATTTTCTCTATTGAACCTCAGGTAATTAGCTTTCACCAATGAATGACACTTGTCTTTAATTGGTGTAAGCACTCTACATAAACCTTCAAAGTCTCAATTGGTGTGTTAACTTTCGCAACCCTGTGTAGAACCCATGTGTGACACTTTTCACCAATTGGTGTAATTTCTTTACGTGAACCTCATATCCTCGAGTTGTGAGCTAGTTTGTAACCTTAACATCGAGTTTATGAATGGCACGCTTGTGATGACCATCTGCAAGTGTTTTACGTGAAAGTTTAAAATTTGGAACATGGTTCACATAAACCATGTAGAAACGATCTTTGACATGTGTTCTCGATAAAATCGGTGACTTGTTGGCGTGTAAGTGTAAGTCTTTTGATAGTAAAAGTTGGCATTCTTTCTATAACGTATAACCAAGGTAGATGAATTTCTTGCCCATTTCTCTCAATTAACCTTAGGTTAAAGACTTGAATCTTGTGTTACTCTTCATCATCATCCAAAAATTGCACACTATAAACACTACAATATACCTTTGAAAGCACATATTTTATTGATAAAGTAGGAAATCCAATACATAGACCAAAAAAAGACCTTATGCACTTCCTAGCATGTAGACTTGGAAAGATATTCACTATGTATCTTGTGGCTTGTTTTTTAGTCTTTCAATGATTCTTTGAATTTCCTATCTTTTATTTTATTTTACTTAACATCCAACTTTCCGAAGACAACCTTCTCAAAGTTTCAAGTGGGTCCCCACTTTGCTAGACAAAACAAGGGTGTGTTATGGTCATAACAGGTTTGTTGGACCAAGGGATTAAATAGACCAAAACAAATAACATATTGTTCTGTGTTTTAATTTGTATTTACTTTACAATTTCTTCACGAGAAGATGAAACTCCCCCTTGGAATGCATATATATATATGATATGTTACTTGTCACGCCATACCCGATGTGACAAAAATAATATGGCAACAAATCATCAACGATTAAAGCTACAAGAAATGATTGTATTTAATTGTTGATTTGACTCATTGATGGCAAAAACATTATCGATCCTTAATCACTTAAATACTTCATGATTCTAAACTCATTTGAACTATCATAACATTGGTAATTTGGACTCCGCTTGCATTCGCTTTCTAAAATAACATGTACTATTCATTTGATGCTCTAAGTAATGCTTCTCAATACAATCAAATACAATAGTGGAGAACCGTGATTGAACTATGGAGAATTTGACAAACAATAACATTATATAATCAAGTTTTTTTGTAAATAAATAGTCAATATGACTATTGGAAGAGGGATGAGTGAGGTGTAATGCATTTACTACCACTTTGGAGGTGGCTTTCATGAAAATGTATCGGCGAATTTTGTGACAAGAAAGGTAAAGCATGACGCAACACAACTCTCAAGCTCCAAATAAGATATTTCTATGATGAAACAAACAAAACGCAATTGTCTTTTGCATATCCGCGCACTTAGTCACCCATAGCTTCTCCACCCTTTGATTGGTCATTGATGCAAAAATTCTCCACCATCTAATGGTGTCGAGTTTACTAGGCAATTCCCACTTAAACAACCTCTGTTAGCGTAATAGTAATATAACAAAATGTTTCTTTATATATATATATATATATATATATATATATATATATATATATAAGGTGTTAAAAATTTATCATTTCATCATGGACACATTAAACTTCAATCATACCAAAAAAACATGGAATACAAAACATATCCATAAATGAGTGTAAAAATCATCTTTCTAATCAACATGATTAAAAATAAAGGTAATTAAAATCACTTAATAACATGGGCCTCAACAAAAAGGACGGGCAAAGTATCATGCTCCCGTGTAAAAGTACAAATCGCCATTAAATTACAGTAGTAATCAATCAAAGAGAGGGAGGAGCACTCCAATCAATGTTTACCACCATCATTAATGATTCAGCGATGGTGGGCTCCATAGAACTGACATTATTCATAGTTTCTTGTTTATTTATTTATCATAACATGTTTAACTTTGTTCATTGATTTAGCATTAGTTGACTTGTGTCTGGCCTCTGCACATTAATTTTTTCTGAAAGTTACAGTATAAATGATGATTATTTTATTTTATCAAGCCTTGTCCTCTCGTGGCAGACATCACACACCAACCCATGAAAAACAATCTTATCTGACATTTTCAGTGCTCTTAGTTTCTCCACATAATCCCCACAAATAATAACATTTTAAAAAAATTAAAAAAATTGGAAGTATGAAAAGATTTATAGAAAGATGCTTGTTCGTACGAAAAGATTTAGATCGAAAATTGATTTATAGATTCTTGACAATGTCATATATCAAATAAAACATCTTTTCATATTGCATTGGATTATTATCACTATAATATTTGTGATAACTCCTCACATTTATTAAAAGATTATCCTTAAACAAAAGAAGACAGGGTTCCCCTGCACCGGCAGGCATCTAATATTTGTTTAGAAAAATTTATTTATTTATTCTTTTGTTTCTTGCCATTATGTCGTGTTCAAGTACCAAACACCTCTATCCTTCCATGAAATAGAGGAATATGTGGGGCCTGGAGGGTGGAAAGTATTTTTCGCTCATAATACACTAACAATTCCATCTAACAATTAAAACTAAATCTGCTATAAAATAGTAAAAGACTTGATTGCACAATATTGAATTAATCTATAACATTCAAAATCACTTAATATATTTGGAATATTTAAATTTTTTTTTGAAAGGATGTGAGAGTTAAGGTCCATTAGATAATATTTGATTTGTTGCAATTTTGGAAACTATAAAATCTGCCCAAATCTCAAGGTGAAGTACATTTGGAAAGAACTAAGAAAATGAACTATCTTGACCAAATTTTCATAAATATGGAAATCTCTCTACGAAAATCATAGGAGTACAAATATGACATTATTTTGTAATTGTGAAATTGATCTCACTAATGTGTTTCTCTCGTGTTCGACTCCACAATCCTTGTTCGATGTTCTCGATCTTGCCATGTATCATCGAGAAACTATTCTCCTTGCTCCAAGCACTACTCGGGCATCAATGCCTTGCAATATGGTAAAAGCGGGGCTTGGATTTGGGTTCCTATTGAGGAAAACGTTTGAAAGTAATAGTAGATGAAATTGTCTTGAGTCTTGTCTTTTCAAACAAACACAAACAACTAGTAAACACTTGACTTCTCTCCAAACGTTTGAGTTCTGCTTTGGCATGGGGATGCTCTTAAAACATTGAAAATATGTTTTGCCAACTACAATATCCTTCATGTAGGAATCAATTCACTAGTTTGTTTGTGTAAAGTAGTATATAGAGTGACAAATTCGTGCATTCATGTATGATAAAGAAAAATAATTTTTAAAATAAGAGTTGTTGAAAACATATATAATTTTCAATTTTGTAGCACAAAATAATTTTTTAATAACTCTTTAGATAAACATATACTGATTAAAAATTATGTAAACAAAATTGATGCAAACTTAACATTTTTTTGTCACATGCTCAATATCTCAAAATTGAAATTAGTATAACTAGGAAAAGTTATATGGTTGCGTCAGCATCACCTTTTTTAGTGTTGGTTATTTTTCTAATATTTAATAATTTTGTTATATTTGGTTGAGATGTTTACACAATAATTCAATCAAATATTCTTAAAATAAACATACACAATCAAAATCATTTCAATTCATTTGGGACATCATTACAATAGTGAGAGCTTACATATATAGAGGTAGAATATCCTAAAAACGTCGAGTCTACTTTCATCTAGATCTCTATTATTTCTTCGACTATCTCTCTTATATCGCTCACTCAACATACCACTCTTTTATTCTCTCATACAAACATATCTACATGATTTATTGAGAATAAATCACTCACAAAATACTAATAGTAAAACTCACATTATAATGTTCAAACTAATATTTTCCTAATATTCCCCACATTACTGTGAACATGGTAGAAAACATTATTTTGGTACTGCAAAGTGTGTTGCCTTTGTTTGCTCATGATTTTGTTCCAAGTGTGTTGTCGCAAAATTCGTCAAATTTGTATCAAGTCGCAAGTGGCTTTCGGGGATGGATACATCAACCTCCCAAGTATGAATAGGGATCCACACATTTGTTCATCCTCCACACTTGTACAATGATGGTTTTACATGAGCTTGACCAACAACCTCCGAAGATGGTTTTACACAAGATTGACCAAAGAACCCAACCTGGTTTTACACATGACTAACCAATAACCTAGATGGTTTTACATAGGATAAACCAACAACCTTTACAGAAGGTTGTTACGGGAAAACCAACAACCTTACAAAAGGTTTTACATGACAACCAACAACCTTTACAAATATAATGATGTTGTAGGGATCCACACACTTGTTCATCCTCCACACCTAGACAATGATGATATTAATCATACTTGATTAACAACCTCCACAGATGGTTTTACACATGATTGATCAACAACCTAGATGGTTTTATACAAGACTAATCAACAACCTAAATGGTTTTACATAAGATAAACCAACAACTTTTATAGAAGGTTTTTACAGTAACATAAACCTTGGATAGGGTTTTACAGGACAACCAATAACCTTTACAAATATCATGATGTTGTAAAGTACATTTTATCTCGTCTTACAATATATATTTACATCAAGGGTTTACATAGGAATATTTCACACATTACAATTGAACATGTATCCACCCATATTCTTATTTTCACTACCACATAAAATCGAAAAAATAAAAAACAAGGACTAAATCCTTATCATATCCTATAACCTTTGTACTTGATCACCGCCACTCGATCTCGCACATGACAACTAATTTCATCTATTGGTGGATTCTAGTTTTAGCATTTTGTCATTTCCGCGCATTTTATTCATCATAATTAATTCATTGTATGGCCCCATTGTTAGTGGCTTGCAAGAGGATGTTGAATGTCCTCTTTCCTTCATTGCCTCCTTCAAAGTATATGTTATTAACTCATTCGGATTTGATCATGAGGTTCAATTTCATATCTTTAGGAGAAAATACTTCCCCCACAAAATTCACACTCACCGGACGTCAAATACAAGCGATAATGCGTCCACTTAAAATGCGAGCATTTTAAAAATATTTTTAGACACTTTGACTCTAACAAAATGAAAAAGACACGACAACATGATACAAATATTATGAAAAAAGTTAATTTACTTGAATATGACACCTATAACAAGGACATTGGTTAATTGATGACACAAATTAATGAAAGATAATACTAACTTACAAAACCAACTAGAATATTTAAACTCGCAATACAAACAAATATTGTCTATTTAAAAATAGCTTGACATATGAAAAAATGACCGCTACTAAAACTCTATGAATAAAAAATAGACTAATTATAGACACAAAAGTTTTAAAATTTTGACTTTAAATGTTCTAGAGACAAAATAGCCAAAGAGACCCACCTATTGTAATGCCCCTTACTTTTATACTTGAGTTGTCAGACTGACAATTAGAAAATTGAGATATGAAAAAAAAAGACATTTGTAAAAGTTGATTCCCTACTACAAATGACATCAATTTAACATATGGATTTATGCAACGAAATTGGCTCACTTAAATAAACTATAAATTTTTAGTTATTATAGTAAAAGACAATTACTATGTAACTCTTTCTATTATTATGTTTATAATATAAAGGCGGTTCCAGTAGTAAAGGACAATTAGACTCGACTCATAAACTATGTAGAGATAATAATACCTCAACTCGAGATATAGTAACTTAGACTAGGGGTTAAATTTGACAACTACTTATGCTTGTCAAACAATTTTTAGATGATAGTGATATTTCAATATTATTCTTCAAAATAATAATATAGTGTTATTTATACTAACTATATATGTGTGTGTGTAAATCTATATAAAAAAGACATTTATATTATAAATATACAAGTCGCGTGTAACAACTATTTTAAATATTTGTTAAGTATTTTACTACTAAAAACACAAAAATATCTAAAAATCCATCAAATTTAACCCCGGCCTAGAGAATAAAGTGAACAAGTGTATAATGGCAAAGTGTAAGACGTGTTAGAAAGGTTGTGGAAGTGATACATAGGATTCGAAGAGTGAAACACCGTAATGCACCAATATGACGGCCCCTATACTCCTATTCAACTCGAACATGCATACGGGGTTACATATTAGGCACGAGATGGTATTGAATAACATCAATCTTGTATGTATAATAATTGTTAGCCACGAGAAGTTTGCAAGATGAGCGAGA
The DNA here is from genome assembly GCA_018340775.1 of Taxus wallichiana var. yunnanensis. Lineage (NCBI taxonomy): Eukaryota > Viridiplantae > Streptophyta > Pinopsida > Cupressales > Taxaceae > Taxus > Taxus wallichiana. Next base: position 843,426,100 of record CM031238.1, read on the forward strand.
AAGAGAGGACAATTGGATACACTCCTTACATAGGCGCCTAATTTGATAGATAATGCCTTCGTCAAAAAATAAACACATAGTGATAGAGTGGTAATAAACTATGTGTCAACAAACCAATGATTAACAATCAATTAAATCGTACATTGAATTTTTAATGTAATTGGTACCAAAGCTACACCATCTTTTTAATCTTTTACCTTAGATTTTCGAGAAGAGGAGTTTTTTCCAACTTCTTGGGATACACAAGACTAAAATAGGCTCGACACTCACGTTTGAGATCACACAGCTTTTTTGAATACAACGAATAAAGAAGTGACACCTTTTCAAGGAATTCGGCATCGAGCAAGAACAAATTCATCGGTGCAAGGCTTGAGAATCGGTCCTTAGATTATATCTCCAAGGAAGCCTCCATAGGGACATTAATTAAAAAAAACTTTCCACATTTAGAATAATTACGATAACATATTTCATGGTGGGAGGTTGACAATTCACGTTAAATATAAGGATAATGACATGGTTTGGATGGATTGCAAAGCAAATTAATGAGTTGATTGTCGGCTGCGTATTTACAAATGTCACGAACACTGCAAATCTTTCCCAATACATAGCATTTAAAAGAGGCAATGGGGATTATTTGGTATCACTATGGAAAAAGGTCACACATATCGGTGGATCTTTGTAAGTGAAATAACCAACGAGCACAATTATTTATTTATTATTAATATAAATAAATTATTAGCTAGAAACTTGTACACAAAAGGTTGCCAACTTATAGAAATTCATACAATACTATTAAATCAAGATCTTCCATAATTCCATTGAAAAAAATAGAGGGTAAACGTTTCGTGTTAGGTTTTTCCAAACCTTACATCCTAGCTAGTTCCATGTTCCATTGCTTTTATAAGCGCAAAGAAGATGAGAGAAGGAAATTAAGTGAATTGTGTAATGAATGTTTAGGGAGGGAAAGCCAACAATAAAGTAAAGGAAAAGTAACAATAGAGTTAGGAGCTAGATCTCGGAAAGAAATAAGCGAGAGAGAACATGCTTATGGTTCCCATACACACGGTGAGCCGGTGGTGTGCGAGGTAGTTGAGGAGGTGGACCCATTCAAGAAGGAATGTTATGATTGATAATAATGGTATAGCTTAGATACCAAATGATAGAATAGAATAAGATTGCAATGACCAAAGAGGGACGAAAGCCTCACAAATATTATTGATCATAAAATCAGATTACATTACAATGCGAGAGCTATAATATTTATAGATATTAGACGACCTCATATGGATAGACATGACACCCTAGCAGACACCAACTACGAGATGATAAGACCCATCTCACATGCACATGTAATTACTACTAATACCAATATTGAATGTTATCAACATAAAAATATTGAATGCAAGTCACTAGACTAGAGTGCACATGTTGCACATTATTAAATAAAAGACAATGCAATAAAATGCAATAAATATGCCTATGCTAAATTATGCTAACAATGATATTAGTAGGAAGGTGTAGTGGTTGGTTCACATGTTGTGCAACACTTCCAGTGTAGAAGTGAAAGCATGTAAAAGCGACCCATCGGGAGCATCGTGCGGGAGGAGGTGAAATCCATAGAGAACACCCTCATCCTCATTTGTAAGTGCAAACATAGAGCCATCCTAAAGTGTTTCATCATCAATACTTCGCCCTCAACTATCGTTGTGTAACTCCTAGCTCAAGAGCTCCATCAACAAATCTTTCTTCCTACCCTCCTAAACATTATTTTAGAAAAAAAAATGAATAAAATAATTAAACCATACTAAATTTTATCTTTTTCATGCAATGATGAAAAACTTCAAACTATTTGTATATCAACATTGCATCCCTTAGAGTCTCGGCCATCAATCACATGGTAAGTGTCAACAATGAGCAAGGTTATTCCCATTTAATGAACATCTATTGGCTTAAACATACACAAACTTTTAAGAGTTATTCTATAAATTCCATAGGATTTACATTTCAAAACATTCTTTATAATCTAGTGGCTCAAACCAATCTTGATAGTGAATCCGCATGATGAATAATAAAAACAACCTTCTCATTTCTTATTGGCACTTACATATACAATAATTACCAAATTAAAATCTAAATCAAAAAAAAGTGTTCATAATAAATAAATTGTGTTGATTAATTTCAAGGGTATTGATCTAGCACAAAATAGTATTACTTCACATTATGTTTTAGCTCTTAGTCCATTAATAGATTTGATGTGCCTTTTAACCACTAAAGCCATTTTAATGGATAAATAAAACTACTTTACTCCGGGATTATCGTGGGTTTGAATAATGTCAAGTTGTTTCTTGACAGTGTTGTACTAGTTGTTCTAAACAATACGAGAATGGGGCAATGCAATTTTTTTGTAGATACAGATTCAACAAGGGCAATCGGCCGGTCCCATAGTTCCACTTCCCACAAAAACAAACATATCAAATTCCACATTTTATAAACTCTAAATAATATAATATTAGGAACATGTATAGTACATAAAACAAAAGTCAAATTAAAGTCCTTTTCTAAATAGTTAGAAGAACAGTTGGATCGATATTGCTAAGGCATTTATGAATAAAACCGAAAGTCTAAATCACGCTTATTTTAGTGGGAGGGTTTTTAATAGACCAAAACAAATGGGGTAGGGAAAATGAGCCAATGACCGTGTATGTGCCAATGATGGTGAGTGCATATGTGAAATAAAGTGTTAGTATTTGTTTCAATTAAAGTGAGCACATGTCACGTTCAATTTTTAAAAATTAAATATAAACTAGTCAATAAAGCAAGTCACATCAAGTCATTAACCAATGAAATGGTGACACATAGACAATCCATAAATGGTGACTTTAGTCCCAAGTAATAGGTCACCTTAAATTTCTTTGTATTAAAAAATACTTAATTTAAATCCCTTAAAAATATGTTTTCCACACAATTTTAATGCTCAAAAGAAAATTTGTATATTAAAAAAATCATGATTTATTAAATGCTTTTAAAAAAATTATGATGACTAAGTGCCTCTAACAACCCCTTAAGTTAGGGTTCAACGATACTCGATGTGACAAAAACGCTTGGCAACAAATCATTAGCATGATTAAAACTACAAGAAATGATTTGTATACTTGTTGCTTTGACTCAATGATGGCGAAATATTATCGCTCCTTAAGCTCTTATATTTCATCATTCCAAACTCATTTGAACTATCATTACATTGGTAAATTGGTACGTCCCTTGCATTCGCTTTCTAAAATAGTATGTACTCTATATTTGATGCCCTAAAAAAATGCTTTGCAATACAATCAAATACAACAATGGAGAGTCATGATTGAAATGTGGAGAATTTGACAAACAACAACATTATATAATCAAGATTTAATTGTAAATAAATAGTCGACCTAATTATTGGAAGAGGGATGGACTAGGTGTAATGCATTTATTACCACTAGAGGGTAGCTTTCATGAAAACGAGTCAGCGAACTTTTTGACAACAAAGGTGAAGCACGACATTGCATACCTATCAAACTCCAAATAAGACATTTTTGCAATGAAACAAGCGAATCACAATTGTATATCACATGTTTGTATAGTTATTCATCTATAACTTTTCCATCCTCGGTATTCACACAAAAATTCTCCATCGTCTAATAGTGTCAAAATTTGCTAAGCAATTGTCACCTAAACAATACTTATCACCATAATAATAATATAAGAAAATGTTTTATATATATATGGGGTAGGATTAAATATAGTTTCTATTCATCATAGATACATTCAACTTTAATCATACCAAAATCCATGGAATAGAACATATCCATAAGTGAGTGTAAAACATCATCTTTCTAATCAACATAATTAAAATCACTTAATAACATAGTTCTCAAAATAAACTTTTCAATCCAAAAAAGCAGGGCAAACATAAAAGTTTCCCATGCACTGTGATAAAAGTACAAATCACCATTAAATTACAGTAGCAATCAACCGAAAGTGGGAGAACCACTCCAGTCAATGTCATCGAGAAAGAACCAAAGGCCATCTTAATCACTGGACATACCATCATCATTTATTGATTCATTATTCATAGTTGTCTCGTTTGTGCAAATCCAATAATATGTTTTACTTTGTTAAGAGACAGAAGTTTCATTCATGAGTTGACTTATGACTTGCATTTGCACATTTAATCTTTTTAAAAGTTACAATATAAAAGATGATTATTTTATTTTGTCAAGTCTTGTCCTTGTCGTGACAGACATCACAAACCAACCCATGTAAAACAATCTTATCTGACATATTCAGTGCTCGTGAGTCGTAGTTTCTCCACATGATCCCCACCAAAAAAAATTAATAACAATATTTTCTTTTTTAATAAGTATGAAAAGATTTACAGAAAGATACCTGTTCGTACTAACAGATTTTATCAAAAACTGATCTGTAGATTCTTTGAAAATGTCAAACATCAATAAAACATCTTTGCATATTCTTATTATCATAAAAATATTTTTAAAGCATAAACTCTTGACATTTATTAGAATATTTTCCATAAACAAAAGAAGACAGGGTTTCCTGTACATATCTATGATATGTCAAAGAAAACATTTTCAAAGAAATACCTATGCGTGTACTTGTTCACAGGAAAGTTTTTATTTATCGAAGTTGACATTGTGTTGTGTTCAAGACTTCAAGTAGCAAACACCACCATCCTTCGCTCATTAGACACTAACCATATCATTTAAAGAAAAAGCAAAATCGGATATAAAACGGTACATGACTTGATTGCACAACATTGAATTAATTTATAATATACAAAATCACTGAATATATTTGGAATAATTTAAAATATTTGGAAGGATGTGAGAGTTAAGTTTCATAAGATAATATTGGATTTACTGCAATTTTGGAGACGGCATAGTCAACAATTGGTAGTGTAAATCTTAAGATGGAGTAGACTTAGAAAGAAGAAAGAAAATCAGTAATCTTGACCAAATTCGTATCAGTATAGAAATAGCTCTGCTAAAGTTATAGGAAAATGACATCCTTTTGTAATTGTGAATTGTTTAGTATTAGATTCAACAATCCTTGTTCGATGTTCCTGATTTTACCATGAATCATGGATAAACTATTCTCTTTGCTCCAAACCGTACTCTAGTATCAATGCCCTGCAAAATGGTAACACCCGGGCTTGGATTTGAATTCCTAACTTAATTAGACCCTCTCAAGAAAAAGTTTTGAAACCAGTACTAGATGCAAGTGTCTCTTTCTTATCTTTTTGAAACATATGTAGACAACTAGTAAACCCTTGACTGCTCTCTAAATGCTAGAATTCTGTTTTTAAGCATGATGGTACTCTTGAAACAATAAAATTATGCCTTACAACTTCAATATCATCACTCTAGAAATTTAAATTATTCATTGTTGAATTGTTTGTATCCTTCTCCTAAAAATATTTGTGCACTCATTATTTATAAAATTGAAATCAAATAATAACCCTGTTACTTCACAAATCACTACATAACATAAAATAACCAAAAACAAAAACACAAAACCTCAAGAAATTCTTAAACTAAAAAAACAGATCCATAAAAATAAATCTATAGGTAAACAAATACTAATTTAATAGACTAAAACTATACAAGAATTAAAAAGAAAGAGAAAAACATAAACACCTAATAAAAAAATATTATATCAAAATCAAACAACAAAGAACATGCACCAACAAAATTTAAACTTTAACTCATTACGCTAAAGGTGTTACCCCTATGGGAAAGGGCTTTATGAACATTCATGGATTGTGTCAAATTTTGACCTAAATGACAGTTTTGCTATTTTTAACAATTTTGTTTTTTACTTTTCTAACAATTTTGCTTTTATTTTTAAATTTTATTTTATAGCTTTTGCATGCATTAACCTTTGCTTTTGCTATTTTTAACATTTTTACTTTTTGCTTTTCTAACAATTTTGTTTTTCTGATTTTACCAGTAGAGGTTGGGGTCGTTTGTGCAGGTTCTTCCCATCTACAGTCGTCTTTTGAATCAAGGTAAGTTTAATTTATTTAAACCCTGTGCTAATTGCTTAAAGGCTTCAACAGGTCAACACCAATGATATAGATTTTGTTGCCCAAGTTATTGGGGATGTCGTCTGATAGGGTCAATGAGGATTAGCTACAAGTCCCTCTCTTTTTAATAATCGATAAACAAGAATTCGATAATCAATAACTGTGGAGTGTAGCTACATGTAGTCGAGAACTTTCAAATATGTATCAAGAATAACATGCTTATTTTCTTGTCTATTGTGATAAATCTCAAAAATCCGGTTTCGGATATTTTATGGATGTTTGTTCCTTGTTACTAAACTCCATGTTTAGCACAAGCTAGGATAACACCAAAGACAGTTGAGGGATTTGATTTCACATGTTGATTGCACACGCTTGAAAATCTCGAGGCTTTATCAACAAGTTCAATTTGTGTACATGTTATCATCAGATAATACATTGTATATTGGCATGAACGGTATGCTCACGGTTTGTACTTTTTACCTAGATAACACACAGATGTAGAGGAATACAAGTGCAATATAGGCCCAATGAAAAGCAGAGATATGAGTGAATTATTGCCCAAACATCTGACAGGATCTAATTAAGAGACTGAACTGTTAGACTGACGTTTAGCCAAACATGTGAATGGAACATGAAGCCACAAAGATGTCTACATTGATTTGAGATGCCAACCTTATATTCTATGAATTGATATTGTGAACAGCTCGGGTTATGTGGCATTTGAAGAAAGCATGCAGATCAGTGAATACAATTTCTCATACACATGTGCACGATCTAACCAACCAATGATGACAACTGTAATATTATAGAACAAGATGTGGACTCTTGGTCCCAACAAACACTGAGAAGAAAAGTACATGTGTATATTTTGCGTTACCCCTATGGGAAAGGGCTTTGCGAACATTCATGGGACTATGTCAAATTTGATGGCCTAAATGACGGTTTTGCTATTTTTAACAATTTTGTTTTTTACTTTTCTAACAATTTTGTTTTTATTTTTAAATTTTATTTTATAGCTTTTGCATGCATTAACCTTTTCTTTTGCTATTTTTAACAATTTTGTTTTTGTTTTTCTAACAATTTTGCTTTTTTGATTTTACCAGTAGAGGTTGGGGGACGTTTATGCGGGTTCTTCCCATCTGATCGTCTTTTGAATCAAGGTAAGTTTAATTTATTTAAACCATGTGCTAATTGATTAAAGGCTTGACATGTCAACACAAATGATATAGATTTTGTTGCCCAAGTTATTGGGGATGTTGTCGATAGGGTCAATGAGGATTAGCTACAAGTCCCTCTCTTTTTAATAATCGATAAACAAGAATTTTGATAATCAATAACTGTGGAGTGTAGCTACATGTAGTCCAGAAATTTCAAATACGCATCAAGAATAACATGCTTATTTTCTTGTCTATTGGTAGTAAATCTTAAAAATCTGGTTTCAGATATTTTATGGATGTTTGTTCCTTGTTACTAAACTCCATGTTTAGCACAAGCTAGGATAACACCAGCAACAGTTGAGGAATTTGATTTCACATGTTGATTGCACCTGCTTAAAAATATCGAGGCTTTATCAACAAGTTCAATTTGCGTATATGTTATCATCAAAAATACATTGTATATTGGCATGAGTTAAGCAGTATGCTCGCGGTTTGTACTTTTTACCTAGATAACACATAGATGTAGAGGAATACAAGTGCAATATAGGCCCAATGAAAAATAGAGATATGACTGAATTATTGCCCAAACATCCAACAGGATCTAATTAAGAGACTGAACTATTAGATTGACGTTTAGCCAAACATGCAAATGGAACATGAAGCCACAAAGACATTTGACATTGATTTGAGATGCCAACCTTATATGCTATGAATTGATATTGTGAATAGCTCAGGTTATGTGGCATTTGAAGAAAGCATGTAGATCAGTGAATACAATTTCTCATACACATGTGCACGATCTAACCAACCAATTATGACAACTGTAATATTATAGAACAAGATGTGGACTCTTGGTCCCAACAAACACTGAGAAGACAAGTACATGTGTATATTTTGCGTTCATCATCAACAATAATGTCATCAAATAAATTGAATTTGGCCTCTGCTTAAATTCTATATTTGCAGTTCTTATGTGCTTTTGTAAATCTTCCTCCTTTTACATTCCTCTCTTTGCAAACTATTTCTAAGGCCTGGAAATGAAGGCAAGTATTTCAAGATAAACATGGCATGTAATGGACTTTTTGATGCATAAATTTCCCTTCTCACAAACACACCAATCATTTTTGAGTTCATATTTGGAAGGATTTTGATTGAGAGTTTCTGTGCCAAATTTTCTATATTTGGAATTTCGTTTGCACCTATATATTCTTAAGACATCTTGATGTATGCCATATGCCATCAATGTCATATTCAAGGTTCTCTAAAAGCCTGGCCTATCCAATTTTCATTCCTTGTGTTAATACCTTTACCCGTATCCATGCAACTTTGCCATCCTTATTTTCATAAATTTCTATACACCTTGGAATTGCTTTTGTGGCTTCCCACACTGCCTTATTATGATATGAGTTTGCTAATTTGAAAATTCATGAATAAATTAATGCATTTCATTGTGGGTTTTCCTTTATGTGCCCCAAAAATAAATCCGTAGAAATAATTCATTTTTTAATGCTAATGACTCTTAACCAAAGGTTGCAACAACTGAGGAATCTAGTGTTGCTAAAACAAAACAGACCTTTATAGAGTATTTTTATTTTAGCTGCTAGATATAATTGGTAAAAGAAACTTCTACAACTAGATGTTTACATGTCAAATACCTTTCAAAGCTGCAAGGTTTCCTTTACCATAAGCCTAATGTCCTACATAATTACCTACATGTTGAAAATTTTCATCTGCATTGAATATATTCTGGCTTAAGCATGGAAATAATCTAGACTTCAAATAAGATCAAAACCCAAACCTTCGAGTCATGTGATTTTACTTTGGTACCTTCTTGTGATGGATCTAAAAGTCTAGATTAGAAACTCTAATCTAAATGTGAGACCAACTTGATTTAAATGGCTAACGTATATAAATATACTTATAATTTACAACATAATTAAAAATAAATTACAATAAATTGTAAACTAATGCATAATATGAGCAGAATTAGTTGCATGTAAAGTAACTTTGAATAATGCAAATATATGAATATTGGTTCACTTTTGCCATTTCATGGTGGGGACCTAATATCATCCTAAGAAATGCTCTAGGGGACTCAACTTTCAAGCCATTTCTATGGTAGCACAAATTCTAAACAGGGAGGACCTTATCAAGTCAAGGGGTTCCTGCGATAACAAAAAGTATGTGATTAAAACCCAATTTCTAGTACTGACTTAAATGAGTCATTAATTCAGGTTTCAAGTATTGCATTTTGGCTCTAACCAAGGCACAATTCTTCTTAATCATAGCAATTTTTTAGGCAATGTTTATGTAGTTGATATGTCAATTTAACATAAATCAGGAAGATGTAAAGCCTTGGAAGCTTGATTAATGAGATTTGGGCTCGTGGGTGTGAAAATATTGTAAAATTACCTCTATATTAATTTGTACCTTTGAAAATTGGTGCTCAGCTATTCATTGATCAATTTATAATCTCATCAAAAATAGGGTTATTTTTGATGTAACTAATTGAATAAGTATAGATATATTGAGTTTTATTAACTTCTTTTTCACTTTTTTGTAGGGTATTTGTGATTCTCTTTCTCCCGCAGTAAAGAAGAGAGTGTCGTCTCTAAACGAACTTCAGGTGGGTTTCAATATTGATTGAAGTATTTATTCATTTGTTTTGTTTATTACATGTTATGGATTAAAAAATTATTGTAGAGTGCTTTCATGTTATTTGCTTTTGATTGTTACATTTTTATTTTTAGTTGACTACAATCCTTTTTCTGAAGTGACATGTGGGGGCAACGTTCAAAAACCTATCACCAAATGCTATCTAGATTTTCAAGAGATGTTGACGTGGATTCTCCAGCACACATTGCGATTCACAAAATGCTCACAAAGAGCGTTGTTGAACATGACATAAGTACAAGAAACATGCCACATGCTGCAAAAATTGCCACTTGTTATGTACAGACCGTTCATTTGTATCATTAAATGTTGGAAAAAAATATTGAGACGTGTCATTGAAAGTGACATCGATGTACAAGAAACAACCACTTTCTTGGATGCATATAGAGTTCATCCCTGTAACCATGGAACACCTACCACTAATTCAGGTTGCTTGAGATTGGAGCTACAACAGGAACCGTAAAGGAGATAAATGGAAACTGCGATCAACTAAAGCAATTATTCGGGTCCACCTAATATTTGTGGATGTCCCAACTCAAGATTCAACGTCATATGACCTTTTATGTTGGTCAGAACTCCTTTTATACAAGCCTTTCAAAAATATTGCCTCTGAATTTGGCTCAAGCCCACATGACATCAACATCACTTGGGACATGTTCAAACACAACTATAGACCATGGCATGTTTTACGCACTACCACAGACACATGACTTGATACATATGTTAGTTCTGACTATGAGGTCGAATGCAGTATTTAACATGAACCATTGTAGGAATGGCAGGTCTTCACACAACTTTGTGAGAAACAACACGGGTCTTGACAGTCTTGAAATGTTGGGGAAATGAGATTTTAACATGCACAATAATTGGAACATACATGGTGTTATGCATGATTTCTGAGATAAATGGTTCATCATTCATCAACAAAGAAAAGGCAAACACAAATAACACCAGCATGCAGGCCACACCACCATCTACCACACTACCTTTGTCTGTAGAATAACAACTAGCTCTTGATACCATACTGCACATTAAAAAAATGAAACACTTCTACCTCCACTAAGATTGATAATTCAAGGAACAACTAGCAAAGAAAAATCATTTATGATAATTAAAATCTGGAATTCATTTACAACAACATCAACCACATCTCCTCGCTCTCCTATTTCTCACCCCTACCGATGTTTCAAAGCATTTAACATCTCCGCACCCACAATCCATGCGACTCTGTATTCCAATCAGATAATTAAAACCCCTTGAAGTACAAGCATTATTGTCTTTTCAAGAGTCACTAAAACATATAGAATATGTTCTTATTAATGAAATGAGTTTCATCGGCCCAAATTTTCTAGGAAAAAAATGACAGTAGGTTACACGAGGCTTTCCCACACTAAAAAACATTTAAATTTGGAAATAGATCAGTCATCCTCCTTGGCGACCTCGAGAAATTACCACCGGTTATGGACAGTCCTCTTTATGTAAGTAAATCCTATGGAGCCACCCTTTGGAAGGGATTTCATTCTTCCATTACATTGCAAACTATATTTCGCAACAAGGAACAATCGATGCATAAGTTTCATTCGAATTTACTACTCAACATGCGAGATTCAACCCCTCTTATTGAGGACTAGGAACTCCTAATGTCTCGCACAGACACACACCTAACTCAACAAGAGCTCAAAAATTTTAAGGATGCACCACATTTGTTTGCAAAAAATGACCTCGTGGACTCCCACAACCTTCAGATGTTGAAGGCATTGAATGTTCCGATCGCCCAATCCATTGTTGAAAGTAACAGGTGGGTTGGACCAAGAAATCTTGATGATGATCAGTTGGAGCACAAAGTTCTGTTGTGCAAACAACAAAAAATCATGCTTATTACAAATTTATGGGTTGATGTAGGCCTCGTAAATGGTGTTACAAGAACAATCACCGACATTGTCTACGACACATCAATGCCACCACCAACATTACCTTTATTTGTTGTTTTCAAATTTGATAGATACAATGGCCCATGTTGGGATCCCTCCAACTCGTTACATATTCCAATACCCCTATTTGAGAGGGAATCGAAGACAATTGCCACTTAAAATGGCCCGGGCATTAACTATCCACAAGTCCCAGGGACTTACTATGCATAGAGAAATTGTCGACATTAGAACCAATGAAAGGAAGGGTCTAACATTCATAGCTCTCTCTAGAGTTACATAGCTTTCAAATTTGTGCATTTCACCTCCTTTTTCATTCGAAAGGTACTCAAAATAGGTGCACGTACCAACACTTGGAGCAAGAAAAAAGGAGGAAGCAAGACTATTATCACTCAACCCTTAGTAAATACTACACTCTACTTTTAGCACCTCCTCTACCACATTACTCAACACTTCTTATCCTAAGCGGCATTTCCATTCAAGGGTATCAAATTTACTCATATTTACCGGATATAAAATTACCCTCAAAAAGCTACCATTCATGATATAATTCTTCTCATGTTAAGTTCAAATAAAATAGTCCACAAAACAATACCACTCATGATATGAAATTTGAAAATGTATATGTATGAAGTTGTAACAAGTTTGAAATGAAGAGATGAAACCTTTAAATGAAGTGGATCGTCTATATATCTACAATTACAAAAATACACTTTTCAACATACATGTTCGATTTTTCCTTTTTATTGTTGTTTGTTTCTTTATGTTAACCAACAACAACACATTTTTAATGTCTTCATCTACACACAAATACCTACAATTTTAAAATGCCAGAGAAAGAACCATGCAGTTTATAGTTGTTTCCATCCAAAGCTTTGTACATTATATCACTTTTTTGCATTTTGAATAGTTTTAAGGGTTACACCTCATGTTTGCACTTTTTAAATGAAGTGACTCATCTATATTTCTACACATACAAAATCAATCACCCATAGTTTAAACAAACACAACTACAAAAGTAAAAACTATCCCTATAACACAAATAACATATACCGTTTTTTGTTTGCAAAATGCCTCAAAGAAATGTGGTCTCATGGAATGCTATGATTGTAAGATATGCACAAAATAGCTCTAACAATGATGCACTCAAACTCGTTGAGGTAATAAAGAAATTTGGAATGTACCATAACCATTTCAGATTTGTTTATATATAATTGCATATTTTGTCTCATTTTAGTTTCATGGAGAGATAATATGTTAAAGCACTTAGTCATTCTTTCAATCTACTTTGACAACAACACTTCACATTCACAACATTCTTGAGAGTGAGTATTAGCAAACTTACATGTCTCACTTGCATTTGCAACATTTATTTCTACTTTAATAGAACATCAATATTGTCGATCACACCCCTTATCAACATCAACTACAAAAGTAATAATTGTCTTTCTAAATCGAACAATAAATACCATTCGGCGTTCACATTGTATTGTACACATGTGATTGCTAGTATTTATGATTCCGTCAACTTAAAGGAGAGGAGTTCATATTAAAAAAATTATTTTAAAAACACCCTTTTGGTAATACCACTAGGGGAGAGGGGTTAGTAGTGGTACACCCTAAGTTAAGGGGTCCACAAAATTAATTGTTTATGAGGGTCACCAATATGTAGTTGATTTCTTTTAACTTATATTTGTTCTCTGGAATGTTTAATTGGAGGGAAAGTCATATTTTAAATTGATTTAAAATTTAAAAAAATTGAGTTACACTACTGATGTGAAACCAATACTTGAACATGGATAATAATGATTGAACATTGAATTTTATTAGCTTGATAATAAGTTTGAACAATAGTATGCCTTTGGTGAACACATATTTTGTGAAAGAGTTTCCCAATTCAAATATAAAGAAAGGTAAGATTATATAATTTAGCAAGTAATCGGATGAGTATAAAAATATGTGGTGTATTTTTATAATTTTGAATAATGAGAAATAGTATATTGATTTAGAATTGTGGAATGAAATAAATATATAAAATATATGATTTTGAGTATACAATATTATTTTGTTATATATATATAATATTTGTGTAAAATATGTTTATTTGTCTAAAATAGCATATTAGATGACATATTTACATAGTTATGTATGATAATGAAAAATAATTATTGAAACAAGTATTTCTTAAAACATATAATATTTTTAAGTGTAAAATAATTTTTAGATAAATATAGATTATTTTAATTATATACACAAAATTTATATGAATTTAACAATTTTTTTGTTGGACACTCAATATCTTAAAATTGAAAATAATATAATTAAAACATATTAAATGATCGTGTCAACGTCATTTTCTTTAGGATTGGATTTTTTTCAAAAATGTTAAATTTGAAAATAAAAAAATTTAAGTATTGTGAACCAAGGACTACTATACATAATATTTTTAATTAAAAATTCCCTCAAAACCTTTTTATAAACTAGCAATCGCATGTGTACAATGCAATGTGAACGCCGAATGGTATAAGTTTTTTTATTTTGACCATTGGGATTCCTCCATTTACTGGGCTAGAGAGTATTTTTCCTAGAATTAATTGTATTAGTCCTCTTATTTGGATCGTATACCCTAAGCCTTGTCAGCAATACATAAATTAGAGCTTCATAAAATCCCAATACAATACATTATTCCTCAATTCTCATATCTTGACACCTCTCAAATCTAGTTAGCATACATATATAATACAGACTAATTGTAAGAAGAAACATTCTACTAATTCATTTTCTTGATCATAAAATTCTCATGCCCTTAAACTCCACTACTCCTTTGTGAAGCCTTTAACTTCTACTTTGGTTGTACTCATACCCTTAATCTCCTCCTTTGACCTTTTAGGTCTACCTTTGGTGTTTTTATTTAGTGATTTCACCTCATCCATTACAAGACTTTGGAAGAACATCTACAACATATCTAACAATTTTTAAAAAAACTTTGATTGTCTAAATTTAGGAAAGTGTACCTTCGGCTTGGTTGTACTCATACCCTTAATCTCCTCCTTTGACCTCTTAGGTCTACCTTTGGTATTTTTATTTAGTGATTTCACCTCATCCATTACAAGACTTTGGAAGAACATCTACAACATATCTAACAGGTTTTCAAAAAACTTTGATTGTCTAAACTTAGGAAAGTGTACCTTTGGAAGAAAAGAAGGTCTTATAATACATATTGTTCCTAAATATCACACACGTTTGCAGTTGACAATATAATACATGGATGTATTTAATATACAACTTAGTATTTTGTCCTCATAATTGTAATGGTTCTGATTGTTGATTCACTCTCTTCCTTGGTCCTTCATTCCTTCTTAGTTGGCAAAAGTCTCTAAATGAAAGAAGGTCTCTTGTGTGGGGGTTCAAGGATGCATACTCATCCCCATACACATTAATTTCATATGCAAACCCATGAATATGTGGTTTCTCTCTCTCTTCTTGTGGTTCCTCTCTCAAAAGGAAACTTGCACGAAAAAACTTAAAATAGTTCTGGTTTAAACCTCTATCTACATGTAATGTAGAAGAGCTGCCCTCACCTTGGTTGCCATGACCCCCTTGAGGGTTTTTCCTTCTAAAATTAGAAAATATGAAGTCATAAAATGAGAGCCCAAGCAAGTCGACTTCTTCTTTAAGGGAAAGACCTTAAGGGAAAGAAGAGACCCAAAAGATACCTCCCAAGGCAACCAATCAAAATGCAACCATTTTTAATGTCTTTTCCCCCAAAACTCTTCCTAGACCAAGTTGTACTTTTCCTTAGGGAAGACATAAAAATATAATGACCCTTATGTCATATTTCTAGAATGGGCCAAGTTGCATTTTCCCCTAAGACCAAACTAAAATAGAAGCTAGCCTTTTTTATCCTAGGCATGATATAATATTAAGTTATTTAAATTATTATAAGTGCTTGCATATTTTACTTTATTAATGGCACTTTATAATAATTAAAAATAACTTAAGTCAACTTTATGTTTCCCCTTTGGACGTCGGTTAAACAAAATAGGCCAAGGGTCTTCCATAATGTTATTTCGAAAGAGGGACATTTCATCTTCAAATTGAAGCATTCCCTCCCTCCTTGTAAGCTTGGATGAAGTGGATGATCAAAGGAGAATCCAAATGCACACAGACAATATAATTTTCCTCGTTTTCCAATCCCTTAAACATTAATTGCATTGAAAGGCATTTCCAAATAGGATTCTCGGTGGGTATGCATGTTTCTTGTGGAAGTATACATTGTCGAAGACTTGTTTTATGAGCTATCTTTAAAATACGTTGCATCTACGACTTGCACAACACATGCCCTTTCTCTTTCAAATGATTAACAAACGTGGCATGTGGTCCTTATGTGCCTTCTCATAAGAAAGAAGAGTTTCACATTAGTTCCCCTAGCATTCTCCACACCCTTTTACTTTTTCCACCATCTAACCCCTTCTTCATTGCCCCTCCACGTCCTCCAATGTTACACTCCCTCAAATTTAACTTGTTCATCGCATCACCTTCTATGTTTCCATCGCACATTTCATACATTGTTGGTGCCCTTCAATTGACAAAAAAATTAATGGTGTTGATTGAGCGACCCCTCCATATGGCTAAAAATAGTAGTCCAACGTTATTAATAAGGTCTCATGTTGTGCAAGTTCAAACATTGTCTCTCGTTCTAAAAATATTGCAATGAATTGACCCACTACAATGTATTATTGTTATTGACCTACACACCCAAAAGCCTGTGAAGAAAAATAAAATAAAAAATCCTTTGTTTGTGTATTCTTTTTCAATTGATAGTTTATGATGTCCTAGTCTTAGACAACAAAGGATTTCATGCCAAGCAAACATGTTCCGCTCCATAGGACACCATCTTGTGGATCAATTTGAGGTCCTCCAATTGCCTTATGAAATAGTATCTACGCTTCATGTTGTTATGCTACGTGACTCCATCTGACACTTTTAAGACTTGTACCACAATCCTCCCATCCGGGCTTGAATGGGAGTGTTGAGCAAGTCATAGGCAACCATCGAAGCTTAATGGAAGGTGAATTTTGTAGATGTAGTTGTCACCGGCAAGGGTGAAAAGATCCTAGGTGCCAATCTTTTGGTCTGCAACCTACTACTCTCTGCAACATGACATAAGCAAACCCAAAATTTAGAAATAATCCAATGCATCCACTTGCTACTCCACCAACTTACGTCATCTTAGTCCGCATGTTTTCATATATGCTTGGTCATAAGAAAGAAGAGCTTCACATTGGTTCCTTCCAAGATTTTTCCTACCGCTAAAATTCTCCTCCCCAAACCCTTTCTTCATTTCCACTCTTCCTTCTCCAATGCTACCCTCAAAGTTTAACTTCTTCAACACACCCTCCTCAACATTCCCATCACACATTTCGTGTCCGAATGCTATGAAAAGATAATAACATAAAGTTTACGTCGTGAATCTAATTCGATGCATCTTTTGTTGGAGTGAGAACATACGCCTTTTTGTTGGGACTATGATTGTTCACGTTTAGGACAACGTAAAGTAGGTGAAGTACTTAACATAATTTAAATCACTATGTGGTTAGACATACATTCAATCATTGCAACTAAGTGGCTCCACATTATTCTTCCCCATTACATACGTTAAAAACGGTACTTAGGTAACTTCCCTCGATAACTATGAAGATGCTTACATTCACCCACTCCGGGGCCCGGACAAACAAAGCATAACCACTAGCCAATGGCCAAGTCGAATTAAAAAACAAATTAAACATCTTCCTCGGAATCACACCATATCAACAAATAATTAAAGTTAATTAAGTAACTTTTTAAAAAACCAATTAAGTAAAGCGGTTGCTCACACGCGGCAAAGAAGTGAAGAAACACGAATCAGCACAGCGACGTTTGTTTCAGAATTTGAGAATGTGATTTTTCATCAACTTTAAGCTTACTTTGGGGTTTAAATTTAGCTCAGTAAAATTTACTGTACTGTTTCTTTTGAATTTTCCTGAAATGACTGTTTATTTTTATCTCCAGGCCTCCCAAAGCATTAAAACTCAAGGATTCAGACGTTTCACGGGGCACACTTAGGGATGAGCCAAAACTAAGACTGTTTTTAGCCGCGTTTGTGGAAATGTTTCCCGTGGGAGCTGTGACCACGAATGCACCGCGGTTTCTTTTCACATTGAAGCTCTCTTTGCCAGTAAAATCTGTTAAATTTGCAAAAATGGGGCATTTTGGCAGAATCCATCGGTTGAAATTTTGGCTTAAGGTTTCTTAACGGCGGTTCGTCTAACATTGCCTCCAAAATTAAATGATTGTATTGTAACACAAACAAAACTAAAAAAACAAAAACCTCCTACCTGTAAATCATTGTTCATGTCTGCCACAACTCGAATTTGCAGTTCGCAATTTCCATTTAACCGCTAAAAATAGAAAACAACAAGCAAAAGGCCGTCAAATTTTATCTTTTACAAAAACGTTTAAATGGACGTCAAATTTAACATAGTGGTGGAAACGTCCGGAAGAACCTTTCCCATAGGGGGAACGCCTTCGACGTAAAAATACGAAGTAACACTTATGTGGTTAAAATCCACATATAAGATTTGAGGCCAATTTTTTACTACCACAAATATGCCATCGGGGCACAATTAGATTCTTATGACCGTAAGTTTTATGGCCACAACCTATAATTGTTAATCTTTTTTCTATAAATCTTATGGTGATAAGTTTTATGGTCGTAAGCATGATGTATTAATATGCAATGTTTCCTTCCATTCCACTAATTCTTTCTTTCTCTTCGCTCCATGCTTTTATAAATGTGTTTTCCAATTATTTTTCTTATATTTTATGTACTTTATCATCTTGTAGCGTAGGATAATGATTTTTTCATTAATGAATGAAATAGATGTATAAGTTAATCACAAAGTACACAAGCACAACAATACAATAAATTTGCTCCAAAACCCACCGATCTGAGGACTTTTGTCCCAAAACCATGTTTTGTTTTTGAAAATAAATTAATATAAGTAATACTTTACTAACTTACTCTTCCTCAAATTATTACAAATTTGGAATAATCATAATGCACGACTATTTTTCTTTTGTTAAATAATTATATTTTCCTTATATCATATATTTGGATAAAAATTATAGTAATTTGTCTTTCTCTCACACACTAACTTCACCAACCTCAATATAATATCTTGTAGAGGCCTATCTAACTTTTAATTTGTAAGATTTAATTTTTACGCTAGACTCGATTGATTTTTAGAGTTTAAAAGGAAAACCTAGGTTTAAATTCCAAGCAATTTGAGAATTCCAAATGATATTATAAGAAATGTTTAACCTTAAAAATGTTGGATCTTGATTCTCCCATCTTTCAACCACCATTGAACATTGAATTCTCAAGTGAAGAAGAACAAGAAGAACTAGAGGAAGAATTTGGGGAAGAATTTACAAAACAAGAAGGAGAACTTGACATGGTAAAGCACAAGGACCTCTCCCTTGGGGACAGAACACTAGCCCATTGGCTTTAGCTCCACCACTCCATGAACTTCTGGAGGTTCAAGAAAAAAATTCCCAAGTTTAGAGGTGATGGTAAACAACATCCAGATGAGCATATTGTTGCATTCATAATTGCATGTGGTGTGTTAGGAGTTGCTCATGAAGATGTCTCTGTTCGCTTGTTCGTTGAATCACTTCAAGATGGTGTTGTTGATTGGTTTTATCATTTTCCAAGAGGTTCCATTACAGGTTGGGCTCAAATGAAAACTAAATTTGAAGCTAGATTCAAAATGGCGGAAGATGCTCATGCCCTCCTTGCTCAATTGAAACAAATGAAGAAAGAACCTCAAGAATCCATGAGATATTTTGTGGCAAAGTTCAACAAATTGGTCAACAAGATTCCCATCATTTCTCTTCCTACTGCTGATAATTTGAAAAGGTTCTTCGTGAATTCCCAGATGCTTGAAGTGAGTTTATTTCTATGAAGAGTGCAACCAAGAGATTTGGACCATGCTCAATAAATTTCCATTGAAGTGGAAGATGAAAGTTCATCTTTTCAGGAAAGATCAAGAATCCTTAATGAAGGATAAGGCCCAAAATCCCAAAGATGAGAGAACTCGATTCATTGTTGCAGAAATTGGCAAATGAATTGACGATGTTGAAGAGGGAGGTTTCCCAACGAACATCCCATCAAAATCATATTGTAGGAGCACCCCAAAGGCTTTCCTTGGAGGCTCCACCTATCAATGCAATTTGTAGAACTCAAGAAGATGAAGAAGGACTTGAACAAGAAAGTGAGGATAGTGATGTCCTAGAGATTGAAGAAGTAGAGAATGATGTACAAATCATATTTTGTGAATATTTAGGAGGTGAAGAATATGATGATGAAGATGCACCTAGTTTCTCATGTGTAGTATTCACCCGTTCTCAGTCTTAAAAAGGATCTTCTTCCTCCGCTGCTACAAAAAAGAAGAAGAAAGAAGATCCTCAAGTGGCGACTCTACAAAATAAAATAATCAGTCGAGGATCTCCACTTCCACCCTCCATGGAGTCTGCATTGGAGAAACTAGATCCTGTGGCAAGTAAGAGGTCATCTATTATTCCAAGTAAGTATCCCAATGCTCCTTCTAATTATAATTCTGCTTCTACAAAATCTATTCCTTCAAGAGCTTTTGGTGTGCCTGCAAATCAACATTTTCTCCTCAAGCATCTTCTCATATTACCTCACCTTCATACACCCCTTTTGATATCATAGAACATATGAACAAGTCCAAAGTGTAAATTTTTGAATCTGAGTATTTGGACTCACCCTAAACAATTTGACAAGCTTGTCCATCATATCAAAGGTAGTGGTTTAAAGCCCAATATTGTGACTCCTAGTTCTAAAGGAATACTACCCACTCCACCTGCTCCTCCATCGTAGAACATGCTTTCTATGAGTGCATCAAAGACTGATAAGATTGATCCTTTCTATCTCTCCCTTCTCATTAGAGGATACCAATTGAATAATTGTATAATATATTCATGTGCTTCTAATAATGTAATGTCCATAAAGGTTGCTACAAGTGCTCTCAAACTTACCTTGACATGGGTTAGTAGTTCTTGTTACTCCATGGAGTCAAAGGAAGTCCCACTTGTAGGGAAGATCAAGGATGCACATGTGGCTCTCATCGAATTTCTAAGCAAGAAGATGTTATTGGCTATATTGGTAGCTGACAGTCTGACATCATTTTGAATGTTGCTAAGTAGAAGCTTCTACCGAGACTTGGAAGGAAAAATATAGATGATTTGCTCTTATGTTGATTAAGAAAATATTGAAATAAATAAATGTTAAATCTAAATGTGTAACAATGCAATGATATAAAAATGAAGTATAAATTTGACACAAGTAAGTAAGCTAGAAAAATATGAAACCCTAGTTAAAGAGAGAGGGTAAGATACTTAGCTGATTCACAATAAATTCAAAGTTATCTTTGAGTAGGAAAAATGATAAAGTAGGAAGGCGGATCTATTGCAATGGAGTCCAAAAAATTGTGCAAGCATTGGAAATGTTGGGACTAAGGCGCTTGGACGGGATCAAGGGCACATGGGGTCTACCGAGACCTCCTGCAGGTGCCTGTGACTACTCCAAACCTCATAAAGTGATTTTTACGGTGTCACCGAACTTTTCTCTTTTCGCTTAGCATGTCTTTGTATGATTGTCGAGCTCACCTGAAACCTATAATAAGAAAGAGAACCTACAAAACCCCAAAACACATCAAATCCTAAAAATAAAACGATGCAAATGGAGAGTCAGATGACCTGGCGGTCACCCTACTGAGTGAACTCACAATCCATGTGTTGCACTACATTTTAGACTCCATGTAGTTCTACGTGTGTGTGTGTGTGTGTGTGTGTGTGTGTGTGTGTAGAATCATGCCCTAGGTGGCTCTTGTGTGAGTCACACTTGATAATGAGCAATAACTAGATTTAGAAAATGTAGATAGATGTTTGCATGGAAAAATGAACTTTCTCTCCTATGAAGTGTATGTAGAAGAATGCAATCCCTTGTCCCTTGTGTGAGTGTTAGATGGATTCTTAAGTGCTTTTGTAATGCCCTTTGGATGAAACCTTAGGTGATGATAGTATATGCTTAGTGTTTGGTCCTTTATTATGATCACATATCTTTGTATTTATATGATTCCCTTATTTGAATTTCGTAATTAACCACTAAAAGGCTGACTAGTAAGAAATAAGATGCCCAAATAGCTAGAAAAGACCCAAAAGATGTGAGAAAGATATAAAGAGGTCAAGGGCACCCGGTGGGCATGGGGGTGCCACAGGGCGTGGCGTCTTGGTGGGAGGCCGGTGTCGAGTCATAAATGCCAAAGTATCAAAAGATAGATTGGGAAAGGAGTGTAAGACAAAGAAGAAAACCGAGAAACGGGCCGAATTAAAGGTTGGGAGCGCCCTAGGCAATAGTTTGAGTGGACGCCCTCCTCACAAATTTAGTTAATATATTTTTTCCATAAAGTAAATAAATAAAATATGTCTATATTCTTTTATTTTTAAATTTACATCATGGTCATACTCAAATAATAATAAAATATATTAATAAATTATAACATAAGGATGAAAAATATTTCGTGGATGGAAAACATTAATCGGCAAAGATATGCTCGAATGTAAAAAATTGATATTTTATACAAGGCTTCTTACAAGTCGATTTAGCCATATCAAATAGGTGTGATAACTCTATCACGAAATAAAGCAAATGTTGGTGTGAGTTATATCCTATGTGTCGTCCTCACATATTGGAGGGTCATCTTACATGGGTTAGGTTTAGGGTTTGCTATTGATTCTAGCACTAGGGTTACTCAAAGACCCTATATGTACTCTCTTTATATTCACTTTTGAGTATGCCAAGACACTCATTGTCCTTTGCTTATGAGCAAGCTTTATTCTATTATGCAAGTTATTCAATTGTTGATCGATTCTTCCTTGTGATTACGTTGGAGCCATTACGATTCAAATTGAGTGCAACTTCATTGTGGTGCACATTTTTGATACGATTGGTCAACTCTTTCATGGTATCGAGCTACACGACTTGTCATCACACCATAAGTTTGAGATGATGGTGGAGGGATCTCATCATGTTAATTGGTTCTTGCTACGCCAATACCCTCCCGACGATGAAGACGGGTATACACCCAATCAGGCCCAACAACATTAGGAGGAAGTGACAGGAAATTTCTCGGGAGGTCACCCATCCCATAACTACTCTAGGGGCAGCACGCTTAACTGCCTAGTATCAGAGCTACATAACTTTCCGTCACACCAAAAGCTCAAGCTTATGGTGGAGAGGGATCTCATCGTGTTAATCAGTTGCTACACCAATAGCCTTCGATCTTTATAGGGTATCCTGATGGCGTGAAGGGATATCGTTTGATGAATCCTACTTCTCATGAGTTGTATATTGAGAGAAGTGTTAAGTTCGATGAGTCTTCTTCGACTTCTACTTCTCCACCTATTGAGGTTCTTCAACTCACTAATTCAGATTCTGACTCATCAGATGATGATACTATTGAGCGTGCTCCTCTTCCTGATCCTCCCGACCATCAGACCTCTGAGTCTTCTGATTCTGACAGTAGTGATGATGAGGACTATGTCCCTTCTCACTCAAGTGAAGAATCTTCCGACTCTGAGCCTGATCCTCCTGGTCCTCTTTGGGCTAGGAAAACTTTGCAAAGTGCTAGAGATTTAGTTGGAGATACTTCGGATATGAGACATACTCACTCAGATTTTGTTGGACCCCACTCTTTCTTCACCTCTGCTTCTGATCCACAGTCTTTCCGAGAGGCTTCTAGTATTCCTGAGTGGGATTCTACCATGGATGAGGAGTATTCCTCTCTCATGAAGAACGATACTTGGGATCTCACCCCTCTTCTCGAAAGGAAGAAAAATCATTCAGTGTAAGTGGGTGTTCCAAACAAATTATGGAGTAGATGGAGACATCAAAAATTTTAAAGTGAGATTAATAGTTAAGGGTTTCTCCCAGATAGCTAGGGTTGATTATACTGAAACCTTTGCTCCGGTTGCAAAGATGACTTCTATTCGGTGACCCTAGCCATTTCGCAACGAATAGATGGCAAGTCCATCAAATGGATGTTAAGAGTGCCTTCCTTCATGGTGATCTAGAGGAAGAGATCTATATGGAACAAACTCCGGGTTATGTCCAAGATCCCTCCCTCGTTTGTAAGTTTAAAAAGTCTCTTTATGGCCTTAAAAAAGCCCCTCGGGCTTGGTATGCCAAGATGGACTCCTTTTTACTTACATCAGGGTTTACTAGGTGTCACTCTGATCCAAATGTTTATATTCTATGGCAAGATGACTCCATACTCATTCTTGTTCTCTATGTTGATGACTTGTTGATCATGGGAAACTCTTTCTCTATTATTGATTCGTGAAGATCGCCTTGGCAACAATGAGTTTTCCATGATGACTTAGGTCTACTTCATTACTTCCTTGGGATCCATATTTCACAATCGACTCGGGAATTTTGATTTCGTAACTTGAGTATGCTCTTGATTTGCTAGCTCATTTTTAGATGTCGATTGCAAGTCTTCTCCTACTCCTTTTCTTTCCGGATTAAGTTGGTTTGATTTCTCTACTCCCTTGGTTGATGGTACTCTTTATCGACGGTTGGTGGGGAGCTTGATTTACTTGACTCACACTCGACCAGATTTATCGTATCTTTGTTGGGATCGTGTTCGATTCATGCGGGACTCTCATGAGATGCATTGGAAAGCAACTAAATGGATCCTTCATTATGTTTGCGGCACTTATACCGATGGTATTCACTATCATGGAGGGGTAGATATTGACTTGATTGGGTTCACTGATTTCGATTGGGCCGATGACTTAGATCATCGAAAGTCTACTTCTAGCTCTAGTTTCCCTCTTGGTTCGGGTCCTATTAGGTGGTCTAGCAAGAGCGAGAATGCGGTGCGATATCATCTGTAGAGGCGAGAATACAAAGGAGCGATTAGCTTAACGCCTATGCCACCGAAGCTATTTGGCTATAGGATATTTCGACAGCGAGTTTGGCATCCACCTTGGCGGTCTACCATTATCTATTGTGATAACATGAGCACTATCTCCATTTGCAGAAATCCAGTTCAACATCAATAGACGAAGCACATTGAGATCCATATGCACTTCATACGAGAGCTTGTTCATGATAGTATCATCGACATTTAGTACATTCAAACAACATTGATCGGATTGCATATTTATTTACCAAGCCCTTCGAGATGAAGCTGCTCCACTTACTGAGTCTCTTCTTGGGGTGAGGTCTTCTGCAGTTTCTCATCTTCTTGAGCTATGTAATCCTTCTCTTTTCTTCTTCTTTCCTCTAGGAAGATTGTGTTTGTATATGGGCACCTTATCAGGCCTTTAGTTGTCGGGCCCCATTGACACATCTTTCTTAGTTGTTTAGGAGTGTCTTCTCTTTCTGTCTGACTCATCATAGCCTACCCCAGCTTCGATGAAGGGGGTGTTGGTGTGAGTTATCCTATGTGTCCTCCTCACATATTGGAGGGTCATCTCACATGGGTTAGGTTTAGGGTTTGCTATTGATTCATGCACTAGGGTTACTCAACACCCTATATGTACTCTCTTTCTCTTCATTTATGAGTATGCCAAGACACTCCGTTGTCTTTTTCTTATGAGAAAGCTTTATTCTGTTATGCAAGTTATTCAGTTATTGATCGATTCTTCCTTGTGATTACGTTGGAGCCATTACGATTCAACTTGAGTGCAACTTCATTGTGGTGCGGTTTCGATATGATTCATCAACTCTTTCAGACCATTTCTTTGCAAAGAAACAAAAACGTTTATGTAGCTCCCATGGTTTTGTGAAAATTCGCATTTGGACTAGGCCTATGAATTCCTCCATAACAAAATAATATATTTTTCCCAAAAAATTAAGAATAGAAAATAAAATACTTTTTTCCTTCAATTATATTCACCTCTACTAGATACACTAGTGACATTATAAAAAATACATTAACCTTTTTCTAGAACAAACTACACACCTACATAATCTGGAGCTACATCAGAGAATGGGTAACAATAACAACAAAATCATATATGCTTATAAATATGTGATATTTTCTTTTACTTGCAAAAATAGTTTAAAATTGTTTATGTGTATGCGTGATATTTATGTTACTATACAATAATATCTATATATGGGTTGATCAATATTAAATCTTTAGATAAATTATTTCAAATTTAAGTTCTAAAATTAAGCGACAAAAAGAAAAATTTAGATTCGGGCGCCCCACGATTCTTTGGCGCCTGGCAAGCGCCTAGTTTGCCTAGGCTTAATCCCCCTCGCGAGAAAGTAAGATGAATAGTGGTATGTGATCAGGACTAGAAATATACCCAAAGTGTGTGATGTAGTGTTTATATTTGCCCCCAATTTATGTTGTTGAGTGAATGCTTGATAACATAAAATAGATAATAGATGTGTACCTGATAACCATGTAGATCGATGGTGAAAACGTGTTGAGGAGACAAGAAAAAGTGTGGAGTGATAAAAATATGAAGCGTGGATGCTAGAGAAGAGGAAGTGAAAATGACCCTAGGGGTGAAAGCGTATGTGTAGATGTCATGTTACTTTATTTATTGATGTCGATGTCATTTTTCTTGATGATGTGATTTATTTCTTCCCATAAGGATGGACTGCAAAAGAGAAGAGAAAACGAGTAGTCAAATATGTGTATATGAAAAATTTGATCAAATGAGTAAAAGTGTGTAAAAAGTATGTGAAAATGTGAAAAGGAACATGTGCACTGATTGTGATGAGTGAAAGAGATAGAAAAGGATCTGAAGATTTTGTAGAAGAACGATTTTTTTGGGTGATCTCACACCAGTTGCAAGTGCGAGTTTTTTGGGCAATCTAATGCTAAATGTGTAAGTACGGAAGAAGTGTAGGGAGAAAGGTCTAGTGTTATTCTCCAACCTTTAACTGCTTTTTGAAGTATAAACACCATTGCAGATGGTGTGTGAAAATCTGATCCATTTCAATCCAACACGAAATAGAAAAGAAGGTGAAATGCATGCATGTTGAGTGTTGAAGGAGTGTGTATGTGTCTTTAAAATTTGTTGTGTAAATTGTTGTGAATTGTGCCAAATTGAGAAAAAAATATGTAACTTGCCCCCTGGTCATAGGCACTCAGGAAGGGTTAGAGGAGCCTAGGTGCTACTATTTTTGTGTCTAGATGATGGTGATTGTGTTGTGTTGAGGACCCAAGTCAGATTTTGGGTCGTTGCTATGACTGAAGATTGTCTTGGTCGGTACTTGAACTGTGTTGAACTGGGGTTGTAGAACTGTTGTATGGGGTGAATGATTCACCCAATGATGCCCCCTCATTTGGGGTGCATGTGACATCGCAAGGAGATGTATGCCCAAAGGAGGACCAAACGTTGTGTTGAAACTGAAGCCCTGTAGGGGGGAGGGAATGTGTGCTTGGTAGAAACCAAGGCACACACAAACAAAGTGGCTATAAAACAAGTGTTAGTGCAAATAAGATAAACACACATATAGAATATAATATGTAAGCTAGCAAGAAAAATACAATGTAGACCGTGAAAAGTGGGTTGCAAACATGGGACATCACTCACGATGTCATAAGACAATCAAGGCCGAAGTGGCCAAAAACATACAAGTGTGTCCATAAAAGAAAAGGGAAAAGCCAACAAATAATGGCATATAATGGCAAACAATGACAAATAATAACAAACAATGTAACAAAAAACCATGGTAGCAAATAGTTCCTGCAAAAAAAAATGTTACACATGAAGCACCCATTAGCATGTTAGAAAGATAGAAAGTATGTCAAAACATGTATGATCGATATAGTAGTGTGTTAGTATGAATAGAAAGTAGTATAAATGAAACAATAACACATGTGATGTGTACGAAAGTGGATGCCCCCAGGAGCCTATGGGAATGGTAAAAGGTACAATGCCAAGCATCATGTTGCATGTAGTGATTTGTGTAAAGTTTGTGATCACAACTAGAAGGAAAGTGAATGCACATGTGTGTATAGAAAATATAATGACATACAATGTATCTTGCTAACATAGTAATCAAAGTGTACATGTAAGAATAAGTAAGCAAGAATAAATGTGCAACCAAGATATGTAGTATATGTTGTGATGTGTGAGATGGAATGGAATGCAAAATGAGTGTGATAGGAGCAGCATGTGCCCCCCAAGAGAATGTGAATGAGTATGCATGAGATGAGGTTCATTTATAAATGCCCCTCAGTAGTCAAGAATGAACCATAGAACAAGAGTGTGTCATCGGGAAATGGTTTGAATTGTGTGTTAGAAAGATATGATCGATAAAAGTAGTAGAGCGTAGAGAGTGAGTGAGTGTGGTGAGGTTCATTTTAGATTTATACCCTCAAGCAATCAAGTATGAACCGTGGAACTAGAGTGTGTCATAGGGTAGGAAAGTGTTGTATGATGAATGTATAGACTAGAGAGATGTGTCATGTGTGAATATGTCTATGTGTGAGTGTGAAATGTGTAGTGTGTATGTGATGTGAGGTTCATGAATGTAGTGAGCCCTCAATAGTCAAGTGTGAACTGTAGCACAAAGAGTGTGTCATCGAGTAATGATGATACAATGAAGTGTATCAAGTGGTTTGATGCTTAGGAGATATTAGACATCAAGCACATAGAGCGTCGAGTGCATGGGATGATAAAGACATTTGATAGAAATTCAAGGGGAGAGAAGCTATGATGCCCCAAGTATGTAAGTGATGGAGATCTAGTGATGACACTAAGTGGATCAATGTAAGGAGTAGTTTCCTTGAAAAAGTGATTGGATGTTGAAGTGGTGATGACTTAGGAGCCTCGAGTGGTAGGAAGTCGATCAAAAGAGGCCAACTAGATTTTGCTTGTCTTTGTAATGAAGTGGTTACTTTTTGTTTAATGCATGTAGAAGACTTGAGAGGAGGAGATGTTGACTGATTTTTGCTTTAGGTTTGAGTTTTGGTAATGTTGTAGATGAATCAGTAGGAGGAGGAGGTAATGAAAAAAACCTTGAGAGGTGGTTTCTTAGTTAGAGTGGGTTGAATAGGTGACACTTGATGATGAAGAAGACATATTAGAAGTGATGACATGATGTTCATGAGACATAGAAGGAACAAATTTAGGAGCCCATTTGGATGTAGCATTTGTAGATGGGCATGTAACAAAAAATGTTGTGCAAGCAAATGAGATAAAGCCTTGACACTCAAGATGTTTGATTCTTCATTGTAAATCATAGAAATCATTGTCATTATGTCCATTGATTCGATGATAAGCACAAAATATGGGAGACCTTGATATTTGATCAATCGATAAGGAGGATAATAATGAGTAGTTGGAAAATTGATCAATTGATGACTAAGGAGCTCAGTAAGAATATCATGTTTCTTAGCATTGTGATCAAACATGAGAGGATCATAGTAATGGCAAGACTTGAGGCTCACTAATATGAGCACATGTAGAAGACATAGAATGAGGATGAGAAGAAGAACTAACATGAGCTTGAGAAGCATCCTTAAGATGTTGGATTTCATATTTTAGAGATGTAATCATGGATTCCATAGCCTGAAATTTATCTTGAAATAAAGAATGTAAAGCTTGAATTGACTCAAAGATGGGTTGATTAGATGGAGGAATAGGACGAATAGACTCATCAGATAGACGATCAAAAATAGACACTCACTTGAGTGGGTGGTGTATCTTTAGGGAGATACATGGTGTCTAGGGATTTTTGAAGAACCTCTTTGCAAGGTGCATGCATTTGAAGTAATTGAGACAAAGAGATTTGAAACCTTAGGAGCCATGATAGAGAAGATGATATGCCAAAGAAGGATCAAAAGACCAATCACGAGTGGGGTTCACCAAATGATTAAGAAAATATTGAAATAAATAAATTCTAAATCTAAATATGTAATAACACAATGATATAAAAATGAAGTATAAAATTTGACACAATCAAGTAAGCTATAAAAATATGAAACCCTAGTTGCAAAGAGAGAGGGATAAGATACTTAGTTGATTCAAAATAAATTCAAAATTATCTTGAGATGGAAAACTAATGAAAAAGAAGGAAAATTGTGCAACCGAGCCGAAAAAAATGTGAGTCGGAAATGTTGGGACTAGGGTGCTTAGGCAGGGTCAAGGGTGGGGCACGCTGCAGACCCCTCTGGGTTCCTGTGACCACTAAGAACCTTAGAAAGTGATTTTTACAGAGGTTACTTCAAGATGTTCGTTGATCTTCATTGTTTATCGCTAGTATGTCACTGTATGATCGTCAAGCTCACCTAAAACCTGTAATAAGAAAGAGCACTTGTAAAACCCCAAAACACATCAAATCCTAAAAAGAAAAAAATGTAAATGGGAGGTTGGCTGACCCCGGTGGTCACTCGACTGAGTGAACTTATGATCTGGGCATTACACTACATTTTAGACTCCATGTAGTTCTCTGTATGTGTGTGTAGAATTGTGCCTAGGTGGATCTTGTGCGAGTCGCACTTGATAGCAAGCAATAACTAGATGTAGAAAATGTAGATAAATGTGTGCATGGAAAAATGAACTTCCCCTCCTATGAAGTGTATATGTAAAAGCAGTCCCTTGTCCCTTGTGTGAGTGCTAGATGGATGCTTGAGTGCTCTTATAATGGCCTTTGGATGCAACCTTAGGTGATGATAATATATGCTTAGTGTTTGGTCCTTTATTATGGTCACATAGCTTTGTATTTATATGATTCCCTTGTTTGAATTTCATAATTAACCACTAAAAGAACAACTAGTAAGAAATAATATGCCCAAATGGCTAGAAAAGACCCAAAATATGTGAGCAAGATATAAAGAGGTTTGGGGCGCCCATAGGGGATAGGGGTTGCCGGTGTCAGAGTCAAAAATTGAAGTATCAAAAGACAGATTGGGAAGTAAGGAGTGTAAGACCAAGAAGAAAACTAGAAAACAAGCAAAGAGGCCAAAGACAGTGGTTAATTAGTAATTTTCTCGCTTATGAATCATAAGAATAGTCTTTATGTGATAAGGACTATAAATATACCCAAAGTGCATGATTTAGTGTCTACTTGCTAGAGTATAGTCCCAAATACCCAAATGATGTAGGCCACAAAGAAGATGAGGTGAATCTTGATGAGTTCCAAATTGAAAAATTAGTCAATGCATTTGTTCATGAAGAAGAGGTGTTCTCATTCCCATTCAAAGATGAATATTCTCTTGATCATGTCATCCATGGAGAAGAGAAGCCAAATTGTAATGAGCACTTGAAAGATTCAAAAGAGGAATCCGTACAAGAAATGTTGAGAGTTGCAGAATAAACAAAAGATCCTTAACTTAGCCTTGAACTTCTAATGCAAGCCATAGAATCACAAGATATGTATGAATCTAATTCTGACTCCTCAGTTGTTTCTAAAAATTGTCATGATGAAAAAAATCAAGATGAGAAATTAGATATCTCTTGTGAAACAATGATTGATGGATGTAATGATGAAAGTGAAGTTTTCTCTTTTCCATTTGAAGAGGAAGATTCCCTCTATGATGAAAAATTTGAAATCAAAGTCTTTGAGTCCTTTGAAGATGAGGCCTCCTATAATGAAGAAGTAGTGAAGATCAATGAGTCTTGGGATGAGGAATCAATTTCCCCAAATTTTTTCCTAAAAATTCAAAATAAATATTCTCTAAATGAATGTAAAGGTGAGCTTTCAAAGTAGTTTTGAAGGAGTCTCAGTACAAGGAATCTTGAAATTTTCCAGAGAAACAAAAGAACTAGAGCTCAGTCTTGATATTTTGGCTCATGCCATGGTTATGCAAGATAAGTATGAAGCAAATTTTGAATCTTCATTCGATGCCCAAATGTCTCATGATGAAATAGGACAAAAGGATGAATTCAAGGCCTCTCATGAAAATTTTTTCAATAAGCATGAACATGGAAAAGAGAGACACTTAGAATATTCAAGAAATCCAATCAAAAATCAGCCTTGGGGAAATGGTGAAATTCAAAGTAAGAAATCAACAATGTGGGTGAACGTAGAAGACAATTTGCAATTTGAGATTGATGGAATTTTTGAGCAAGGATATGAGCATCAAAGTAACTATGTAGGCTCACTCCTCCCAACTATATAGGAAATCATGAAAGCGGTATGGATTTCATAAGCAGTTGAGGAAAGGAGGCTACTTCCTCAAACCAGTCAATGGTTCGAAAAAGAACATCGTCACTCAATGTTATCCATTCGGGGAGACATCCAAATATGAAAGTGTTACGGTGAAAACAGGTTGTCTCCCACATGTATCATATGTGATTTAGGTTCGTGTGTTTCCCTTTCCATCGTGCATTTCCATTTTTTCATGTGTTCCTTTTTGTCATGTGTTGTGATCAATAAAGTGGTTTTGTTGTATCCATCCTTGTTATGCAATGACTCTATAGCCTAATGGATAAGGCATTGCTCCTCTTAGTGTCTTGATATTTTGTGGTTCTTACTTGCTTCATTCTCACTTTGTTCAAACCGAAACAAGTCCCCAATTTAGATCCAGTTGTTGTCATGCTAAATGTCTAGCATGAAAAATTGATTTTTTTGCCATGACAACTAAGCCCACACTAAAAATCCTTGAATCGGGTAATGTAAACATGCCCTCCAACCAATTTTCGACAATGTAAATGTTGTCAAAAATTCCCCCCAGGGTAAATTTTGATAACATGCATCAGAATATTCAAGTCCCAGGCAAGATAGATTGATTCAAGGCAAAAAATCATGTTTGTGGGGTCCCCTCGGCTTTTTTCTAACTCTCCTGTCCAAGAAGAAAAGAGCAAGTTCTAAAAAAGGGTGAAAAAGTTGCAAAAACCAAGCTTGGGGTAGAAAAAAATCATGAAAATCGATTAAGTCCTAGTCCAGGTGGTCCACGCAAAGAATGGGACATCTAGGCCGTAGGTACACGCGGGACGCGAAAAAAACCGATTCGGCCGGAAAAATGGAAAAAAAAATGCCTAAGTTTCGCCGCTCGGTTGGGACATGTGGGACAAAAATACGCGAACCGGCCGAAAAGCTGAAAGGCAGTCCATTTCGGGCGGGCCGGAGAGATTTGTCCCAGGCAGTCCGGGACAGTTGGGACAAAAGTATGCGGAGGACGCGAACCGGCTGGTTTGGCTGAAACAGAGGACTTTCGTTTGGGACATCTGGGCCAAAGGTACACGCGGGACGCGGAAAGCCGAAAGAGCCGAGAGCCAATCAAATCTTGCCACGTGTCTTCGCCTCAAAGAGGGACAGGGAAGCCCGAATCGGGCGGATCGGAGAAATTTGTCCCAGACGGTTTGGGACATCCGGGCCAAAAATACGCGAGGGACGCGAAGACCCGGAAAAGCCGCCAACGAATCAGAATGTGACGCATGTCACAAAGGGAAGCGCAATGAATTTGCTAAGTGTTGGCCGAAAATTTCAAAGGGCAAGGTTTGAAGGGTCGGCCCGAGCTAATGAAACAATGCCACGTGTCCAATGGAGCAGGGAGGTGCGGAGCTCGGGAAACTTAGAGAATTTGGCAAAAGTTTTGGCCAAAAAACTAAAAGGTAAAAGATGCCCCGCACCCCTGTCAACCAACCAAAGCGTGCCACGTGTCCCAAGTGGCGGGGCACGGGGGAAAAAATGGAAAATTTTCCAAAGAGTTAAAAAGGTCAAAATTTCAAAGGAAAGCCCGTGGGAGGCAGAGGTGAGAGAATTGCTCAGCCAATCAGCACCGACACTTGTCATCCAGTGCAAAGCGGGAAAAATTCAAATATCCGTTTTGGGCCTGTTTTTCGCCCTAAATCTTGATCGCCATAACTTTCGATTGAGCTCAGATTTGCACGTTCTTTATATCAATGGAAAGCTGGTGAAATTCTCTACACGATTCCGGGGTCAATCTTGCATTTTGGTTCAGTTTGGAGAGAGAAAATCAAGAAACGTCTCTGGCGCATAGTAATGGCCAGAACTGATGTTTCAACAACCGATTTAATGCACATGGGTCGCATTCTTCAAAGACATGCCGAAGCAACGCGTTTCAACAACCAGTTTTAATGCACATGGGTCGCATTCTTCTTCAGCATGGCCAAAAGTGATGTTTCAACCACCGATTTTAATGAAGAATGCGTTTTGGTCAATGGTTGTACTGCTTGCACGTTTTCCCACGTTTCTCTCTCCTGGGCTCGACCCATGCATTGTAAAAAGCCAGATTTGGCTCATTTTGGGGGATTATTACAAGTTGTTCATCTTTTCGCTCTGCCCTCCCTTCTTTTCTTCTCTAGGGTTGAAAATGGAGTTCGAACCTCCTCCCTTGCTCTGTAATGGCATTTTTGCCTTTTACTATTGAAATGATGTTCTGTGCAAACTTCTGAAGCAACAAAAACGTGTTTTGTGATGCATCTGTCCATCCTTGCTCATTTTTGCTTGTTTTCTTCTTGCCTCTCTTCATTGCAGGTATTTGTGCAAGTTTGAATGTTCATTGTAGTGTCCGGAGCAGTTTGTGTTCATGGAGTTTTGGGACATTTTCGTGTGAACTCTATCCTTGGGCTGTGATGCATCTCGTCCATCCTTCCCATTGCTCACCTCTCCTTGTTCCATGGCAGTTTTGATAGATGTTCAACATTCTCCTTCTCTGGTGTATCACCATTTTAGTGTAGGCTTTTGTTGTTTTTCCCTTTTTCTCTCTCTCTTTCTCCTTGGCATGGTTAGATTATATTTAGATTAGCTTGCCTACACCGGAATAGCTTGGAATACTTGTGGCGGTGTAGTTTAGGAGTAGGAACCAACCTTCTCTGGAGATTCCTTTCTCATTTCTGCAAGTCCCACACTTGGAGAAAGGTTTCAATGTTATGCAATCACACTGGATGCCTGAAACATCAACCTAGAAGCCTGATGTGCATCCAGGGGTGCTGTGATTTTGCATCAACAGTAAACTCCATCATGGCCAAGAGGGATGTGCTAACTATATTTTGAATTGTGTTTCATGTGTAGGTAAGCTAGTGGGAAGCAATTCATGGATTCATTTTGATCCACTTTGAAGGAATTGCTCCGGAAGCCCAAAAAGGCTTATTTTCAGGGTTTTACTCCGGTAAGCACCCTCTAGGGATGAATCAAGAAGATATAATGCATCCAAGAAGCATGTGATATACCTACGAGATCATAAGAGGAATTTTAGGACGAGTTAATTAAGTAAATATAGGTTTAGGAACAAGTTATGCAACACCGGGCTACTTATAGCATGGTGCGAGAAATGAAAGTAGTAAAAAAGCTAGTCAACTTGTTTTGGATATTGTAGGAGCCTTAGAATAGTTTTTGAAGTGAAAAAATACTCTGTAGAAAGATAAGAAGGCCCACTTCACATTACAAAAGGTTTTGGGATATTCTACTATCCGTATTTTGATACATTGTCTGACAAGGTGCAAATGAAGATCCTTGATCCCGGTGGGGATTCAAATGAGCATTATAGGAGTTATATGGAGATTTGAGGCCTGATTCAAATCCCAATGTGACCTATGTAATTACCTCTTCACTCAAAATGTGTTTTTCATTTTCATTATCATACATTTTGGTGGCAGTCCCTTTCTTCGGCGCATAAGATTGATTAAGCAAAATTTTAAAAATGGGGTAAATTTCAAATTTAAGGAAGAATTAGATCCTGAAAATTGTGGGACTGATCTCAGAATACCTTTTGGAGTCAAAATCATATAAGTTTTTCCTAGGTAACTCTTAGGGAAGCTCCCGGGGAAAAGAATCACCCTCGATGTCTATTTTTAGCAAATTGTTGGTGAAGGTGGGGTTTCCAAAAGTATCCATGGCACATTTTTGCACTTGAGATGAAATTTTGAACCTTTGCACTTTGTGAAAAGGTGCACGAGGTGAAAAACATTACACCACCGAGGTGAGAGAGAAGGTTTTGAAGCTTTCATCACTTAAGAGGTCATTTGGGTGGTTAGGTGAGTGTTATGCACTCACAAGTTATTTGGCCCCCTCTCCATGATCAACATGACCCATGGCGCACCTAGAAGGCCCTATTGCACCTTTGCACCTGGTGCAAAAGTGCATGAGGTGAAAAAAAGTGTGCCACCAAGGGAAGGATGAGTTTTTTCACTTAAGTGATAACTTCATTTCTTCAGTAAAGGTTTTCCACTCACACCTTAATTCACTTAGTAAAAGTATGGTATAGCACGTGCGTTCGAAGGGTATTAGTTTCTACCTCTATTTATTCAATTGATAATACCCCCCTGTTATATTCATCAATTACAATTTTATTGCCTTTTTATTTCTACCCCAATATATTAGACAAAAATACATTATATTTCTCACTCAATTTTTTTAATATGCATTTCCTTTGAAAGAAGTTTGAAGCCATTGAATACATTTACAAATCACCTTATATATGTTAAGCTTTATTCATCATAGTTCTTCCAAGATGGTGAAATAATATCACTTGTGTGAAAAGCATCTCAACCATACCATCTTATTATTTCTGGTTAAGAATCTAGATTTATTTATTAAAAAGAGATTATAAGCACACCACACTTTTCCTTTACTTTTAAAAATGGGTTCAAATGTTTTAGTTTTATATTAAAAGTAAACCTCTATTTCCTTTGGCCCATCTCTCTAACCACCTTTAATACCTACGATTCAAAACATTAATAAATTAAACCCCAAAGGCCAAAGTGAACCCCCGTGTTCCAACCATCCCTCTCCTGATGAAAATTGCACCACCATGTGAAGATCTAAAATTGCACCACCATGTAAGATCCCTCTCTCTCTTGTCACTTGCAAACTCACACTTGCTCCTTAGGCTCATGTTTTCAACTCATCCTTACACTGGCCCCCTTTCTCATGATAAACCCTACCCTTGGTGCATTTTTCCAAGCACGGTGTACCTTTGCACCTCATGTCCCTTTACTAAATGTGGTAAGGGACATGAGAGGCTCCCGAACCCATTTAGTAACCCCTAACTCACCCTCAACCTAGGTTAAGAAAGAAGTGCTAAAGGTGGGTCAAGGGGTGGGTTTTCTTAACTTGAGTTGATTTTGAATATTTAAATCACACTTATCCATTTTGGAGACCATTTTATAATTTTTATTTCCCCCATTTGTGAAGGTGATTCTTCCATGGAGAACCGAGACACACCCCATGCCCAATAGCACTCTTTTGCTCATGTCTCACAAACCCCTGCTCCGATCTCCATGAGATTCGAACTGAAGGTTCCTTGCATGAACGCCTTTGGAATGAGTGATTGCATAACTTAATTAATGCCCTTATCCATTTTTACATTCATTTGAACTTTCAGCCATGGAAAAATTCCCCCTTAGATATATGAAGTTGCAGCAAGCCAAATGAGCTAAAAATCGAGCATGAGATCCTCGAAAAATTAGCTTTCCAATGAACACTTTCTTGCCCCATGAAAATGGGTAGGATTGGAGTTATGAAGGACTATTATTTTTCTTCATTATGCACTTTCAGATAAAGAAAACACATACATGAAAGTTTACTTTTCGTTCTGTGAAGATCTGGACGAGAGAAACCCCTGAAAATTGGAGCAAAGCATCCCGGTGAGAAGTAGAATTTTTAGAGACCTTTTTCAGCCCAATTTGACACCCCATGGCCAATGTCTATTTTTAGTAAGTACCCATTAAAGAAACTTACTTAAGAGTAGTAGGTCCAAAGGATGAATGGATTCAATACACTCAGTTCATTCCACATGAGAAAAAGTTCTCAAAAGTGACAATTAAGTGAAATTGCCAAAACTAGTCACACAGAAGAACTTACTAAAAATAGTAAGTGTTTGGAAAAGGCTCAAAATGGTCATGGTTGTTCATCCTCCATTCCTCACTAATTTCAACCTTCATGGAGGTCAAACTCATGTTTGCAAAGGGTGGATAATGACATTGTGTCTCAAGCAAGAGAAGAGCCTTCTTAGTTCCCAATTTTGGTCACAATGGAGCATTCGATCTCGGTGTGTTTCTCACTTTGCTAGATGGGTTGATCAAAGGCTTGAAGCATGTTCCATCAAATATCTCACCTTCACTCATTGCATGATCGGAGTGCTCTTCACCTCATCTCATGGATGGATCCATTTCCCAAGGCCCCCGGATCATCAAGTTGAATTGTGCAGGTAATGGTCTCAAGTTGCATCAAGAACTTGGCATTTTGGGAGGCATTGCAGTGTTTCAAAGGTTTGAATGTTTGTTCAAGTGAGGTAAATCACCCTTCATTGTCTTCAATGATTAAAGGCTCATCACCTTTCCTTTCAATGAAATTCAAATATGCTAGAACCGCACGTCATTCTAGTGAGGTCTTGAAGGAACAAAGTTTCAAAGAATTAATCTTCATCGAGTATAACATCACTATGTTGCAGAAGGTCATCATGGATCAAAATTTCATCTTCAACACCATCGGAGCTGATCTACATCGAGGGCGAAGACATCTTCATCCATGCTTTGGATTATTTTTTCCTCTCCTCTCTCATTCTTTCTCCTCTTCTTTCCTCCTCCTAATTCCTCATTGTACATGATCATGATGTTTTGTCCTATTCATTTAAGTGACAATGAAATATTTGTAAGATGTAAAAGTACTCCCTTAAATTATAAGAGGGGTACTTAATTTGTCCTCTCTAAGGACATTTGAAAAGTCACTTGTAATGGGAATATGAAAAGTCATGTGGGGGAGTGGGGGTAGATAAGGAGATGGATTGTAAAGCTATAAAGGAGATGACCTCCTCATTGTAAGAGGATGGTTAATTCTTATTTACTAGCTCCCATTGTCTTTTTAGGAACAAGTTCTCATTTCCTCTATTCTCTTGTCTATTGAAATTATGTCTCCATCTCAACTTATACTCCAAGAGCATTGTAAATTGTGCAACATGATGCAATAAAACTTTGTGTTTCTTGTTGATTGTTCCTCTTTCTATGTGAATGGTTTCTTCTAATTGATGCAAGTGAAATACTTTGATTTTAATGCAATAAACTCAGTTATGTTATTTGTTGATTAAAATCCCCCTCTTATTTCCCTTTCCTATCTCTTTCTCTAAGAAAATTTCCTCCCTTGTATTCCATACAAGTAGTTGCCACAGAGTTTAGGGAAGTATTCTTGTGTGATCCCGGTCTACGGGCCACCCCCAGAAATTAGTTTAGTTCATATTTGTTTCCTTGCTTTCAATAAATGGAGCTTCCCCATTCAAGCATAGAGGGACCTAGTCCCAGAGCGTTGGTGAAATCCCACAATTTTCCCTTACGACAAATTATTTCACCGACACGCTTTAAAACCATTCCCCCCCGCACTGAAGCCCATCCAATATCACATCCGTCCTCCTTCAATAGGTGCACAAAATCCCCATCTCGACAAGAGGATCCCGACCTCACTTGCCTTAAAGATGTAACAACTGTTGCACAATGCCCAGAACCATGGCTGGCTCTTCTGTAGCGATCATAGAACTGAGAAAACAAAGGAGCCTTTAAAAATGAAACTTTGATCCCACACACCATGCCTAGACTTGAGGTGAATGGAGGCTGCGGTAGAAGTTTATCGCATGTAGTGCTCACACGAGATCCCGACGCAGTCAATCTAGTCCGAGCCTTTGTGGTGGAGTTGACAACCGGGAAGAGGAGAGGCCCCGAGCCCTAGCGATGCCCTCAAACACCTCCACTTCCTTAACTCAATAGGTAGACCAAGAAAATGAACACAAATAGGAGATGCATAAGGGGGAGCCCTTGAAAAGACCCAGGGCGCCATCTAGCCAGGAGAGAGTAGTTTTGCCCATACAACCAAACGCTCCCTTAAATAACTTTTGAGAAAATTTTCTTCTTGCAAGAATGAAAACAAAAAAGCTCCATCAACAAGAGCTACTATTTCCATCTTTCCTAGGGATATCTAGTTTCTTTTTGCCCATGTCCTCACGTAGTCGATATTTGGACGAACCCTTAACAAACTTATCGATTGTAGCATATCCCAACGTTTTCTCAGGTCGCCCAGCCCCATAATCCGGTACTTCCAACAAGGGTCTAGTTCCCGCTTATCACCAGATTCAAAATTAGCCCACTCCATTATTCGCAAATCACAAAGTTTCAGACTGATAACACTGAAGTGGCTGAAACAACCGTACCGGACGGCGTAGATTCAATCCAGACGATTTGAAATGAATCTCCACTGTTGGTATCCGATTATTCTCCGTACTGTCACCTTGTTTCCTCTTTTGCAGTGGTGTGACAGAAAGCACACGGCCTGACTGACTGCACAACAAATCCTTTCAATTTCAGTCATTTCTCCATCAAACAAATAAATCGGAGGGAATTCTCATTCTGAGTGTCAGCTTTTCCACGCATCAAACGTACACTTTCCGTTCTGTATCTCATTATTCTAAAAATAGGAAAATTCGTTTCAGTTCAGCAACCAAAAAAAATTTACATTATAATATTATTTTTTTCTATTAATAAATGTAATTTTAATTAATAACAATAAGGGATAGGGTCATATCAATATATATATTCAATTTATAAATTATATAGTTTGCTGAAATAGTAAATAATAAAAATATCCTTACAAATTTGATAAAATTATATTATAATACTATTTTTTTCTATTAATAAAAAATATCCTTACAAATTTGATGATAAAACGTGAATGTCTAAGAAAAAGGAAAACCCCATTTTTAAGTAATTTGTTTTTATAATAAAAATTTAAGAGCCTTATGTATGTACCATGCATTTTTAGTTCAATTGATAATGCAAAATGCCATATAAACGCAAGATGGTCCAACTCATGTTAATTAACAATGAGGGATATATATATATATATAAAATTAAAATTAATTTATAAAGTATAATAGTTATTTGTATTATTAGTGAAAGTGTAAATCATTAAAAGATAATAATATTAAGTGACTTGTAGTTTAATGGTAAAAATGATGATATAAATGATGATATCTAATTATTTATAAAGATATAAATATTAGGAGATATCAAAAAAAAAAAGTTTAAATTATGCTTCCGGAAATTTGATAGTATAGGTATTTCTCAAGCCTTAACATTAAACCAAAAAATATTGTATACACCTTATTCTTACAAAAATTAATTCAATTAAAAAATAATAATAATAATAATAAAAGATATAAAAA
The DNA here is from genome assembly GCA_018340775.1 of Taxus wallichiana var. yunnanensis. NCBI lineage: Eukaryota > Viridiplantae > Streptophyta > Pinopsida > Cupressales > Taxaceae > Taxus > Taxus wallichiana. Next base: position 843,467,153 of record CM031238.1, read on the forward strand.
AAAGAAAAAAATTAAACACCATCAACATTTTTTTACCAATTATAATTAATTTCTTTTTGATAAATTAAGTTATCTATATTATTATTTTAATGATAATATTTTGAAATTCTTTTAATGAATTTACTTATAATCGCTAAGAACAAAGTACAAAAGTATAATTGTATTTTACGGAGTGTTAGGCTTGCTTCTCTTACTCCGAATTAAAGTTTTTGTCTTCAAGATTCCTTAAATAAAAGTTAAAAGAACATAGGGGTATCATAGATATGACCTTGAATGGCTAGATTAGGTGGCTATAATTTGTAATGCATGGTGGAGCCGAACAAATACACGTTCCTTGTCCTTTTAACAAATAAATTGCACCACCACCTATTCTCTTTATGTGGTTATATCAATGTCTCGTCCCACATTTGTACAATATTTTTATTCTATGTTCCATCTCGATTCTCTGTATGACTTGAGAAAATAGACGTGCCACCTAATTACACTCATTTCCATCTTCTTGTCTTATTATATTTTATTCTAATTTATAATATTATGGTTCCTTGGAGGGGAAAATGGAGTGGATTATTATTACATGGCGTGTAACTTTGCATCACCAATTTTATGTAAATTTAGGAGAGCTCAATTCACTCAATCTAAATAATACAAGTAATTAGGGCATGTTAAGTAGTCATTTTATCATTTCACTATTTAGTTACATCATAAAAATTTCTCGTGCATATCTTTCAATCATATTATTATCATGTGGAAGAGAGGTATATTGTCCTCACCAAAACAAATACTCATTTTCTTGTCTATGAATTAAAGGTTGCCACCTGTATTTAGATTTTTTTTTTTACTAAAGTTTGATTGTCTAAATTCATTATATTTGTAAAAAAGAAACTTTTTACTTTAATTTTATTGGTTAGAGCCTTTATTATCAACATGCACCCAATTTTTCTATTAGTTAAAAACAACTTTTGTTTAGGTAAAACATATTTTACTATAGTTAATTTTGCATTTACTATAGTAATTTGGTAATTAATATTAATTGTAATATGGTTATGTTTATATAACCATCTAATTGTTTTTATTCAACATACGTAAGGTTGTTTTAGTCATTGTTATATTGTTTTAACAATATTCTTGTCTGTATTGTTTCCCGGTTGTACCTGTGAAACTTATTTCTTTGTTTGTACTTGGTTGTGCAATATCTATAAATATTATAGCCCATTCTTTGTAATTTTGATTGGATTGATTATTAATAAAATAACTAGGCTTAGTCCATGTTCTTAATCTTTCATTTGGTACCAGAGCAGAGTTGAAGCTCCTGGCTAGGTTGGAGAGAGGTTGTAGTGGTAAAAGTATCTTGGAGAAGAAATTTGCATCTCTGGAGAGCTTGTGTTTCCTCCAACAGCTTCCTAGACATCCCTGCATCCCCACAACCCCTGTTCCATTCTAGGTGTTTGGAACGCAAATTGTTTTTGCATTGGTGCCCCTGCACCAAAAAATTTACTGCAGGAAAAGAAATTAAAAAAATATATTTCTTCCCATTAGGGGTTTTACCTCTAAAATGAGAGGTGCATTTGGTCTCGCTAAAATAACAACCTGATTTGTTTTTTGGAGGTTTGACCCCCACCACCGAGCTCTCTAAGAGCCATCATGATCGAGTTGCATTGGTGTTTAAGCAAGTTGAGTGAATGAGTTGGATCTTCATTGGTGAGCCGAGAGCTCTCTATGCACTCAAGCCGAAACATGCATCCTGTCAAGCATTAGAGTGATGAGTTCCAACGCCGAGCTAAGTCGAGCTCCCACCGAGCGGATTGAGCCTCAACGACCCTACTTTAACAATCAAACCGAATTCACACAAAATACTTTTGTTGCATTGATCGATTGGTGTTCTAACGACGAGTTGGAAACGGCACGGCGTGTTCGGCGAGCCGTGTTTGGCATTGTTGAGCAGCGGGTTCTAAAACAAAGTTGAGTCCTCCTTTGTCCATCGTGCATCGAGCCCGGTTTCGCATTGATTGCTCTCCCCTACACGACCAAATCAAAACAATGAACTTGCAAAACAAACAAAAACGACGTTGGATTCTCGAGCTCCACCTCCAACATGGCCAACAATGTCGGAGTGACCTTGCACATAACCAAAAATCAAAGGCAAGCCAAAATGTGGTGAAAATGAAAAAGCAGAGACTTACAAAAATGATGGAAGATCAATGCCAAATCTAAAAACTATCAAATCCAATAGAGGCCGAGGAGATATAAAAGATTTTCGATCCGTTTTGAGAGCTACAACCCTAAATCGGCCTCCACCCACCAGCTGCAGCAGCCCACGTGGATAGTCCACCAGAGCCACGTCGTTAGTCTAAAAGGTTAGACCCTTTCTATATGTTTCATATACTATTTGCTTCATTTTATATGCATAACGCAATTGGCGATTGCTTGGATAGTGAAAAAGCCTTAAGAGTGTGAGGTGAGGGTCGATTCCCCCACCAACACTTTAATTTTTATACAATTGAGATTTAGAGGCGATTTAGCACAAATTCCCAAACTTACAATTTAAGCAAAACTCAGCTAAAGCCACTAGACATCTTGCTAAACTAGCCATTAAACTTAGAGGAGAAAACCCTACAAAGGGTCAAAAATATTTTTTCTCCTACTATGCATATTTTTTGATTCTAAGCACTTTTTGCCAAGGAGGGGTATCTAAAAACTTCATTTTGAGCCATTTTTTTATGGTCTTTTGCTCATAGAGTCGTATTGCGCTCTAGAGGCCATTAGGGCTCGAAAAGTAATTTGTTTTTACCTGCCATTCAATTTTTCAATTTTTTTGAATGTAATTGTATACTTCAGTGTATTGTACTAATTTATAGGTTTCCATATTCAACCACAAACCATTATAACTGTTGTAAAACTAATAGAGATTTGTACTAAAAAAATTAAAATTTGGTTTCTGTATCACTCACGAGATCTTCGATCTCATTCACAATGTTCGGTATAAATAGTGCCTTTGGGAAACACTTACGGGTAAAGCCGTCGTGACTACTACTAGAATGCTACTTAATGCCTAATATAGCTGCAACAACATCATCGAGCATCGACCCTTTAAATCAATGGGGAGTAATAAGGACACAATGCACACACTTTGAGCCCTCCCATCCGTCTGTGAACGATTGCTCAACTTAAATCCAGACTGAGAAATTATCCGAGTATATAGCAAAGTTACACGCGTGTATGAGGATATTTCTTTGAGTCGGTGTCAATAATCGCACAGACCCCTTTCAATCTTGTTTTGGTACCATGTATTGAATTCTTTCACGTACGTTAACGCCTCTTTCACGTACCACCGGGTATATAGAAAGGACGAACTTCTTCCACATACCAATGGGTATATTGGAAGGGCGTGTATATAGAAAGGTTCGGTATATCGGACTGATGGTATATAGATTGGGAGACCATATACCTGGAGTGATAAGAGCCTTACCCTTTGTCAGTTGATTATGCAAAATGGGCACCAACACCCCAAGTTCTTTCTTCCAGATTCACAACTACTCAGAGGAAATAACTATGCAACATGGAAGACAAAAATCAAGACACAACTTGAGTTTGAAGAGATTTGGACTGTTGTGAATGGTACTGTAACCAGATCAACAACTGATACAACACAACAAAGATAATTTGATAAATTTGATCAGAAGGCCAAGCTAATCATCTTGTTTGGAGTGTCCGATGATGTGCAACCCCACATTCGAGATGCTAAAACAACCAAAGAAGTGTGGGATAAGTTAAGCACAATATATGAGGCCAAAAACAATAATGTCATACTAAATTTACAGAGTCAGTTACACACATTGAAGTTTAAACAAAATGAGAAAATAAAAGCTTTCTTGAGAAGAGTTATAGAGTTGAGGGCTTCAATTCTAGCCCTAGAAGAGGAGGTCGCTAATGACGCTCTCATTTCCATTGTTTCCGAGATCACTCCCTCCTTCATACCGAATTTTTGAATAACACTCAACTTGTCTCGATACGACAATTAGTTTCGATAAGTTAGTGAACCTACTGCAACAAGAGGAAGCTATGTACAATAAAGATGATGAAGAGGAGAAGACACTTTCTTCTCATCAGAAATGGAAAGGAAAAGGTAAAGGAAAACCTAATTCCTATCAAAAGTCCCAATATCAAAATCAACATCAACAAGGGGACAAGCAACAAAAGAAGAAATGTCCTATCTGTAAAAGAGGACATGAGTTAAAAGATTGTTGGTATAATACATACAAGAAAGGTTCATCAAGTAATTCGGACCTCAACACCAACAATCTCACAAGGGACATTCTAACTACAATCAAGGGTAGAAAAAGGGGAACTGGAAAAGAAAACCCTATCAGCAAGGAAATATTGTTGAGCAAGAAGAACATTCGAGATTGAAGACTACTTTTACACTGCTCGATCAAGTGAACCCTCCACATCATCTAGTGATGTCTGGTATGTTGATTCAGGAGCCACTCGACACATGATGACCATAGAGACTAGTTTAATTCAATGAGGGACACGCCTTCAAAAAACCATGTTTCGTTAGGTGATGATTCTTCATACACAGTTCAGGGGATTGGGAACATTTCTCTACCCCTTGGTTCACGCAATTATAGATTATCATATGTACTATATGTCCTTGGGTTGACTAAAAATCTGCTGTCATTCATCAACTCCTAGATCACAACTTGAAAATTGACTTTGATAGTCATTCCGAAAAGAAAATGTGTTTAATTCAAGATAAATCATGAGGCTCGAAAATAGTTGCAAAAGCCTCCAATGTGGGACGCATGTTCTAGCTTGATTTTGTCCATGGAAATAATCAAGCACTTGTGGCTAAGAACTCTACCTTTGCACAGTTGTGGCATCGGAGACTTGGTCATATCAGTTTCAAGTATCTCGAGACACTTCACCGGCACAATATGGTAAAAGGATTACCATCTCTCTAAAAGGATACAAATAAGTGTCCTCACTACCTAGCAGGAAAACAACACAGAGCTTCATTCTAGAAAAGTACTTATCGAGCTCATGGTAAGCTTGATCTAGTTCATATTGATCTTTGTGGTCCGATGCAACCGAGTCATCCTGGATTTCAAGTACTTTTAAATGATATGAGAAATGAATGTAGAAAACACATAACTTTATTTTTGTCTATTAGTTTTAAATCAAAGAAGAGTAGATCACTGTCAATTTTAGACCCAAAGTGTATAATGCTCATAGAGGTAAATGACCAAAACTAATATCTTTGTAGAGAAAAATGACGTTAAATCATGAACATAGGTTAAAATTGTGTTTTTAATTCCTTAGAGGTTATTAGCACTCAATAGCCAAGTATTAATCTCATACTTGGAGAAATGACGAGTAATCACGAGCTTGATACTTGACTTGTGAGTAGTTTGGTGATTAATTGGCAAGTCAAAAATAGTGAATTCTCATTGATTAATCATAGTTTCATATGAGTTTAAAAATATTTCTCAATTAAGATATGCATTATACCACACAACAATTTATCCATAAAATTTAAGTGCAAACAAATCAAGAATAAACAATACGGATCTTTGTTGATTTAATAGAAATGAAATCCAAGAAGAACCACTCACAAAAATCTCACAAACCGAGATGTTCTACAATTCACAATAGATCTAAATGTATTTGATTTCTAACTCATAGTACTTTGTAAGTATAGTTATCCTAAACACAAATTACTTAAATTAGCTAGTCGCAACTCTAGCTCTCTTATTGGATTGAAATTATACCTACAATAAGTGTAGTGGCATGCTTATATAGATGTCAAACCCACAAATGATGTATTTACTATTATGAGTCCTAATTAAGAGGTTCCTTAGACCATGCATTCCACAATTTTCAAAGTTAGGTTTGATCAAGATGAGATCTCAATACAAATTGTAATAAACTATAAAAGCTTATTATATCAATATGAGGAAAATATTACATACTCATGAAAATCACATTACCCACTTCCCCACATTGTAATAAAAATATTGTAGAAATCACACGATAATTTCTATCCTAAGACTTATCCTAGCTAATATTGATCCATAGGGATCCAAAATGACTCTACTTCATCAGATCAGTCAACACGAAGAAGGAAAAAATAATACACAGAGGTTATGTCTTTTTAGTAATAGGACCGCCGCCTGCATGCGAGTGGTGGTTGCGTAACCGCCATCCAACTAGGGCGGTGGTCCTGGGACTGCCGGTATGTATTGGGTGGCCGTCCTAGCTCTTTTAGATATAAAATAAAAATACGAAATGAACAACCCAAAATTTGAAAGGTTGTCCATGTCTCTTCTATTCCATGATCTTTCCCATTCTCCAAAGGTGCGGAGGACATGAGAAAGGTTATAAATACATATTTGTAGAAGAGAACATGATCATCAAAGCATGAAAGCAAGTGAGCAAGAATTTCTTAGTCTTTGGAATTGTGTTTTACAAAAAGAAAGGAGTGTTGGGGCAGAAGCAAGCAAGTAATTGGGAGGAAGTGTGAGATATTATCTACTTCTCTTTCATACTTATTGTAATTTCTGTACTTATCATTTTGAATTGGCCAATAAAAGAGGGAAGAAAGAGAAATTTCCCTTCCCGACTGGTTTTTCTTCCTTTGGAGCTTTCTAGGATAAAATTTGTTGGTGTTTATGATTTGATATTCTTTCCTTTCCTGTAATTGTTGATTCTAAGCATAAGCAAATTCATTCACTAACTATCTCTGTCATTTTCTAATTGAAAGTAGAACAACAACATTTAATTTGTGATTTTGTGGATAATTCCAAAGTTGAAGAGTTTATAGATCATTTTGGTATCAGAGCTAACAAGTATCCAGGAATGTGGTATTCGTTCTTGGATTTGTATGATAGTGACGAGATCTAAAGGCGAAGAGGCTTTACCTTGTGATCCAAAAATTTCTACAAAGAAGTGGAAACAGAGAATTTGGGGACAAATGGAGGAAGAGAACTTGGTTCGTAGAATCGAGATGCTGGAGACCATGATGGATAGGATGTTTAGAAGGAAAGAAGAACTTGCAGATTTGCAGAAGACAACTTTTGTCAAGCAAGACTCCATGGAATCAGTGGTTTGAGGCTTAGCTGAAAAGTTTGGCATAGGGAAGAGCCACCATGAGGAAGATTATGGGGAAGAACATGAAGAAGAGACTTCAAACGCAAGAGAAAAGGTAAAATCTGATCATACTCCTTTTAAAGTTGAGATAAAAGTTGAGATTAAAAGCTTTGAAGGACAAGTAGATGTAGAGTTGCTTGATAAATGGTTAAAATAGTTAGAAGTCTACTTTAGCATCCATAATGTCACTGAGGCACAGAGGATCACCTTTGCACATCTCAAAATGGAGGGACACGCTCTGGTTTGGTGGTAAACCATCTAACCACTTGTGAAAAGAAGAAGCGTCCTATTGTGAAATCTTGGCAAGAATTTAAAGAATTACTTAGAGCTAACTTCTATCCTATTGGCCACAAGACTAACCAAATGATTAAATGGCAGTATTTTAGACAAGGCAGTGGTCAAAGTGTGCAGGATTATACTACGAAATTTTGGAGACAGGCCATGTCGCTAAACATGGACTTGGAGGATGAGGATATTATGACTAAGTACTTGGGAGGAATTCACACTCACCTTTGAAGAAAAGTCATCTCCACAAAGCCCAAATATCTCAACGAAGCATGTGTACAAGCATACTACATAGATGATGAAAAGAAGTAAGGAGAAGTAGAGCTAAGGGAAAAGTAGTCGAAAAATCAATAGAAAAAATATTATGGGCAAACAAGTAACAAGGGTAAGTGGAAAGGGAAAGGTAAACAAGCTACCACTACTTTAAATAATTGTAAAGATCCCAAGAATTTTCACAAGAGTTGTGATATCAATGGTCATACTGACGCTACATGTTGGAAGTTACATCCGAAGAACCAAACCAAGGACTCAAAGAAGTCCATGATAGCTATAAAAACAGAGGGGAGGTGGAAATCGAAGATGAATTTGATGTAGATGAAAGGCTTGGATGCACAACCACCAACATGGACAACCAGGAAGAGGAGATGAGTAGACTATTCCAAATCAAAATCCAGATCAAGAGAACTAAGGTAAATGCTTTGGTTGATATTGGTTCTCAGTCTAACTTGATTTCTGAAGCAGTTGTAAAGAAGCTTGGTCTTGAGACTTACAAGCATCCACACCCTTATCCTTTGGGTTGGGTGAAGAAGGGTGTTGAAATTCAGGTAATAAGAAGATGTAAGGTCAAGTTTGGGATAAATTCCCAGTATATTGATGTTTTGGAAGCTAACATTATTCCACTTGATGCTTTTGATGTTGTATTCGGGAGTCCTTACTTGTATATTAGGGATGTTATATTTATGAGAAGGGAAAACTGGTATAAATGGGTCAAGGATGGGATCAACTACAACATTCGGGCACACCAGCGTAAGACACGGGTTACTATGGTGAGTGTTAACCAAGCAAAACAAATTATTCAGAAAATCATAATCAGTTTTGTTTACTTTTGTTAAAGGATAAACAAGATGGGGTAGAAGTTTTAGAGATTTATAACCAAGGAAAACATGATTTGGATAGTATTATTCAGTCTTTTTAGGAAGTTTTTCAGGCTCCCAGTGGGTTACCACCAAAACGGGAAGTAGAGCATGAGATTCAACTATTGCCGAGTCCCCTCTACCAAACATCGGGTTGTATAGGCAATCCTTGCTTGAGAGTACTGAAGTAAAGAAACAACTCCATGAACTACTAGACCAAGGGGTGATACATCCAAGCACCTCACCATGCGGTTCACCTATTGTGATGGTGCTAAAGAAGGATGGTTCTTGGAGAATGTGCATCGACTACCGCGCTTTGAATAAAATCACCATAAAGAACAAATATCCACTTCCCCGCATAGATGATCTCTTGGACCAGCTTCAACATGCCAAATTATTCACGAAGTTAGATCTCAAGTTAGGTTATCACCAAGTCAGAATGAAGGAGGAAGATATATGGAAGACTGTCTTCAAGACAAAACAAGGTTTGTTTGAATGGTTAGTTCTTCCTTTTGGGTTATGCAATGCACCTGCTACATTTATGAGATTGATGAATGATGTATTGCGAGATTTCATAGATTCATGTGTCATTGTATATCTAGACGATATCTTGATTTTTAGTGCCACATGGGAAGAACATCTAACTCATTTACAACAAGTCTTGTAAGTTCTCAGGAGAAACAACTACTTTGTAATATGAAGAAATGTGAATTTTCCAAACAATCACTTGTCTATCTTGGGCATGTGGTTGGAGGAGGAGAGATACAAGTGGATCCAAAGAAGGTGGAAGCCATCACTAATTAGCCAACACCAACAGGAGCCACAAAGACTAGGAGTTTTGTGGGAGCAGTACAATACATGCGGAAGTTCATTTCGGGCTTCTCCATGATTGCAACACCTCTACACACAGTGGCCGCAAAGAGTAAGGGTTTTGACTGGGGTAAGGAACAAGACAAATCCTTTGAGTTATTGAAATACAAGATTAGTCATGCTCCAGTACTTTCTCTTCCTAGTTTGCAACAACCTTTTGAAGTAGAGACAAATGCTAGTGATTACACTATGGGTGCAGTGTTGCTTCAAGGAGGTAAACCCGTATGCTATCATTATGAAACTTTCACTTCAGCAGTTAAAGGATATTTAGTATATGATAAGGAAATGTATGCACTAGTTTAAGCAATTAAAAATAGAAGCATTATTTGTTGGGTAAAGAAACTATTGTGCACAATGACCAAAAACCTCTCTAGTATTTGCAAGCATAGTCTAAATTGTAAGCAAAAAGAAAGGCACTACAAATGGATGGGGTTCCTTCAACAGTTCCATTTGGTGATCAAATACAAAAAGGGTAGTACAAATTTGGTGGCAGAAATGTTGTCTAGGCCACTCACACAGAAGAATTTTTCCTGTTTGGCCACTATCTCTCAGATTGAGCCCTTCACAAAGGAAGCTTATGGAGAGGCATATGCCCAGGATAAAGACTTTGGGGTGACATTTTAGCAGTTGCAGTCCCAAGGGATTGAAAGGATAGGGATTGAATATTGTTATCTCAAGGATGGGCTGCTCTACCGATGGGGAAGCTTTGTGTGCCTAAAGAAGAAAGACTTCTATTGATGAGGGAAGCACATACCTTGAAAGTAGTGAGACATTTTGGTGTTGGTAAGACCCTATCCCACTTGCAAAGGTACGTGTATTGGCCCAATATGCAAGAAGAAGTATCAAAATTTATACGTGGATGTAAACTTTGTTGTACCAGCAAGCCTAAGACTAGGAAGGAGGGTTTGTATATGCCTTTGCAGTACCTACTCGTCCATGGGAGGACATTTCTATGGATTTTGTAGGAGGATTACCTATGTCTAAACATGGCCATGACTATCTCTATGTTGTTGTTGATAGATTCAATAAGATGTGTATTCTTATGGCATGTAAAAAGACAATAAAAGCACATGAGGCAACAAATATTTTATTTGCTAATGTATGAGTGAATTTTGGTTTGCTAAAGTCTATTATTTGATGAGGATTCCAGGTTCTTGGGGAAGTTTTGGAATACTTTGTGGGACAAGATGGATACAAGGTTACAGAAGAGCACATCTTTCCATCCATAGATAGATGGACAGACAGAGGTAGTGAACAGGACTTTGGTACGGTTTATCGGAGGATCGAGAGGGCATAACAACAAATACCCAAGGACTTGGGATGAGTCCTTAGCCTACATTAAACATTCCTATAACCAGGCAGTTCACACATCCACTATGAAGTCACTGTTTGAAGCATGATTGGGATATATACCTACCAATCCAGCTGTACATAACAATTGGGCAAAGCATGATGAGGGAGAGACACGAGACATAGAGGTGACTAGAGAAAACAAATTCATTGAGAGGATCTGGAAAATCCATCTCAAAGTCAAAGAACAGCTAGGGAAATCTCAAGCCAAGTAGAAAGCTAGGCACCATCATCATAGGAGGGAACATAAGCTTCTTATTAGAGATAGAGTGTGGCTTTACTTGAGTAAGGAGAGACTACAAGGTCAAGCATGGAAGCTTAAGCCACTACGATATGGGCCCTTCATCATATTGGAGCAGGTTGGAGAAAATTCTTTTTGAATTGATTTGTCGTCATTTATGAGGATGTATTTTGTAGTAAGTTGTGAGAACTTGCACCTATATGAGCCATCCATGCTAGATGAAGATGAAGGACTACAGTTGCTACCTTCCATTGAGGATTGTGTCTTGGAATCACGAGGAGAATTAGAGGAGGATGTAGTGCTACAACAGAAGGTCAGAGAGACTAGGAGAGGTCTGCAGGAGTCTTGGCAGATTGGACTGAAAGGAAAGACACCAAGGTAGGCCGGTGGTACTCGAAGGAGTAAGTGAGGGAATTATTTCCTCATCTATTCCCCCATTAAGCTTTTTTGGGACTGAAATCGTCTTAAGTAGGGGAGTGTGATCCATAGGGATCCAAAATGACTCTACTTCATCAGATCAATTAGCACGAAGAAGGAAAAAAATAATACACAGAGGTTCTATATTTTTAGTAACAGGATCGCTGCTCTATGCAAAGCGGCGGTTATAGAACCGCTACCCAACTAGGGAAGTGGTCCTAGGACCACCGATCTGCATTGGGTGGCGGTCCTGGCTCTTTGGACAGAAAAACAAAAATATGAAACGAACAACCCAAAATTTGAAAGGTTGTCCATGTCTCTTCTCCTCCATGACCTTTCCCATTCTCCAGTGCATGGGAGGACATGAGAAAGGCTATAAATACATGTTTGTAGAAGAGAACAAGATCATCGAAGCATGAAAGCAAGTGAGCAAGAAGTTCTTAGTGTTGGAATTGTGTTTTGTAGAAGAAAGGAGTGTTGAGACAAAGCAAACAAGTAATTGGGAGGAAGTGTGAGATATTATCTACTTCTCTTTCATACTTATTGTAATTTCGTACTTATTGTTTTGAATTGGCCAATAAAAGTGGGAAGAAAGAGCAATTGCCCTTCTCGATTGGTTTTTCCTCCTTTGGAGGTTTCTAGGATAAAATTTGTTGGTGTTTGTGAGTTTATATTCTTTCCTTTCCTGCAATTGTTGATTCTAAGCATAAGAAAATTCATTAAATAGTTATCTTTTTCATTTTCTAAGTGAAAGTAAAACAACAACGTTTAATTTTTGATTTTGTGGATAATTCCAAAGTTGAATAGTTTACGAGATCAAATATTTAAAACTATGCAAAGCTTCTATACATCCATGCTCACTTTGTGAACAATTGAGCTTAAAAATCACTCATTGGCTCACAATAGCTATTGTCGGTACCCAAGATCCTATAATCTTATTCTTTAATCTCATTCATGTATTTACAAGTCTAATTATGCCATTCACTTATATAATCTAACAAGATAATAAATATTCCATTACAAATAGATATTTTGTTGCAAACATTCCTTAATTTTCTCATATCATTATTGATTCCGTCTATCTAAGTTAAAAGTGAACATCAAAGGGGTCATCTAGATTTTTTCAATATTATTCTAATCACTAAGTCATCTTGTGGAAAAGAAAATGGATCAAGGTCCATGTGTGCATGCCTAGATGTATCAATGTTGATACGTGCACAAAGAACTCAAGATTGCCTTTGCAAAAAAGTTATACAACATCTACAAAAAAACATTACAAAATTAGTAAGTGTTTAAGTGATTAATATGTAAATGGGCCCACAAATATTCAAGTATAGAGCATGTATGGTTGTGCATAGTTTTCGCATAAGAATTTGAATGTGAAAATTCTAACTCTTTGTGACATAACCTCCTCCTACTCAAATAACATAGTACACAAGGTTTGCGTAAGACTGCACAATATTACAAAATCTTTATTTTCCACTCTACCTCTCTTTTTTTGCTAACATAGGATTACAAGTGATCCCAAATTATTATACATTATACAAATTGAGTCATAAGAAACTTGAGCTCTTACTTAAGCATGTCTCTTAAGTTTTTACATGGAATGGCCAAGTTTGGAAATCTCATTTGCAGTAATCCAACATGCATCCTCAACTTTTCTTTCCTTCTATTTATTATATATTATTTGTACTCCATATGCATTGAATTTTCGTGTTAATCTAAAATATGTTCAATTTATTTGTGGTATTTTTATTGTAGTTTATGCCTTCGATTCTAAATTTTGTGTGCCCTAATTCATCTTTGTCATCCCATCAATAGATGGGTACAAATATGAAATAATTAAGATGTGTGAAGTGTCTACCCCTATAAAAATATAACCCATATGAATTATATGCAAACTTCCTCAAGAATCTACATTGTCTAATTTTCTTGCACTTTAACTTAACATAAATTCCTTTTGGGAACCTCCATTTGCATAGGTTCTTAATGATCATGTCTCAAGATTCAAACGATATCTTTGTTATCCTCTCGAATTTGTATCTACTTATATTGCACATTACTATTCTCCAAATAAGGCTTGATATGTGCACTTTATCATGCACCTCCTTCATGTACTATCGAACTTAGTTACCTTTGCCCTTCTTCCCTTTTCTTGCAACAAATTACTTGATTCTACAACTCCCTTTGGAATTACTCTATAAAATTTCTGGAAAGATGAAATCCAATTTCTCATGATCACATATTTAGTATAAGAAAAATCATATTGTACATAAGGATTGAACCCCATGTCTCTTCCTTATCTTAAGACAAAAATTTCCAAGGGTCCTATAAATAAGTTTCATCTACTCATTCATTTGTAGATGATGCACACAACTAAACTACAACTTCATATTCATATTCTTGCATTAGATACTAATGATTTACCCATAAACATTGTATCTTTGCTTGAAAAATTACTACATGAAAACCCATACAATCTCACAACTTCCTTTGAAAAATATTTAGATATATGCGTAACATCACCAATATTTTTACAAGAAATAAAATGAGTCATTTTAAAGAATCTATTGACAAACAAAAATATAGAATTTCAACCCTTTTGCATTATTGGTAGTCCTAAAAAAATCCATATTTTTTTCAGGAAATGTTTCTCAAGTAATGAAATTGGTTTATAAAGCCCCATGTTTTGAATCTTACATTCAACACAAAGCTGGAAACTTTTACATCCATGTGTACATATGTAGATATAAACCACCAATAGTATCTCTAAATTATATGCACCAAGGTATTTTATATTCCAAAGTGACATACTAATCCTCTCATATGTTTCTCCTAGGTCATTTTTTCTCTCATTGAGCCTCTAAGTGAGAAAATTTTTATGCCCTTAAAAATCATTCTTGTAAGAAGTATTCTAACCAAGATGTATATTTGATGCTCTTTGGTTCTTCATATGGTTTTCATGCTTCTTCAAATTCTATATCTTATGCATAAATTTCCTTCATGTCCTTAAACCTTAGCACTTCTACTTACATCTCAATTAACAAACATTGTCCCCTTAATTTTGATAAGGAAAGTACATGAAGACCAATGCACACGGGAAGTAATAAGGAGTGACACACATGGAAGTGGTAGATAGGGTCCAAAATCTTCAATTACAATAAAAATAGTGAAGGAAATCATAGTTCCACTAATAAAAGTTTAGATGATGGAGCTTTATGTTCATACAAATGAAAATTAATGGCAAGTGCAAGATCTGTCTTGTTTTTGTTTGAATTGGGCCAATTTGAATTGCCATTATAATCTATAAAAGGATGCCTCAAGCCTACAATAAAAGGGGGATAAACTAGCACAATTATTCTCCTAGAATAAGTGGAAAATATATGTTATAATAGAATATTTATATGAATATGACATGATTTTGAATGAGCTTAATGGTTCTTTACTTTGTTTAGTAGTTATAATGAGATTTACTTTACACAATCTATGTTGGATACATGTGTATCTCTAGTTAATTGATCATGCTACTCTAATATAATAAATTATAAATGTTGAATGAATATTGCTAAATCTCACATGTTAATTGTTAATGAGTTTTATTTTCCTAGTAATTCACATGCATGATGGAGGGACATATACCCAATTAATGGATGAATGAACCTAGAACCCAATAAGAAAGTACATGTCCCTTTGAGTTCCTCACGCAAGTCCTTGGGATATAAACCTATGCAAAGGTGTGTCGGTGCAAAGAGATATGCACCCAAGGATTAAACCTGGGTGTAAACTCCTTGGGTAGAAGTAGGGATAAAAATTCCAAAAACAACACATATATTTTTATCATTGTATTTGTAAATTTGTTCGAATTCCCACTTCTATGCTTAAATAGAAATGATTAAATCTACAAGAATTCAATCCATTTAATGTATCTATAGTTTATCTTATCTTGGTTGTGTAGACAATAAAATTTGGTAACTTGTCATTGTGCAACGCCAAGTTCTACCATGCTCCCTTGTTAAGAAAAAAAGCCTACATTCGAATCCAATATCCTCATATCTCTAGATCTTATACAACTTGGTTATACTTACACTCTTCTCTGTTGTCAATTATGAAAATATTATTTAATCAAAGTAGTATTAAACTTATGATATTCATGACATAACTTTCAATTTAAGTATTCATATCTTCGTTTCAAAAACATATGGAAGGTTCATGATATCATCTATAGTTCACATTCACTGAATTTGATTTCAACTTCATATCCTTCTTTCATTCATTTCATCTTCCTAGGTTTGTCCCGATTATAATATTTCATTAATGTAAGGCTATATAAGTAAGTCATTATCATTTTATAACTCACATGGAACTCTTGCAAGATAATTTTAGAAATATCTTTCCAAAAGCACTCAAAGGGTTCCTAATTCTTCCCAAATTAGTTGCACATCATCCATAGTAGTCTCTAATAAAAATATGAATCACTCAACCAAGTCAAAGAGTCTAGATTTCTCTTTTTCCAAGCATACAAAGGTCATAGATCCATGTTTTAGCAAGAGTAAGGTCACTTCAAGAATTATACAAGGGTTTAAAGCAACAAAGGGTGAGGTAACATAGCTATGGCACACCATATCTCACTTCTATCATGTTAGGTACATTATACACTACATAGTTGACATGTTATCTTGGTTTTAAAAGACCCGATGGCAACCATAGGGGGTGGTTAACAATTATCACTTATACAAGCCCTTATGAGAAATACATGAGACTTGATCCCATAATGAGAGAATGCAATGCAACACTTGGATTGGTTTAGTAGTTGAGAGTTTCATCAGCAATGGTAGTCTAACCTCACCACACATACATTTTTTATCCTTTTTGTTTGATAATGAACTAATGAAGGGTTTCAAAGGTTATTAGGATTTCCATTTTGTTGTAGGTGATTTCTACTCATATTGAATCTATGAAAACAAGAGAAACATAAAGAAAATACAACTACTATAAAACTGAAGCACATAGGAATTTAGGGATCTAGATAGTCAAAGGGTCCAAGACCATACAATTCCTGTGTCAAGACCATATAGATTAGGTCTAGATTGAACAAAAGTTATATATTCCTTCTCCAGTTCCAAAACTTCACTAAAGAATCTACAATTCTAGATCATCATATTTCACTATCTTGCACATCCCTATTCTCTTTATCCTACTATGAACATCTATGTTTATCAACCCTCTTTTTTATTTAAGAAAATACTTCTAATTTTTAAATCATTTTAATATTTTTAAGTTTAAATGCATTAGTTTGATTGTATAATTAATGTTGTAAGTAAATTAGATTAGAATAGTCTACATATTACAAAATATTACACCTCATAAAAAAGAAATCCAAAATATATTTAATTTAGTGTGTTAAAATTTGGTGTACCCAACTTGAGAATCAATCCTATTCTTCAAACCCCTAGCATCCCTAAGGTTTCTTATTTTCTGTCTTCATGCCTCAAATTTTCTAAGATCATCATGTCAAACCTAAGGGGACAATCCCTCATTATGGTCTGAGTTTCTATCCCTATTACATAATCTATACCCATATCCCTTCTGAAA
The DNA here is from genome assembly GCA_018340775.1 of Taxus wallichiana var. yunnanensis. Lineage (NCBI taxonomy): Eukaryota > Viridiplantae > Streptophyta > Pinopsida > Cupressales > Taxaceae > Taxus > Taxus wallichiana. The sequence continues at coordinate 843,484,187 of CM031238.1, forward strand.
GAGAGGGTCTCGTGTTGGTTCTACTTATTTCATGATTGATGAGGATCCAATGTACATTGGTATATAAGCTAAATATATTCCTCATATATGATAACATCCTCCTTGCTTTGCTTCTTACCATATACTTACTAATGTTAACATTATCAATAATCTCCATATGAAGAAACCCATTAGAGGTATCCCACCCTTTTCTCCACCACCTATGAATCATGTTGCTAAACATAGTGCTCCTTTTAAAAGGTTGGGTATATTAGATCAATTAAATAATACCCCTACTAAGATATCTCTTTTTGAGTTGTATAAAATACCAATCTAAAAGGATATATTATATATGAAACTTTACAATATGTTACATTATATTCCTCCATGTAGCCTGCCACTTTTTTCTCTATTATGGACACATGTATAGTAACATATACAAAAATCACATTTATCTTGCTATATATCCCACCCACAATTGGTGAGGATCCATGCACACCTCTTCTTATTACAACACAAATTTGAGGTTTCCTTATCAAAAGTGTCTTAATTGATAATGGCTTTGGTATTAATATCTTCCCTAGTTATTTTCTTAAGAAAATGGGAATATGTATGCATTTAATTGAAATAACTATTACTACTATGCATGATTTCAATTTTGATAATGTTACATGTTCTACACTAGCCACTATCACTCTAGATATTTTGGTTGGCCCCAAGAAGTTTACCATTATCTTTCATATAATAGATGCATGTATACATTACACTCTCTTTTTGGTTCGCCCTTGGCTTCGTGATATGTAATCCATTCCATATACTATTCATCAATGTCTCAAGTTTATACATGATGGATGTGAGTACATAGTCACTAATAACCCAAATCTTTGCGAAAATATTAAAAATTCGACACCTCTTCTTCTCAAGTACCCATTATCACTTCACCATAATAACCCATATTTGTGGATAAATTACCCACATATGTTGTAGTGAATCTAGTCATGACTTGAAATTGCTAATCAACTACAATTATTGCTTTAAATCAATATAGATAGAATCCCCAAGACAATTATGATGATTCCTTAGATAGTACGATTGAAATTATTTAAATTACTGATTATAATATATGTAAGCTTAATTTTAACCCTATCGGTGAAGATGAATCCATGATTCACTATGTTTGTATGTCTATCAATCATGGGCATTATCGGCTTAAAATTCCCACACCAAACACTTCTACATTTGCTACATTGGTTTGCCATGATACATTTACTATAGATAGCTCGATCCATCATGACAAGATATTAATTCACATGATCCTATACCATGTTTTCATTATATCACTATCCTAGAACATATTGAAACTCCATAGGAACTAGTATCTATCTTGATGGACCTTGAGTTCTTGGATTTACCATATCTACAAGGTCGATCTTTTTGAAATTTAGCTAGATGATTGGGCCACCCCTTTTATGACTATCACTACTTATTTGGACATGAAACAAACTATTATATGGACTTTTTTGCCCACGTTACTATGTTAAAATTTGAGGATGTTATCACCATATCAACGAGAGGAGTGGCTAATGAATGAAACATTCAAACTCATAAGACACAAATACCTTGAGAAAATAACCACAACATGATGTTTCCACTAACATACATACTACTCACCAAAAATACCAAAAATTTATCCAAATTAAAATGGATATGAACAAACATTTATCTTCCGGGTTCTCACCATATTAGATCTTATTGATTTTTATCCCGACATAGATGATCTCCTTTATAATTGGTAGGCTTCGATCTGTCCCCTTTCTTATATAACTATCCTCCAAACCCTTAAAAACATTTAAATATATGAAAAACAAAAAACTAGGAAATGTTTATGCTCTTGATTTGTTGGTTTTGTTATGTTTGTGGATTCTGTTTTCATGTTAGAGTGTGGTACACCTTCTATGTGTTACACTCAGGTATTTTTACGGTGGTCCCACTCGCCGGTGAGCGGGTCAAGGGGGTTTGGGGGGGTGAATCCCCCCCGAATAATGGGGGTTTGGGGGCGAAGCCCACGAAGCAAATTTTCATGGGTGATTTATTAACCCATGGGTAATGGATAACCGTTATGGGCTGTTTTTGGCCCATGGTTTTCGGTACCCATTGTTTTGATACCCACGGTTTTTGCCCATGGTTTTGATATCCACAGTTTTGTATCAAACTGCTTAAGCAATTGTCTCTTTATATGGTCTTATGCATATGATAGATAGACAAGCAAATGTATTACATATGTGCTTTAAATTTGGGTGTGAATTTTGTAGAGTTTGTTGAGCATAGCTCCAAACAGATCTGGGTATTGTATTGAGAGACAAAGTGGAGGCTTGTAATAAAACCGAGCAAGTGATTCTTGGTGGACGTAGCCCAAATTGGGTGAACCATGTTAAATCTTGTCTCTCTCGTGTTGTGTTATTTTATTTGCACTTTTATTTGAGATCTATAATATTTTTTTGCATATTATTTTCTCTCTTTGTTGCGATTGCAATGTAAGGGATTATTCCGCATATTTTATCTCTTATTCCCTAACAAGTTTCATTCTTGAATATATTGTTTTTCACGTTGGTTTGATAGATGAAATATATATTATTTACACACATGTGTACATGAGTATATTGATCTTGATGTAGTACACACACGTTGTTGATACATAATGATTGGGGTCATCTTGACTCCTTATACTACTTTTATGGGGGAATCCCCAATCATATATAGGTGATTTGTTTTCATTACATGTTACTTTAAAACTTCCTCATCATTCTTAATTCTATGCATAATGCATATTTTATCATTCAAAAAAATAAGAATAACAAACATGTCTTGTGTAATGATAACTTATCTAGCTATCTATGTTATTACTATTACTTATTTGTACACTTGATTCATATATTGTTGTCCTTACTACTTATTTATGTGGATTCAATCCTTAATTTATTATTGTGTGGATTCAATTTCTTATATTATCTAATTATGATGTTATTATCATTTACTTTATACTAGATGAATGCTTGGATTATTTTGTGACACCATGGATGTCCCATGTTTGTGACTCTATGCATATATTGTGTGCATGCACTTGTTTCTCTCGATCCGTGGCACATTATGCTATCTAATGTGATTGTATTGTGACACTATGGGTGTCCCATATTTGCAGCTTCATGCCTACATATGACTCTCCTAATATGCATTATTGCTTACTTGATTTCACATTGTTTTTATTACTTTAATGTTGTTAGCTTATGACATACTTGGCTTATAATTTGATGCTTAAATGATTGTTTTTACCATGTATTATGATATATGTGATTACTAATTCATTGTTTCTACTATGGATTTTGAAATATTTACTATGTTGTTTCCATAATTTTTCTATTGTGGAGTAGCAAATGATTCCTACTTATTTATTCTATTACTAGTTGTTTTGCACATGTTATTTCTTGTTGCTTGTTGAATGTTGATTTTTCTTTGCGCCATTGTTGACACCATGTAAAACCCATTTTATAAGTACAAGTACTCAAAAGTGGCCACCATTTCAGCCTTCTATGCAATCCTAGGTAGTTAATTAGACACATGGTACATAGGTACACATATATTCTTTTGAGATAAACACTCAAATGATTTATCACACCCATCAAAATAGGGGTATTCATATAGTTATTTATATAACTTTATAAATAGGTTATAGAATAAATGAACAAATTTTCACGAGGTTTACATCCTCATAAAAGGTCACGAATCTTTGAAATATGGTATAATTCAAACAAGGTCAATACTATATAGTAAATTCGGGATGTGATACACTCTTGACCATGATACATGTTGCCGAGAAGGGGAGTTTATTTGGGTTTTTCAATTTCTACAGATTATATCATTTGTTTATAATATTTTCACATAGTTATAGATACATATGACATAATTCGGGGACATTTACAAGGGGCATGAGTACTTCATTCCTTATTTACGACACTATTTATATTTAGTTTCAAAGTAAGGTTTAGGGGCATGGGGTTCATTTTTCCCTTAAATTTTTGAAAATTATACATGATTAGTTCAGTCATAGTAGCACCTTATGGGAGCATGAAAATGTTAATTCCTTCTAAGGTCTGATTTTTAAGTTGGTACAAATTCAGCCTAGATCTATTTGTAATGGTGTGGTTCATGAGTTTAGTAGAAATCGTCAAAGAAAAATGAAGTCTTCATAGTCATTTCTTTCCTCATCTATCACCAAATTACCAAATGTGAAAAGTGTCAAAGTAAATATGAAGGATTCATAGTCTACACTTTCATCCTCTCTCACTAAATTTTTAAATAGGGAAGATGTCAAATTACATGGGTTCTTTGTAGTCTAAATCCTTTCTCTCTTAAAAAAACTTCAAATTTGGAAAGAACGCGGCTCTTCTCCTCTACTATCTCCTATGGCACAACATTTAGGATTGATCATCCACAATCCTATGACATCTCCATAGAAAATTCAAAGTATACAATGCATGGCAATAATAGGAGATCATCCCTACACATAATTAATATACACATATTCATTCCATGTTTTGCATCTCCTTTCCATATATTTTTCAATGTTCAAAGTTACATGAATTATTTATGTATTTGAATTAAAAATTAGTTTCTATTATAGACATTGACTTCCTTCTATGTTTTAAGTTTCACCATAGAGCATGCCAAAACCAAAAAATAAGGGACATTATCAATTAAATACAAAGTATGTGTGTACACACTACATTATGTGTTTCCTTTAAGTATGAAAATTTTAATTACAAACTTAAAGGGGGATGTAGACACTAAAATTTGGTAAATTTTCCTTGTGAAATGAAAAATTTGACCATATTCCCTTACTAAGAAAAATTCTAGGATTCAAAATCCAATATCCTCATCTCTCTAGCTCTTCTACAACTTTATTATCTTTACACTCTACTTTATCATCAATTATGAGAATATTATTTAATCAAAGTAGTATTAAACTTTTGATATTCATGAAACAACTTTCAGATTTGGTATTCATCTCTCTCGGTTCAAAAACATATGGAAGGGTTAGGACGCAACATCCAGTCTTGGCTAACCTATATGGTTCCACCCTTTAAATTAATTGACTCTAATTTAAATTTAACATCCTTATTTGTATCATTTCATCTTCCTAGGGTTATCCTTATTGGAATAGTTCACCTAAAAAGTCTATTTATGCAAGTCATTATCATTTTTAACTCACATGACACTCTTACATGATACTATTACAAATATATTTCCAAAATAACTCAAACGGTTCCTAAATATTCCCAAATCATCTACACATCATCTAGATTTATCCCTACTACATGTATGAAGCACTCAACAAACTCAAAGAGTTTCTATATTCCTCCATTTCTAAGCATGTAAATGTTATAGAGCCATGTTTTAATAAGAGCAATGTCACTCCAAGAATGTCTAAGGGTTTGATTAACAAAGGGCGAGGTCACATAGATGAGACACACTATATATTACTATTACTACATTTGGTACATTATATACTACATAGTTATCCCATTATCTTGGTGTTAAGACACATACACACACTGTGGAGTTTGTTATCTATTCACACTTGAAAAGTACATAGGAGAAATACATGAGGCTTGATCCTACAATGAGTGAATATAGTGTAGAGCTTAGATTGGTTCAAGAAGTGGGAATATTACCGCCAAGTATTTTCCAGCCTCACCACATACATGGTTTCTCTTTTTTGTTTGATAATTATTTGATGAAGGTGTTTGTAGGTTTATAGGGTTTCCAAATTTTTATGTGATTGTAGGTCATCCTGAAGCTATGAAATAAAGAGTAATATAAAGTGAAGATCATTATCAAACAAGAAAATCATACAAGTTGTGCATCTGGATAGTCAAAGGGTCTAAGACCGTATAGTTATAGGTTATGACCATAATTAAAATCATATATAATTTATACGATCCTACCCCTCTTGATTTTTATCTTTAAAAATTTCAATAAAGCATATATAGTTCTAGATCATCCTATTTCACTATCCTTCACATTTATATTCTCTTTGTCCTACCCTAAACAACTAAGTTTATCTCCCCTCTTGTGTATTTGAGAAAGTACTTATTAATTTTCAGTTGTTTCAATCACTTCAAGTTTGAATTCATTATTATTATTATATATTTGATGTTGGAAGATAGATAGATCATAATAATCTACCTATTAAAAAATATTACACATAATAATAAACTAAACCAACATAGATTTAATTTAGGGTGTAAACATGTAATTTATGAATTGCATTTCTAGGTGCCCTTTATATAACAAAATCCATGAGTAACAAATATTGTCTCCACTTATTTAGATATTTCACTATGGCATAACAAAACTGATATTAAATTTAATAATTCCTTCTTATGTCATTTAGTTCTTGACTAAAATATGCAATGGGTTTCTATCTTTAGTTTACACTAACCTCGTGGTGATTCTTCTTGGATCAAAATCAACCTAAAATACCTTGCTTAAATTAGGAAATTATAATGTTTATTGTTCTATAACCTTATACAAAATTTTAAATCTATATTTTTCATCTATGGTCCACACAAACTCTCTCTTATCTCCCTACACCACTTCTATGATAGGTGATAAAATCTTGATAAAGTTCCCTTGAAAATTTTGTAAAATATCTCGCATATTGGAAACTTAACATTTTAGATACATTATTTGGTGACAAAACTCCATTATATCATGTAAATTTTGAGAATCCATACTAAATATTTCTTGAGATATCAAAAAACCCAAGTACCAATTCTTCCTTTACTAAATCGCATTTCTTTAAATTCATTAGCATCTTGTCTTCATGAAAACTATCTTATACTTTTTGTAAATGGGAAAAGTTTTATTCTTAAAGCTTACTAAATATTTGAATATCATCTAAATACACAATGAAAAAATTTCCGAGGAAATAATATAATTCATATTTTATGAGTCACATAAATGTACTTGTAGTGATTAACCAAAATGGCACCACTACCTACTTATACAAAACATCCTACATTTTGAAAGAAATATTCCATTCATCACTTGGTATTAACAAAAGTTGATGCTATCCATTCTTTAAACCAGTTTTTGTGAAGTAATTTTCTTCAATTAGATAGTCCATAAATTCATCCATGTTTGGAAATGAAAACCTATACTTGATGGCAATCTTGTTAATGGATTTATAATTATTGCACATTCTCCACTCACCTCTTTTCTTATATAGTAATATTGTAGGTACTTATCATTGGATGAGAGGTTATCAGATCAACCCATTCTCAAGTAATTATTGTATATCATTCTTCATCTCCTCATTCTCCATAGGTTTCAACCTATATGTGACCTTGTTTGGTAAACTAGAACTTGGAATCAAATCCATTTGAGTATTGGTATTACATATAGGTTGTAAACCATATAGAATATCCTATAACATGATCTATCTAAAAATCACCTAGTATCTAATTCACTTCACTTGAAATTTATCTTGTATGTGTCCTTGCACCTTACTTCGATTTCTACAGAAGATTTGGAATGAATGCAAAACATTCATTTTTCTTATCCACTTTTCATGAGTTCCCTCCTAAAATAAAAAATACCTTAATCCTTTTCTCCACTTCTACACTTATATCCTCCAAACGATTTTAAGTATAACACTATGTTTTTACACTAAAGAGTATGTATTTTCAAGACCACTATGTTGCCATATTTTTCCAAATTATAAAGTTTATCTAAGTAACACATCACATTTTCCATATGAATTATATCGTATGGGGCTTAGTATTAACATACACCAATATTTATTCTTAGACTATTCATTCACAAGTAACTAATGTCCCTTCAACAATATGAAACCTTATAGAGATTTAAAAATTCAGTCCTCTATAAACCAAGCTTTTCATCCTTCTCATTAGAAACAATATTATTAGTGCTACCACTATCAATAATAACTTTATAACACTTACCTTCACACTTGAAAATGGTTATAAATAGATTATTTCTATGTGTGGGTGCATTATCTACCTTTTTTTTGGCTTTAGTAGTACTATATTTATCATGATATAATATCCACACTAATCCTCTTCTACATAAATAGTTGACATAATGATCAATGTATCTATATGTTGGGTAACTAATCCAAAAACGTAAGTTATAATTTTCACTTTTAATTTGTTTTCATGGATCATAAAATTTTAAATAAATTTTATGGATTTAATTCTCCAAATTGATCAATTCTCAAATTCATATATGCACCTCAATTTGATTTTTTAATCACAACATTGAAATGTGCAATTGTTTAATCTGTTTTGGATTATGGATAATCAAATTTCACTTAAATAAATTTTAATCAATTGTTTTCTTTTTCAATCAAATTAATGAATTCCTATTACTGAAATTTATTTGATTAAAAGATTCATCAAAATAGAAATAAAAATTGAACATAGAACTTGATAATGGAGTTCCCCTGTAGGCTACGTCTCCGGATTCACTAAATGTGAATCGATCTATTAAATCCAATGAAGTATAATTTTACCTTCAATAATGACAAATAGATCTCTCGTAAAAGGAACGATAACCAGATCGCGCCAAGCAAAGAACACAGATGCTAATAAAACATCATGATCAATAAGATGAAAGCAATTTGCCAAAATAAATTTACATAAACCTTTGCAAACAAATGAGTAGCAATATCATATATTATTATGGAACTCAATGAAATACAATGAGAATGGGCCTTGCTTATATAGGCAAGGAATAACAATCTAAGAATCAGTCAAGGTCGTAGATCAAGCCATAAATCATGGAAAGAACCAGTCAAGTCCATAGATTTATGAGAGAACTAGACATTAAGGATCTAGTCAATACTATAGATCTAGGAAAGAACTAGTCAATACCATAGATCAAGGAAAGAACTATACCTAACAACTAGACAATATCTCCTAATATATAAATAAATAAAAAGAAACATCCACACACATAAGTGGGTGAGGATAAATACAATAATGTACCTAGGTGAACATGAACTAAGGTAAATACCTACTCTAACACCCCCTCAAGTGAAGCTAGGGGCGAAAATAGAAGTGGCATGTCCATACTATGAGTCTCGGAAAATAGGCTTGATGAGGTACTCTGTACAATATATCCATGAAAAAATATCGAACCCAAAGAAGGAAAGAATCCTGCTAGAAGGAAAGAGAAAGAAGAACAAGAAGAAGGAAGATGTTCTCATGAACACCCCCAAGAACAAATCTCAAAACCCCAAGCATGCCACATAACTCAAGGTAGCGAGGTGATGTAAAAGGCTTCGTAAAGATGTCTGCAACCTACTGTAGAGTCGAAAGGTACTCCAAGAAAATAACTCCATCCTGAATGTGCTACCGAATGAAGTGGATGTGTATCTCGATATGCTTGGTCTCTTTGGTGCTCAATGGGTTCGAGAAATGTGAATTGCACTTTGGTTGTCACACCAAAGTAAAGTTGGTGAATCCTATGGGAATCCAAACTATATCAATAACTAGCGAAGCCAAAGAATCTGTGGACTCGTTGTAACTGCTGCCCTGTACTCTACCTCTGAAGATGAAAGTGCAATAGCCTGTTGCTTTTTACACGCCCAAGAAACTGGAGAAGAACCAAGAAAAAGATAGCTAGAAGTAGAACACCTGTCATCAATAGAACCTGCCCAATCTAAATCTGTATACCCAACCAACTGAGTAGAACCCCTAGTGTAGTGTAGGCCAAAGTGGGAAGTGCCCTATAAATAGCGCAAAATCCTTTTAGCAACCTGCCAATGACTACTATGAGGAGAATGTGCAAACCGAGATACAAGCCCTACTACAAATGAAATATCAGGGTGAGTATGGGTCAAGTACATGAGACTCCCAACCAACTACCTATATAACGTAGGATCACAAAGTGGTGTGGTACATGTGGATGTAAGAGTAACCCCAGACTGAAAAGGAGATGGACTTGGCTTGCAATCAGCCATATCAAAGTGCCTAAGAAGATCATGGGTGTACTTTTGTTGACTCAAATGAATCCCTAAATCTGTCTGAGAAATCTGCAAACTAAGGAAATAATGCAATAGCCCAAGATCTGTCATGTCAAAATGTGTAGAAAGAGCCCTCTGAATACTCTGAATGTGGGAAGAAGAGCTACCAGTAAGTAACAGATCATCAACATACAAGAAAAGTATCACAATATCCTCACCGACATGCTGGAGATACACTGTATGATCAGAGTGGCAATGAACAAAACCAGTAGATAGAAGAAAAGAATCCATCTTCTCATACCAAGCCCGAGGGGCTTGTTTGAGACCGTAGAGAGACCTTCGAAGCTGAAAAATAAGAGAAGAATCCTGAACAAATCCAGCCGGTTGCTCCATATATATTTCCTCTTATAGATCTCCATGTAAGAAGGCACTCTTCACGTCCATCTGGTATACGGGCCACCCCTGTGATGCAATAATAGTAAGTACAAGGCATACAAAATCCATCTTGGCAATGGGTGCAAAAGTCTCAAAGTAATCAATACCTTCAACTTGTGAAAAACCCTTTGTAACAAAATGAGCCTTATACTTGTTAATGGACCCATTAGCTGTGTATTTGGTTTAGTATACCCACTTACACCTAACCATCTTTCTTCCTTTAGGAAGAGATACCAAATCCCAAGTATGATTCTTCATCAAAGAAGAATACTCAGTTGCCATCGCATCATCCCACTCCGGTATCCCATGAGCCTTTGAAAAAGACTGTGGATCCTCAGAAACTGCCTGACACAAAAGTCTAGAACCTGTAGAATGTGCGTGATGATACCTAGTGGGTGGAAGATCCTCTATGAAAGGTGTTGCCTCAGAAATGGTAGTACGAGCCCACTTAGGCATAGTGACAACATCAGTGGGAATAGGATCCTCAATGGCATCTATAACCACCTCATCAATCTCCTCAAAGAAAGGATCCTCAAGATGAGATGAAGAAGAAGAAGGAATGGAAGAAGATGAAGAATCATGAGGAATAAAACACTCATCAAACTAAACATGTGTTTGAAAAAGAACATCATGTGTATCAGGATCTAAAAGACGATAAGCTCTCATGTCCTCACAATACCTTACAAAGATCAAGGGTTTACTCTTCTTATCCAAATCTTTCCTTTTCTTCTTTGGCACAAAGGCCCAAGCATGGTTCCCAAAGACTCGAAAAAATGAGACATTTGGCTTAGTGTTGGACCAAGCTTCCTCTAGAGTCAAATGCTCAAGTGCTCTGTGTGGTGTACGATTTTAAAAATATTTAGCACAATTAACTACTTCTGCCCAATAGATAGGAGGTATATCTCTAGAATGCATCATACAATTAGCCATTTCTTTGAAAGTTCTATTCTTCCTTTTTCGCTAATCCATTTCTTTGTGGAGTATGAGGAATAGAATCTTTGGTGAATAATGCCTTAAGTTTTCAAAAATTTAGAAAAATCATTATTGAAGTACTCCCCCCCATTATCAGTGCGAAGGTTCTTTATGCTACTAGAAGATTGTTTCTCGACAAAATCCTTGAAGACTTTGAAGTGTGAAAAAACATCACTTTTGTACTTGAGAAAATAAACCCAAGTATGCCTCGAGAAATTATCAATAAATGTAAGTGCATACTTAGCTCCATTAAAAGATGGGGTAGGAAAAACCATCAAGTCACTATGCACAAGCTCAAGTGGTGAAGAAGCTCTCTTAGACAAATTCTTGAGGAAAAGATCTTGGTGTTGTTTTCCTAATGCACAACCATGACAAACTCCCTCAAGACAAGAAAATCTAGGAAGACCATCTACCATACCATGAGTGCTCAACTCCTTCAAATATCTATAATTGAGATGTCCAAATCTTTCATGCCAAAGCTTACTCTCGAATCAATGAGAAACAAATCCCGTCCCTATAGAATAAGTGTCATCAAAACCCTCAAAGTGATATAGTCTAGAACTATGATCAACAATACCCTGAGCAACAAGTGAATAAGGCTCCAACAAAGTTCTTACTTCTGCCCCATGTGGTGTAAAAGTCATTATTTTCCCTTGACTGAATGACAAATTTGATATACAAAAAGCAAATTTGTAGTGATGTTAGGAACATATAGTGTATCTTGGATATTGCCACCATCAAGTTGTATATCACCTTTTCCCTCAACAGAAAGAAAGGAAGAATCTCCAACCTCAATTTTGGAAGTAGAACTCAAACCTAGAGAAATAAAAGACTCCTTGGAAGAAGTCATGTGATGAGAAGCACTAGAATCTATAACCCAATTGTCTACAAGTGGTGACTGAGATCTTCCAACAACATTAAGTTATTTTCCATGTTGATTAGAAGGAGGTGGAGTGGAGATAGAAATTTTGTGTTTCTTGATTGCATCCTCTAAGGCTTTGCATCGCTTATAACACCTATTTTCTTTATGATTACTACCCCCACAAAAAGAGCATGAACGGCTAGACTTATTCTTAGATTTAGAAGACTCGTTGGGTTTTGAGTTGTTTTTTTGGGTTTAGGAGCATTTTGAGATGGAGAAGTTGTGGATTTGGTTTTACTATTTGGTTTTCCTTGCCCTTAGGATTAGATGCAACTAATGCCTTTTGAGAGGGGGAAGACTCAAGGTGAGATAATTTGGATTCTTCCTAGTAAGTCTTTCAGAAAATGTTTCTAAATTAGGCATTTTGAAGGTGTCACCTAAGGCATCCATGCTAGAGAAAAAGGTAGAAGCAAAAATTTGGAATGGTCCTCTCAACTTGGATAGAATCAAGTAAACACACTCTTCATCTTTCTTATCTCTTCCACTCCCTTCAACTATGTCAAAAAATGCTTGAACTTGGTAAGATAGTCTATAATTGTTGGAAAATCTTCAGGATTTAGAAAGGTGATCTCAATTTCAAGTTGCATGGCTCTCATATGATCCACCTTACCAAATAAATCCTCCAATTTCTCCCATATTTTGAAAGGAGAGTCACACTTTTCCAAATGAAACAAAAGATTGTCACTTACATAAGTTCCTATCAAACCCATACACTCATCAAATTTGCACTGGTACTGAAATTTCTCATATTCTCTAGTGAACACTGGTTGTTCTGAAGAAGTTAAAGCCCATAATCCTTTCCGCTTAATTATTGTTTCCATTCTTGGTTTCCATGTGTGGTAATTATGTGTTGTTAATGACTCAACATGATCTAATGCAAAAGTAGATAAAGATGCCATCCTCAAAAAATCACCAAAAGAAATGCAAGAACCAAGCAATGCAACAAGACCCCCAAACAATGCAACAAGAGCCCCCCAGATTTTGACACTTTATAATGAGTGCGTGTTACAATATGACACTTTATAATTATAGTGCAATTCTGAAAATAAATATTTCCAATGGAAAGAGCATAAAAAACATGCACTTTTGTAAAAAACGACACTCAAAACGGAGTTACCGATCAAAAGATACAAGTTTTTCAATAATATGCTCTACTATTTATTTTAGTTTCCACTAAAATAGAATAAAATGCTCTTGCCTTCGCTTTTTTCGAGAAAGTCACATCTAACTGATTCTTCTAGTAAAAAATGCTATTTTTGGACTATGCTGCACATGACCTTCGCCACCCAAAATAGTAGTCTGCAGATTTTCCCGAAATAGTAATAGTCGTGCACAACATCCGTGGACCCCGCCAAAAAAGGAAAGAAACATCTTTTCGAAAAAGACCTCCTGCATGTAAACTGAAAATGTTATGCCGCAAAAAAATACCCAGATTGGATCTCAAAAAACCCAGCAAAACCTAGAATTTTTTTCTAGATTTCCTTTTCCTACGGCATGAATCCCGAGGTGAATCTAGTATGTTTCTTTGCACAACAAAAAACCAAAAAAATGACTGCCTCCCGAAATGGTCGAGTTTATAGCTGATCTTAGGGTTTTGCGCCTTCCGGATCCAATGGAAGCCTCTATTTTGCATAAAAATGCATGCAGTAATAAAATACGAGAAAATCCCAAATATATGAATATATAAAGAATTTATTTAAAAAAAAACTTACAGACGAATGTCAATATCAATCTCCTGCTCTAATACCATAAAAGGAACGATAACAAGATCATGCCAAGCCAAGAACACAGATGATAATCAAACATCATGATCAATAAGATGAAAGTAATTCACCAGAATAAATTTACATAAACCTTTGCAAACAAATGAGCAACAATATCATATTATTATGGAACTCAATGAAATACAATGAGAATGGGCCTTGCTTATATAGGCAAGGAATAACAATCTAAGACCCAGTCAAGGTGTAGATCAAGCCATAAACAATGGAAAGAACTAGTCATCAAAGAACTAGTCAAGTCCATAGATTTATGAGAGAATTAGACATCAAGGATCTAGTCAATACCATAGATCTAGGAAAGAACTAGTCAATACCATAGATCAAGGAAAGAACTATACCTAACAACTAGATAATATCTCCTAATATCTAAATAAATAAAAGGAAATATCCACACACATAAGTGGGCGAGGATAAATACAATAATGTACCTAGGTGAACATGAACTAAGGTAAATACCTACTCTAACACTCTATCACATGTAAATGGGCTGATATTAGACTTGTAGAACTATGAAATTTACCGATTCACGTTCTCAAGTCCATTTGTGGCTGCTACAACTTCTTCATAAGTACGATCTCCCTGTAATCGTGCTATAAAAACACCTACAAATGGAAATTTAAAGCATTTCATGAAGAACTAATGACATTGTTAGAATTGTCTCGGAATTTTGTACAAGTTTTCTTTTTACACCAAGTTGAAATTTGACCTCTAAGTGCCTCAAATTCTCAGTTGAACGTAAATTTCTCCTTCCATCTTACACAGACTTACAATAGTGCTGATTTTATAACAACGAGCTCATTTCTATTAATGTTGAGTTCCACGGTGAGTTGGTTTGGGTGCCTCCTTTGTACACGCCTGGAGTTGTTGGTTTGAGTCCCCTATCTCCTTTTACTTTGTGGTTGGTTTTACCTAAGTGGGGAATAGTCCCACATTTCAGTAGAGATGCACATCGAGGGGTTTTAAAATAAGAGGCATGCAATATTTTCATGTTGTGGCCATGTGAGTTATCTTTTCCCCATGTTGTATGGTGGTTTGGTTTAAACGGCCATGCCATTAACCCCGCCACGTAGGTATATGGATGGGATTGCGCTATGCTTGGATGTTGTTGCATGGTTTAAGATGCCATGTAGATGTTGGAAGAGCCATGTGGTAATGTGTATGTGTTGAATGCCGAACCATCAAACTGTGTAGTTCCATGTAGGTGGTTGGTAATGTTTATATTCCATGTTATGCACCAAGTCAGTTGATGCAAATGGTAGGAGTTGGTGTGGACTATGCCAATATTGGTCCATGTAATCACTCGAGATATAAGAAATTCAGTGGATAGTTAGAGGAATTATCTTAGTATATATGATGAGTAATGTGGATTTTGGCCCATCCAACGTGGATAGTAATTGGATCAACTCGGTGGGGATTTAATCACCCCACCAAGCTAGAATATAGCTCTGTACTGGCTACTCCAAATGTAATGCAGTGCACAATATCAACCCTGCATTACAATAATTCAACACTGCAATAAAAATCCCACATTGGCAGAGTAATAGAAATATGTGGCATATAAAAGTAATATTAATACAATGATATAATGAGTCAGAGGCCAAGGAACCCCTTTGCTAAAAGAGTGTGCCAAACTTGGTTGAGGGCCCCTATTAAGAAAATAATGGGCCCCACCAATTTTTCATGTGTCGAAGACTAGTGGCTTTCAAAACACAAATTTTAACTCTTTTACCCATTAATTTTTTTTTCCATGTGTCAACATGAGATTTGCTAGTTGACCCAATTTGACCCGTTTTCCAAACCATTCTTTGACCTACGATATCTTCTGCATCTGGACTCCATTTATGAAGTTATACATATCATCGGAAAGGTCTCAAAATTCTCTACAACATGGTCATGGTTTAGGGAGGTTTAGTAATTTTTTGAATACCAGAATGTCCTCCAAATCAGTAACATGGTTGTTATCATTGTTTCTCCAAACGTATGATGCCCAACTTCTCTACAATTAAAACATGTTTTGATGAATCATCTACCATTTCCACATCAATTTCCTCTAAAAGAAAATCTATATATATCATTGCACATAATTTTAATCATGTGAGTAAATTTCTTCACCTTCATGTGTATTTCTTTTATCATTAACACCACCCTCTACCTCAATGTGAGAAATTTCCATTCCCTTATGTAATAATTTATTGTTTGTGTGAAAAATTCTCTTCTAGATTTAATGAAAACCAACAAGATTACTCTACACATCTCACTCTAATCACGTTAAACTCATTTTGAATGGAAATGTGTAATCCATTAGCATACATTGATAAATGTTTTGTATCATCATCCACATGAACCAATCGATTAAGAGTCTCCTTTAAACTCAATTCCTTTTGATGAAAATTATACAACTACTTGAACAAATATGATTGGTAATTCATAAACACATACACCTAAATTTAGTAATTTATCACTTGATAATGTTTTTATTGAATTAATCCCTTTAGCCATGACTTGTGCACATAATCCAAACAATTTTTTTATTTCTTAGTCCTTAGTCATATTGTAAGAATTTATATCCTCATTTAATTGTTTATCCACTTACAACAATTATCACATTAGACACAAGTAATCCACCTCTCATGATTATAGTACATAGAGCTCCATATAATTGTATCTTACTCTTGGAACAAACTATCCAATATGACAAAAGCGCCAAATATTTTTGTTCCTCGAAAAAATGATCCCATCCAACGCCACCCAATGGTCATTTTAAAGTTTTTATATCTTTAATGGCTTGATACTCTCACTATAGGCTATGCTTAATGAATAATTATATCAAAAAAACCTATATATGCAATAATAATACACTCTTTTACTCACTTGTAAATTACTAGCATTCACCTTACACAAATAACTCAAAAGGAATAAAAAGATCTCCTAAATTTCCCTAAAGTAGGAAAAACATTAGGAGAGCACCCCACATATGTATAAACACTCCAAACCAGGTTCAAGAGTCAAAATTCTCAAATTAAAATTCTATAAAGCTAATTTAGGAACAAAATAGCCAAGACGTTAAAAAACATTACGAGTGACCAAGTTTTCAAATATAGTTACACACATATAATGTTATGTCAAATACATAGGTGGAGAGATACATATGAGTTGAGGTCTCTTTGGACCAATGCCAATGTAGATACTTACTATGTAAATTGAAATTCAACCCAAACACTACATGTTTTACATAATGCTACCATAACTTAGGATTTTGGGTTAATTTGGATGATTTCAAACGATTTTACACATTTGAGATACCGAGTACTTCATAGCGATCATATTCCAATCACCTGCAAAGGTTTAGAAAGTTACATAACACCATTTAATAACCCAAACCAAACTACCTAGAAGGATGAAATTACCAAATGGTTTGGTCGAAAGAGAACAATTTCATCCTTGTGCATAGTGTAGTTCCAAATTTAGAAACAAATAATTTGTAAGATATTTCCAGTTAGTCCATCCATATGTCACACCAAGATCAACTTCTGTATCACCAAATAGGTGAGTGAACTTTTTTTGTGTTTTACTATTTCGCATGCTCCCTAATTGAATACGAATTATGTATATGTAATTTTAAATTTAAATATTGGAGAATTTTACTATGGATCCTATTGCAAATTCATGAACATATAGTAACATCTAATTTAAAATTTTTATATATCCTGTTAGTATTAAAACCAACACTTAAGTCAAATTTGGATTAAATAAACATGAAATCAGCCTTCAATTTGATCACCATTCTATCCAAAATTTTGATTTTATCAATTATTCTATGTACTTTCTCAATATACACATGTTCATGCAATAAAAATGCTTGACCTTTCCACTTAGTCCATGAAAATATTATTTTCTTAGGATCTTGTTCATCTTTCAAATTTAAATATTTCTTCATCTTAGATGTCTAGTCAATGATCTCTTCAGGATTTAGAATCTTAGAATAATGAGGGACATCCACCGTGGCTTATTGTTGATGATTGTAATCATATTCAAAAATATATCCTCTCATGCATAAATATGTTTTAGTTTAATGTATTAGTCCTCGATGCTCTATTTAGATCTCATATTCATTTTCATCGTCATCCACCACCACTCCTCCGCATTGATTTATCCCCATAGCCTCAACAAGGGCTTGTAATACCATCATCATTTCCTCCAAGTTTACAAGTATTAACACCCTAGCTACATCATCTCTCTTAAAAATATATACTCCACGTGCTATTTTTATTTTCTCATAACTCTATAAAGAACCAAAATACTATATTTATAACTTCCAACCAACCATCCAAATGTTAAAATATGTCATGACTAATTTCTAACCAACCCATCATTGGAAAGTAGAAACTATGAGAATTCACATACATACACCTACAAGAATTAAAATCTTAATCTTGATATCACATTGATTATGTACCCATAGTTAGGGGTCCTAAATAAGGTATTCCTTAGACTATGAAACCCACAATTCTTATAGTTATATCTCACCAAGGATATATTCTAGTACGTATCATAATAAAAAGTAAAATAATCTTCTATTAATATGAGGAAAACGTTAGAGAATTAGGAATAATCAAATCATTCACTTTTCCCTTTGTCTTATGGAAATATCCCATAGAAATTGCTGAGGAATTTCAATTCTAATACCTACCCTAGCTAAGCTTGCATAATTTATAAAGCTTCTACATAGATAATCTGGTTTTTTGGGTAATGAGGATTGTAACATTGTTCTTTTGTTACACAAACTTATCTCAAGCACATAATAATATATATATATATATATATATATATATATATATATATATATATATATATATATATATATATTTGTTTTCTCTCCTTCATTTCTCTACAAATCCATTACTCCCTTATATTTATATAATATAGTGGGAGATTAAAATATACTATTGCATTGATACCGAATTACAAGATTACACTATCTCTGAAGGATGATCTATACTCCGAATATACCATTAAAATTAAATCCATCTCCTATAATTATGTCAAAAACATTAGGAAACTATGAACTATCACATGACACTTGAATGTTTTTTTATAGACTACATGAAACATTATAAACACACAAGTGCACTACAAGGTACATTTTCAAAATAACATTACATTACTTTCATGATTACCGATGACACAAAATACTATATGAATATTTAAAATCATAGGTTGTGTGCCTATTACATGACATATGTCTACAAGAGATAAAAAGACTTGGTGTAATAAAACATTACAAATTGATTGACTTATATTATATTCATAATGTAACTAACATGTTTTTGATGATGTAATATTACAAGTGAACAAGGATACTTACACAACTTACTTATAGGTAAAAAAAGATAAACATAATCTCCTTCTTATGGCTCTAATGATGGTATTCCATGTTTTGTATATTTTAATTAACTTATCTAAGTGTCGCCCTTAATTTCTCTACCCTTCCATTTGAAAAAATATCTTTTGTAATATTTGTTTTGTTTTCTCTTATTTATCTTTGTGTCAAGTATCTTTTCACCTATTTTCATTTCTTCTCTAGTATCTACACTCTTTAATCAATCTTTATATCTAATCTAATTTTTGTTTCCTTCCTTTTTTTTTTTTTTTTGGATGATATGGATAAAACTATTTCACATTAAAAATAGGTGAAATGATTACTCCTCCTAGTATCTAAATCTCAAATGCATTTTCAAAATTTCTACAACACTCTCAATGGTATAATATTCTTTGGCTTCAAATTTTTATACTTTAATTTTTGAAACTTTAACCTTTGCAAATGTATTGAGACCATGTCTCTAACTTGATATTCATATTATATTTTATTGATGTCTACCTATTTATTATATTTCACTAAACTCCTCTCCAATTATCTAAAAAAATTTCATGCACATCTCTCATATTCTCTATAAAATCTTCTTCATATTTACTACTAATTTTTGCACTCCTCATGTTGTGTGATTATGCAAATACTCTTGGACTTTACCCATACATGATATAGAGTGGTTTCATTTTGATAATCTTATGAATTGGAATATTATATGTAAACTCATCTTGTACCAAAATTAATCCCTCATACCTTGATATCAACACCTAAATTAGTTATTAGGTTCTGGTAACACCGATTTTGTGTATATACCTTAGTAATGACTTGCATACATAGATCTAAAATGAAGTATATCATTATTTCATAAGGATTAAAATAATTATTATTCGAGCTCATTCACATTTTCTTACATGTATAGGACCAATCACATCACATATGCAAATCCTTTTATCTCCGCCATACCGCTCCATTTTTACTTTCTATCATTGACCTCCCTAAAGACTACCATATAATTTGGACAAAATAACTACACTCTTATGTCATTTTTCTAGTGCTAGTGTACTCTATCTCCAAATCGTCAAATTTCTTACATTTACCCTAATTACCCTTTCTAGGTCAGCTTTAATGTGAATTGATCTCTCATGGAAAGGTATATGAGATATTCTAACACTCTCATTTATTCACTAACATTATCAATTGATCCTCTAGAAAATATATATCAAGTCTTGTGAAAATATTCCACATAAGTTTACCTAAATCAAGAGAATACATTAGGGGTAGCATTAATTCAAGTCTGAAGCACTCCAAAAAAAGTTAAGATCGTACTCAAGTAGAGTAAAAGAATTCTAAATTCATTTCAATTATTACCAATAACCTATACACCACATGGCACATTAAGGGTTTTGTTTACACTCTAATTAATTTCTATGTATTTTTAATGTAAAATAGTAATAAGGATGTAAGGAATTGCAAGAGGTTGACTATTATAATATAATTTACAATGTCAATTATACACCACTAAAATAATGTATTCAAACTTGAAATGATTTAAACAATTGATAAACGATAAGTAATTTCTTAAATACACTAGAGGAGATATAAACCTAGTTATTTAAGGTAGGATAAAGAGGATCTATATGCCAAATATAGTGAAATAGGAGGATATACACATGTATATTTTTCACTAGATGTTTTGGAATTGGGAAATAAGAAGGGACATGAACCTACAAATTTTTTATGGTCCAAGGTGGAACTATATGGTCTTGACCTAGAGATGTCTTGTTTCAAACCCTTTGAAAGTCTAGAAATGGAAATTTCTACATGCTTTGATTTTTTAGAAATGATGTTTTTTTATGTTACTCTTTCTCTCATAGCTTTAAGATGACCTATAAAAAGGTTACATCTAAGTATAACTCATAGTAACCTATATAACCCTTCATCAAAGCATTACTAAACTATTGGTGAAATAATTTTCCGTGTTGCAAATTATGTGTTTCCATCAACGTTCACGGGGCTACACCCTCCTTCTTGTGTATGGGGAGGATCCCATTATTGAATGTAAACTATCATAATTCTATCTAAGTGTTGTGGGGTAGCCAAATAGGCCGGGATCACACATGAACATGATGAGACCAAACTAAGTCTCATCTATTGCACAAAATAACACTATTCCTTCTCTTAGAAAGTGGATTTAGATGTAGTATTAAGAATTAGATATCTTATTTATGATAAAATGTAGAATATATTTTATCTATCTTTGAAAATCCCATTGCAATCTGTCTGTTTCCATTTTCTAATGTTTTCGTAAGTTGGAGTTCACTATGTGTGTAAAGCAGGTCATTGGATCTCTAGAATGTATTGCAATAATTGTAAGACTCATATAGCCAAGTGTAAGACACAGATCACAAAGAGTGAAAGAATCACAATGTATAGAGTGTAAGAATCATAGACTACAATAATACCTCTTTGAAGAGTGCAAGACTCGAATGTCATATAGAGTAGACTCGCATAAGTAGCGCATGACTCGTAAAACTAGTGTAGGAATCACTCTAATAAAATTGCAGAATTCCAAATGATAATTTGAGAGAGGTTTTTTTTTTTTTAAGGAGGAAAAAAATCTCTTTGGTTTTACACAACAATAATGGTTTTGAAGATATCAACATTTGAAGAAGATTTTCAAGTGCAGTACTAGCAGAGCCAGTGCAGGACTTGCTCTAACTAAATTTGCAGACCTCCAAATGAGAAATTGAGAGAGGTTTGTGTTCCTCTTATTGCTAGGAGGAAAATATCTCTCCTTGTTTACAAAGCAATAATGGTTTTGAAAATATCAACATTTTGAGAAGAAGGTTTTCAAGTGCGGGACTCGCAGAAGTAACATTAGATTCAATCTAACCAAAGTTGAAGACCTCCAAATTAGAAACTGAGAGAGGTATTTGTTCCTCTTATTGTCAGGAGGAAAAATATATCTCCTTTTTTACACAAAAAAATAATTGAGGAGATATCTTCATTTAAATTTTTAGTAGAATAAGGTTGAAGGAAGCTAAATAAGACAAAAAACACAGGTTCAATAAAAATGCAATATCTCCCTCATTTCTCAATGAAAATAAACATTTCAAAATGTTTTGTAAATATCACAAGGAACACCAAACCTTAAAAGGTTTGAAAATATTATTGATAAAAATCAGGGATGATAAGATCGCTGGAGAGCCGTCATATTGAAAGATTCAATCATGCAAGGGAAAACTTGGAAAATGGAAAGAAGTAGTTAAGTGCACGTGGAATAGATAGTTCAATATAGAGTTGTAATATATGGTTAATTATCGTCATTGTTTGTCTCCTATTCAAGTGGAAGAAGTAGTAGTTCAATCTAGAGTTATAGTGTTTGATTAAATCTCTTCCATAGTTGCCTCCTTTTAGTGGAAGAAATAGTTGAATGCAAGTGAAAGAAGTAGTTAAACTTGGAGTTGAAGTGTTTGAATAAATTCCTTCCACATTTATCTCATTGTAAAGTGGAAGATGTAGTCAAGTCTTGCCCAAGATTATAGGTAGGTAGTTCTATAATCTTGGAGTATTTTCTAAGGGATGAGTTATAAATATCTCTCCAAAGAACTCAATGCAACAATGGTATAAGATAGATGATTTTTATAACATCATTTCTGATTAATAAAATCCACAGTTCAAGTATCTTGGTAGTAACTTATTTTTAGTTTTGCTAACCCAACTCTGAGGGAAGAGAAAGGTCCCATTCTTACCTAAGGAGGAGGATGGTTTATTGTTTTTTAGAATATAATCATATTATTTTACATAGATTGTTCAAATTAACAATGTTTTTTTGTGAAGCTTCACTTTCATTTATTTAATTTAATTTTTGTTTTGTTATTTATTTCAGTTTGTTAGATTATATTCATTTTCGTTATTGATTTTCCTTTCAAGAATTTTTAATTCCAGATAAAAGAACTGTATGATCATTGTTTCCTTTAGCCCTTTTTGCAGATAGCCTTGGACACCGCGTAGTTTTGACATTATTTAAGATTAAATGATGAGGATTTCAATGTATCTCATCATTTTTGGTGCCATTTCTAGGACATGTGTCAATAAGGGTAAGTTGCTAAGTTAAGATTAGTGAGAAAAATCTCGTAAGTTTCCATTTAGAAAGCAATTTTCCTTACTTTTCATAAGATATATAAAGGAGTTTTTATTGTGACAGAAAATTACTCTTTGTACCATTAAAGTAAGTGGAACAAGAATTTCTTACGAAATCTTAACTTAGGGAGATATTGGTTTACCAATCCTTTTAGACATTAGTTTTAATTTTTTCTATTTTCTTAGTTAAATGCTTGGGCTTAGTGAGAGAAATTCTATAAGTTTTCATTCCTTCAGATGATATAAAAGTATTTGTAGTGAAAACAAGTAACGTTTGAGCTATTTGAGTGAATGGAACATGAATCTCTTACAAATAATTAGTTTAGAATAAAAGTTTTTTTAAATTCATAAGATTAGAGATTCACAAAAGATTGACCAAAAACAAAACCCCAAAATAATCTCTATGTTGGGCCCAAAATATCAGCTAAGTACAAGAAGGTGCGTGGGCGCACGAGACCTAGTTGAAAAAGGGTGCACGGGTTGAAGGCACACAGGGAAGGGTCCTAACAATATGTTGTATAAAATATGGCACACACGCAAGGAAAAATAAGTTTTGTACTTAGCCGTATTTGGCATCCTAGGAAACACACGAGAAAAGCATGACCCTTGTGGATAAGGTGTCAGCGCGATGTGGGATCAAAAAGGGAATATTCCAGGCATGCGATGGAAGGTTCTAGAAGACATCATTGCAAGGAGTGGAGAGCTTGGATCTGTGAAGGCATGCTCCCATGGAGGACCACTTCGACACTTGGTGACCGATCTGTAACTTTTGAAAGGCATGACGGTGGGTGTTGAGGTTATAAATACAAGTGCTTGATAGAAGAAATATATAGATAGAGAGTGTGGAGAGTGTGGAGGAGAGAAAAGAGAGGCAAAGCCCTATAGAAACATAATGGAGGATGTTATGGGTTAGGGATTAGGAGAGCTCTGTAAGTAATGACACATTTAGAGGGATGGGTCTGCATTCTTTTTATTTTTGCAATATGGTGAGCATAATGTAGTTCTGATGCATGACTTGACTCTGCATTGTTATATAAGGGTCTGTCATGACCTCAAGGGATTATAATGTGGTTATTGAATATGTTAATATGAATACAATGCTCTGTTATAAATCATCTCTATGTTCGGGAGTATACTACTTATGCATTTCCTTTCTGTATGAACCATTTCCATATGTTGCTTGTTATTTCTCTTTTGGATGCAATAAGATAACAACTCGTTCTAGGCTCTTAGAATGTGGCATGGTTATTTTCTTCTCATTTCCATTTGAATATATGTTATAAGATGATGCATTCTCACAAGACTCACATAAAGGAGAGACTCGGTGCCCACGTGTGCCTTGGGTGAGCACCCAAAGGCTCCCGTGGGTGATAGGCCAACGTGCATGGGATTAGACTATTTGTCTAAGGGTATAAAATATGAATAAACTATGTGCAAGATAAAATAATAAATATTATAGGGAAAGATCTGTTCATACATGTCAATGCAGTTTGAATAAACATAAAGACATAGTTGTTGTATACCAAGAGACGAGAAACCTCGGATCTATAATCAAGAGCTATATAGAGGAAGAAGAATGCTTACAATGTTTTTTGTTTTAGGGATGAAAATATGAGACTTCATATTGAATTCTTTTGATAAAAGAAAAGACATTGCATGCATTGATTTTTTTGTAGTAACTTTTGCAGCTTTTTTTTGTCAACATACAACTTCCAATTTTCTCTTAACTACATGAGACAAATTAGTAGAAGAGATACTAAAGATAGAATTTTTTTCCGAAGAAATATTTTTGTAGAATAAAAAGATCTCGATTGCGGCTTCTAACCATCATGCATTTAGCTAAGGATGTAGATACAAATAACTACATGGCTGATCAAGGATTTCAAAAAAGGAAAGAGTTGAAAACCAAGATAAATGACGACTCTTTCCTAAAAAAGGAAAGATTTGAAAACTAATAAATGGTGGATCTTTCCTAAAAAAGAGTTAAAAACTAGTAAATAATGACTCTTTTCCAAAAACGAAAGTAGAAAACCAGAAAATGGTCTGCTTTTCCCAACTACAATAAAATATCTTCAATACAATTTGCTATTTCTTTCAATCTGTAGGGTTGGAGTCTTTTGAAGATGATTTGTTATTTCTTTAGATCTATAGAATTGGAGTCCTTTGAAGCTGATTTGTTATTTCTTCAGATCTACAAAATTGAATTCTTTTGAAGATGGTTTGCTATTTCTTCAAATCTATAGAATTGGAGTCGTTTGAAGCTGATTTACTATTTCTTCATATCTCAGTAGAATTGGATTCCTTTCAAGATGATATGCTATTTCTTTCATATCTGTAAGAAATGAATATTGTGCAATAAGAAGAAAACAATCATAACTTCAAGATATGGTTCATGTATATTCTATTATTTTATTCTTAAATAAAGTTATTAGTTGTTTTGATTACAAATAATTCCACTTCCAAGAACCTATCCAAAAGAGAAATATTTGTTTTTCAATAAGGCTTGTAACAAGAGATAAGAGAGATTGAGTGTTGAAAAAAAAGCAGAAAATAAACAAAATAAATTCTTTTGAAAAAAGGAGAAGCCACACAAGAAGCCAAGTGGGGGAGAAGAAGATACAAGCCTACAAAGATATTTGAAAACTACATAAGAGAAGAGTTGATATATACAAAACATATGTTGATTTTGAAAAGAAAAGAAAAGAAACATATTGATTTTGTGAAGAATAAAAATGATCAGTCTTGTACAAAAAGTGAAGAAGAAAAAGAGGACTCAAGATCAAAATATGCATTGAAATCAACAACATGCATGAAGTTAAGTGTGGGGGAGTGATGAGACCAAACTAAGTCTCATCTATTACACAAATTAAAACTATTCCTTCTCTTAGAGAATGGATTTATATGTAGTTGTATGCGATGGAAAGGTTTGCAAAGCTATGGGATGAGGTTAAAGAACCTCAAAGCTTGACTAAACTTAGCCATGCACCATAAGATTAGAGCTAAACAAGAAACTATCTATGCATATATAAATTTGAAACAAATATTCAAACCCTAGCATATATTCTACTCTCTACTCCATGAAAGCTTAATGAAAGTGAACCTAGTTAGATTCTAAGAAAACAAATTATGTGTTGTTTACTCCCAAAAAATAGTGAAGAGATCGCTCCAAGTTGGCTTTTTGGCCAAGCTTTAGATCTTCTCTTACTAACTATATTTGAAATGGATGGATGCAAGATGAAGGAGCTTTCAACAATGGAGTATGGCCAAGATCCAAATGTTCTATAGCTTAAAGCTATCAAAAATGGTTTCTAATGCCTTTCCAAAGTGCTTGAGAGAAAATCACCATTTGAAAGGAAAACCTTAGGCCTGTATTTATAGTTTCCTGGTTTGGAAGAATTTGGAATTTGGGTGCATGGGACTAAAGTCTAAAATCACTTTAGGATTATATTAGGATAAACATACTTTAGGCTTAGTTAAGCTTGGATTAGGTTAGTTAACTAGGGTTTAGGCTAGTTAAACTTGATTAGCAAGTGATTAGAGACTCATTGAGAGTTGGGAGGGTTCTCGAATAACCAATTGTGGTGATAGATAGCCTACAAAGCCAATAGAAGTGGTCTAGAGAGAACTAGGGAGGTTTTGAATGGTCGAAAGGAAGAATGTTTAGCTAATAAGAGAGATATTAGCTAAATAAGCTGATTATAGGAGGAATACGACCGAGAAGGTGTCGTGAATGGGCATCCGAGAATGGAGTGAAGAAGGGTTGATTAACGAAGTTTCATCAATTGGTTGGATTGGAGGAAATGCTAAGTGTAAGCATATTTTAGGTGTCTACATTTTCCCCTCTTTGAGGTGGCGTAAGTAACGTCACTTCAAAGAAAGTAGACAAGCATAAACAAGTAGAAATTTTTGAAGGGATAAAAGAAAAATGAGTAGAATGGAGGATACCCACTTGATTGTCGATGGGGTGATGGAAGAACTCGATTGACGATCGAAAATATGACAGAAAGAGAACAAAAGAAAGAATAGTGTGAAGAAGAAGAAAAGGGATATAGAAGAAAAGGAGTATGAGGAAGGGGGAATGAGCCAACATCCATACAACACCTTTTAAACAACTTTATTTTTCATCATATTGCTAGAGATCTTCATCATCGGTCATTTTTAAAAAGAATGAACAAACGTGTAGTATGACATGAAAAGCCATATACAAAAAAATGTCCATTTCCAAAAACACAAACTCCATGCAATATACAAAATGAAATGCAATATGAGAAAGTAAAAGATTCCTAACTCCATGCAACATACACAATGCAATGCAATACAAGAAAGTAAACAAGCCAAACCTAACAAAGAAACATAATGTAATGTTTTTGTTATTGAGATTCAGCCCAACCTATTTGAATTAACGACAAGGGTTAACAATGGTTCCACAAGAAAGGATACATGCAAGGGGAATAACAGAGGACGCTTGGGTCCGATTAAAAATAACAATGTGCACTATGAAATAGTACCGGATAACTCATTGTGCCCAGATTATAGATGAAATAAGCATCCTAGCTTTGTTAATGGAGGTAGATCAAAATGATCCATGTGTTGCGCACATGAATAGGTGAGAACTAAAGAGCGACGTTTTGTAAGATGATTTATATTATTTAGAAGTTTTCTTAAACATATTTGAATGTTTTGATTTTTCTAACATATTTGAATGTTTTTGTTGATTTTGAAAGTTTTCTGAAACTATGTACATGAAGACGAAGTAGCATGGATACCCCTAACAATATATGGGATATACAATGGCGTAATGCCATACGTACGAGAAATGTGAAGATGCAAAAATGCTCCAAGCTATTAGATGGGAGTATTCAAAGGAAAACTCTTCATGTGTAGAAGCGGGACCCAAGGCCATTATGGATAGGTTCAATATGATGATGAACGTAAACCAATGAAGTGCTAGGAAGAAGCAAGGATGCCCCAAAGTGTAAGTTGGCCTAAGAGCACATGATAGAAATGAAGGAGAATATTGTTTTTGTGAAAGAGGAGAAAGGTGTCCAAAAACATGGCAAAAATTAATCTTATACACATGGATGTTCTAAACAAAGTAGAAGAATGATGTGAATGATATGAATGTAGCTTAGAAGCTTTGTAATGAAGAATTGATTAACCAAAGGCACAAATCGTGAGATGAGATAAGGACTAAAGAAAGAGTTTGAACAAGGTCCACAAAAGACACTTGGTAACATAATAATCCTACTTACTCATAGAGATCCAGTGTGTGCACGTGGATTTTAATTACCTCTTGAAGGGAATATTTAATAGGGAAAAAATGAGGACAACCTAGCCAATGTGTAGGAATGATTGATTTTGAAAGGTTATTTTGTGATTTTTGAATGAAGGGTGGAAGGATAGCCATACATTGCTGCTTCACGCTGACTAGGTGTCCGTACCTCGATGGAGATGTATTTGATTCTAATCGCAACATTCCTGTACTTCTAAAGTGTCTATTGCCTTGATAGAGATTATTGGAAATACCCCAAGAGAGAGTAATATATCAATTTGCTTTTACTTTGTAGCTTTTAGCTTTTGATTTGATTGATTTTGATTCTTTTACTTTTTGAAAACTTATTTCAGATCTCTTGTTTGACAAGGGGTTAAGAACCACATATGGCTTGATGGAAGGAGGTGGAAGTGATTGTGATGATGACATTAGCTAGTGTCAACAAATATGTCCAAAATTTCTTCGCAACAAGTTTATTAGATGTTGATTGTGATAGGATCTCTAAGAGGTCAGCCATTATTTAATTTACCAAGGTGATAAAATACCAAGGTCTAATAGATATAATAGAGATAAATGTCACAAAATGCATGTGAATAGGCTAACCAAAATATCACCGAAGGGATGAAAATGGTAGGAAGACTTGCAAAGGAAGAGAAAGAAAGGGAAGAAAGAACATCCATGTGTACGCAATACCCAATTGCAATGTTTGATCTTTGTACCTTTGATTTTACTATGTTTTCCCAATTTTTTTGTATTTTTGTATTATTTTTTGATTTTAGATTTTTGATAGTTTTAGGAGGTTAGGAGTAACAAATTCACTCTGCATGGTAAGATCCAACAATGATGTTTGTGAATTCCTTGATAAGGGATACTAGGCGTGTTTTCTTATCAAGAGTCATATTTTCTCCGATCTCGATGATCATGGTGAGCTCATACTCAACAAATGACTACGATTTATCTTGAAACATGGATTTCATATGTGGTAGCTTGAGTTCCCTATCTATAGGTTTCTACACTTTACGCCATACCGGTGGTTGCGTTGGTGTGCATTCTTGAATCGTGCTTGATTTTTAACCCTAAGATCATTGGAAGTGTTAGAAATTTTTGAGCTTTTGGAATTTTTGACCTGAGCTTGAATAAGAAACTATTTTAGTTTCTTATAAGCTGATGCATGACTTGTTTGATCTTGATAAGGAGAAGAAAGTGAACGTGGACATTTAAAACTGATGTGATAAATGACCGTGGGCTTCACAACCATTAATAGAAGAAAGATGTGATGGATG
This sequence comes from Taxus wallichiana var. yunnanensis, assembly GCA_018340775.1. Taxonomy (NCBI): domain Eukaryota; kingdom Viridiplantae; phylum Streptophyta; class Pinopsida; order Cupressales; family Taxaceae; genus Taxus; species Taxus wallichiana. The sequence goes on from CM031238.1 coordinate 843,514,390, forward strand.
AAAAGGATACGAGTCCAAGAATTGAAGAGGATGGGCTACTAGGAGGTGAGCCATTGATAGAAGATGATGAAGGTTTCAGGATATGGCCCTAAGATGGAAGAAATTGGGCTATGAGGACATGGTCCAAGAATAGAAGATGAGGTTGAGGGACTACTAGGTGTGGCCCAAGTATAGATTTTGATTGAGGAATGATGATAGATAAGGAATGATTTGGCAACGAGAAGATAGGCCAAGGATCAATGCTAGACCCCAGTATTTCATCATGCTTAGAGGAAGGTGAAGATAGAATAATAGAAGAAGAATAAAGTTCCATGACCTTAGGCTCTTCCTCTACGTTCTGATAAAAGGAATCAACTTCTTTTCCCTAATACATGAGTGTATCGAGTTCTAGAAAGAATCCTTTTTGTAATCCTTTATAGGGATATCATCATGTAGTCTAATTGTTCCTTCATTATGAGAGAAATCAATTAGAAGTTGTTTTTCTTCATCCATAGAGGTTGAATAGAAGAAATGGACCTAATAAGTAGGGAATATTGATTTACACAAGAAGATGACTCAAGAGAGGAAGTAGGATTAGAGGCAAGCGTCTCATGAATGGATGATTTAGATATGGTCTTAGATCATTTTTCTAAAAGAAAACTTAATGTGGAAGAAAAAATAGGATCGTATAGCCATCCATTGAGTTGCGATGTAGGAGTCAAATTAGATTATTCAATAGATGGAATTTGAGTCATGGAACTCTTCGACAAGGAAGAGGTCGTCAAGACGAATGATAAAGGTGGCCCTGCGAAGGAAGGGAGGACCATGACTCAAGAACCGAATCAGATGTCCTATTCGACAGAACTTGGAGTCACATGAGTCTTCAAATGAGGAAGACATCATTGAGGTGAGTTGGAATAAAGGTCCTATGATGAAAGGGAGGACTGTGATTCAAGATTTGATCTAGGGGTATCCGAACAATAGTTGGGATCCGAATCTTCAGAGGAAGAGTGGGAATGAATGGTAGTTTAGATCTGAATTAGAAGAAGAGTGGGGGAACCCGAATAATAATTTGGATCAGAAGCATCCAAACCATACCACCGACTATGAGCTGAAGGTGGGGAATAGGGTACCCGAATGGGCCCTCTAACATGAAGAACCAAATTAGGTTTAGTCATAATGGGAATATTTTGATTTGAATTCCTAAACCTAGGTTCTGTATTTTTGTAAGTGTGAGAAACCGTGTGGTATTTAGTCATTGTTAGCGTTGTTTTAAGCACAAATGTTTAGATCTAGATAGTGTGATGGAACTCCTTCAAAGGGAAGGAAGTGACATGCCAATTCAAGGAAGCATATTGACATCCAACTAGACATTTCGTAAGTATTGATATGCGTGCGTGATTTTTGAAGAAGGTGTAAGGAAAATAGTCATCGTGATCACACAATATCGATGAGATAAAAAATGATTGTCCTAGAAAACAATTTTCTAGATGAATAATCAAAAGGAACAATCATGTAACAAGTGTGAAACAAAAATCTAATCAACAAGGAAATACACCCTATGAAAATGCATGTCTCAATGAAAGTTTGATGTAAAGATGATCAAAATAATGTTAATATTTACGTCAAGCTCAAAATGAACGAGGCATAAATATTAACAAAGGGTAGAGGTGACTCCCAATTAAAGGATACCATGACAAGTTCAACAACCAACAAGGCCTAAATGTTAAAGGGCGAGGATTACAAATGTAACCCATGTAACTATGCTAATTGGACACGTTAGTCAAGGTTCACGAGACAAGCGAGATATTAGTGTCAAAGTGGTATTGAAATGATGCAAACAAAGTAAGTGACACTCTTCAAGATTTGGAGAAATGTTTGAATTTAAACCAAGTCAAGGTATACTGAGGATGTGTTAAAATGTGTGTAGCGTAACGCCACAACGTGGATACTTAGATCACGTTTACAAATAACATGACATAAGTATCTTAATTGTTTTGAGATAATGAAAACAAGGTAACACGTCAAAGGGAGATCAAATGATGAATCAATCCAAACTATAATGATGATATTGAAATCAAGATCAAGTGGCCATCAAGTATATGAGGATGCATCCATGCACTTTAGACGTTTAACAACTCAGTCGTAAACATGGATGAGCGTAAATGGAAAAAAAGTGGTGAACACTATCTATGACAACACTCCTAAAAGATTCCTTCTCTTGCCCCAAATGAGAAACAAGAATGCAAAGGTGTAGATAAAAATATGGAAATAAACTAAGTGTTACTTGGGCAAGAGTTTCACCTCATCTGAAGGTGAGAAAGAAACCAAGATAAGTAACACGTTGTAAACTTTGTGATGAGATACACTTAGATCTAACTTAAATGGATTTGTTACCGTGTTCTAAAAAACAAGGCTTTGAATCCAAACAAGTTATCACTTCATGATGGCCAAGACGCGATAATGGACTAGTAAAGTGGGCTCCAAGACAGAATGGCCTCCTTAATAAGTTCTCTCAACTAGGTGTCACAAGCCATCTTAAGTGAGCTTGATTTACCCAAAAAGTTGTAATGAATTATTTGGGAGTATCTCGGCTTTACTTTACCCCTTCGATATAATGAGAAACTAGTGCATTCAGTTGTACCATCACTTGGGTTTCCATACAAATAACTTGTGAATCTAACTCACAGTGTAAAACTAGTCAAGTGGGTAAGTAGAGCGCTTCCTGTTTCATCCACAAGGTTACTCAATGGTGGATTAATTTAGGGTTCCTAGAACCACCCCCATTATTGTAGCTTAAGGCGTTATGCCAAAGGGGTTATGTTCTAGTTGAGTGGATAGGGATGTACCCTTTTGAAACCTGCAATACAGTGTGAAGGGGAATGGTGTGTTTTTTTATCTTTTTAACTTAAATGTGGTTTTAAGTAGCACACCATTTGGCAACCTGTATGAAAACACGTGTTAGTGGGTTCTTGTTTTGTCTTAGCTCCTCCTTTCTTTGACATGTGATTTTGGTCCTACATACCAAGATTAGTAATTTTCCACAAAAGATCATGATATCAAAAGAGATTTTGTGTGTTTCTTTTGATTCCTAAGATCACCAAAAGGTGTGAAGGAAGAGCATACACAACGTGAAAACTCAACTAAAACAAGTTTATGGAAAATACATTAAGTGTTTTTTTACAAAAGTTTGAGTTCATTTTAACCATTTTTGAAATTTTCATCCATTAGGAAGCATAAAGTAAGTGTTTTTGAAAGCAATAAGAGGGTTTTGAAAGTGTTTTTGGTTCCCAAGATCACCTAGAAGGTGTGAGGGAAGAGCATACACACTTCAAAAACCTCTATCAACTAAGAAATGAAACACTTAACTAAGTTAGTCAAAAACAAGACCAAAATAACCCTGCAAACAACTGATTAGTGTCACAAAACCTTTCAAAGTGTTAGAATGGCCAAGAAAACAATTTTTTAGACTTTAAGATACGTTAGAAAATGAATAGTTACCTAATAATGTAAACCATAAATTTTATATAACTAAAAATCCTAATTTTATGATAACATTGTGTAGTTTGCTTTAAAAGGAACGATAACTAGATCATGCCAAGCCAAGAACACAGATGCTAATCAAACATCACGATCAATAAGATGAAAGTAATTCACCAGAATAACTTTACATAAACCTTTGCAAACAAACGAGTAGCAATATCATATATTATTATAGAACTCAATGAAATACAATGAGAATGGGCCTTGCTTATATAGACAAGTAATAAAAATCTAAGAACTAGTCAAGGTCATAGATCAAGCCATAAATAATGGAAAGAACTAGTCATCAAAGAACTAGTCAAGTCCATAGATTTATGAGAGAACTAGACATCAAGGATCTAGTAAATACCATAGATCTAGGAAATAACTAGTCAATACCATAGATCAAGGAAAGAACTATACCTAACAACTAGATAATATCTCATAATATCTAAATAAATAAAAAGAAATATCCACACACATAAGTGGGTGAGGATAAATACAATAAAGGTAAATAATGTACCTAGGTGAACATGAGCTAAGGTAAATACCTACTCTAACACCCCCCCTCAAGTGAAGCTAGGGGCCAAAATAGAAGTGGCATGTCCATAGTATGAATCCCAACAACTAGGCCTGATGATGTTCTCATGTACAATATATCCATGAAAAAATCTCGAACCAAAAGAAGGAAAGAATCCTGCTATAAGGAAAGAGAAAGAAGAAGGAAGATGTTCTCACGAACACCCCCCAAGAATAAATTTTGAAACCCCAAACATGCCACGCAACTCAAGAAAGAGAGGTGATGCAAAATGATTCGTAAAGATGTCTCGCAACCTTCTCGCTGATTTGGAAGGTACTCAAGCAAAGAACTCCATCCTGAATGTGTTGCTCAATGAAGTGGATGTGTATCTCGATATGCTTGGTCTGCTGGTGCTCAATTGGGTTGCGAGAAATGTGAATTACACTTTGGTTATCACACCAAAGTACAGTCAATGAATCCTATGGGAATCCAAACTCTGTCAATAACTGGCGAAGCCAAAGAATCTATTGACTCACTGTAACTGCTGCCCTGTACTCTACCTTTGAAGATGAAAGTGCAATAGCCTGTTGCTTTTTACATGCCCAAGCAACTGGAGAAGAACCAAGATAGAAAAGATAGCCAAAAGTAGAACGCCTGTCATCAATAGAACCTGCCCAATCTGAATCTGTATACCCAACCAACTGAGTAGAACCCCTAGTGTAGTGTAGGCCAAAGTGGGAAGTGCCCTGTAAATAGTGCAAAATCCTTTTAGCACTTTCACAATGAGTACTATGAGGAGAATGTGAAAACCGAGATACAAGCCCCTACTGCAAATGAAATATCGGGCGAGTATGGGTCAAGTACATGAGACTCCCAACCAACCGCCTATATGATGTAGGATCAAAAAGTGGTGTGGTACATGTGGATTTAAGAGTAACCAAAGACTCGAAAAGGAGATGGACTTGGCTTGTAATCAGCCATATCAAAGCACCTAAGAAGATCATGGGTGTACTTTTGCTTACTCAAATGAATCCCTGAATATGTCTGAGAAATCTGCAAACCAAGGAAATAATGCAATAGCACAAGATCTGTCAAGTCAAACTATGTAGAAAGAGCCCTTTGAATACTCTGATTGTGGGAAGAAGAGCTACTAGTAAGTAACATATCATCAACATACAAGACAAGTATCGCAATATCTTCACCGACATGCTGGAGATACATTGTATGATCGGAGTGGCAATGAACAAAACTAGTAGATAGAAGAAAAGAATCCATCTTCTCATACCAAGCCCGAGGGGCTTGTTTGAGATTGTAGAGAGACCTTCGAAGCCGACAAACAAGACAAGAATCCCAAACAAATCTAGCCTAGCTACTCCATATATATTTCCTCTTGTAGATCTCCATGTAAGAAGGAACTCTTCACATCCATCTGGTATACGGGCCACCCCTGTGATGTAGTAATAGCAAGTATAAGGCGTACAGAATCCATCTTGGCAATAGGTGTAAAAGTCTTAGAGTAATCAATACCTTCGACTTGTGAAAAACCATTTACAACAAGACGAGCCTTATACTTGTCAATGGACCCATCAGCTGCGTATTTGGTTTGGTATACCCACTTACACCTAACCATCTTTCTTCCTTTAGGAAGAGATACCAAATCCTAAGTATGATTCTTCATCAAAGAAGAATACTCAGCTGCCATCACATCATCCCACTCTAGTATCCCATGAGCCTTTGAAAAAGACCGTGGATCCTCAGAAACTACCTAACACAAAAGTATAGAACCTATAGAATGTGCGTGATGATGCCTAATGGGTGGAAGATCCTCTATGAAAGGTGCTACCTTAGAAACGGTAGTACGATTCCACTTAGGCATAGTGACAACATCAGTGGGTATAGGATCCTCAATGGAATCTATAACCACCTCATTAGTCTCCTCAAAGAAAGGATCCTCAAGATGAGATGAAGAAGAAGAAGGAATGGAAGAAGATGAAGAATCATGAGGAGTGAAATGCTCATCAAACTGAACATGTGTTTGAAAAAGAACATCATGTGTATCAAGATCTAAAAGACGATAAGCTCTCATGTCCTCACAATACCCTACAAAGATCAAGGGTTTACTCTTCTTATCCAAAGCTTTCCTTTTCTTCTTTGGCACAAAGGCCCAAGCATGGCTCCCAAAGACTCAAAAAAATGAGACATTTGGCTTAGTGTTGGACCAAGCTTCCTCTGGAGTCAAATGCTCAAGTGCTTTGTGTGGTGTGTGATTCTGAATATAGTTAGCACAATTAACTACTTCTGCCCAGTAGATAGGAGGTATATCTCTAGAATGCATCATACAGTTAGCCATTTCCTTCAAAGTTTTATTCTTCCTTTCTACTAATCTATTCTGTTGTGGAGTATGAGGAATAGAATGCTGGTGAATAATGCCTTGAGTTGCCAAAAATTAGAAAACTCATTGTTGAAGTACTCCCCCCCATTATCAGTGCGAAGGTTCTTTATGCTACTAGAAGATTGTTTCTCGACCAAAGCCTTGAAGACTTTGAAGTGTGAAAAACATCACTTTTGTACTTGAGAAAATAAACCCAAGTACACCTCGAGAAATTATCAATAAATGTAAGTGCATACTTAGCTCTATTGAAAGATGGGGTAGGAAAAACCATCAAGTCACTATGCACAAGCTCAAGTGGTGAAGAAGCTCTCTTAGACAAATTCTTAGGAAAAGGATCTTGGTGTTGTTTCCCTAATGCACAACCATGACAAACTCCCTCAAGACAAGAAAATCTAGGAAGACCATCTACCATACCATGAGTGCTCAACTCCTTCAAATATCTGTAATTGAGATGTCTAAATCTTTCATGCCAAAGCTTACTCTCTGAATCTGAATGAGAAACCAATCATGTCCCTATAGAATAAGTGTCATCAAAACCCTCAAAGTGATATAGTCTAGAACTATGATAAAAAATACCCTGAGCAACAAGTGAATAAGGCTCCAACAAAGTTCTTACTTTTGCCCCATGTGGTGTAAAAGTCATTGTTTTCCCTTGACCAGAATGACAAATTTGATATACAAAAAGAAAATTTGTAGTGATGTTAGGAACATATAGTGCATCTTGGATATTGCCACCATCAAGTTGTATATCACCTTTTCCCTCAACAGAAAGAAAGGAAGAATCTCCAACCTCAATTTTGGAAGTAGAACTCAAACCTAGAGAAAAAAAAGTCCCCTTGGAAGAAGTCATGTGATGAGAAGTACCATAATCTATAACCCAATTGTCTACAAGTGTTGACTGAGATCTTCCAACAACATTAAGTGATTTTCCATGCTGATTAAAAGGAGGTGGAGTGGAGATAGAAATTTTGTGTTTCTTGATTGCATCCTCTAAGGCTTGCATTCACTTATAACACCTATTTTCTTCATGATTACTACCCCCACAAAAAGAGCATGAACGGCTAGACTTATTCTTAGATTTAGAAGACTCGTTGGGTTTTGAGTTGTTTTCTTTGGGTTTAGGAGCATTTTGAGATGGAGAAGGTGTGGATTTGGTTTTACTATTTGGTTTTCCCTTGCCCTTAGGATTAGATGCAACTAATGCCTTTTGAGAGGTGGAAGACTCAAGGTGAGATAATTTGGATTCTTCCCTAGTAAGTCTTTCACAAAATGTTTCTAAGTTAGGCATTTTGAAGGTGTCACCTAAGGCATCCATGCTAGAGAAAAAGGTAGAAGCAAAAATTTGGAATGGTCCTCTCAACTTGGATAGAATCAAGTAAACACACTCTTCATCTTTCTTATCTCTTCCACTCCCCTTCAACCGTGTCAATAAATGCTTGAACTTGGTAAGATAGTCTATAATTGTTGGAAAATATTTAGGATTAAGAGAGGTGATCTCAATTTCAAGTTGCATGGCTCTCATATGATCCACCTTACCAAATAAATCCTCCAATTTCTCCCATATTTTGAAAGGAGAGTCACACTTTTCCAAATGAAACAAAAATACTGTCACTTACATAAATTCCTATCAAACCCATACACTCATCAAATTTGCACTAGTACTAAAATTTCTGATACTCTCTAGTGAACACTGGTTGTTCCTAAGAAGTTAAAGCCCATAATCCTTTCCGCTTAATTATTGTTTCCATTCTTGGTTTCCATGTGTGGTAATTATGTGTTGTTAATGGCTCAACATGATCTAATGCAGAAGTAGATAAAGATTCCATCCTCAAAAAATCACCAAAAGAAATGCAAGAACCAAACAATGCAACAAGACCCCCAAACAATGCAACAAGAGCCCCCCAGATTTTGGCACTTTATAATGAGTGCATGTTAAGACACTTTATAATTATAGTGCGATTCAAAAAATAAATATTTCCAATGGAAAGAGCATAAAAACACGTACTTTTGCATAAAATGGCACTCAAAACCGAGTTACCGATGAAAACATACAAGTTTTTCAAGATTATGCTCTACTATTTATTTTAGTTGCCACTAAAACAAGAATAAAATGCTCTTTCCTTCACCACATAAATAAAATGAAAGGGGGTTGGAGTTAAGCACGTACTAGTAGGAATCACAAGCTTTAAGCCCTCATATGACCATACCATATGACTAGGGGCTAAGAATTTCAATGGTTGATAATATCCACATACATAAGTGGGTGAGGATAAATACAATAAAGGTAATAATGTACTTAGGTGAACATGAGCTAAGGTAAATACCTACTCTAACATGCTTTAATACCTTTCCAACACAACAAAAATGGAGTCGTTTAGAGCTTGGGAGAAAAATTTATGGCTCTCCAAAGATTGTTAGTGAATACAGTTCAACGCAGATGCACCCAAGATCGACATGTGCACACTCCTGTTTCAATGGAGACACACCCAATTCGAAGGAGACGTGCCCCATGGTAAAAAAATATTGTGATAGTGATGGAAACGTGTCAAAATGATGGAGACGCTTACAAGACCTTTGGTGTTTTTGCTCCGAGAAAGATGCATACGTGCTTGTTTCAATGGGTACACACCCAGAATGACACCTATGTGTGCATGTAGGTGTTTTTGCACCAAAAAGATGTGTACGTTCCTATTTCTATGGAGACATACCTGTTTGACGGAGATGTGCCCCTTTAAGACACCTATGCGTACCCCCTGTAAAACTTGTAAGAATCACAAAATTTGAAATTTCAAAAGCAAATAGGTTATTTGTCAAAGAATATTATTTCTAGTTCAAACCCACAAAATATATGCAAACAAGGGTGATTTAACTAGTTTTAGAAATGGAAATAAGAAAATAACAAGTTGTTTCTTCTAAAAAACTTGCAAGTGAACTTTGAAAAACTTAAAAGACCTCCATTAATGGAGGATGGACATAAGTGTCCCACCAGGCGTGCCAAATGTATGTGATGGAAAGGTTTGCAAAGCTATGGGATGAGGTTAAAGAACCTCAAAGCTTGACTAAACTTAACCATGCACCATAAGATTAGAGCTAAACAAGAAACTATCTATGCATTTATAAATTTGAAACAAATATTCAAACCCTAGCATATATGCTACTCTCTAATCCATGAAAGCTTAATGAAAGTGAACCTAGTTAGATTCTAAGCAATCAAATTATGGGTTGTTTGCTCCCAAAAATAGTGAAGAGATCTCTCCAAGTTGGCTATATGGCCAAGCTTTAGATCTTCCCTTACTAGCTATATTTGAAATGGATGGATGCAAGATTAAGGAGCTCTCAATAATGGAGTATGGCCAAGATCCAAATTTTCTATAGCTTAAAGCTATCTCAAATGGTTTCTAATGCCTTTCCAAAGTGCTTGAGAGAGAATCACCATTTGAAAGGAAAGCCTTAGGCTTGTATTTATAGTTTCTGGTTTGGAGGAATTTAGAATTTGGGTGCATGTGGGACTAAAGTCTAAAAGCACTTTAGGATTATATTAGGATAAACATACTTTAGGCTTAGTTAAGATTGGTTTAGGCTAGTTAAACTTGATTAGTAAGTGATTAGAGACTCATTGAGAGTTAGGAGGGGTCTGGATAACCAATTGTGACTGATAGATAGCCTACGAAGCCAATAGAAGTGGTCTAGAGATAACTAGGGAGGTTTTGAATGGTCGAAAGGAAGAATGTTTAGCTAATAAGAGAGATATTAGCCAAATAAGATGATTATAGGAGGAATACGACTGAGAAGATGTTGTGAATGGGCATCCAAGAATGGAGCAAAGAAGGGTTGATTAACAAAGTTTCGTCAATTGGTTGAATTGGAGGGAATGCTAAGTGTAAGCATATTTTAGGTGTCTACTAGATTGTCTTAAGAACTAAATATATTATTTAAGATAAAATGTAGAATATATTTGATCTATCTTTGAAAATTCCATTGTAATATGATTGTTTCCATTTCCTAATATTTTTTATATAAGTTAGAGTTCAGTATGGTGTGTGATGAGGTCATTTGATCTCTAGAATGTATTGCGATAATTGTAAGACTCATATAGCCAAGTGAAAGACAAACATCACAAAGAGTGCAAGAATCACAATGCATAAAGCGCAGATTCAAAGACCATAGGAATCACACTTTGAAAGAGCAAAAGACTTGCAGAACTAGTACATGACTCACATAACCAATGCAAGACTCGCTTCTAACTAAAGTTTCAGACTTCCAAATGATAATCTGAGACAGGTTTTTATTCCTCTTATAGTTAGGAGGCAAAGCATCTCTCTGTTTTTACACAAAAATAATTATTTTGAATATATCAACATTTGAAGAAGAAGACTTTCAAGTGTAGTACTAGAAAAACCAGTGCATGACTTGCTATAACTAAATTTACAGGCATCCAAATGAGAAATTGAGAGGTTTTTATTTCTCTTATTGATAGGAGAAAAAACCTCTCTATGGTTTTACACAACAATAATGGTTTTGAAGATATAACCATTTGAAGAATAAGGTTTTCAAGCGTAAGAATCACACAAACAACATCATATTCACTCTAACCAAAGTTGAAGACCTCCCCAAATCAAAGATTAAGAGAGGTTTTTGTTCCTCTTATTGATAGGAGTAAAACCATCAGAATTACAAGATGTTTTGGAAAGATTATAATAAGGAGCACTAAACCTATAAAATGTTTAAAAATATTCTTCAAATTGAATTCACAGTAATAATCAAAAAATCAGGGATGAGAATATGGCGGGACAACTGTCATGTTGAAAGATTCAATCATGCAAGAGCAAACTTGGAAAATGGAAAGAAGTAGTTAAGTGCATGTGGAAGAGATAGTTCAATGTAGAGTTGTAATATTTGATTAATTCTCTTCCACATTTTCTCCTTTTCAAGTGGAAGAAGAAGTAGTTCAATCTAGAGTTGTAGTGTTTGATTAAATATCTTCCATATTTGTCTCCTTGTCAAGTGGAAGAAGTAGTAGTTTAATCTAGAGTTGTAGTGTTTGATTAAATCTCTTCCATATTTGTCTCCTTGTCAAGTGGAAGAAGTAGTTGAATGTAAGTGAAAGAAGTAGTTAAACTTGGAGTTGTAGTGTTTGAATAAATTCCTTCCACATTTATCTCATTGTAAAGTGGAATATGTAGTTAGTTATTGCTAAAGATTATAAGTAGGTAGTTCTATAATCTTGGAGTATTGGCCAAGGGATGAGTTATAAATATCTCTCTAAAGCACTCAATGCAACAATGGTAGAAGATGAATGATTTTTGTAACATCATTTCTGATCAATAAAATCCATAGTTCAAGTATCTTAGTAGTAACTTATTTTTAATTTTGCTAACCAAAATTTGAGGGAAAAGCAATGGCCCACTCTTCCCCAAGGAGGAGGATGGTTTATTGTTTTTTAGAATAGAATCATAAAATTTTACTTAGATTGTTGAAATCAACAGTATGTATTTTATTTTGTTTTGTTATTGAAGCTTCACTTTCATTTGTTTACTTTCATTTATTTGTTTTTTGTTATTTATTTTAGTTTGTTAGATTAGATTTTCTTTCAGTTATTTATTTCAGTTTGTTAGATTAGATTCACTTTTAGTTATTGAATTTTATTTCACATAGTTTCAATTCTAGAGCAAAGAAATGCAAGATCATTGTTTCCTTTAGCCCCTTTTGTAGATAGCCTTGGACATTACTCGGTTTTGAAATTAAATGATGAGGATTACAAGTGAATATCATCAAAATACTTCATGAACTTGTGAAAAGTGCATGTACATGGTACAAGGGAGGAATTTTCATTGATGAGGGATCAAGGAGAGAAATTAGGAAAATAGGGTTATTATTGTGAGTAGGAACTAGTAGAGTTCACACATAATAACCAAAGTAGGTCCACATTCAATTAGAGAAAAATACAAACCAGTAATCATTAGCAAGAATAATAAACCAACGAAACACAATTCTTTAGATTCATTAATCAAGGACTTCCTTCTTGGTTATTCAAGATCACTATGCTTGAAAAGTTTCAGAATAAAGAGAGAGGAGAGGAAAGCATAAGAAAAGGAAATGAAAGAAATATAGCTTTTATTTCTTGTGTAGTGATGAATACAAATCTAAATCAACATAAAACAATCCAAAATTTCTACCAAAAACTAAACTATCAAGATCCCATGGAATGGGGAAGACATTATAATTTATAACATTGCAAATTTTCTTCTCATCTACCCCCACATGACTCTTCATGTCCCATCACTTGCAACTTTTCAATTTCCCTTAGAAGAGACAAATTAAGTACCTCTCTTATAATTTGAGAGAATACTTTTACTTTTTACAAATATTTTATTATCACTTAAGTGAGTAGAACAAAATAACAAAAGCACATTCTCAATTAAAAATTAGAGTGCGGAGAATGAGAGAGAGAAGAGAGAAAGAGAAGGGGTTGACTGATCTCTTGCTGATGAATAAATTTTTGATTTGAGGCATCACAAGCACACTCTCCTCCGATAATATGCACGCATGCTTCAGACTGTTGAATGAGTGTTTAGGAACATTGCTTGTAAGACCTCTCGATGTGAGCCTAAGATGACTACAGGAATCACTCATGATTATTCCTCCTTGATCTAAAAATGAGAGTGAGGGTTAATTTCTTACTCCTTAGGATTTCACAATTGACATTAGTGATCAAAAAATATCTCCATGATTCTTGAACCCCTTGATGTCTACCCTCACTTACGAAATAGGTCTTCATATGCAGATAGAGAATTACATTTGAATGATATTCTTGGGAATTGGCCATTAGATAGAATGGAATGAGGTGATTACTTTATTATTTACATATGATGATCATGAGTACCTTGATAGCTCAATTTTATTAGTTCAACCCACACTTCTAGGAGAGATTGTCCTTAGTTTGCATAATGAATCTCTCATTTAATTTTGATCACGACGTCATCTTTTATTACTTCACAACTCACTTCCTTGAGTGAGATGCCACTTAGGTAGAAGCATGATCATGATACTTAGAAATTTCTCAATTTATCCTTATGAAGAACAATTCTTCCTCCTTGATGTTAAGATTGATCCGAATGGAAAATGAGCTCCATGTTCTTGTCCCGCACACCGCAAATTATGCCTCCAATAACTTGCAAGATGTGAGTTACTTAAGTGTTTAGAAACAATGATTGAGATAATAATTAATTTATGTGGCATCCATATTAACTCATATTGAGTTTCTCACAACAATCTCATGACGATCATCCACTTGGAGACTTGGACTCGAATGAAGCTCTCAATGTCTCAGACCTCACGATGCTCCCTTCATGGATGAATTTGATTAGAGTGACTTATTTATTGTTCGAACTATGATAAAACTTCCCAACCTTGTGATGAAATTAAAAATAAAAAAATATAAGAGAAATTGGAGTTTCCACAACTTTCTAGACTGAAATTGGAAACTTTCTATTTTTAGCAAGTCTTAGCCAGGACCCTTTTTTTTTTGGCAATTTTTCCCCGTTTTCACTCCCTAATGTTGCTTGCATGTCTAGAGCACCACAGATGTCAATAATTCACCTTATTTTACCACTTAATATTTTTAGTCATGTCTTACCATGGACACTAGGAAGTACACTATGGGTGTCAGATTGCAATGAAAGTGGTCTTGAAATTATGGGTTTTATTTCAAGATTCCCCACTCCAATTTTTGGATAATTCCTAATTTAATAAAAAATGAATTAAATCCTATTGAAAAGTAACTAATGTAATGAATTATGTAAAAATGCTAATATACATTATGACATAAAAAAATGAGCATGTAAAATATGAAACCCCAAGCAAGATAAGGAGATATGATGACTTAATTGATATCCACGCAACTGAAGTGGACTAGAAAGGGTAACGTGGTTGAGTAGGAAAAAAAAAATCACAATTTCTCTCTATCAATTCTAGACCTCGGGAATAATGCAGACATGAGTGTCCGTAGTAGGAAAGGGGATCCTAGGCACCGATGACCGGATCGGGGCACCTGTGACTACGAAAAATTTCAGGATCTAGTTTCTATTGTGTTCAAGGGCTTCATAGCTGTTCTTTGTCAATCACCTAATATTCACTCCTTTATCAACAAATGTACTGTAACTGTAAGAAAGAAGCTCACCTACACATACCCTTAAACCACATCATACCTAAAAAGGAAAGTGTAGAATGGGGATTCGACTAACCCCGATGATCACTGACAGAGTGAAATTACAACCGAGCAAAAGTGCATTACATCTCAGACTCCATGTAGCTCTTGTGTGTGTAGAAATGATGCCCTTGTGAAAATTACACTAGATAACATGATAGAATTTCTCAAAAGATGCAAATGTGTGGATGTAATAAAATAAATTCCCCTTCGTATGATGTGTATGCAGAGTATGTATCCCTTGTCCCTTGAATGTATGCTAGATGAATGAAATCTTAGGTGATAATAGTAATGTTTAGTGCTTGGTCCCTCATTTTGAATAGACAAGTATATATTTATATGATTCCCTTGTTTGAATTTCCTAATTGACAATTAGGAGGATGACCTATAAGTGAAAAATATGCCCAAAAGATAAAAGAGACCCAAAAGGAGAGAGTAAGATAAAAAAGGGCTAGGGGTGCCCGGAAGGGACATGAGTTCCTAAGAACTGCTATCCTAGATGGGCACTAGTGTCTAAAGCCATAACAGATAAATAAGTAAATTTATAATTGAGATTTAGGGTCTGTAAGACCAAAGAGATAATAAGAAACAAAGAAAAAGGCCAAAGATAGTTTTCAATCACTAGTTTTATTGCTTAGGAATCATGTAAATGCTAGCATGATTTTAGGACCTAGAAATGTACCCAAGTGCGTGATTTTGTGTCTAAAATTCCTTCATTTGAATGAGTGGAAAAATTATTATTTCATCATATGGGGAATAATACTGAGAAAAAATCAGTCCTCCATATCTCAAAAAATCAGCAACTCCATCATGTGAAAATTAGTTCAAATAAAACTATATTTTTCAAGATCCTTCACTTCGAGTTTCACATGTTTTCACTATCCAGATATTCAGAAATTGAAAAATTATTTGGGGAGGGCTGAATTATGATGAAAAATTAAGTTCTCAATATCCCTAAAAATAGGTACTTCATGGCATGAAAACTAGCTTACGTGAAACTAGATTTTTCAGAGGATCATTTTCTCTAATTTTCAAGTGATTCCGCCAATTGGATCCTTGGGAATTAAATAAGGGCATTGCTATCCTTTCTCTGCTACATAATGGCATCCATTAATGGAGGGTTAAATAATTTATATATTTTTTTAATCTAAGTGGAAACAATGAGCTTAACTCATGTTTCACTTCACACAGGGATCTTGTACTTCGATTTCAGATGGAGAACCATGCACAACACTCAGTCTTCATGGTCATGGATATTATGGTACATGTTGGGAAGCATGGAAGGTGTTTTTATAATGTAACTTCAGGTTTCATAGCTTCATTAATGGAGGGAAGGTTGAACTTTGTGAAGAAATGAAGTTGGAAGCAAGTTGCTTGGTTTGTAAGTTACCCCGACAAGCTTACTTTTTGCTCACGGATGAGGAAACAACATTTTTTTTGAAGTTAGGATTTTAAAATCTTGAGGATGGGGAAAATTTTTGTGTCCCATATTTCCACTTAGGAATTAGGATAAGGGGGAAAATAAAATATTCCTCAAGAAGATGATGACAAGTGTCGCTGCGTGGTGCAAGGTGGGAGAGATGGAGAAAGGCATGTCATAACACATGAGAGCCGAGTTTGTGTCATATGGAGAACCCGAGGGGGATAAGATGGGGAAATTTTTTTACCCTATATACCCTTGGGAATGGGAACAAGAGGGAAAGAAAAATTTCCCTCAACTAGATCATGCCACTTGTCACTACGTGGTGCAAGGAGAGGGAGATGAGTTTATCCTGATAAGCACTTCGTCGGGATGAGTTGGGTCACATGAGGGACGAAAGGGAAGGGTTGAGGTAGGGAGAATTTTTGTGTCCTGTATGTCCCCTTGGGAAATGGATAATAGGAAAAAAATTGTGCCATGAAGCCGAGAGGGTGACATGTGTCACTAAAAAAATTGGCTAAGTACGAGAAGCATGCCTACACAAGAGAGAACTTGAAGACACGATTCTTAGAGCTCCAGGATAGTATTTTCACATAAAATGTTATATTAATTTTAATCCAAAGACCATTTAAATAAAAATGGGATATTTTTATACTTCATTTATTATTGCATATTAAAAAAATGCCCCCTTTTTCTTCGATAAAACAAGGTGTGTTTGCGAAATTGAGTGCCTTGAGAAGCCACCGGTATTGTGACAAATGTGATGATTCCAACATGTATATAATTTCTTTAGATTTAAAATTACCATATTATTTCCTCATATCTCCTTACAGATCACTCGGAACCATACGGTGAATTTCATGTTACAATTTTGACTACTTACCCCTTACACCTAAAAACTTGTTGTTACACAATTTGTTCCTAAACCTCCAAATCTTCCATAAATATTCATAAATAACTTCCATGAACATTTTATCCCCTCTACACAATTACCAGGTGTATTTACCTCAAAATTCAACTTCCGAGGGCTTTCCACCAAAGGTGAAAAAAATATGAAACTAGGCCCTTTTGAGCCTCGGGAACAAATTCCTTCTAAATGGTATTAAATGAATCCATTAATCACTTCCCTGCACATGAAACACACTTGAAAATCACATTATAAGATTACTCCTATCCATTATGAGGGTAACATAGTAACTGAGTTGGTTAGAGGACAAGTTTACATTGACCGGGAAAGGGATTTTCAAGTGAGGTCTAGGTTGTCATGATTTTTTTAGAATTTTTCATCATAAACATTTTGTATGACAATAGTTGGCTCTAGCTTGGGGACTTGTTTTGGATTGAACATAGTGTGAATATGACAAGTAGGAACTCCATAATCTCAAGATACTACGTGGAAAATGCCTTATGCATTGGGCTTATAGAGTCATTTCTTCACCAAAAACACAAACAAACAAAAAAATCTACGAAAGGGAAAACACAACGGAAAAAGGGAAACTATATTATAGGAAGGGAAATTTACAAATGTGGGGGAAGAATGTACACATACCTGGAAACGGGTTGGGAGAAGTATGTACCATCATGGAACAATGGGCTGAATTCAAACCTCTAAAGCTCAAAGATCATTATCTGATCATGCCATGCTCTTGTGATGGCTTTGCATGGTTTGAGAATAAGGATAGAGACCAAGATTCCATATTCATACTTATATTACATAGATAACACTCTTGTATTCAATGAATTCTTTGTGACATTTTGGAAAGTTTATCATTTTTCAGCTTCCACTTGATGCTCTATGAATGTATGTAACCACTCCTCCATTTTCTAAAAATGTAGTCCTTGATTTTTTATGAAATAATTCACCATACTTGAATGGATATTGCAACACGAAATCATTCCTAAAATCAACAAGGAGTCCGAAATTGGTGAGAGTAATTTGATACTTTTCCTATTTATAAGATTGTTAAAGCTTCTTGCTTTGTCATCCAGAGAAATTATTTTCTATACATACAAGGTCAACAATTATGTTCATATTATTTTCAAAGGTGAAGTTGTTGTCTTTGATGACTGAAAAAATCTATAGGAGATTCATGAGACTCCTTTTCTTTCCATTTATAATCTTCTTCATGAAAAGGTAAAGAGGAAGAATTACCTTCACATTCAATCTCATCTAATAAGGCTTCAAAATAAAAGTGAGCTCATCTGTTTACTCCATATCATTATCAAAAATTGATGCATCAAAAGGAGAAACACAACTTGAATTATAATTGTCTTTCCTTAACATGGCTCAGTCGGGATCTCAATCTTGAGTTAAGGGTCTTCAATTTATTCTGCAATCCTTAAGATGTCTTGCATGGATTACTATTTCAAATATTCCATATACTCATTTTCATATTCACTAGAAAATTATTTTCTTTGGACCTCAAGGAGATGGCTGGAAATCTGATCTACACATGGCCAAAATTCATTTGAAAAATCCTCGTTCTCTTGCTCTACATTTCTTTTCATCCATAGCTCACCTTCTTGCAAGACTAGAAATACCTGGTTTTCATCATTTTTGGATAGGGAGAAGAGATCCATGCTATGCGGGAAGAGAACACCTTTCAACTCTAGATCTATTAGACCATCCTCGTGATAGGAAGGAGAACACCAAAGTTAGGGATACCATAAGAGGATAATCATATGCTTCATCTTGAACATATCTTTTAGAGTCCTTTTATTTGTAAGGAAATATAAAAGCTCCATACTCACTATGATGATCAACATTACATTCCTCTTGTGAGGATGGTGGAATAATCTCCTAGTAGAGGTCATGCTCCATTTGTTCATCCACAATTGTTTCAATAGGAAAATTGGGTTCTTCTCTTTGTTCATTCATGCTTGTATCAAGAAGGGAATTTTATTCTTCATTATCTCCATATCATCATTTTACATTTGTGCATCAATTGAAGATTTAAAATTATAAAGGAGACTATCTATGATTACCTCAAAGTCATCCTCCTAAAGAATATAATTTTGGGATGGAGGATTGGTTTCTTGAACATCCTCATGGTTGGTGGAGTCCTTAGTAAGCATTGGATCATTTTTCATAGAAAAATAATATTCATCTCTTGTATCCATTGTTTCTCCACTGGGTTGTGCCTTAAGACAAAAGGAATTGATGAACAAAGGTTCAACTATCATGTTTTCTTCATAATATTCCAATGTTCTCGATTTGACTCTCATTGGAAGGTTAAAGGATAGATAATTCATCGAAGTGCACAAAAATATTTCACAGATAAAAACCTCATAGCATGAAAAATCATTAGGATCTTCTTTTAAAAGATGAGTTTCTTCTTTCTCAACAATATGAAGTGCTTCAAGATGCTCATACCTTTTTGCAAGACTAATGCATAATTTAGAATTTCATGGTAGGTTTTGGGATCAAAATTTCCTTTTTCCACACTCAAAATCCTTTACACAAACTCTCTTTTCAAGGTTCCATTTCTTCATCTCCATATGCAAGGAAATCATCTAGAGGAAGGGAGATGAAAGACAATGTTCTTAGTTATTAATCAACTGCGTGAAGTTGAAAATAGTACATTCAAAAGAGATTTTTCACCATCACACCCTTCATACAACAATTCATATCTCTTATGAATCTTCCTCATTAATTTCTTGGATTTTTGATCGTCATGCAGATGCAATTCCCATTTTCTTTCCTCTAGCAACAATCCTCTTGAATTGGATCCACCAGGACTTGATGATAGGATCTTCACAAACAATAATTTTCTCCATTCTAGATAGTAATTTCATGAATACTACAAAAAAATTATAGAACTTATTTCCCTTAGTTGATTGCAGTTTTGTTTGAAGCGAGAGACCTCTTTGTTGTAGTAGAATCTTTACTTTTGTAAGAGATGGTCCAAAATGATGGCTGATAAAAAAATTACAGATCAAGGTGGTCATCTTCTTCTTCATATTTTTGTCACTCATTGGTTGGACACCAATATTGAAACTTTATCATTGTGATGTGGGAAATGAATGTGATATGGATTCATTCCTTGATAGAGTCACCTTTAAAATATGATTTTATTTGAAACCCGATTTTTGTTGTTTTTCTAAATATATACATTTTTTTATTTTAGAGAGATCTCGTATGGGTACACGAGGTAGATCTCTCCCAAAGGAGTCACCAAAATAAAAAAAAAGGATAAAATATCTCGTGTGTGTTTGAATTTTGAATACCCTTGGTGGTTAGAATTTTAGGTTTTGAACCAATCCAAGTTATGCACTATATGTCCTTATTTCAATATCAACCTTCTTGTAGTTCTCCTAGGTTCTTGTGTGATCGTGTATAACTAAGCAATCCCCTAGGTATTCCCTCATGTCTCTTATGATCAAGATAGCAGGATAAATGCACATTATATAATGTGTCCAACATGGTAGTAGTTATATGTGGTGTGCCTCATGTATTTTACCTACCCATTTTTTTATTACAACCCTTGTGAAATGTTTGGAATGACATTTGTCTTGCTAAAATTTGGATCTATGATCTTTGCATACTTGTAAATGGATGAAGCTAAAATATTTGACCTATTTTTGTGCTTCATAATTGTACTAGGGACTTCCTTAGATGATGTGTAACTAAATTGAGAAGATTTAGTAGCCTTTTGAGTGCTTTTGGAAATATATTTGTAATAGTATCATGTAAGAGTATAAGGTAAGTTATAAATTGATAATGAATTTCTTATATATCCCTCAATTGATGAAACATATAGTAAGGCCAACCTCTAGGAAGATGAAATGAACCAAATAAGTATTTAAAATGTAAATAAAGAGTCAATGAATTAAAGCAAAGTGGGACCATACAATTCAGCCAAGATTAGACCCTACATCCCAAAAATTCTATACATTTTTGAGTTAGAAAGAAAATATATAAATTTGAAATCTGTGTCATGAATATCAATGTTTCGTTGATTAAATAATATTCTATAATTAATGAAAGATTAGAGTGTAAAGATAAACAAGTTTTAAAATAGATAGAGAGATGAGGGAATTGGATTATGAATGATCAATAATTTCTCTTAGTAAGGATATGTGGTCAAGTGTGGCATTGCACAAGGAAACATTACCAAAATTTAGTTTCTACATTTTCCTCCCTTTAAGTGTGTAATTGATATTTGCATTAAATGAAAAACATAGCTAAGTGTGCACACATACTTTTCTTTTCCTCAAACTGACTTCTGATGTGTTGGTGTTGGCACACTTGATGATGAAATATCCAAAAAAAGTGTAGTCAATGTATATGATAGAAATTAAAATTTAACTCAAAATAATACATAACACTTGTGAATTTTAATATTGTAAAAAGTATGCAAAGGAGATGAAAAACATGGAATAAATACACCTATATTTTAAGGAGGGAGGAGCTCCCATTATTTCCATGCCTTGAAGATTTGGAATTTCATACAAAGCTTTCAAAGGATTCAGGTTGATCAGTCTGTAATGTTGTGTCATAAAACATAGTATAAAAGAGAAAGGATTTAGAAAATGTAGAACCCATGTGCTTTGACACCTTCCCCATATGAAAATGCGTTGATAGAGAAAGAAATTAGTCTATGAAGCTCATAATTTTTCTTCGATGCTTACCATATTTTGGAATCTTGTGAAAGAAGAGGGAAGTGAAATATATGAATCTCTTAGTGTTTCTTTGAATTTTTCCACTAAACCCGCTAACCAAACTACTACAGATAGATATTGGCCCAATTTTTTCCAACTTCAAAATAAGATCTTATAAGGAATTGACATTTATAGTTGATCATATAAAGTTTTAAAACATTGTAGGGAGAAAGAAGAACATGGCTTCAAACCTAGTTTTGCAATTGAATATAAATAGTATTGTTAAGAAAAAATGAAGCATTCATCTCCTTATGACTTGTTTTGAAATATTTCATCTATATTTCTAGCTTTGTTTAAATCCTATTAAAAATGAATATAATTCATCTAAATTGATACATCATTGAGTTGATTGTCTTTTTGTCTAGAAAGTATAAAATTGTCAAGACCATACAATGGTCTTGATTGTACTATAAATTTATAACCTTGTTTGAAATCGCCACATTTGTGAATCCATGACCTTTTCTAAGGATTTAAGATATATGAGAATATATTCATATATTCTACAATATGTCTATAGATATAGAAATATCCTGATGAATTCCCCCTCTTTTGAGGCATGTTTGATAAAACATTTGAGCATGAAAATCAAAAGAATAAATGTGTATCCATGTACCATATGTCTAATAATATGTGTGTGATCACAATGAGGTTATAATGGACTTCACATTTGAGAATATTTACCTAGAAAATGGGTTGTACATGGTGTCATCTATGACATGGAAACAAAATAATATGCTTGACATGGAAAAAATAAATAATATATGTGTAAATCAACTAGTAACAACATAGAAATGTATCAATCATGTCCTACTCGATATAAGAACAAGTATATAAAAAGAGTAAAAATGTCAAAAGACAGTAAAAAAGTAGTATAAACATTAAGTTATAGGAAAAATATGTTGTAAAGTAGCAATAATAAAGTAATAGAAACAACATTTTATAGTCATGTTTAACAATAACATGTAGAAGCATATTCATATGTAGGCATGTAGATGAAAAGATGGGACACCCACATTGTCACAAGACAATCATAGTAGAAGGAAAAATGTGTCACAATCATGTATAAATAAGTGTATACACATAATTTAGGTATGGATCCACAAACATGGTACACCCATGATGTCACAAGAAAATCAAGGAACTTAAACCATATACAATAGAAAATCATAGCATTATAATTAGATAAGACAATAAATTGAATCCATACGGTAAGAAATCAAAGAAATAATCCACACAAAAATATTATGATAAAATCATATGAATCAAGTGTACAAAATAGTAATAGTAACAACAAAGATAACCATATATAAGTTAGCACTACGCAAAAGACAAATGTGTTAGTCCTATGAATCTAATATGTAGAAAAACCCAATGTATGTAATCAAGTACGACAAGGAATATGTAAAGTAATATATAATGAAAGAACACATGGATAATGTAGAGGGATGCCCTTAAAAGTAGTGTAAATAACTAAGTGGGCTCCTAGCATCATGTAACAATTTGTGAATGTCTTGCATCAAGCTCAAGATACCACGTAAATGTGTTTGTGTAAAGATTAGATATGTTATTTGTTAAACCAACGTTACAAATAACATGTTTAAAATAATTAGAAACCAATAAAGAACATAAACATATGATGGGTTTGTATTTTTGCACATATTTGAATGTTTTTGTATTATGTGATTATTTGAATGTTTTTGAAGTGTTTTGAAAATAGCAATCTATAGGAAAGGGAATAACATAAGAGCTACCCAATAAGGTATTCACAGAGAGGCATATCATACATGATGGGTGGAATATTTGTGTGCCCCATAAGTGTTAGAAGAAATGAAGGATGCTCATATGTGATCTCGTGTAGAAGTTGTATTATGTGTCATCACATAACTAGACTAGGATGACCCATGGGAGCTAATATATGTAGAATATGACCAAGTAAAATATCTAGGAGATTGCACCCTACAATAAATAGTATGTGTTGTAGATAAATGATCAATTGGGGTGTGAGGGGATAACCCTATAGAGACAAAAGGATTAGAACCTTATAGAATATTATAGGTGTATTAGAAAGAGGAATCCAATGATGTAAGAATATGCAAGAGACACATTTCCATGAGGGTTGCATGTATCAACCTCAAAAATATGGAGAGACACAAGGACAACAAAAATATAAGAGATTATATATAATCATTGGAAGAAATAGAAGAATATCAAGGTGTACTCAAATTAACATATGTAAGAGTAATATGAGTGTTATCATGCATATAATATGTAACTAATATAGAATAGGTACATGCATAATTTTTAGTAGAGGGCCTTTTTCATAGCATTAGATGAGGACTCAACCATGTACAAATTAGTATGTATAGAATCCATAACCATTATAACATTGTGAAGGGGGATATGGGTTGTCCCTAAAGAGATAAGCATTATATATTTAACCATGGTGGGTATACCCATAGGAAAAATATGTTAAGTGTAAGAAATTTCCTCATTATGATGTAGACAATACGTATCACAAATATATATCTTGACTAAATTCAGATTCCATCATAACACTATATATAGCTACAAGATTTTCAATCGTATCATTATTTACGCATTTCAAAAAAAAAGATAAAGAAGTATAATCATGCAGAAAATAATTAGAATTGTTGTTATAAGAATAACCACAATTATAGCCATAAGTAACATGTAGATAAAGTGTAAAACCAAAAATTGTCTTGGGAACAGAGGCCACATATGAAAATGATGTGTTAGGATGGATTTGTGTATTTTTAAATACTTTATGAATAATATTAGTGCATGTAATATTTATTAAAAATGTACTCAAGGAAAGACATAATCAATTCCTTGGAATGAATTCTAAGATTAATGAAAAATAAGTTTATAGTATTGTATAAGAATCAATTTACTAAGGATGGAAGATACAACATCAATGGGTGTAGCAAGAGGGATTTTTCAGATCGAGAAATACATCATAAATAATGCTTTTACATAATGGATAAAGGTGAAGGAACTCAAGAAATGGCATGGTAGGTCCATAAAAATAATCCATGATTACAAAAAGGAGAATTTACCCCAAAATGATAGTATATACATGATGAGAAATAGGAGGTGACAATCAATAGACCCAAAAATGACATTTAGAAAAAAGTGACCATCATCAAATTATTAAAACCACTTATGAAAATAGGTAGCAAATTTAATAGCACAAAAATGTATTTTACAAAAAGTATATATGAAAGTGTGTTAAAAACAAATGAAAGTTAAGCAAGTGAAGTTGTGACCATATATGAAATAATAACCTCTAAGGGATTCACAAATAAATGTATATTTTTCTAATTATGCCTATTGGAAAAATAATTTATTTTATTTTATTTTTTTGATTAGCGGTAAAAAAGGGTTAAGGGGACCCTACCCCGTACAAAATAGATAGTTCAAGAAAGAATAAGAGAAGGCCAAGGGCATACCCATTAAAGCCAACTAGGACTAAAACATAGAGAAACTAACAACTATCGTAAACCAAAATAACAACATATGGAAATAACAACAACAAACATAATAGCTAGTCCAAACCAAAACATCATTAAGAGGCCCAAACCCAACAAAAACAAAATTCATTCCTTTTTTAGTTCTCCTACTTTCTTCATGCATTCATTCCACTTCTTAACTAGGCTAGCTATGGTGACCCTCAATAGCTCATAATCAGGCTCAATCATCTCCTTCAACGGCTTGATGTCATCTTTCTCCAATTGTTTCTCCCTTTGCATTTATTGAACTAGCTCCCCATCATTTTGAGGTGTTAGATTGTGCTTTTTGTATTCAATAGATGGATTTATTTGATGTGTGCATGACATTTTCTTTCATTTGCATGATGTGTTGCTCCATTTCCATACATCTCTCATTGGAATTTTTATATTTTCATTGACAACAATGGCAGTAAGCTTGTCAAAATTCTCCGAATCTCCCTAAGATCTATAATAAGCATGATAGTTTTGTGTCTATTGATGTCATTATATAGTCCGTAGTTTTCAAAGCATTTAAAAAACTTTTGGTCTTGACCGCTATTTCGAGCAGAGAACAAAATTTTCTCGGGAAGTCTTTAGGGCTTGGAATCTCGTAATAGATTATATAGTACTTTGAGTTTGGGTTTCAGATATTTCATCCTTTTCCATATTTTTGGGAGGGTTATCCGGCTACTTGATCTCTTTAGTTACAACATTTTCCATAGTCACCACATACACATTTCTCGCCACTATCTCCTTATTTGAAATCTTCACCCTATTTCCCTTAACTTGAGTTAACTTCAATATTCACTTGCATAATGTTGGTCAGAAAATCACGCTTGGGTAGATCTATGGATAAACGAGCCAATAGTGTGTAGGGCATAGCCCCTCTTTGAGTCAGCAAAGTGAAACTGGTTTATTGCTATTCTACCAGCAGGAATCTATGCAAGTCTCACAGATTCTACCTTCGGGGGTTTGGGATCTCATCCCAGTGGGGTGTTTCCAACTGTGAAAAGAAAGGAAAGGAAGAGGGGATGAGGAAAGAGCAGGTCCGAAGGAAGAAAAGAAATGAACTCCAAAGCAGAAAGGTCAGAAGATTTATGTTTTGGGATTGGTAGTAAACAGAGCCAAACCTACTTGCATAAATAAACAAAGCAATACTGATGAGCAAATGACAAAAAGGTAGATATGAATCTAACAGAATAAACACATACAGATCTAACATAAGAAAGCTCTGATGTATAACACAAGTATTCAGTACAAAGCCTCAATATTTGTATTGCTGTTTTTCTTCTGTTACAAGAAAGCTCAAAGTCTTTCTCTCCTCACTTCTATTTTCATCTAAAAAATGTCCACCCTTTGAATACAACAAGTATTCCAATATATATAGAAGAGGAGAAGGAAAGAAGGCAAAAAGGAGCCAACAACTATTTACAAAATATCTAAAAGTCATGTTGACTTTTGACAACTTGATGGATGACATCATCCCATGACGCAACATGGATGATGTCATCATTTGTGCCAACATACTTTAGACATTCCAACAAGAAAGTCAGAGAAGAGAGAGAAGAAGAAGAAGAAGAAGAAGAAGAAGGAGCAGCTACTCGTCATCATCATCCTGCGGCCGAAAGGGGGTAGCCTGCTTTTGATGTCTTTGCTCAGTGACGAGATATGGAACCGAAAAGTGCGGTATTCCATGAACTTGTTGATTATTGGCCCAAGTTGATCCTGAGAAGGATCCTTGTGCCTATCGCTTATCGCTTCACAAGTCTCCCGCTCATCTATGAGCTTCTCTGGGAGTTTGGAAAAGTCCTTTTCCGCCTCAATGAGGAACCCGACGAAGTCCCTACAAAGCGAGGTTGTTGATGGATTCAGTGTCAAATGTGACCTCTCGGCCCCGCCTCTTGAGAAGTGATCTCCTTGAAGATCCGGATGGTTTCATCAGCTGACCTTAAGGTAAAGGAAGGAGTGAGCAACCCTGGAGACATGTTGAGAACAATTCGCTCCATTTGATGCATCGCATCCAGGGCTTCTTCCTTGACTTTGTCAATCTTTTCTAGAATAAATTCTAGCTGATCCACCCGATAGTCCAGAGTGGACATGATTTTGTTGAGGGCCCTTGGATGGCCGAAGACGCCGAACTTGACCAGATCTTCGACTGAACAGTCAAACATTTGTTGGAAGGCCTCGTGCTGCAGTCTAGCATGTTCCAGCTCTTCTGATATGGGCCCTGCTAGCGCTTGGAGCTCTTTATTCACCTTACTGATATTCAGGTACAAGTCAGAGAACTCGGCGATCACTTTTTCACTGTCTTTGAGGATTTGGCTCCTCCAAGCGGAAACGGCCATACCCTGCTCACCGATCTTTGCATATTCGTTGATTTTCTCCTGGCTGAGAAGCTCAGAAGTCTCGGTGGCAGTTGTGGGAGGCGCACTACCCATCTTCTGTAAGGCTTAGAGCAGATATTTGTTTTGCTCTTTTAGTAGCCTTTTCTCTTCTTTTGTTTCTTGAAGCTTTTGACAGAGGGCGTCAACTGCGGAAAGAGCTTCCCCCTGGAGACTTTCAGAAGATGTCCCCATTGTGACTTGGGTCATAGTAAAATCTGTCGGAGACAGATCCTTTTTCTCTTTGAGGGGATCGGGGTATGCAATTTCCATGATTCTCTCACCTGCAGCACTTTTAGAGAAGCGTGTAACAGGCTTCTGCTTCTTCGCCCCTTTGGCTGGGATCACTGAAAAGTCCATCGGAGTGATGGGAACTTTTCTCTTTTGCTGGCTTAGCTACTGAGAGATCCAGGCTGGTCCTATGGAAGAAGGACCAGAGACAGAGGAGGAGGCAGCTACAGTAGAAGAGGGGAAAAACGTGGAGACACGCGGCGGCGGCATTGAGAGAATAGCCGAAGAAGTGTCCACGGGAGGAAGGGAAACTGCAGCTGCGGAAGACATAGGAAGGGAAGGGAGCCCGGAGATGAGGGAAGAAATGGAGGAGGACAGATCAGCGAGGGAGGAGAAGATAGACGAAGAAGCAGGGGAAAGAGTAGAAGAAGGGACAGAGGACACGACCAAAGGGATGGTCGCTTGAGTCACTCGAGGAGGGGAAGGAAGAGAAGAAGAAGGGATAGAAGGGACCTCTGTTGTGGTAGCAATGCCGACATCCTGAGTGGATGGGCCTATGGGACTATCCTCTGCTGCTTCTTTCTCTGGCGAATCCAGAGTTATTACCTGTTCTGGTGCTGCGGAAGGAGGACTCTCAGGGGCTTCTTCCTGAATGGTGCTGGATTCACCTTCTACACCTTTGCCTTTAAGCTACTTCTTGGATCGTGGAGGCGCGTTGCCCAATGGGGATGTTGTGAAATCAACCCCGAGGTAGATTAGGCCATTCATCCGGCACCAATGTTCTGTCCTCCGCAAAGTCTCCTTGACCCTCTCCTCAATTGTCTGAGGAGCTTTGTTTCTGTCAATGGCCGGAAAGGGCCAATCGTCCCCATCTGTGTCAGTATATACCTTGTCTACTTCATCTTCCGTAGTTTGGAAGCCTTTGGGGACAATGGCTACCCCATATTGGATAATTTCTGCCAATGCTAGGCGAGAATGATCCTTTCTTCTGAGCTCTACCTCATGGAGGACGTCAATATAAATATCCTCGATCTGAGGAACATGGATTGGATCAAGCTTTGCCCTTGGCAGGCAGCTCCTTGGGTCGAAGGTAGGCCTGGCTGGGAAGTCATGCTTCAAATTGAGTAACTCCAGCTCTGCGAACATTTCCTTCGCCTTGTGGTGGGTAGAGCATGTGTATCGGCCCACTGTGAGGGGGAAAGGAGTTCCACCCTTCTTCCTTTTCAGGCATTTTTCATGGTATGTGACCAGCTGCCTTGATAGTTCCAGCAGAATCAGCTTAGGCCCAGCATACCTTGGTAGCCTGGTTGGCTCTCCCAAAAAGTTGGCAGCCCTCAGATAGGTAAATGTAGGAAACTGGGTGAACAGGGCCCCCCATTTCTCCGTGGCTGCCACTATGTTTTTGGTTGTATGACCATGAGTCATGTTCGGCCTCAGCAGGCAGATGATGTGATAGAAAAACACATTGTTAACTTTTGTGAACTGGGAGATGCTATTCTCCAGCCTCAACTCTGGGTAGTACTCATATATCTTGACCTGAGGCCAAACTCCACTTCGTGTTAGGCCTGGATAATCCCTCTCTGACGCTGCAGCGTAGACCACGTAGGAGTTCATATGGAATACTCCTGTTGTGCTAAATTGTTGTAGCTGCTCGGAGATGGTGCTGCTTATAATTTCCCCCAAGAAAAGCGCTGATCAGGCAAATTCTTGTTCATTGTTTCCAAGTAGCGCAACATCCATTTATGGAAGTAATGGGCGTCAGAAAGCCCGAAGACCCTACTCAGGAAGGTAATGGTATCGCTGAGCTCTTCTGAGAAGTCACTGCGGTGGATGATTTGGGGCCACCGGGTTACCACCTTCTTATTTTTCAGATATACTTCATTCATTAGCTGCATACATTGGTCTTCATTGTCTTCCCAGGCCTTGATGCACTCTGCTTGGCTAACGGCCACAAAGTGCCGGTGGTGAGGGATGCCGAGTATGATCTCAAAATGACGGGCAGTGAGGTTAATGACTACCTCGCCCTTGCTGTTTTCGACACACCTTGTGTCTTTATTGTAACTCTGGGCAACCACCATCATAAATTCATTGTTGACGGCGCTGACGGGGATTCCTCCGGCGAAGTGCAGGGCACTGCCGATCAATTTGTCCATCCATGGACTCCTTGTAACTTTCTGAGTCCTGGCCCAGAATTCCTCCATGTCGATATGCCCCAATTCTGAGTCTCTGACGTCCATGCTGCATTCGGCCTGTGACTCGGGCATTCTGACCCTCTGATATTTGTATTTCATTTCTTCCTCCGTAAGCTTAGCCTTTCCTTTCGGTTTGGTGGGTCTCCTGCTGGATGTAGACATATGTTCTTTCGAACTCAGTTGCTGATCTGCATGAAGAAGAAGCGAGACCCAATCCGAAAAGGTTGAATTAGCCATTTGATCTTCCATTGGAATGTTAGCAGAAGAAAGAGTTAGAGATTTTTAGGCTCAGGGCGCAGGGCGCATGAAAATTGCAGCTTACAGGGCTAAATAGGTAGGGCGCACAGGAAGAGGGTGTTGCAAGGATAAAACTGGCGCCAAAGGCGCATGGCGCATGCAAACTGCAGATTGCATTTTATAAAGGGCGCATGAAAACATTGTGTTACATAGGGAGAGGATGCGCCCTTTGGCGCATAGACTTTTCATGTTGCATTGGGATTTGGTGTGCCCTTTGGCGCATGTAAGGTTTGTGTAACAAGAACTTTTCGTGTGCCAAAGGGAGCATGGCGCGGCACACGAAATGTTTACACAACATGATGTTATTGTAATCGAGGATGCGCCTGCGCCTTCAAAGATTTGTACTTGGCGCAGATAAAGCTTGTGTTGCATAGATGTTGGGTGCGCCATTGGCGCATGGAAATGGGATGCAGCAAGGAAGGTTGGCGCGCCATTGGAGCGCAAGTTTAGCGATTGCAGCAGGCAAGATGGGTGCGCCAAGGGCGCGGGTTTTTATCATGTTGCAAGGGGGACAGATGCGCCATGGGGGCGCAACTGTTTATGATGTTGCAGGACGCACCGATGCGCCCAAGGGAAAAACAGGCTTTTCTCCATTTCTTTCTTCACTTGTTTTAGCAGGGTTATTGGGCAATGAAATGGTTCATCAAAAAGGAGATAAAACCATGCTTTTAGATAGGTTCCCCTACCAACAGATCTGGACAGAGGGGGAGGGATATGGGAAGATAGCAGAAGGAGGAGGATCTTGATATTTCAAACTTCAGGCACAAACTAAAACCAGACCACCAAGCACAAAGAACCAAAACGCAAAACATGAGAAAGAGAAAAGAACCTCTCACCTGGACAAATAGTGAAAACTTGTAACGGGTCCACAAGGTGATGAAAACGACGAGGCAGGGGCTGACAGGCTCAGAAAAATCATGTGCTCAGCGAATAGTGAAAATGACATTTTGGGCACGCAAACACATATATATAGGTGAGCTGGTCATAAATGCGCCACCCACTTTTTAAAGGGCACATGAGAGTTGCTGTTGATGGAAAAGCGTGCGCCCTTTGGCGCATGAAAACGTTTTCCAGCAGGAAATTAAGCGCGCCTTTGGCGCACCAAAAGCTATGTCAACATGAAGTTATGTGTGCCCTTTGGCGCACCAAAACATGTCACAACAAAAGTTGTGCCAACAAAGGCGCACGTGCCTTGGCGCATGCAAGGAAGGCTTAACATACTTTGGCGCACCAAAAGGTGTGTTGACACTGAAAATCATGCGCCAAAGGTTTTAAAGGGGGTGCACCAAAAGTTGGTGTTACATAGCAATTTCATGCGCCCAGCCAAAAAAGGGATTTTACAACGTTTCGGACGCAAGGGATCCCTAACGAGGGATCGGAACAAAATTTTGGTATGGTTATCGGTAAAATTGCCCCAATTTTACGGGATTACACATAATAATATCACCCTCTTCTTTCCTTTTCTTACTTGGGTTTTCCTTCACCAAATGTGACCTTGTTATTTTAGCTACCAATCTGACTTCATCCTTTAGGCTCGGGTTCTCAATATTAGTGGATTTTCACTGACGCTCAAGAAATAAGTCCCTCCTCTTAGTAGTGGGGAGGATCCTATTTATTGAATGTAAAAAAAACAAATATGTGGGTGGTCATGAAGCCGGGATCACACATGAATACTCCACTAGATATGTGGCAAATTGCTTGCACTTAGTGCAAGGGAGGAATTTTCTTGGTGAGATGAGGTAAAGGGGAGTAATAATTTAGGGAAGGAGGGTTAACTTTGTGAATAGGCACTAGCATAGTTTCACAGCATTAACCAAAATTAATCCACACTCAATTAGAGGAATACAACTTTGCTAACAATGATAAGACTAACAAATCATAGACATAAAATTCTATTGATTCATTTATCAAAGGCACTAACACCTTTCTTGGTTTTACAAGATCATCATGTTTACAAAGTTGAACATGTAAGGAAATAGAGGAAACATAGAGAAAGAGGAAAATAGAAGAATGCAATCTCTTTCTTGTATCTTAGTAGTGAAAATCTATCTACTTAGAAACTTACAATTGAAAACCCCTTAGAATGAAGAGATCATCCAAATATATAGCTTTACAAAAAGTCTTTTCATCTACCCCCACATGACTTTTCACTTCCCCTTATCACTTGTGACCTTTCATATTCCTAGGAAACAAAAGTGATCCTTTTTTCATTAATTAAAAAGAACTCATTACAATGTTAGACTATAGGTCACTTAAGTGAATAAGATGAAATAGTGAAAAGTACCTCCTTAACGAAGAATTAGAACATGAGAAAGGAGGAAAGAAGAAGAGAGGGGTGATCACTCTAATGGAGGAGAGGAAGCTTCTTTTCAATGAAGAGCCGACTACTAATGAGCCATTTGAGAGTACAAATGGAAATATTTCTTCACCTTTGAATTCCTTTTGAAGCGAGTTACCGCAGATGATACCTTTTTCGCATTAGGAATGTGAACAAAGATCAAAGTACAAATCCAGTTCTTAGAAGTACTATTGATGCTCTTACACTGATTGAACCAAACTCAATGATCCTTTGCAGTGTTGGAAATTGTACATCTGATTTCTGCAAGAGATTCCAAAGTTTCTTCATTGAATAAGAAGGATCCCCACTTCTTTCTTGACCAATTCCTCAAATGGTTTCAAAAGATCTTCCACTAATGAACTTTCATTGATTGGAGGAGATCCAAGCCTCTGCACACTTACGCTTATACTTCTAATTTTTTTGATGTGATATCTTCATAAGAATGGATCTCGTAGATAGCCTCATTTAACATTTTCATCGGGCACTTAGTGTGTGAGACCAAATAGGGGACAAGTTCTCAATTATGGAAGTGAATACATTTTTACCCATCAATATGAAAGAGTCAAGAGTACTCATCTCTAATACCAAAGTGGAAATACAGTTTCCCAATGATCCTTTTCCTTTTCAATTTACTTGTTATTCATCTTTACTTTTATAGTGGTGGTGAGATAAAACTCGAACAATGAGAGGATTTCTGGAAACAATGTTATCCCTTTCTCCAAAATCTTCTCAACCCACTTGTCACTATCCCTTCCTTGCATTGTGTGACCTTGATCCTTCTTGATTATCGTGGGGTCAAAGCTACTGATAGGAATAACAACCTCGGTAGGAAGAGATGGAATTGCACTAGGATCCACAAATGAATGCACACAAGTAGTGATATTTCTCATGTGCTCTTCAAAATTATTAATTGTTTGTTTATACTCCTAGTTCTTAGAAAGCATACATGTAACATACTCCTTAAACAAATGTGCATCACCCTCATGTGTTGTTTACCCAAAGATATTTTTTTCATGTCATATTCTTCCTAAATCATCTCCTCTATGGGTTTCAAACATTTTTTTTGGGAAACATCTACATAATTATTACCAGATACACCACTAAAAAAGTGAGAAGTTACATGTGATTTGTTACATCGTTTAGTCTTCAAGATATTTGAGATAACTTTGAAATATAGTGTCAATTCCTATATGACCGTCCTTGGTTCACTCCCAATCAGCTCTTAGATCCAAGGAAAAGTTTTAGTTGTTGTGGGCTCAAAATTAGGCATGATGAAACTTTCAAGTTCATGATGAGGGATCATATATTGTACTTGATGATATGACTCGGTTGCTGAAGACGAAACACTCGAAAACCGATGAATAAATAGAGGTTGCAAAGGATCAATTTCATCTTGCTTGAGATCTTCAACATGATCCTCAACGAATCTAGTTTTCTTACGGAACCACCTTGGGTGAGATCCTTCACTTTTTATTCATCCAATGATTTTCTCTTCGTGATTTCCCTTGAGTGACTGAAGCTTATGGTTTTATTATATACCTTTAAGGATGAGATGTGAGATGCTTTCCTCGAGAGAGTTAGGAGGCCACTAGACTCAATGAGAGAAATCCTCTTTTTCCTGAACCACTCCCTTGATCTTTGAATCACTACTGCAGTCCTCTCATTGATGTCACCTGATTCTCTTATGTTCCATGAGATAGGTGGAAGAGGTGTATATTTTATCACTTAGTACTATGGATAAAAAAATATGATCTATCATCTCCCACTCCTTTAATGAACCAGTAAAAGTTAAAAATCCTCATTTGATCAACAATAATTCACATATGGTCTCTCTTCCTTACTTAAAATTCATCCAGAAATTGTTCCAATAGTCCTCAATTTAAGTACTATGGTGTAATTTGGGGAGAGTGAAGGTTTTAGGGTTCCTCTTGATGTCAAATGGGTATAGATCTATAATAATAGAGGGAAAGGGAAGAAAAGGAAGCTTCAATATTTGATGTATCTACAACACTTTTGCATGAATAGATTCTTGAGGGATATGGGGAAAGATACTTCCTTCTTTTTATTGTTCCTCCACCTAATATAAACCCGAGAAAGCTACCTACATAACTCAAACATTACTATTTTATCACTAGGGTACCTATGAAGTCTATGAGGAGGGATCAAATTCCCAAAACTTGATGTAAGTGAAGGTTTAGAAATGAGTGAAGAAGCTCTCATATTTATCAATCAATGTAACAACTTGAGAGGATATTCTTAGCTCTGGGTTGTCATCTATAAGTCTAATATCAAACATGGTGAATGGATCATTCACCATGAAAAAGTGATCATTACTCTCCTAGTGTGTGAGATGGAGATAATTTTCATAGGCCAATGATTTTTTTAGCTATATTGAGGGAATTAGTTAGGCATTTGAAAGGTCTTATATAGGTGAGAGCATATACCAGATACGAGGTCATAGTGAAATTTTTGGTAGAAGGAAAATGGAGCAATTGTCGATGAATATTGTCACTTATAATCTACCCCCAATCCACTATCTTGTTCCCTTCAGTGGAAATAAGGATGAATTGATCCATCCAATTCTAAAACTCCTTTTTTGTCTCTTCACCCATTACCCTGCTCAGTAGATGATAACATATGAGTAGCCTTAGTGGAACCCACTTCTTGAAAATATTTTAGGCATACGAGAAGGTTTCCTTCCTTTCCGAGCCATGACCTAAGTGTGAGGCCTTGTAGGTATGAGTCAGGTTTTCCCCACTCTTGTGATGAAAAATATTTGGTGATTATGACCATATTGCTACTAGTTGGAATTTACACACAATGCGAGATACCCTTAGGAGGAAGGACTACAAGAATTTAGTTGTCATCCGCCCACACTATCCTAGAGTCAGGTTCATAATGTTTTTCACATGTCAAGATCAATTTTGTAATTTGAATAGTTAACTGATGAACCCCTACTACAAATAATCCACTCGAGAAGAGTTTTTCTTCCACTAGCTCCCTAGGTCCTCTGAGCATCCTATTTTTGAGGTCTTTGAGATCCATGTGAGTGACATCACTATCTCCCACACTTGGATACTTTATGATTAGGGTTGAAATAGGCTTGATACCTGAGTATTTGAACTTCATTTTACCAAAAAGTACCAAGATGATTAAAACAGAGTCACTAAAAACTTTTTTGCACTCAAATCCGAACTTTCTATTTTTAGCAAGTAGGGTCCAAAACTACTATTTTTAGCATGTTACCACTATTTTTGTTCTCTGATGTTATTATCTTATCTAGATCATTGCAATTGATGAGGGTTTAATATTTTTAGAAACCTTTTATTTTTAGATGCCCATTTTCCTAAATACTGCTATTTTTAGAAAGTTTCCCGAATTACTCTTTTTGATGTTTCTTATTTTTTAGGGTATTACAAATGTTGAGAATTCATCACTTTGGAAAACATAATTTTTAAAACCTACCATTATAAACATATGATATTTTAGAAACCATAATTATTAGTGTCGGGTTTTAATGAAACCACTATCAAAATATTATGTTTTGCACTCGGGGTCTTATGCTCCAAATTTCATCGTTTTCCATCCACCGAATCTCTAGGAAATTTAAAAAAGAAGGTTTTAGGGTTTTATATTTCAGTTTTATACTGTGAAAATGCTAGGGAATCAATGAATTTTATTGCAATCTTCCCAAAGGCATTTTAGAGAGGGAGATTATGGAAAATTTTCAAGGTGATCAGACTCCCAATTGAAAAGTTATGTTCAAATATTCATTTTTAGTGGTTATGGATGTTTAGAATAAATTTGGAAACATATATAGGTAAAAATGGTGTTTGGAGGCTTTAATAGCAATAACCTATCATGAAAATGGTGACATGTGTGGTGAGTGAGGGGTTTAAATGGGTTTTAAAGGTTTTTAACTCATCATGCTGACTTCAAATTGAAACTGGGTTTAAATTGAGTTTGGAGAGAGTTTGAAAATGGTGTAATGTGGACGTGTAGGACACCAAGGAAAGAAAAGGGAAAATTGGAGCAATATCATGACAAGTGGAAGTATGTGGAGAGAGGTGAATGAGATGAGGGGCTAGGAAATTACACTTGTGGAGTTGAGTGAGGTCATGGGGGTCCATGAGCTTCATCTTTTCTTAGCTCACAATTTATTTTCCCCTTTTCCCTGGGGATAAATGGAAAATGGAGACACCTAGGACATAAAAGTGTGACCAGGGTAAGGGAATGAGGTCACACTTTTGTGCCCCTCTTATGTTTTAACACCATGGGGACAAAAGGGACAATGGGGACACTAGGGACACCGGGTGTCCAAAGTGCCAACTAGAGAAGAGGATGATGTAAAAATTGTGTCTCAAATGTCCCCATTTTCCCCAAGGGAAAAAGGGGAAACAAGTTTTTCAAAAGTGTAATCGGGCTAAAAATGGAAAGCCATATTTGCTTAGGATGTTTAGAAACAAACCTAGAACTTTCTTTTTCCACCTCAGAGGATTAGGATGATGTTTTGGGGTTAAATCATATATTATTTTGACTCTAAAACAAATTATAAGATAAATGGAAATATTTTCAAGACTTGAATCTTACTAAAATTTAAAATTTAGTTCCCTTTGTGTCTTGAAATGAGGCGTAAATTGCGTATGTTTTGAAATGCTTCATGAAACCTTTAAGCCTTAGATAAAAATTGATGTTCCCACCTTATAAATAATTTTAATAGATTTCTTATCCCTATTTTTTTTCTTCTTGTCTCCTTATGGAAATATTGAAATCATTTGGAGAAGTCAAGTTTCATCATTATGATGTTCATTCCTTGCACCTAGAAAACCCGACGTTGAACAAATTATCCCTGAATGAGTAATTATTTCCCAAATATTAATAAATTTCCTCCAAAACATTTAATACTCCCTAAAATCACCTTTTTATGTTTTATATCTTTCTTGAACTCATTCATAGGATGTATAATGGCTTTAGAATGGAAAAAAGGTCTTTTTAGGCCTCTAAGAAGACTTATCTTTCATTGAAGTTCATTGAATTCATCCATAAAATTTATCACTCTTCCTTGCATACTAAGGCATACTTGAAAAATTCATTAGAACCATCCTTGGATCTGGATTGATGGTACCATTAGATATAGATTTTCTAGGAGGAGGGTTTAGTGTGATTGGGAGGTAAAATTTTTGACTGTGGCTTAGTTGCCATGCTTTGAAATTTGAATTTTTAGGTTTAGTCATTTGGCATGACAACAAATAGCTCTAACTTAGGGACATTGGAGTGTAAGGGGAAATAGATAACCTTAGGCATCTCTTGGGTGAGTATACTAGTGCCTTTTTCCACTTTGGGTAATAGAGTCCTTTATTTCAAGCAACAAACACACATAAAGGAAAATGACAAAATACACATGACAGAAAGGAAACACACCAAAACTGGAAAGGAAAGACACACACAATCTGAAATGAAAATTATTGTACAATGGCTGGGGATAACCAACCTCACTACCTATAGAGTTTCAGATGTTTCCCACTATGAGGAAACTCTAATGGGGTTCCATCAAGGTAAGCCAACTAATATTTGTTCTTTGTGTAGAAATATTTGATCTTGAAATGGAACTATGCAGAGTGAGTCAAAATTCCCATATCATCCCTTGGGATCTCTCCTTTTGTCCTAAATGAG
The DNA here is from genome assembly GCA_018340775.1 of Taxus wallichiana var. yunnanensis. Classification (NCBI taxonomy): domain Eukaryota; kingdom Viridiplantae; phylum Streptophyta; class Pinopsida; order Cupressales; family Taxaceae; genus Taxus; species Taxus wallichiana. The sequence goes on from CM031238.1 coordinate 843,552,711, forward strand.
GACAATATATCTGATTTGGAAGCTTCTATCTTGTGTTTTCTGATCGAAGATCCTTTTCACCTTAGATTGGTGTCTTCTCAGTGTATCAACTACTACTAACCTATCTTTGTTTAACTTCTCCAAGTAGAAAATCCTCTTGTTAAGAGCATATGAATACTATCTCTGTTTTCTAATTCTTTCACTAATTTTAATGAAGGTAACTCCTGAGATATTATGAATTGATCCTCAAGTCCATATAACATCTGGAAAGGAGAGATGCCAATGGCTTTGTTGGGTGTGATCCAGTTAACCCATAAAGAATTATATAATATCTTATGCCAATCTCTTTGATTGACATCCACTAACTTTCAAACAATAGTGATAATATTTTTATTACTAGATTCCACTTGGCCATTGCCTTGCAGATAGTAATTAGTAGAGTGAGATAGGGAAATACCATGATTATAGAAAAATTCCATCAACTCACTGAAGAGAAGTAGGTGGCATTATCCACCACTATCTTGTTTGGTACCCCAAATCTAACAATGATGTTTTCTTTCAAGAAATTTCACCTTTGTCTCGAGAGTTGGCATGCTTTCTTGGAATGGCTTCTACCCACTTTTTGAAGTAATATATAAAAGTAAGAATGTACTTATGGCATGCACTAGATTATGGGTTCAATACACCGATGAAGTCTAGACCCCACCATTGGAAATGTTCTTCAATGATCACAGGATTCGGGGTAGAGTAAAGAAGCCTTAATTTTCACACAAATGTTTGGCATGGATCACATTTGATGAACCATTGGTATGCATAATGGAAGAGGGTATGCCAATAATAACCACCTCTCAGGATCTTATGGGTTGTGATCATTGTAGGAAAATGACATCCACATGCTTGATCATGGTATGATTTGAAAATATTCTTTTTTGTTCTTCCACACATCACAAGAATGTGTCATCCAATCCTTTATTTTATAGAACATTATCCCATATGACATATTTTATTTACTTGAGATGGAGAGTAATTCTTTGATTTTTATCTAGGCTTGGAGGGAAATCCCCATAGGTCTGAAAAATATGTTATATCGACATACCAAGGATTAGTAGTACTTACAAAGAGAACAAGGGAAAATATTTGATAAAGCATGCATAACTCTTGGAGAAATATTCCCATTCTTCTCGACTAAGAATATTGTACAAGCCATTTCCTCGCACCAATTTGGAAGGTTTTATTTTATATCGTACCTTACACCTTAAATACCCAATTTCCTCTCCTCGCACTCGAGTCTTGCACGCATCGAATATATTTGACTTCCTAACTATGAACCATAATAAAATCATGAAATATCAAAAGTTAAAACCTAAAATTATTCAAATATCTCACTATTGATGTTTTCATGCAGAATTTATAGCATGAAAAATTAAAGTTTTTTCCATGACAACTAAGTCCACACTCAAAATCCTTGAACCGGGTAATGTAAACCTGACCTCCAACCCATTGATGACTATGTAAACCTCATCATGGTCAATAAGGATGTGTTAACTAGATTTTTTAAGTTTGTTTCATGTGCAGGTAAGATGGTGGGAAGAAACTCATGGATTAATTTTGATCCACTTTGAAGGAACTACTCTCAGAGGTTTAAAAAGGCATATTTTCAAGACTTTGACACCGAATGAACACCTTCTAGAGATGAAAGAAGAATATATAATGAATACTAGTAGAGTGTAATTGATATATGATATTATTATAGGACTTTTAGGGAAGTTATGTAAGAATAAACTAGTTTAGGAACAAGTTGTACAACATCAAAGTTACTTGTGGCACAATGTAGGGAAATGAAGGTAGCTAAAAGCTAGTGAGCATGTTCCAGATGTTGTGGGAGCTTCAGATTTTTTTATAAAGTGAACAGATACTCATCGAAAGACAAGAAGGTCAATTTCACATTACAAAAATGTTTTGGGAGATTATGTAGTTAGGAATTTGAGATATTGGCCCGACATTGTAGGTGAATATCTCCAATCCTGATGGAGATTCAAATGAGAATTATGGAAGTTGAAAAGGGAGTTTGGACCTGATTAAAAAATAAAATTTAATGTATTTCAACCCTGTATATGTCTTATGTGATAACTACAGACAAAAATGTAAGTTTATCTCCAATGATAGTGTGGCCTTCCGGGAACCACTCGTGGGTAGAATAACAAATTGGGGTGATTTTTTTAAGGAATAATTGGATCCTTATAGGGTTACAATTGATCTCATCGGTATTTTATAGTCAAAATCATATAAATTTTTCCCATGAAACTCTCGTGGAAGTTTTGGGGTAAGAGACTCACTCTCTGGGGTCCATTTTTGGAAGCTCATGGTGAATACATGCTTACTATAAGTGTCCATGCCATAATTTTACAACTTGGATGCACTTTTTCACCATTGAAATTGGTGAAAAGTTTCATGGGGTGTAAAAAGTGTGACCCTAAGGAGGGACGATGTGCACAATGAAGTTTCGTCATATAAGGTGCAATCTTGAGTGTTAGGTGAGTGTTATGCACTCACGTGAAATCTTGGCCCCATTTTCATGTTCCAAGATACCCTGGAGCACCTTCAGATCTTGATTAAAATTTTTCACCTAGTGTAAAAGATCAATGGGTCAAAAAAGTGTGACTCCAAGGAGGAAATCTTCTTTCGTCACTAAAGTGACATCATCTCATGTTAGGTTAGTGTTTTCACCTCAAACCTTGTTGAGTTGTGGAGCTTAATTACTTCAGATTAGCATGCAATATGAAAATTACTTTGGAAAACATAGTAAGGAGGGACTGGGCATTGGTCACCTATGACCGACATCGATCGAGTAAGGAGGAACCGACATTAGTTAGGGCTAACCGACGTCGATTATCTCGTGCGTGAGTGTTTTATTTAACTCTCGAGAATTAGATCTATTTTTAGTATTGTTGTCCTCTCAATTTTCCCCACCCTTTCGAATCTAAATTCATGAAAATTGGAGCCCTGCCATAGAAGAAATTCGTGTTTTAAACTCCTCAGATGCTCGTTTTCATTTCCCATGACATTTTAAATCAAAATTCCTCAATCTTTTGTCGTTAAAATGTTTTACCTATTTTCAATGGATGGAAAATGATTTTAGTTCTTCTTTTATGCGTTTGGAATGCGTGGGACCTTGCATCTCTCTTTTTTAACCTTTTGCAGAGAAAGAAATTCTTCATCGGGAGAAAAAATGGTGTTTTCCCATTTCCTGCAACTTCCTACATTCTTTTCCCCATCAAATTCTTTCTCGGAAAGGTGAAGCTACACATTTTTTTCCCATTGGATGTGGTCTCGGGCAAGTTCCTTTTTGCACTTATCACTTTTGGTGATTTTGGAACAAATGTCATATTTTCCTCACATCCCCGCCGGTCTCGATTGGCTGGAGTAGTTTTGGTGGAAGTTTGGGGCGACGGATCCATTTTATTCTCTAAGGATTGCGGTGAAAGGGCGAATAGTTCTAAAAATACCGCAATGGCCCTCCACCCAAGTGAAAGGATATATTCTGAGTTGAAATCCACAACAAATTGGAAAGGGACACATGGTCATGTTGAAAAGTTAATGGTGGAGGCATGGACTTTCGGGAAAAGTTGGAATTTTTCCCCTTCTCAAAATAGATAAAAAGTGAAGCACATCCCCGCAACCAATTAGGTGAGGCCATGTGTTGAAGAATCAGAAAAGGACACATGGTCATTTTTCAGTTCACAGGCACTTTGGCAGACTAGCGGAAGACTTTGGGAATTTTAGCCTTGTTTTCATAAAGGGTGAAAAGTTCTAAAATGGCCCTGGCCCCGCTCATGCGAAGGGAAAATTTCTAAGTTAAGGCCCACAACAGATTAGAAAGGGACACTTGGCCTATGTTGAAAAGTCAACGGCGGGGCACAGATTTTCAGAGGGAAAAGTTGGAATTTTTCCCCTTTTCAAAAATAGATAAAGTATAAAACTAAAGTGCATTCCCACACCCAATCAAAGCGATGCCACTTGTTGAAGGATGAAAGCGAATAACACTAGGGCTGCAATGGGAAAATTGAGAATTTGAGCCTTTTTCACCAAAAGGTTAAAATGTTGCAAATTGAGCCACGACCCCATTTCCAATCATGGTGTGCCACATGTTCATGTTGAAAAGTCAAAGTGGGCCAGGAGGTTTTTGAGAATTTGAGATTTTTGTTAAAAAGAGTTTAAATGGCATATTTGAACCGCATTTCCTCACCACTCGAGATGGCGCCATGTGTCCGACCTTTAGCGGAGTGAAAGAGGGTGGAGCAAAATGAGAAATCATGATTTTTCTCCCAAATGTCAGAAATGCAAATTTCTTCCCCAGGGCCATCGTTTGCTTGGATCTTGCCACGTGTAGGGTCCAAATTTGAAGGTAAAAGGGGGAAAATATAGCCAAATGTACTCATCTGGTTTTTAACGCCATTAACGAACTAGAGCTCTGCAAAATGCAAAAATGGATCATTCTTCATTCTTTTTCTCCATATTCTTGTCATTTCCCATGAGATGCATTTTTGGTTTATTATGGAGCCAAATTGATAAGTTTGAAGTGATGTAAAGTTTAATCATCAGAAAATAGATTTTATCAGGCATACACGATAAAAAAGGAGAAAAATTACCAGTAAGCACTTGAGTGCTATGAAAGTGGTTAAAAGGTGGAAATGGTAGGACCACATGAAGAAGAAAATCATGAGATGCCCCCTGCTAAAATAATCATGCTCAAACTAATGAAATATTTTCCTTTTGAACCTCTAGTTTTCATGAGTGCATTTGTTTCATGTCACTTTCCAAAAGTGGATCTACAACAAACATTATTCCTTTTGGATATTCTTTTCTTGGGGACAAAGTATGGATGTACGTGAATTGTTATAAGAACATGGTTTTGGCCATGAGAAAAGAGGCAATTTTTCTAGGAAGGTTGTAAATTCTAAAGTAATTCAATACAAAATTTCTTTCTTTCTTTTCTTATTTCCTCTCGTTATATATTTTCTCTCCTTACTCGATTCAATGGATCTTTTGTTTTGCATTCAATAGAAACTTTGTGTTCTAGTCTCTGTGTGAATCTTTAGAACTTTGTGTCTGCAGATTTGCATGCGATGGTGAAGTAATTGATCCTTTTCTATATTTTCTTGGTTCAATGTAAGTAGGGAGATACTCTGCTATTTATATTTCCCAAAAGTATTGTTGTTTTCTTCCTTCTCCCATCTCTATATTCTTCCATTCCTTTTGATTGATAATCTTTTAAGTATGAAAACATTCCAGAATATCAGGGTCAAAATATTGAGAGTTGTATATATGTACATTTGTTTTTATTGCTTTCAATAAGGGAACATCTCCCATTAAAGAGGGGGACATGTTGTGCCCTGATTTTGGTTTCAACCCATGTTCCATTCTAAAACCCAATAGTTTTTGGTGAATCCACTGGGAATTCATTGCAAATGGATTCTAGTTTTTGAATAACAAATTCTTGATCATCTTTGATCCGACAACTCTAAGATACAATCGGGGTAGAAGAACCCTTTGGGAAGAATACCCTCATTTCTAAATTTTGGATCATCAAGGTTTCTCTCTCCCTTCATCAACAAGAAAAAGAAGAGGAACAAGGTCTGTAAGCACTCCTGCTAGAGATAGAACTTCTGGGAGTGACATCCCTCAAGATCAAATCAGTCCTAATTTACATGCTTTGATTCTCACTGGTGTTTCATTTCCTCTCCAAACAATCTTTCCAAGGATGGAAGCTCCTCTGCCTTGGGGCCAAAGGGTTGGGCCTCTTGCTCTTCCCCAGCCATTGCATGAATTTCCTAGAGGAAATAGAAAGAATTTCCTAAATTCAGAGGTGATGGGAAGGTTCATCTAGATGAACATATTGTGGCCTTCATTGTTGTTTGTGGTGTTCTTGGAGTTGAACATGAAGATATCTCTGTTAGAAGTTTTGTGGAGACATTGCAAGATAATGTTGTTGATTGGTTCCATCATCTTCCTGCTGGATCCATCACTAATTGGAACACCACGATGACCCAGTTTGAGCAGCGTTTCAAACTTGCTGAGTATGTACATGCCCTCTTGGCCCAGATTTCTCAAATCAAGAAAGAGTCACATGAGCCCATGAGGGAATTTTGTGGCCAAATTCAACAGTGGTTAACAGGATCCCACAAAACACACGCCTTGTGGATCAGATTCAGAAATGTTTCTTCCTTAATGCCCAGCTTCCTGAAGTGAGATATGCACTTAGGAGAGCCAATCTTGCTAGTTTGGATGCTGATCAAAGATTTACTGTCAGTGTTGAAGATGATTTGATCATGTTTGGCAAGCTAAGGAGAGATTCATCCAAATCCAAAGCATCTCCTTCTTCCACATATTCTCTTGGAGCTGATGCAGATCAGTTGGTATAGAAACTTGCTAATGATATTATTTCCCTTAAGAAGTAGTTCACCTAGCATGCTCCTTATCAGGATGTTCCTAGGAAGAAATTTCAGCCCAAGAATCAGTTGCCCTCTACTCAAACCGAATGACAATTCAAGGCCCACCGTTAAAGTTCCATTCAATACAACATGTGAAGTTTAGAGCCGATGATGAGGAGGAGGATGAAACCTATGAAGAACATGAAGAAGAAGCTAATGAAGAATTAGAAGAGTTGAGTGGATCTCATGTCCATTTTCTCACCACTGAAGGTATAGAAGAAGAGGATGATTATGAAGAAAGATTTATAGAGATGAACAATGAATCATATGTTGTCATGACTCGTGAGCAATCCAATAAGAAGGAGAAAGTGGTGCAGCCTACTAAAATATCTAAGGAGCCTCCTACGGTCATTCCAATGATTGCAAGGAGAGGATCTCCTATTCCAACTTCTTCCACACCTAAGGTAAGTTTTGTTGTTCCTTCCTCCTCTATTTCTACTCCTAAAACTTCTTTCCCTTCAAATGATAGAGTTGATAAGTCAAAAGTTTCATCTACTCCTATCAATGATGCTCCATCTACCTCTAGTTTTTTGACATTATTGACCATCTCAAGAAAACTAAACTAAGGTCTAGATCTCAAAAAATCTAAGAGATTCTAAACTCCAAAAACCCATCCCAAGGCTCTTTCCCACTCCTAAGATGGTAGACTTTGTAAACTCCGATGGGAAATCGAACCAAGCCTTCATGGCCACCTCCTAGTGCTTAATAAGAGAGTTTTAGCCACCATTTTGGTCATGTTACTGATGGAAAGTAGAGAGTTTCCCTTCTATGGCAGAGAGAAGAGTTTTGCCACCATTTTGGTAGTTGATAGTACAAATTTTGCAAAAATGTTGGAGAAGAAATCATGATGGATTGGTCACATGATCTTATTCCAGTGAATGGGAAAATGAAGAAACTACGCCGAGAAACAAACCAATATATCGTGCAAAAACAAATACCCAAAGGCACAAATACTTTATGAGGACATCGGTCATGGTAACTACATGATCATGTCACAAGATGAGGCTAACCATCTTAAGGAAGTGTTTCTTGATCCTAATGGCATTTGGATCTTGGAATTTGATGGAAGCTACTCCTCAGCTGGTTCTGGAGCTGGTGTGGTGCTTATTTCTCCTGAAGGGAAAATTCACCCTTTCTCTTTTAGGCTCCAATTTGAAAACAAAAATAATACAGCTGAGTATGATGCTCTCATCCTTGGTTTAAGCATGGAAAAAGAGATGGGGATCAAGAATATCCTTGCTCGTGGAGATGCAGAGATGATATTAAAACAAGTCAGAGATATTTTTCAAGTGAAGAATAGAAAGTTGAAACATTACAAGAATCTGGTTTGGGATTCCATCGAGTTCCTTGATGCCTTTTCAATTGAATCCATGCCAAGGGAAAGAAACACTAGGGCTGATTCCTTGGTTGTCTTGGGGTCTCTACTGATCCCTCATCCATATTTCTCCCAAGATAAATTCACCATTGAGATGATTCATAGGCCTAGTGTGCCTGACAATGCAAACAATTGACAGGTCTTTAATGATGATCAACACTTGCTTTCCTTCCTTGAACTCAGAGATAATTTTGACCAGTTGTACTTTGAAGGAAGTGGAAATTTTCCTAGAGAGTGTGTGCCCCCAAATGAAGAAGATAACAAAGAATAAATGTATCATGATGGCTACATAAAACTAAAAGGTAATAAGATACCTAAAGGGCTGGTGAGTTTGGAAGAGTTTTTGATAAACATGATAGGGTACATGAAGTCCAAAACTTCCAAAGGAGCTCAGCAGTCTACTGACTATGAAAAGATAAACATTGGGAGTCTTAATGAACCCATGCTCATAAACATTGGAAAGTGCTGCACATAAGAGGAGAGGAAAAAAGTAGCAAATATTTTGAAAAGGTATGCTGATGTTCTTGCATATTCTTATGATGATCTCAAGGCTTTTCAAATAAAAGAGATGCAACATTTCATTCCTTTAAAGCTGGGATCAAGCCCATAGGAAAAAAGAGGCAAGATAACCCTAAAATTGCTGATACAATATTTCAAGAGATCCAAAAGTTATTGAAGGCTAAGATCATTTTCCCCATTCACCATTCAATGTGGATTGCTAATATTGTGCCTGTCAGGAAGAAGAATGGTGAGATTCAGATTTGTGTTGATTTTAGGAATTTGAATCAAGCCTCTTTGAAGGATAATTATCCTCTCCTCGTAATGGATCAAGTGTTGTAGGCTATTACAGGTTTAGAAATGTTGTCCATGCTTGATGGATTCTCAAGATATAATCAAGTAGAAGTAAGTGTTGTAGATCAACATAAGATTACCTTTACCACTCCTTGGGGCACCTTTGCTTACAGGAGAATTCCTTTTGGCCTCATCAATGCTGGTGCCACCTTTTAGAGGGAAATGGACCTAGCCTTTGGTAGTCTCAAGGGAAATGCATAGTTATATACCTTGATGATCTGACTGTGTTTTCAAAAACTAGAGCTGATCATTTCCAACACCTTGAAACTATCCTCCAAAAGTGTAGAGAGCATGGCATCTCCTTGAATCCCAAGAAATATGTCTTTGTGTCACCGAGGGAAAATTATTGGGACACATTGTCTCCAAGGAGGGAATCAAGATTGATCTATAAAGAGTCTAGATGATTCAACAGATCCCTCTCCCCACAAGCAAGAAGGGTGTGCACTCTTTCTTTGGTAAGATCAACTTCTTGAGAATATTCATACTTGATTTTGTTGAACTTACTTTGAACATAGCTCACATGATGAAAGGGAAGCAGACTTTTGGTTGGTCCTCTGAAGGAAAGGTTACATTTGAAGACATCAAGAAAGCTATAGCAAAGACTCCAATCTTGGCATGCCCTAATTATAACAAAGACTTCATTATCTATTGCTATGCTATTGAAAGTACTCTAGCTGCTGTGTTAACCTAGGAGAATGCTGAAGGTCATGAACTCCCCATAGCATTCATGAGTTATATTTTGAAATCCCATGAGCTGAAGTACACCATGATGGAGAAACATGCTTTTGTAGTGGTCAAAGCTTTGTGAAGCAGTTTCATTTCTACATCCTCAAATCTCATTTTATTTTGCTAGTGCTTGATACAACTATTAAATCCATTCTTACACAACAAGAATTTTGAACCAAGAGAGGCAATTGGGTAGCCAAATTTCGGGAGTATGATATTGACATCAAACCCACCAAGCTATTTGAGGAAAGGGATTATGTGAACTCATTGCTAAAGGAGCTGATGCCAAATTTTCCAAGGAAGAAGTTGATATCCTTGTTGTTCTTTTCCTCAGCTCAACTAATGAATGGTATGCTGACATTGCACACTTTCTTACTTATGGAGAATGTCCATCTCATTTGAGTGCCAAGGATAAGAGAGCCATCAAATTAAGGTCTGCATAATATGTGTTGTGGGAAAATGCATTGTTCAAATGAGGGATAGATGGAAGGTTTTTGAAATGTGTTGACAAAGAGCAGTAAAAGAAATTGTTCTCAGCCTTTCATGACCAGGCCTATGGAGGTCATTTCTCTTCTGTTGTCACAGCCCACAAAATCCTCCATGCTGGATATTATTGGCCTACCCTATTCAAAGATGCATCAAAGTGGGTAGGCAAGTGTGAAGCATGTCAAACCTTTATTGGAAGACCCAAATTGGCTGATTTACCTCTCAAACCAGTGGTGATTGAGGAACCTTTTCAACAATGGGGTTTGGAATTCATTGGGACTCTCAATCCACCTTCAAGTGTAGGGGCATACTCATGTTTTGATGCCACCGATTATTTCACCAAGTGGGTGGAAGCCATTTCAGATTAAAAGTACTAGTTCTAAAGTAGTATGCAACTTCATCAAGGAGCACATCTTAATAAGGTTTGAGATACCAAACAAGATTGTCACCGAAAATGCTTCTAATTTTTCTATTCTCGAGATGATGGATTTCTGCTATGGCTATGGCATTTCCCTTGCCCACTCTTTAGATTACCATCCCCAAGGGAATGGGTAAGTAGAATAAAGTAACAAGAACTTGGTCACCATTGTTCGGAAGCTTGTTAATAACTCTCAGAGGACTGACATAAGAAACTATATGATGTTTTATGGGAAGATAGGATTAAACCTAAGAGAGCCATTGGAATGTCTCCTTTTCAAATGGTATATGGAGTTGAAGCTCAATTTGCCGGTGAAATTAGAAGCGCCAACCTTGCATTTGATGAAGGCCATTGAGGATGCCACTTTACCAATTCATTGGAAAAAAATTATGTACCTCCGTGAAGTTGAATGAAGATGATTACAAGTGGTTGATGGAATATCATCTCATCAACTCAAGGTAAAAGCTCTGTTTGACAAAAAGGCTAGACCCAAAACTTTTCAAGTGGGAGACTATGTTCTTCTTTGGGACAAAAGGCATGAACCTCAAGGCATCCATGGTAAATTTTATTCCCTTTGGTTTGGTCCTTTTAAAATCAGACATTTTGCTGGTGAGAACTCTTTTTACGTGGATTACATGGATGGTTCTCCTCTCCCACTTCCTTATAGTGGGAAATTTTTGAAGTTGTTCAAAACCTAGGAGTTTTGGTGGTCCCCCTCTGTACATTTTATATATCATTTTTTCTTTCCTTGTTTTTGTTTTGGTTGGTTTCCTTTCTCGTGTTCTCTTCTATGTTGGTATTGCTTTTTTGACTCCGTTTCCCATTGGCTAAGACACTAATTTGATCTAATTACCCAAAATTCTCTAAGGTTCTTGATTTTGCCTCTTTCCTCTGCCAAATCATCCCCAGAAGGAGCCATCTATTGTCCTCTCAATTTTCCCCTCCCTTTTGAATCTAAATTCATGAAAATGGATCCCCGCCATAGAAGAAATTTTTGTTTTAAACTTTTCATATGCTCGTTTTCATTTCCCATGACGCTTTTAATCAAAATTCCTCAGTCTTCTGTCGTTAAAACATTTTACCTATTTTTAATGGATGGAAAATAATTTTAGTTCTTCTTTTATGCGTTTGAATGTGTGGGATCTTGCATCTCTTTTTAAACCTTTTAAAGAGAAAGAAATTCTTCATCGGGAGTAAAAATGGTGTTTTCCCGTTTCCTGCAACTTCCTACATTCTTTTCCCCATCAAATTATTGCTGAGAAAGGTGAAGCTACATGTTTGTTTCCATTGGATGTGCTCGAGTGGGTTCCTTTTTTGAACTTATCACTTTTGGTTATTTTGGAACAAATGCCGATTTTCCCCACATCCCCCCCCCTTTGATTGGTTAGAGCAGTTTTGGTGAAGGGGGTGACGGATCCATTTTATTCTCTAAGGCATTGTGATGAAAGGGTGAAAATTCTAAAAATACCAGTACCGCCCAAGCGAATGGATACATTCCGAGTTGAAATCCCTAAAGCAAATCAGAAAGGGACACGTGGTCATGTTGAAAATTCAATGGTGGAGGCATGGAATTTTTGGGGAAAAGTTAGAATTTTTCCCCTTCTCAAAACAGATAAAAAGCAAAGCACATCCCCACAACCAATCAAGTAGGAGGCTCACGTGTTGAAGAATCAAAAAAGGACACGTGGCCCTTTTTTAGTTCACAAGCACTTTGGTGGACTGGTAGAAGACTTTGGGAATTTTAGCCTTGTTTCCACAAAGGGCCAAAAGTTCTAAAATGGCCTGCGACCCCGCTCATGTGAAAGGAAAATTTCTAAGTTAAGGCTGGCAACAAATTAGAAAGGGGCACCTGGCCTACGTTGAAGAGTCAACGGTGGGGTATGGACTTTGGGGGAAAAGTTGGAATGTTTCCCCTTTTCAAAAATAAATAAAGTATAAAACTGAAGCACATTCTCGCACACTGTCAGTCAGGTAATGCCACATGTTAAAGGATGAAAGCAGAACAACGGGTGTGCAGGGGAAATTGAGAATTTGAGCCTTTTTCACCAAAAGATTAAAATTTTACAAATTGAGCCGACCCCATTTCCAATCATGGTGTGCCACGTGTTCATGTTGAAAAGTCAAAGCGGGCCAGCATAAGTTTTTGAGAATTTAAGCTTTTTGTTAAAAAGAGTTCAAATGACATATTTGAACCACATTTCCTCAGCCACTCAGATGGTGCTACGTGTCTGACCTTTGGCGGAGCTGCGGGGGGGTGGAGCAAAATGAGAAATCACACTTTTTCTCCCAAATGTCAGGAAATCATATTTCTTCCTCAGGGGCCATCGTTTGCTTGGATCTTGCCCATGTGTAGGGTCCAAATTTGAAGGTAAAAGGGGGAAAAGATAGCCAAATGCACTCATCTAGTTTTTAATGCCATTAACGAACCAGAGCTTTGCAAAACACAAAAATGGATCATTCTTCATTATTTTTCTCCGTATTCTTGTCGTTTCCCCATGAGATGCATTTTTGGTTTATTATGGAGCCAAATTGATAAGTTTGAAGGGATGTAAAGTTTAATAATCAGAAATGAAGTTTATCGGGCATACGCGATAAAAAGAAAGAAAACTTACAAGTAAGCACTTGAGTGCTATGAAAGTGGTTAAAAGCTTGAAATGGCATGACCACATGAAGAAGAAAATCATGAGATGCCCCCTACTAAAATAATCATGCTCGAACTAACAAAATATTTGCCTTTTGAACCTCTAGTTTTCATGAGTGTGTTTGTTTCATGTCACTTTCCAAAAACGCATTTGCATTTAACATTATTCCTTTTGGATATTCTTTTCTTGGGGATAAAGTATGGATGTACATGAATTGTTATAAGAACATGGTTTTGGCCATGGGAAAAGGGGCGGTTTTTCGGGAATGTTGTAAATTCTGAAGTAATTCAATACATAATTTCTTTCTTTCTTTCCTTATTTCCTCTGTTATATCTTTCTCTCTCCTTGCTCGATTCAATGGATCTTTTGTTTTGCATTCAATAAAACTTTTGTTCTAGTCTGTGTGAATCATTCAAAATTTGTGTCTACTGATGATTTGTGCTGGTGGTGAAGTAATTGATCCTTTCTATATTTTCTAGGTTCAATGTAGTAGGGAGATAGCTATCTATATTCCCAAAAGCATTGTTGTTTTCTTCCTTCCCATCTCTATATTCTTCCATTCCTTCTGATTGATAATATTTTAAGCATGAAAACATTCCAAGATAATATTAGGGTCCAAACATTGAGAGTTGTATATCTGTACATTTTTTTTTCCTACTTTCAATAAGGGAACCTCTCCCATTAAAGAGGAGGGACTTGTTGTCCCCGATTGTGGTTTTAACCCATGTTCCATTCTCGAAACCCAACAAGTATTAAAGTAGATCTATTGATTGTAATCTCATGGCTAAGCTCCCTAAGTTTGTATATGCCTATATAAGCATGAAAGCTATGGTTTAGAAGTAAGAATTAAGAACTTGAAAAAGTTGATGATTGTTGTGAGAATAATTGTGAGAGAGAGAATTCTTGGAGATGAAACAAAATCCTAAGAGAAAGAAAGTACTATACATCTGAGAGGTGTGGAATATTGTAAATCTTCATTGTATATCTTGTGAAAGCTTTGGATAATAGATTGACTTGTTTTTTGGTGGACGTAGCCCACACATTGGGTGAACCACGTTAAATATGGTGTTGATTTATATCTCTTGTTTTGTATAATTTTTCTACTAGATATCTACATTTATTTGCATGTATGCTTGAATATGTTATATTATTTGTATAACCGGTGTGCTAACCCCAAAACTAGTATCGAGCTTTGTTTGAGGGTATCGTGTGTTGAAATATTTACTCACAGAGGGTTTTCCTGATTGAGTGGTAGCTACAACAATGGCGAAGAAAACAAATACAAAGTATAGAAGTTTGGCAGATGAAATTATCAATTATGGAAGATATAGATTGAGGATTATTTGTATCAAAGAGATTTGTATTTATCGTTGGATGAGAAGTCTAGACCTACAAAGATGACTGATGAAGAATGGAAGATTCTTGACAGAAAGGCTTTGGGATCTATAATATTGAGCCTGACAAAGCATCCGTGGCTTCCAATATTATAGAAGCGACTTCTATGGTAGAGTTAATGAAATCTCTTGCTAATTTATATGAAAAACCTAGTACTTCAAATAAAGTTTATTTGATGAAGAAACTATTTAGTTCTAAGATCCATGAAGGTGGATTTGCATCTAGTTATTTGAGTGATTTTAGATCTATTGTAAATCAATTAAAATCGGTTGATATTCTGTTTGATGATGAAGTGAAAGAACTTTTATACTTATGTTCTTTTCTTGATAGTAGGGAAAATTTTAAGGGTCCCTTTGAAAAAAAGCTTTAGAAAATATTTGGTGAATATGGGAAAATTAGCTATTGCATGAATGACGAATATCAAGACATCACAACATCACTATTAAATGCTACCGATCGGTAGCTATTTTATATTCTACCAATCAAGTAGCATATGTTTTTGTTTCGGTCGATAGTATATAGCATGTTGTCCGGGGTTGCATAAAAATGCTCTTGGTCAACAAATATATAGTATGTTGTCAGTTGGTAGCATAAAAAAGGCTACCAGTTGACAACATATAGTATGCTATCAACCGATAGCATAAAAAATGCTACCGGTCGACAGTATTTTTATGCTACCAATTGACAACATTATAGTTATTCTATCGAATGATATCATACAAATATTTTCGGTTGGTAGCATTTTTATGCTACCGAATGACATCATACTATATGTTATCGGCGAATAAAGCATAAAAAAATGTTACCGAATCACTATATTTAGGCAAATTTTGTGAATTTCTATTTCGTGGGAATGGCAAATTGACCCCTAAAATTAACTCATACCCAACTATTTTTTTGTGAACTGGTCCTAGCTTGTACCTAAATATTCACCAATTTCAAATTTCAAAAATTAGAATATTCGTGAATTAATGAATATTCGCCACTAAAATTTTCCCTGCCCGATAGTTGGGATAAATTGGTAATGGATGTTAATAATACAACATATGCTAATAATATTTTGAAGTTTGATGATGTGGTTAGTATAATCTTGAATGAAGAAATTCACGGGAAGAGTACAAAGAAATCATCATCTGGGAATGCTTTGAATGTAAAAGCGAAAGGAGGCAAAAGGAGAGATCGAAGAGTAAGAGTAATGGGAAATAAAAGTCAAGGGATAATAGGTCTAATTCCAGAGTTAAGGGAATTAATTGTTAGAAATGTGGAAAGAAAGGACATGCACAGAAATATTGTTGGTCAAAGGATAAAGAGAACCACAACCAAACAAAGGTAAAGAAGAAAATCTTGTTACAACAGAGGTAATGCAAGATACTCTTATTTTTTCTTTAGATAATAGAATTGAATCATGGGTTTTAGATTCAAGAACTTATTTCCATTCAACCCCTAATACAAGTTATTTTAGAGATTATGTCAAGGTAATTTTGAGCATGTTTATTTGAGTGATGATGAACCTTGCAATATTGCTGGTAAAGGGAAGTTCATCTAAAATTGTAGAATGGAAATACATGGGTATTGAAAGATGTGAGACATGTGCGAAGCCTCAAGAGGAATATTATTTCTACGTAGGGAACTAGGTGAAGCTGGTTATATGGTTACATTCACAACAAACTCTTGGAAAGTCACCAATGGTGATTTTTTTGTGGTAAGAGGTATGAAGGTAGGAACGTTATATTTATCTACATGTGTTACTGATTCCTTTTTATGCATTATCTACTTCAGATTCATATGCATACATGTGGCGTAATTGGTTGGGCCATATGACTCAAAAAGGAATGGATATCTTAAAGGCTAAGGGTAAGTTATTAGATTTGAAATATCTAGATCTTGCTTTGTGTGAGCATTGTGTTTTTGGAAAGTAAAAGAGAGTGAGATTTCTCAAAGTTGGGGCAACTAAGAAGGAGTAGAAATTGGAGCTTGTACACTCAGATGTGTGGGTACCAGCTCAGGTAGCTTCTCATAGAGGATCCCAGTATTATGTTACTTTCATTGATGATGCTACAAGAAAGGTATGGGGTTATTGTATTAAACGTAAATTTGATGTTTTTGAAACTTTTAAAAGATGGAAATCCCTTGTTGAAAATAAATCAAATTCAAAGTCAAAGAGCCTTAGATCTAACAATGGTGGTGAATCTTGTAGAAATGATTTCAATGATTATTGTTAAGTGAATGGGATACGTAGAGAAAGAACAGTTCCAAGAACACCACAAGAGAATGGTGTTGCAGAAAGAATGAACAGGACAATCATAAAATGTGTTAGAAGTATGAGGATACATTCGGATTTCCCTTGCAATTTTGGGCAAAAGCAGTTGATACAATGGTTTATTTGATTAACCATGGGCCTTCAAGTTCACTAGATGGAGGAATACCAGAGGAAGCTTGGACCAGAAAAGAGGTAGATATTTCTTTTCTTAAAGTTTTTGGTTCAGAAGATTTTGTGCATATTGATAAGGAAAATAGGAAAAAGTTGGATGCAAAATCCAAGAGATGCACTTTCATTGGTTATGGATCTGGTGATTTTGGATTCCGTTTTTGGGATTTAGAGAATTCTAAAATTATTAGGAGTCATGATATTGAATGGAATGAAAAGAGAATGTATAAGGATCAATTTTTTGTACCCAAGGATGAACCGGTTGAGAAGTTTGTGAATGAAAATGAACTCTCAGATTTAAAATTAATACCTGATAGGGTTACACATTAACCGGTGTTGGTTGACCCATGACCGACATCGGTCGCCAGAATCTGATATCGATTATAGAAGAGTCAAACGAGAATCGGTTTGTAAAACCGACGTCAGTTATAGGTGATCAGCGTCAGTCACTGAAAGATTTGGATACAAATGTCTAGGAGGTCCAAAATGAGCCTTCGATACCCCAAACTATGTGAGAAGGTCACAAAGGGTAAGAAAACCTCTTGAAAGATTTACATTTTCTCTATTTTCTTTATTATTGATCGATAATGGTGAACCGATTTTTTTGAAGAAGTAATGCAGGATAAGACCCACATCCATTGGGAGCATGACATGGATGAGGAGATGGACTCCTTGGAGAACAGAACCAGACTTGGGATTTGATTAAGTTGCGAGTAGGTAAGAGGACATTGTAGAAAAAGTGGGTTTACATGATCAAAGAAGAAGAGTGTGGACAGAAAAGGTACAAGGAAAGGCTTGTAGTAAAGGGATTTACACGTAAAGTAGGTATTAACTTTGGTTAAATATTTTCTCCTGTTGTAAAGATGACTTCTATTAAATCTTGTATTGAGTTTAGTTTCAATAGAGGATTTGAAATTAGAGTAACTAGATGTGAAGATGACTTTCCTTCATGGTGATTTGGATGAAGAGATTTATATATAGCAGTGCTTGGGTATGAAGTCAAGGGAAAGGAGAAATTAGTGTGAAGGTTGAAAAAGATCCTATATGGGCTTAAGCAAGCTCCAAGGCAATGGTACATGAGGTTTGATAGGTTTATACATGAGCATGGTTACTTGAGGTGTGAATCTAACCATTGTGTTTATGTCAAGAAGCTTGAAAATGGGAGCTATATTATTTTGTTACTATATGTTGATGATATGCTTATTGCATGATCTAGTATGCATGACATTGGCGAGCTTAAGGGAAAGCTATCTCACACATTTGCTATGAAGGTTTTAGGAGCTACAAAAATAATCCTTGACATGCAAATACATAGAGACAGGAAGAACAAGAAATTATATTTGTCTCGGGAGGATTATATCTATAGAGTGTTAGAAAGGTTCAAGATGTAGAATGCAAAAAATTTTACTACACCTATGGATGGACACTTCAAATTGAGAAAATATTAGTGTCCATCATCACATGAGGAGGTAAAATACATGACACGAGTTCCATATGCTTCAGAAGTTGGGAGTCTCATGTATGATATGGTTTTTACCAGACCATACATTATATAGGTAGTGGGATTTGGTATATATATGGATAATCTAGGTAAGGAACATTGGAAAGCAGTCAATGGTTACTCAGGTATTTGAAAGGGACATCTAGCATGCCGTTATGCTATGGAGGTTTAGATATTTCATTATGTGGCTATGTTGATTTGGATATGGCTGGAGATTTGGATGGTAAAAGGAGCACTATTGGATGTATTTTTACAGTAGGTGGGACAAAATTTAGCTGGATTTCAAGATTACGATAAGGTTGTGGATTTTTCTATTATAGAGGTAGAGCATGTTACATCTACGAGAGGCTAGTAAGGAGATGATTTGGATGAGTAGGTTCATGAAAGAGTTGGGAAAGGAGCAAGATGATTGCAAATTATTTAGTGATAGTCAAAGTGTAATTCATTTGGAAAAGAACTCAGTGTTTCATTCA
Organism: Taxus wallichiana var. yunnanensis; assembly: GCA_018340775.1. NCBI lineage: Eukaryota > Viridiplantae > Streptophyta > Pinopsida > Cupressales > Taxaceae > Taxus > Taxus wallichiana. The sequence goes on from CM031238.1 coordinate 843,571,477, forward strand.
AGAATAAAACACATTTAGTTGAGGCATCACTTCATACGACATGTATTAGAGAGAGAGGAGCGCATTGAACTGGAAAATATTCATACGAGTGAGAACCCTGCGAATATGCTAACAAAGTCATTAGAAAAGGAGAATTTGGAGCTACACTCCACTTTTGTTTGTCTTTGAGTTTGAGACTTTAAGAGGAAGAAACAAATCTAAGGATCCAAGAATGACGTTGTATAGGTATGGTGTAGTAATTAATTTCCAAGTGGGAGATTGTTGAGTTGTGGAGCTCAATTACTTCAGATTAGCATGCAATATGAAACTTTCTGGAAAACATAGTAACCGACATCAGTTAAGGAGGGACTGAAATTGGTTATGAAAGGAGGAACCGACATCGGTTAGGGCTAACGGCGTCGGTTACCTATGCGTGAGTGTTTTATTTAACTCTCGGGAATTATATCTATTTTTAGTATTAAAGTAGATCTATTGATTGTAATTACATGGCTAAGTGCCTTAAGTTTGTATACACCTATATAAGCATGAAAGCTATGGTTTAGAAGTAAGAATTAAGAAGAACTTGTAAAATTTGATGATTATTATGAGAATAATTGTGAGAGAGAGAATTCTTGGAGAAGAAGCAAAAGCTTGAGAGAAAGAAATTACTGTACATTTGAGAGGTGTGGAAGATTATAAATCTACATTGTATATCTTGTGAAAGCTTTGGATAAAATATTGGCTTGTTTCTTGGTGGACGTAGCCCATACTGGGTGAACCACGTTAAATATGGTGTTGATTTATATCTCTTGTTTTGTAAAATTCTTACGGTATAATATCCACTTTTATTTGCATGTATGCTTAGATATGTTATATTATTTGTCCAACCGGTGTGCTAACCCCAACAAACCTCTCAAATCCCCTCTCCTCATGAAGCAACATACCCTTGGTGCACTTTTTAGGCTTATTATACCTTTACACCTAGTGAAAAATTGCATCAGGTGTAAAAAATTGTGACCCTTGCAAGCCCTCTCTCTCCCGACACTTGAACTCTTAACTTACATGTTAGGAAATTGTCAACAACTCACACAATTGCACAACCTTAGCCCTTTCCTCATGAGAGATGAGCCCATGGTTCAATTTTCAAGGTTGATTTCACCATTTCATCACTTACCAAATGTGGTAAGGTGTAATGGAGGTTCTGTACCCATTTGGAAAGTCTTAACCCACTCTCAACTCGGGTTAAGGAGAAGGAGTGCAAGTGAATCAAAGGTGAGTCTAGCTTAACCATGGTTAAATTTTAAACATTCAAATAACACTTAACCAAATTTGGATCTCATTTTCAAAAAAAATTACCCTCTGTTTCTGTTGTGACCTATGCATGCTTTGATTTTTCTAAGAAACCCCATGTTGGGAAACACATTTTTCTCATATCTCAAACATCCTTGCTCTATTTTCCATGAGATTTGAACTGAAGCTTCCTATATGAATGAAATTAGAATGAGTGTTTAAATGAAATAATTTATGACCTCCTCAAATTTTTATGGACATCAGAAAATTTCATTCATGAAAAATTCCATCCTCATATATTAGGAGATGAAGCAACCCAAACAAGAAAAAAATTGGAGCATGAGATCCTCGAAAAGTTAGCTATCCAACGAATAATTTATTGCAACATGAAAATAGGTATGATGAGAGTTATGAAAGATTGTTATTTTTTAGAATTCTACCCTATCATATGAATAACATGCAGACCTACAAGTTTCCTTTTCAAATTCATGAAGATCTGTTGAACCTGTACATTGGGGTTGTCATATATGTCAGGTGGAATTGATGGAAAAGGTGTGAGTGGTGAAGTGAGGCTTGGTTTAGGGACATGAAGGTTGATTGGTATTGCCTTCTCAATGATGGTTAGAGCTCAATGAGTGGATTCATAGTGGTTTCAGGTTGACTTCAATGTCTTACATGATTGGTCGGTGAAGTATGTTCCTATTGGAGGTGTGGAAAATATTAGTGTTCCTTTCTTAGGTGTCCCACAAGTCTAATATGGTGTCTCAAGGATGTTCAAGATCTTATATGGTGATCATTAGGTCAAGTTTTGTAAGTCATAGTTAGAACTATCCCATTTAGGCCTAGTTCTAGAGCCTAAAAAGGTGTAAGAGACCATTTATGAGATACCAATCTATGGATCATGTAGAGGGATATGTTGTAGTTCTTCATGTCAATTTTCATCAAGTTTTGAAGAATATTGTTCAAGTTATTCAAGTTTTACCAAAACCTAGTTCTTGAAGAATGTAAATTGAGCACTCTCTCTTCTTAAAACTCAAACAAAATTATTAATCCTTCTTTATAAAAATCATAGAAGGAAATTTTGAAGGTAACTCCATGAATAAAATTTTATAAAATTTGTGAGGACAATTGGATAAGAAACAAAAAAGTTCTATTCATTTTACTAACAATGTTTTCTCTCTCCAGGCCTCCTTCTTGAAGTGATAGGCATAAAATGAATAGTTTGACCTTCAAATCAATTATTCATGTCTTGAAAAACCATAAGAGTTGTAGTATGCTCCTCATAGGTAATAATGGTGGAATCTTGGCTCTTCAGTCTAACACGCTCCGTACAAGTCTACCCTTGTTTTGCCTAGTTTTGACTATACAATTTTAAATTGAAGACTCCAAGATGATTTCTTTGTAGTATAAGGTGATGTGTAATGTATTATTATAGTTCATGAAGTTCTTGGGATTACTTCAATGCATATCCAATTTGTTCTTAGTCCATTTTCCTCTCTTACCGCCAAAATGACCTTCAAACTAAAACTTGCATGGTGCTTGAAGAAAACGTTTATGGAAAAACATGGTTATAAGCTAGAAAATGAATGTAAACTTATTGTATAGGCCCTAGAAAACTTGTTGACATACATTTCTACTTTGGTGAAGTATTGGGAATTTCAAATCCTCTTAGTCCTAAACTGCTATGTTTTCCAAGTTAAGAAACTTTAAAAACAAAGATGGTTTAGATTAACTCTTCTTCACAACTTGTGTGCACACAAGTGGTTGGTGATGGTGTATAGGTAGTCTCTTGATTAAATCATACACTAGTTATTTAAGTAAGTGAAGGGTTAATGATATGAAAGCTCCAAATTAAGACTCGCTTTAGTGTTGCCTCAAGAGATAGTACCTCAGTCCTACAAGATGCTTGTATTCATGCTTAGGTTTCTTGAAGTAGTGGCTATTTCAGTATGGAAAGTGACATAAATGAACTCCCCCTCTAAAAATGGTACCTTAGAATTCTAAGACATGGTTTTCACAAGACAATCATCTCATTTATGAAGAATGTAATAGTTTCTTTGTGGAAATCATGTAGGACTATAACTTGTGACTCAAAATCTTGAATATATCCTTCCATATATGGAAAATAAGGCTTGGCAGTGGTGAGTGAATCTCAAATGAAGTATTAATTCACTTGTTATGGTATAAAAAGGAAGAATGAAGTGTTTTTAAGTCTTCATCTATATACCTAGGGTTTGAAACTTGAAACCCTCACTTTGGTCTCAATTTTGAAAGATCAAGTTTATTTGATCTTGTAAGCATGATTTTAGATCAAATCTTAATATGATGAGCTACACAAAGTCTTTATCCACTTGGAAAGATGTTCCTTGAAGATGTGTTTGATTGAGAAAGTGTGTGGACTGATTAAAACATTGAATATCATATTTGTATGAGAAAAATGTACATGCCCCTATCTCGGTGGTAGAACCATGAAGGAAAATGGTGTTATCATGTCTTTTGGTACTTATGGTTGATCTAAATGCTTACAAATCATTCATCTCAAGCTGTGAAATGTGTGGGAAATTGATCCAAAAATGGGTGTTAAATTTTTCCACTTTTAATCATTTCCAAGGATCTCGAAATTAAACTCAATTTTAAGGATTCAATTTTCCAAAACTGATTAATTTCTTGTTCATAGATGCACCTCAGTCTGATTTTCAATCACAACATTGAAATGTGCATTTTTAAAACTTTGTGGATTATGGATACTGAAATTTTTCTTAAATCTAATTTTCCTATTTTTAAATATGAAGTTCTTAACCAAATTAATAAAAATCCATGTTACTAATTTTATTTGATCAAAAGCTTCATCCAAAACTGAAATAAACATCCACAAATCAGAAAATGACACAAAGATTGTTTATGAGTACGTGTGTATATTGATTTTTGGGTGGAAGGGATACATGTCGTTGATTATTATGATCCTTCTTAGTGATATCTACAAGAACTCAAAGTTCTAACCCTTTAGGATGCTTCTACTTATTTGAACACTTCTCGTATATAGTTATAAAGCTATGAGTTTGTAAAAAAATGAATATATATGTCTCTAGGTACTTGAAATGGCTCAAAAGGAACATAACTAAGAACACACCACAACTTAGTTTGTATAAAATAATGTATTATTGTAATCGAGTTAATCTTTCTTATGTTCAAGAAATAATGTCCCATTAGGCATTCCAAAAACCTATGGTCTAAAAATGTGCACCATGGGTACTCAAAAAATAAAATATAATTCTCCCTAAGGTGTGGGAGCTTAGGGATTATTGCAAATTCCTCCAGAGAAAGATGGACCTTACACCCAACTACTATAATACCTACACTAACAACATGATAATTCCTAAGCTAAAAATTACAATGGGTAAAGGAGATGACAAATGTTGAAACAACATTTGGTAATGCACTAGAGAAATAAACACTTATTTCACTAAATCTGGACTCCAATATTTCAAGTATTGGAAGAAATCCATATCCATTTTTACATATATTGGATTCCATTTTTGTCTATATTGGATTCCATTATTACTATTATTGGAATCCATTAGTAGCAATATTGGATTCCAATATTGTCATTATTGGAATTATTCTAGTTCTAATTTCACTATTATTGGATTCCAAATATCGCATTATTATTGGATTCCAATATTGCTATTATTGGATTCAATTTATCTTTTTTTAATATTTTCAAAGTTGAGAGTATGTAAGGTCACTTGCACCGCTAACTATTATAAGGCATGAGCCCATTGGATTAATAAAAATTAAAAAAATAACAACAATTTCCTGCAAAATCCATTTCAAATTCATGAGCGGTCACTAAATATTATTTTTTGAACCCGTTGTATTAAGGTGAGTGGTCGCTAACTATTATAATTCATGAACCTCAATGTAAGGTGAGCGGTCTCTAACTATTATAAGTCATGATACTCGATCTAAGGTGATCGATCACTAACTATTATAAGTCATGAGCCCGTTGTATTAAATGAAAGTGAAAAAACCTCGATGTAAGGTTAGCTTCTAGTAACTATTATAAGTCATGATCCCATTGTATTTAAGTACAAGCCCCACACTCTGAAAGTGTAGGGCTCCCACTTTTAAGTCCGAGAGCCTTGTAGTTTTGAAGTGCAATGCCCACACTCTTGAAATTCTAAGAGCCCCACACTTTCTAAGTGTGAGCCCCGCACTATGAAAATTCCAAGCCTCACACTTTTGAAGTGATATCCCCGCACTCTAAATAATCCAAGCCTCACACTCTAAAAAAGTACGATCCTCGCACTTTCAAAGTTTGAGATTCACACTTTAAAAGTGTGAAGTCTCACACTCGCACTTTCATAGTTCGAATCTCAAACTTTGAAAGTGCGAGACATGCAATTTCAATGTTTAGTATGCACATATCCTTAAATTTGACACTGGCCTTAAATGCTAGTGGTGTTATTTTGACTTTTGGTGGAACTCACAATAAAATTATGTTCTCACCCCAAAATATACCTTGTAACAACTCAAGTATTGTTTTTTAGATTATACAAGTTCACTAGTGTTTATTATTATAAAATATATCTCCGAGTAATCATTAAAAGAAAACAACATAGTTGGGAGTTTATGTATATCACAAATTCTATTACTCTGAAAGATAGTAGAATTTATGCTTGTAAATTGTTCCATTCTCCGTATAAACAATGAGTCACTTCCGTGAGAAAGAAAATGAAATAATCCTTGACACAATGCAAGAAAAATGTTTGTGAGAAATGTTGTCTTATGCCCTCAGAGATACATTGAACCATTATTTTATAGTTTACATCAATCAAAACACTCATTATGCCACAATTGTATTCTTTTGAGTCAAGAAATAACAAAATTGATCTGTCATCATCTTTACATTGAAAGGTTTTATCTATACATTTCAAATTTGTTACAAATTCATACATATACAATTGTAAATATTATATGAGGATTCGTTGCCTTTTATGGACAATTTTATTTGACAAAACATGAATACATTTGTTTCCTCTAGAACAAAACTTTCGGTTTGGATACAAGTAGTGTTGAGTAAAGTAGCAGTGGAGGTGCTATCAAAGTAGAGACTAGTATTTATGAGCAAGCAACAACAGAAGAGTGTACTACTACTAGTATCAGAAGTGGATTGATTTATCTATGACAAAAAAATCCTATTTGGCAAGTGGAAAATGAAAAATTTTTTTCCCAAAACCCAATATTCCCTTCTAAAAGAAATTTGGGCACACTTTTATCTTTTTAAGGGTTTGGAGTGGTTTGAATTATTATGGAAAAAAATATGGACTATAACAAGTAAAACTAGTCATTGTTTACTTGAAAATTGGCTCAACCATTGAGAAAAGCAAACTTCAGAAAGAGAGGACTCCATTGGATGCTTTTTTTTCCCATCACAACACCATCCAAGTCTTGTTCCAATCAAAAAGTGTTTTGTGAAATCACCTCACTAAATCTCACAAACAAATGCCTTTTAGAAGTACAACTTGTGCTCCTTGTAACATCACTATTCTTACCATCTGCATATCCATCCAAATACATCATGTAATTATTACTAGGGGTTAGTTGGTTCATTTGGATACTAGGAAATTACGTAGGAAAGCACTAGCACCATCAAATTTAGAAATTTGGCAACATCATGCATGGTGGGTTAAACAAATGGCCATTTCTTGGTACAAATCAAGGCCAACTGGAAGTTTTTTCTTACAATCCCAAGATCCTTGTAGGTTTCTACAACTTTTGTATCAACAATTTCCATGAGTGTGTTGTAGTCTACTTTTGATAGAATTTGGGTTCACTTGCCAATGTCAAAGACAATTCCATCCACATTTGATTGCTCCTAAAAACAAACCTTAAAAATACTTAAACAACGTATAATGTAAGCTCGAATGAAAATTAACAAACATAAATCTTACCAACTTTGGTAGATTTGAGTTATTGGCCACAACTTCCTTCCCATCAAAAACCACAAGAGCAATCCCATAACTGTATACATCGATTTCTTATTCAGCCTTGATGTTCTTACATATTTGGGTCAATGTAAAAAATGGTACCCATAACATAGGTAGAGGTGTGGTGTTTGGCCGAGGAAATGCACTTGGCAATGCCAAAGTCTGACAAATTTGATGTCAAAATTATAATCCAAAAGAATGTTAGAAGTCTTCACATCCCTGTAAACAATTTGTGGGTTATAGTCATAATGAAGATATGGCTATCCTTCTTCAGCACCATGAGCAATATTTAGCCGATTGTTCCATTCTAGCTTAATCTTCTTTGATGATCCTATATGAAAATAAAAATTAATAAAACACTTGTTAGATTTTACAAATATCCATTTTAATATGAAGGTTAGAGGTTGATTGGACACTTCTATTTCAAAAAATGAATCTATACAATATACATATAATCCATTTTTCTTCATAACATAATCATTTTACTCACCATGTAGGATGTCCCACAAACTTCCGTTTACCATGTAATCATAAAACATCAAGTTTCCAAGTGGAGAAAGTGAACATCCATGCAGACTCTCAAGATTCTCGATGCTTGATGCTTCCAACTATTTCCACATTAGTTTAAAATGCAAACAAGCTTAGTGGGTAGTGACTGTACATTCTCTTTATATAAATTGGCTTAGAATTATTTAGATCACATTTATAAAGATTGCTTGTAGCACCATAGCCAATTACATATTTCTCTTTAATATTTTTGTGATTGTCATTATGTCTTTGTACATGTAAAGATCCATGTTCATGTGTAGTATGACCAACCTTGGAGAACCTAAATGTAACAAATAGATGTGTCAATAAATAAATTGTAATATGATATTTCTTTCTGATTTTTCATATGATAATCTATACAATATGAAATCATGTCTTTCCATGTTAGTTTTAACACCTTGCTCCATGTTTTTTCAGAGCCTTTTGTAAATACCTTTGGATGATTTGAATGGTACAGAGCTATAATTATGCACAATAGTAGTATTGAACCCTAAAAAATGCAAAAATTCTGGTTTTGAGATGGATGTTGTTCATTGCATTCAACCAAAATTGTTAGAACAACATCATAGATATCCACGTTTGCCAATTTTTGGTAATAATAGAAGATTGTCTCTCGAAACCCGAGATATTTAAAATACAACTACTATTTCTTACATAAGCTAATTGGTGATATCCAAAAACCATAAGAAACAAAACTAAATTGGTACAAGAGAAAATTTGTGTTTATTTACAATCGTATGGAGGAAAACATGAAATTTTTTTTGACAGAATTTCCCTAGACAAATTGTTGTAGGAGAGGTTTCTATAAAATAAATAGAGCCATTTATAGTATCTTCTATTATTAGGGAAAGAGAATTAAATTTATTCCTTTCTCAAAGACCTCCATAGATTTTGAAAGTGAAGACCTCCAGGTTTCCACAATGATGTAGTGTAACTCAAATTTTTTTTAAAGTGATGGGAAGATAGCCATCAATCCACTATTAGCTCCTCTATCCTAAATTTGTACATATTGTTTTTTACATTGAGAAAGATATTCTATAATATATTGATGCTAGTGGCCACTAGTCTTCACTTCTAGCAACAAATTGACATCTTCATACAAACCAAATTTAATACCTATTAATTGTTGAAATTGTATAGTGCAACACACAAAAATTTTTTTATTAATGATTTCTTGATTTTTATAACTATGGAGGGTTGAAGGGTCCCTTTCCCTTTACATTATAGATACAATGAAAGGATTAGTCTAAAAACCCTAAACGATCCATCAATACTTTTGTGAAAAATTCTTAAGGGCCTATACTAAAAACACAAGTGGTTGGGAATACAAAAAAACCCAGACTAGTAAGATAGACATGATGATTTGGTAATAATGGAATTAACAAGGCTATATTACAACAACAAAATTTTTTACAGCTTTGACGGATTTTAGAAGCACTTATTTATTTAAATCAGATGACACCTCTATAACCTCCACTTTAACGGGGATGAAAATGGTTTGCAGGAGGTTCTAGAAAAAGATGCTCTTTTCTAGCAGCATCCCGACTCTTTAACCAATCGTATGCCTCGGGACATTTCGACGAATAAGATCCCAACGTTTTGGTTCCTGTTGCAACAAATAAAACATATCATCTAGGTTAAGAAAGGGGAGTGAACTATGTCCCACCCTCGAGTGTCTCACCCCATTTAGACACACCAAACATGAATCACATTAGGAAATCAAACCGTTTGTATAACTATGAAAAAAATGGCCACATCCACCAAACCTTCCTATTTATAATGAGCCTCAGATAGTAAGGGCCACAATGAACTCATGGTTTTATCCATTTCCGCTTCCATGCCAACCCTATACATTTGATTGATCTAGTGACGACCCATCTCCAAAGCCCAATCCTTCGGCCGAGTGTATGATAAGAAGATGACAAATGAACATCGAATAAAATTTTGCATTTTCCCTAAGACGTCACTCTAGAGAAAGATAATCATCTCCAAGAACTCCATCAATAAAGAACCCGATATTACTCTATTTCAATTCAAATAATGTATTTCAAATGGCGACATGAAATTTTGGTATAAAATGCCATTTCACCGATGTGAATCCATGAGGGTGCAAGAGGTTGAAATACCTCCAAAAAAACACACATAAACAACTTTGCAAATAAAACCGGGAGTTTCAAAATAGCTTACTTCTAGCATTAATTTGGAATTCACACTTGATCTATTACATCATTACATGATTCTCCTTTTATTTCAAGACTACTCTAAAACCCTAAAATGCCAAAAACCCTAGAATGTCAAAAACCCTAAAATGCAAAACAACTCGGATTGACCCCAAAATTTGCGTGCAAATATGCATTCATAAATTAGTTTCGGGAAAAATTTGGACTTATTCGATAATCACAACAAAAGTTATTAAAGTTCTAAGACCTAGTCAAAAGCGGAAAAAACATTCGGAGCCAATTTTTTAGGCCACTAGATGACGGAATCCGAGCCCATGCCTAACGTGTTAAAATGAGCACAACCTTGTAAGTAAAGCCCATCCTTCCAAAGATAAAAAGTACTAATGTATATCTACCCACCCGTAAAATTTTTCGGGGACGATCCAACTCAATGGTCGGATCAAAAGTTATGGCTATCTGCAAGTTATGCTCCCGCATCAAAATTTTCACATGCCACACCGTCACGAAAAATTACATGAAAGGTAACATTTAAAAGGCCAGATAGACAAAATGAAAGCTAGTGAAATAAATCCAAAAGGTGTGAAAATAATGAAGAGCAAATAGGTAAATATATGGAGTGATTATGCCATCGCATGCTTGTAATTAATACAAGCTTGCTAGGGGCTTTAATATCGACATTTATTGGAAAAGGTGATGAGTTCGGGTGATCAACATATTTGTTTTCAATCTTATCACAAATTTTTTTAATAGTCCGCAATTTTCTATAAAATCTGCCTTTTTAGTAGCCTCCCAATATAATATTTAAGGTCCAATCTGTATTTAATGAAAGTGTAAAAAAGGAATTTTATTCACAAAAGCTTTTTTATGGTGCCGTTAGCAATAATATGAGAGTCATCTCCAATAATTAATTCATTACTATTCAAGTCAATAAGCAATGGACCAAGAATGTTCCAACACTTTAATTTATTGATTTACATTGGGTGGGAACAGGGTCCATAATCTATAGTCGGGGATATCCTCGGTAGTCAATATCATGATACTACATAATTTAATATTCAAACTATTAATAATCATTAAAAAATAAAATTATTTATTTAGTCCTTTGAATAATCTCAATAATTTTTACATATACTTTTAATTTACTAATTTAGATTGATGGTGTGTTTTATTTATGAATAACATCTTATATTATATTAAAAAGTAAAATGATATAAACATATTCACCAAAAAATTGGGCAGTATGGAAGCACACCCCAAAGCCACAAGTTCAAACTATGCACATAAAAATCCTAGGAGTACATTCGATTACAAAATATCACAAGACAAAAAAGTAAAAAAGTTAAGCCACCACTATGAATTATTGACTAGTAAGGCACATATCTTAATCATGCCATTAAGAGGTTGTAAAAACAAGTCTCGAGGATAGACAATTCCATTTCACATTACTTTCCTTAGAAATAAAAAATATCGGTATGGTCTTGAATTAAAAACTCATTACTTAAATTTTTAATGAAAATAGTCTAAAACTTCCATATTGCATCTTGTTTCATGATAAAATCATCATATCCACTAAAAGCAATACGAACCACTATATTGGAAAAAAATTGATCAATACCATATATGCACAAACACACTTCTCTTACATCAATCGACATTATCAACTTCTATTAATCCAACAAAAATTCTTTTCGTGAGTCATGTTATTAATTATGTGATTAGCATCTAGAAGAAGGTCACCCTTTTTTTCGTGGCTATCTTTCCAAACTAGCTTCGAGGATTGGAGAGAGTTTGGCATGCACATATAACACTTGGAACCATTTTTTTTCCCTACCTAACAAAAGTTTGTTTATTTTATCAAACACACCATTGGGAATACTATATCAGAAATATTTCATCAATGCAATAGAAGTCCATCATTTAATACTGCACGAGAATCGTGTTCACCTTCGCCCTATGTACGCGGTTGATCCTTTTGGTATATTTTCTTTGAAGGATGATTTTAAGAAAATATGCAAGGCCAAGAAGGACATAACATGTCTTTAGGTTTAAATGATTAAATGATGATACATCACGTGGCTATGTTATTACAATGATCTAACAATGCCTTCCATACTAACTAACGACGCTTATCGGTTGCAATAATTCTAGTCGTTAGTCATCCTTCTCAGAGGTTTTTATTCAAGGACTTGGCTCTGCAAGGATAGTCCATCGAATATAATATAATTACAAATAATGAATTCAAACCTATTGAGATTTTTTTTCTGCATTTTAAAAATAGATTCATCGACAATATAGAGGATAACAACCGATATCCTTCTCATCAATGAATAATTTGTAAACATAAAACATGCATTGCTCTTCACGATATTAGATAATTCATTCTTGAAAGCAATACATGTGTTCATATTTTCCCTCCATTTTTAGTAAAATATTTAGGAATATTTTGTTTAATAGGTTATTTATGGAAATACATAGGGCTAAGATGATCAGGATACGTCTTCATGTTTAAAATATGTACTTCTATTATTATGCTCTAACTCTTATCTTTGTCACTAATACAAAAATGATTTTATTAGGTCAATATTTATAAAAACAGAAATAGTAGAGCCTAGTGAGTGTCAAGCCACTCCTTTCAGTAGTAATAATGTAGTTTAACGGTCGTTATGCATTTTCTTTGATATGAACCAACATGAAAAATTCCTTACGACGCCATTTCATCCATTCATATGATTTGTTATTCGAGCACTAAGTTTTGTAAGTATCGTAGTGTAGCGGTCACTAAATTTTTTTCAATACAAAAACTTTTTTTTATTTATATTTTCTTAGTTAAGAAATAGTTTAGCCTAGAGGAGGCTAATCTATTCCTTTCTCATTTAACAATAAACAATAAGTGTAGATCACTATGTTTTGTAAGTATTCAAGCTTAGTAGTTGTTAGGTATTTCTTTTATACGAACTATTTTTTATCTCTATTTTCAAAATTAATAAGCAGATTAGTCTTGAGTCCGCTAATCTATTCCTTCCTCATTTAACAATAAACAATAAGTGTAGATCATTATGTTTTGTAAGTATTCAAGCTTAGCGATTTCTAGGAATTTCTTTTATACGAACTATTTTTATCTCTATTTTTGAAATTAATAAACAGTTTAGCCTTGAGGCCACTAATCTATTACTTTCTCAAAAGACCTCCGTAGCTTTCGACAGTAAACAATTTTTATATCTCACATATTTTAATCTAAACATTTCATGAAAAATGCCTAGTGCCCAATAATATCTATTACTATGATATGTTATTAGAGCGTTATGTTGAAATAAGATATTGTTTAGCCTAGTTTCCGGAAAATCATTCCTTCCTATAAGTATTTGAGCTTAGCGGTCACTAAGAATTTGCTTTAATATGAACTGTTGTTTGATCTCTATATTCAAAATAAAAAATTCAGTTGAGCCTAGTGGTCGTTAATCTACTCCTCCTGACAAGTAGTGGAGCTTAGTGGTCACTAATCATTTTCATTGATGCACACCGATGTGTTAAAAAATAAAAGATGCAAAGGTGTGTGCCTAGTAGTCCCTATGTGTTATATGAGAAACATGAAAACATTTTTAGTAATCATATTTCTTCCTAACTATGCAAAGACCTACATAGCTTTTGATAATAAAAATTGTCCATATCTAACATATTTGTCATCAAATATATTATTATGAAATTACTTATGATTTGTTCATAAAAGCACATGTTTTTATCCTATTTTGCCACATAATCATTTTGTAAGTATTGAATCTTAGTGGTCTCTAAGCATTTTATTTCACACACACTATTTGATTGATCTTGTTCAAATAATGGAGCTTAGCGATCGCTAAGTATTTTACTTGATGCAAACCGATATAAATTATGTGTTAGACACAAAAGAACTTATGAGTAATATAGAAGTTGAGATATATTTCAATGGTATGTAGTGCCACACTTGGTTGTGGAAGGAATGTATAGTCAATAAGATAAGATTATAGTTAATGAAAATACTAGTGATCAAAAATTGTAAAGATATTTATTTACATTGTTGGAAATGAAACCTAGGAGTTGTAGAGGCTAGCGACCGCTAGGATTCTTCTCAACAAATAGATGGAAAACATACGACATGCAGAGTTGTTCATTAACACGTGCAAAGAGAATACCCGATCCCCTATAAAATCTAAGTATTTATTATTTTGAATTTGGTGTTGCAAAAATATCATTCTAATGGAGCTTAGCGGTCACTATTTTCTTTCCTATCTATAAGGTACTCTCAAATTCTAGTGAAGCGTAAAATTATGTTTTAGTTTTTCTAGAGTAAAGCGTAAATAACTCCAAAATATCAACGATCACGAGATATATTAGAAATTTCATGCCACATGGCAACATTTTAATGGATTACAGTTACAACTTAATAATGCGGATTTTTATAGGTAAAAATATTTGTTAATTCTATCGCTAATTAAAAATTTCTTAATAAATGTGTCAATTATATAATTGTGTAATTAACTAGTTCAAACTTGCAAGATGCCACATTTTATTGGATTTTTTTGAATTAACGCGGACGATAGCTAAAAATATCAAATTCGCACTTGATAAAAATTAATAATAAACAAGGTGTATATCGCTCTCTTAAAATTTAAATTTTTTGTTTCGTAATGTTCACTTCTATTTTCTAAATGGTTTTTTATTATGCTTAAATTAATATTTTTCATTTCCAAAGAAAATTTTGATATTCCCCAAATTAAAGTAGGTAATTATTTATTTATACGCTAAATTAAAATTATATTTATAAAAATAGAAAAAATTAATAATTAATGAGGCGTATATCACTCTCTTAAAATTTAAATTTTTTGTTTCCTAATGTTCACTTTTGTTTTCTAAATGGTTTTTTATTATGCTGAAATTAATAATTGTTGTTTTCCGCGAGTCCACAAAGAAACATTTTTCGTTGTCCCACTTGTTTCTAACGTAGATTAATAAATTTGATTTCCCTAAATCCCACGCTATCCCTTGATTTAACGCGTATTATATTTAAAAATATCGAAGTCGCACTTGATAAAAATTAATAATTAACAAGGCGTATATTGCTCTATTAAAATTATTATTTTTTGTTTCCTAATGTTCACTTCTATTTTCTAAATGGTTTTTTATTATGCTTAAATTAATATTTGTGGTTTTCCCAAGTGTTCACAAAGAAACTTTTGTCGTTGTCCCACTTGTTTCTAAAGTAGGTAAAATTAATCAATTTGATTTCCATGTATCCCACGATATGCCCCGAATTAAATGAAAATATTAATGGTGGGTTGATTAAAATTACGATATGTGAAATCCCTCGCATTAAATGCCAATATTTGAAATATTAAAATCCCACACTTTCACTTTAAGAAGAGGAAATTCAAATTTTGAAATTTCCTATTCCCACTTTTTTCAGTTTTTAGAATTTCTTTCATTGAATGCATTTGGAAAAAATTAAATAAACCAAAGAAATATATATTAGGGTTTATTTTTTATTTTGTAATCATAGAAAAGGATCTCTTGAAATCAGAATACAACAAGTGCATAGGCACTAATTTACTTGTCCGAGTGTTCTATTCCTAGAGTTTTTTTGAATGATAAGTTGAGGCAGCGATCGTAATCGCATTTGGGGGCACACAAACAAGACAAAAATAGTGATTGTGGATAGATCATGGGTGCGAGTAGATCAGGAGGCCCACAAAGGACATAATTAAAAGAGACAATAAAAACATGTTGCAGATAGAATCTTGTTGATATTGTGTTTTAGAGAGAATATGGAGCTTTAATAGACATTATCAAGTACGTCAAAATATCAGATACAACTAAAAAAAGTATTTATCAAAAGCATCTATGTTATTATATGTGTACCATAGTTGATGGTGGGAACTTGCAACCACTCTGTATTCACCTAGTTCTTGTGTTTTGCACCGCAATCCGTCCCTGCCTTTCCCTTTGGCGCCTTTGTAGTTCCATTCCATCTTCTTGTCAAAACGTGTTGCTCTATTTGAAACCACATTTTTTCCACCCATGACCAAAGATTTTTAATCCCTTTTAAAATATTTATTCCTTCGAAAACCCATTTTTATGTTCACCGTAGCTCAAGTATTCATGTTTGTTAAATGGGTTCCCTTTTTAGCCCTTCTATCTGTCTCTCTAGTTATTTTTTGTTGATTTTTCATTCTTCTTCATCCGTTTATTTTTTCCTGTAAGCATTGACATCTATCTCTAGCAGAAAAACACGAGTCATGTATTTATTTTTTTTATAAATCGTAATGGTTTTATTTTGTATAGTTTAGGTAATCATTTTGACTTAATTTAATGATTTTTTAATATGAAAGAAATAGTCATGACTAATTATTCAATATTTGATTCTCACTTGATTCTTTCGAATTGATATATATATATATATATATATAGTTTTTTATATTTGTTTTCCCACGTAGAAATAATTAAATGCATTGTCTTTAAAATTTGTTTTATGTTTAGTAAAAGGTAAGCACATTATATGTACTCATAAATATTATTAAATATAAATGTTAATCATTCTATTTACAAACATATATTTCATTTATAGTTAGTAATGACTTACTTGATAAATGAGCCAATATAAAGTAACAATTTTTAAATTCTAAAATAACATATTCCAAGACTAGAGGCCACTAAGTTCGATGTTTACAACATTGCCTAGCTATTACAAGACAACACAAGGCAAAAATATTCCAAGACAAGACAAATATTAAAGAGTTTCCTGAATACATTTTTCAAACAAGAACAAAGACTAGTGGCCGCTAAGATTCTGGTTGACTCACATACAATACAACTAGGATGGCTCACCTGAAAAACTAAGCTAAGCACCATTATTATATTTAGATTTCCATATTAATTTATCAAAATTCTACCGTGATATTTGAAGCCTAGTGGCCGTTAATGTTGAAGATTATTAAATAGCATTGGTGCAACATAACAAAGACTTGAGATAGTGACCACTAGGATATTTGTTGCCTTACATACATGACAATTAGTAATGACTCGAATGAAAAACTAACTAAGATCCTTTATTATATTTGGATGTTACAATACTACCTTCTAAGACTAGCAATTGCTAGGGTGGATGTTTAATTTCTTTCTTTGATGTTCAAGACAACAAATATTCAAAGATAAGATTAATTTAAACGATTTTCTAGAATACACATATTCTAAAATGAAATCTTGCATCATTGCGCCCATGAGCTCAATATGTTATTCAAAGTCTATCACATGATATTCAAATCCTAGCGGTCGCTAAGGTCATAGATTATTCCATTGCGTTGGTGTAACATAATAAAGACTTAAGATTAGCGGTCGCTAGGATAATTCTTGTCTTGCATTCAAGATATTGATTAACGACCCAACTAAAAACTCAAAACTAAACTAAACTCCAACACCAATTTAACTAGGAGCCCTAGCAACATGTTGATCTCATTTTATAGAATATTCGAATGCCCTCACATGAATTCCAAATGAAATTTTAAGCCTAGGTTACTCACTGGGTTCAATTTTAAGCTTTAGACCTATTGGTTCAATTTGTTATTCAAATTAGCGTTATTACACTAACAACACGGAGGCTTGAGGTTAGGTTAGTGTTAGGATAGGCTGTTGTATTGCATACAAGACAATTAGTAATGACTTGATGGAAAAATGCACTAAGCTCCATTATTATATTTAGAATTTAGAAAACTATGTTCCAAGACTAGCGAACGCTAGGGTGGATGTTTACGTCATTTCTTGGATATTCAAATACATGACTAGACAAAAATATTCAAAGACATGACATATATTAACGATTTTCCAGAGTACATGTAGCCCCTAAGATCAAAGCTTATTATACTCCCTTCGTGTAACATAACAAATTTTAACGAATTTCGTGATTACACATATTCCAAAAGAAATTTTTAGCCTAGTAGTTGTTGAGTTCAATATGTTATTAAAATTTGACCACATGATATTTGAAGGATAGTGGGTACTAAGGTCATATATTATTTCGTGGCGTTGGTGTAACATAACACAATCTTGAGATTAGCGGTTTCTAGGATAATTCTTGTCTTGCATTCAAGCCCCTCTAACCTAAATCTATAAAGATTTTTTTTACATTGTCGAAATATATCCTAGAATATATAGATGTTAGCAGCCACTAGTATTCACTTCTACCAACAAATTGACAACTTGAAACAAACCAAATTTAATAATGAGTAATTGTTTAAATTGCTTAGTGTAATGCATAACATAAAATTCTACTAATGATTTCTTGTATTTTATAATTAAAGGAGGGTTGAAGGGTCCTTTCCCTTTACATTACAGATACAATGAGAGGATCAATCTAAAAACCTAAACAATCCAAAGCAATACTTTGGTGAAAAATGCAAGGGCAATTGCCAAAAAACACAAGTGGTTGGGAATACAAAAACCCTAGACCAGTAAGCTAGACAATATGAATCGATAACAATGGAAATGAAAATGCTATACAACAACCAAAACAAAGATACAACCTGATGGATTTTAGAACCACTTATTTATCTGAATCAAATGACATCTTCGTAACCTCCACCTTAATGGGCATGAAAATAGTTTCGTTGGTGGTTCCAGAAAAAGATGCTCTTTTCTAACAACCCAACTCTTTAACCAAACGTATGCCTCACGACCTTACTAGAAAATAACATCCCAACATACCAGTTCTATATGTAGAGAGAAGAAATATCATCCAGTCGGGTAAGTGGAGTGACCTACCTCCCGTCGACGACATCTCACCCAATTTATCGACTTCATACAAGAAACAATTAGGACGTGAAAGCTGTTTGTGTAACTCGAGGTTAATTAGTAATGACTTGCATACATGACAATTAGTAATGACTCAATGGAAAAATGAACTAAGCTCCATTATTATATTTAGAATTTAGAATATGATTTTCCAAAACTAGCGACCACTAAGGTAGATGTTTACGTCATTTCTTGGATATTCCAATACATGTAAAAACAACAAATATTCGACTACTGAGTAACATATATATATTAATGATTTTCCAAAGTACATGTAGCCCCTAAGATTGAAGCTTATTATATTCCATTGGTGTAACATAACAAATAATTGAGATTAGTGACCACTAGGGTAGTTTTTTCCTTACATACATGACAATTAGTAATGATCTGACTCAAAAAAATAACTAAACTCAATTCTTATATTTTGATTTTACAATACAACCTTCTAAGACTAGTGACCACTAGGTTGGATGTTTACTTTATTTATTTGATGTTCAAAGACAAAAAATATTACATAACATCACAAATTTTAATGAATTTCTTGATTACACATATTGAAAACTTAAAAAAACCAAATTTAATAGTGATTAACTAGTTAAATTACTTAGTGCAACGCATAAAATATACTTATACTAATGATTTCTTGTATTATATAATTAAAGGATACAACAAGAGGATCAATCTAAAAATACGAATGATACAACAATACTTTGGTGAAAAATGCAAGGGTCGATGCCAAAAAACAAGTGGTTGGAATACACAAAACCACGTATAACAAAGTGATCCAGATAATATGTTTTGATAAAAAAATATATATCTTGACACATTTTAGATGAACAAATTTATCGAATTAGATGACTATCGTAACCAATACCTTAACGGGCTTGAAAACAGTTTTGTTGGCGGTTCCAGGGAAAGATGCTCTTTTCCAAAGCAACATCCCACCTCTTTAACCAATCGTACACTTCACAACCTTACTAGGGAAGAAGATCCCAATGTTCTAGTTCCTATTGCAGTGGAGAAAACATAACAGCCATGTCATGCAAGTGGAGCCACCTACCTCCCTTTGTTGGTGTGTTACCTCATTTGTCCACTTCATACAAGAAACAGTTTAGGACATTAAAATGTTTGAAGAACTCTACAAAAACATCCATGTGCACCAAACCTTCATGTTTATAGTGAGCATCAGAAAGTAAAGGCCATGATGCACTCAAGGTTTTTCCCATTTTTTCTCTCATGTCAACCCTATATGCTAGCTTGATCTAGTGACAACCCATCTCCAAAGCCCAATCATTCACCGAATTTATGATAAGAAGATGATAAACGAACGTCAAAGAAACTTCCACATTTACCCTCGGACATCCCTCCAGATAAATATAATCATCTCCAAGAACTCCCTCAATTGTAACCAGGTCTTTCTTTGATTCAATCTAAAAAATAGATTTCAAATGGTGATGCGAAATTTTGGTATAAAATCCCATTTCACGCACAACCATGGAAAATTGCATGAAAGGCAACATTGGTCCGACCATGACGAATAAATGAAATCTCATGAAAGAAACCCGAAAGGTGTGAAAATAAGGGGAGCGATTAGATAAATATATGGAGTGAATATGCCATCGCATGCTTGAAATTAATACAAGCTTGCCAGTGGCTTTAATATCAACCTTTATTGGAAAAGGTGATGATTCCAGCCAATCAACATATTTATTGCAAATCTTATCACAAAATTCTTGGTGAGTCCCTTGATTTTTCACAAAATCTACCTATTTAGTAGTTATCTTAATAGATAAGATTTAAGGTCCAATCTGGAGTTAGTGAGAGCATTCAAAGGGAATTTTAATCACACAAGATTGGTTTTCCCTGACAAGGTCTACTTTTTAATAACAGTGTCAACAATAATATGGGAGATGCCTCTAATAATTAATTCATTACTATTCGAATCATTTTCTAGGGGTAAATAATGTTCTAGTGATTAGACTTACTTGATTTATACATTTAATATTTTACTAAATTTCTAGTCATTAGTCACCCATTATTTTTTGTGGCTACCATGCCATACAAGCTTTGAGGATACTTCTTCTACTATGATCTACTTGTGCTAGGGGAAAGGAGCCAATGATCGTGCATGGGTCAATGACCGTGAGTGGGTATGTGAAATAAAGTACCATTAGTTGTTTGAATTCAAGTTAAAAATTAAATAAAAACTAGCCAATAAAGTAAGTCACATCAAGTCTCATCAATAAATTATCTAATGAAATGGTGACACATAGACAACCCATAAAAGGTGATTTTATTCTCAAGTAATGGGTTGCCTTAAATTCCTTTGTATTCAAAAGTACTTATTTTAAATCCCTTAAAAATATGTTCTCCACATAATTTAAATGTGTAAAATAAAATCTACATATTAAAAAAATCATGATCTATTAAAGGGTATTTAAAAAAAATTATGATTGTTAAGTGGCTCTAGCAACCTCTTACATTAGGATTCATGATAACTGGCTCATTTCCTCTACTATGATCTAACCTTTCCTAACTATGTGTCTATCTTTATTACCAGCCTTAACTAATGACGCTTACCTTTCATTAACTAACAACGCTTACCAGTTGTAAATCATTTTTGTTTATATGAAAATATATGGATTACATTTTATGCACAAAATATCAAATGATAACTACATAAGGCACTAGCCTTCTCGAAGGTATGTATTCAAGGACTTGGCTCTACTAGGGATAGTCCATTAATATAAAATAGTTACAAACAATGACAAAAAAGTTGATATTGTTTTTGAGTCGTTAAGATGGATTCACTGACATTGTAGAGGCTAATTTGTGGCGCTAGCCTCATCATCAACAAATAATTGGTAAACATAAAAAAGAATTGCTCTTTATGGCCTATGATCCTTTATTCTTGAGCAAGGTTCATGTACATCTTCACCATCAATATTTAGTAAATTGTTACGGACTATTTTTTTAACGAGTAATTATATGCGTAGGCTAAGATGAACATGATACATCTTCAGGTTTAAAATATGTACTTCTATTATTATGCTCTAGCACTTATATTTGTCGATAATGTAGACAATGAGTTTTTCATTGGTGTGTATTAAGCGAGAGAATACTTAACAAAAGGCATACAAGAGGTCCGCATGGGAAAATAGGGCATGTTCAAAGGCGTGAACAGATAAGGGAAACACGCGCGTGGAGGATAAGTTCATATTTCGGGACTTAGCCATTTGTGCACATACATATCTATTTTTAGAGATGGCATGTAGAGCACATAAACGAGGTAGAGACTTACATGCCACACATTGGCTATTTTTGGAGGATCAGCTATAAAGAACTTTGCATGGATGCAGGCTAAGAATAGGTTTATCACTATCAGTTAACTAAAGGAAGTCTATTATTAGCACACTTGCATGTGGGGCTATGGCTATAAAAATCACGTAGCTAATAATAGCATGTGACCTATTTTAGGATTGGATAAGTAGTGAAGGGCAAGTCCCCACCCTTATAAATATGTAGTGAACTACGTAGTAGAGAAGAATAAAGAATGAGTAGAGAGACAGATATATGTATGTATGTGTGCAAGACTAGACTATTGTATCAGATATGTGCGTGTATGGGCATAGAATGCCATTACTATAAGAAGATTTTGTGTAATTTTCATATTTAATATAATGGAGGATATTGGCTGAATCTAAGTGTTAGTTTTGTGTGTATTTAGATCTAGTATGTTCTTGATTTCATCATGGTTAATACTTAATTATGTTCTCCTTAGATATAGATCTGACATGCTCTATAGAATGATGTATTAATAATGGAAATGCATGTATTAAGTCTTCATCATGCTAACATACTGCAAAAGTAACCCTAAAGAGGAACCTAGTACCTTTGTACATTTTGTGGATGGTTCGTGATGAAGACATATTGGTTGACCTTTTTAGCTTTTTTAGGAAGTGTTGAGTGTCAAGAGTGGATACATGATCTGGAAGATGAATACGCATGGTAGTTCAACAATAGATTTGAGTTTAATCCATGTATATGGGTGGAACTGAACCTGTATGACATTTTATATGAGATCCTCTTCACTATCTTTCCAATAGAATTATACGAGTGGCTGATGGCGTATACATATAAGTGGAATTGGAGGTATCGAGCACTTATTTGGATAGAGGAAAAATTTCAGGCCCTTTATGATGCTGATCTAATTGGGACTCGAGCATGTGGATACGTGGTTCTATGGTGTTTTGAATAGTTATATTTTGGAGTACTCAATTTCCACTTATTCATGTCCAGAAGTAGTTGAATTCTAGTTTTTACGATATCCAAGGGGAACTTACCTGTAAGGCATTCCACTGGAAATCAATATCATGATGGTAACTTTGAATTTGGAGGGTAAACCGATGGCTAACTAAACCCCACCACGTATGGGGGTAGGAGAAGGTTTGGTGAAGGATGGCAGACATATTGGTAGAAAGGTAGAGAGAGGAAAGGAAACTTAAGTATAATGAGGTACGTGAGAGGGAGGTAGAGAAGTAACGAGACATTACAGAGCATATGGAATTGAGGAGAGATATGACTCGTGAAGGATTTGGAGCTCACGTAGAAGACATGAAGCTAGAGCACTAGAAACTCCCCCATCTAGGAAAGCATGACAGGGATCCCCCTCAACCTCACTCAGAAGCGCACTAAGAGAGATGACTGGGGCCGTGGGTGTGCATCCGAATCCACCTAGAAACCTTGTCCTTGGTTTTCTAGCATCTAGTATAACAAAAAATTAACAAGATAATTCAAGTAAAGTGAGAGAGTATGAGTGATTATAAGAGGTATAGTGATGGCAGCAAAAATGGCTTCGTTGTTATATGGGAGTACCTTTTTAGGTGTATTATCATCCCAAAATACAAGCGCACTGATTTTTGGACTAAATGCTCGGGAGTGGTAATGCTTTGTAGATCATCGGGGTATAGTTCACTTCTACTATTGGGACATAGGGAAGTACATCTTCTGGTCCAACCACAACCACAGGTTTGGGATCAGGAGGCATAGGTAGCTCTAGCTCTGGTGGATCTGGTGGTTTTAGAGGTAGGGGAAACATAAGAGGTTCTGGATTAGGTGGGAAAGGTCCACACCAACCCTAGAATATTTACATGGAGATGTCTCTTCATCTTCCAGAGTATAGGGGCATAGAAGATGTTGCTAAACATGTGTACATGTGTGAAATACTATGGTGTGCAAAAGGAATCATGTCTTTTGAGCATAGGGAAATCCAATTTGCTACTACATTACAAGGGTGCACACAGATGGTACAAAAATTTGACCCTAATTAGACTTGCGTAGACTATCTAGCCTTAAAAGATGCATTCCTTAAAGAGTTTCACATCCATGAGTTTGAGCAGAAGAGTATAAGTGCACTCAAGGATATTAAGAAAGGCACTACTAAGAGTGTTAGAGAGTATGATGCCCATTTTAAAATGTTGTTATCTAAGATTTCTTATGATATACACGCAAGCCAACATGCACAATGGTTCGTTGGGGGTCTGATTACCCCTTTTAGAAGGGGGCATTGTCACATAAGACATACACTGATCCATGCGAAGAATGGAGGAATCTCTATGTGATGAGGTAGTTGGGAGTATTGACACTGGCATTAGCCCATTCTTAGAGGCACAAATTGCAGCTATGGAAAAGTAGTTAGAGAAACTATCGGAAAATTCGGCCCATGAAATGTGCTCAAGGATTTGGTGTACAAATTGTGAAGTGGAAGGTCACACCAAGGATAGTTTCCCCATAGATCCATACGTTCATTATTGTTAGACTACGAGATCTATCATTTGAATCATGATGCTAGCCATTGTCCTTTGTTACAACGCGCGATAAGGAAGAATGTATCCTTCTATTGTAAAATTTTCAGTCCATGACCCATGATATAGAAGATTGTAGATTTATTCAGTCAGATCCATGATGCCATAGACATTGGTGTACGACAGAAAAGTGTAACTGATAATTCTAAAAATAAGAATGAGCACTAGGATTGAGATCACAGTCAAAATGTGCTATGACAGGAATGAGGGGCATTTTGAGGGAGGTCATGGAAGAGGACATAATTATCGAGGTGGATATGGAGGATGAGGTGTGGTGGAGGAAGAGGTGAGTTTCCTCATCGAACATGTTATACATGCGCTTCTCCTGAACACTATAGGCGCAAATGTCCCCAAAATATTACATGTTCTTTATGTAGAAAGAATCATAGCTATGAGGAGTGCCCAAACTTGTATGAGCATCTTAGTAAGTAGCATAAGCAGGAGAACAAAGGTGCATGGATGGTTAGAATCCAACACATGGTGGAAAATCAATGGATGCCCAAGTTATCACGAACTTGATGCTTTCACCATGAAAATTACCACACAAGCTAAATCGGTACACATAAAAGAGGCATTACACAGAATCCTACAATCATTAAGGAGGAGGTTCTACATGTAAGGTACCCAGATCTTGCTCATCAGAAGGAGGTCTATCAAGAGACCATGGAGGTCCTTAGAAATATTTAAGGTGAAATACAGTGTCTAAAAGAGAAATCACAGAAGATAGAACAAAAGAAGGAAGTAGGGAAGGCCCCATCTGAGATGGATGACATAAAAGAAGTATGCAAAATGTTGTGCCAGGAGAATATTATTCCATTATTAGGGAATTGGTAGAAGGGAAAACTCTGCGCACAAGTATTGAGAATGAATGACAGATCCCGCATGCAAAACTTCCCCCTAATAGCATTGACTACGACATAGGAGATTACTTTGAATTCTGTTGTGGATGGATGGCTCTTGAGAAATATCTTGATTGATATAGATGTGGAAGTAAATGTTTTTACATTAGATATATGGGTGTAAATGGGGAGACCTCCATTACAACCATCATCTAATGTGTTGTTTATGGAAAATAGGACTAAGGCCACTCCCATAGGAGTTTTGAAGGATGCATCTATAATAATACAAGGGGCCAAATTCACTGGAGATTTTGAGGTATTAGTGCTCGCAGAAGAAGATAAATTTCTAGATTTACTTGGGCACCCTTGGTGTTATGCAAATAATGCTGATTTAAGGTTCAATAAAGGATACATCAGTTTTGAAAACAAGGAGGAATGAGTTGTAATCCCCTTAACAGATGGAAAATCTACACCGTATGTTGAGCCTTTGAGTGAAGAGGACTTAAATAGAATTTATGTGCGCGTTATTCAAGACCCAAAGGTCATTGAGCCATCAAAGGAGGGAATCCTTCAGTGGGAAGACTCTCAATCTATTAGTGATACTATGAGTATTGCTTGTGACAATTGGGCTCAGTACTTATGAACTAGTAGGGTGCGAGGTAAGAAGCATGATTGCATGAAAAATGGACTTTTCTCGGTTCGACGAATAGGTAGCTCAATACCTTGGTATACTAGGGTGGAAGATCTTCCAGTATTCTTGCAAGCCATGGAAGCACAGTGGATAGACCAAGTTCAGAGAAGGAACATGTTAAGCATATACCCGCATGGGACAACAATGCTACCGGTGGGTGGTTCACAAAGATAATATTATGGAATGGAATGAAATCATGATCACACTATCTACTCAGTTCTTTAGGAGCAATGCACCTACGTAGATATGTACTTATCATGGTAATCAACATGTTCAACATCACATCCAACAGTG
This sequence comes from Taxus wallichiana var. yunnanensis, assembly GCA_018340775.1. Taxonomy (NCBI): domain Eukaryota; kingdom Viridiplantae; phylum Streptophyta; class Pinopsida; order Cupressales; family Taxaceae; genus Taxus; species Taxus wallichiana. Next base: position 843,597,970 of record CM031238.1, read on the forward strand.
TGAGAGACTCTGAAGAGGGACAGAAGCATTACCACCTTCACTGGGTGCATAAAGTATATTCCACCCTACAAGGATGTGCACACACTTGGTATATATATGCAAAGCTACATAGAGAAACTAGAAATTGGCATAATTTGATTACAGGAATGATCAATACCTTTGACTACTTCTCTTCCAAACCTCAAGTAGAAGAGGCATTAAAATTTTCAAGCGCTTAACTATGGGGGATAGTGCAACAATGGAAGAGCTCATTTAGGAATTATTTGGTGAAACAAAGTCGGGAGCACGTTTTGAAGAAGAAGATGACATGGAATCTATACTACTAGAATGCACTTGCCTTGAGAAAGAAAAAGGAAAGATGGTCTACATAGTGGATGATGAGGAAGTTGAAAATGGATGTCGATCATTCACAAGGAATGCATGAGGTATTGGAAAGTGCAGATAAGGATACACATGCATATCATGAACCAATGAAGACAAAGAAAGTAAATATAGGGTAGAAGTTGAGCCTAAGGAGGCCATAATTGGAGACTACTTGGTTAGACTCGGAAGTGGCTAAAATTATTGAGTTATTATGGGATTATCAGGATTTATTCCGGGGGTATCATGAACTTAAAGGCATGCATGAATCACTAGGGGAGATGAAGATAAATCTTAAATAAGGTGTGCACCCTAGTTAGAAAGAGACCTTATAGAATGAACCCTAACTTGCATGAAAAGGTAAAAGAAGAGATTGATAAAATGTTGAAGTCAGGAATCATTCGACCCCTGGATGAGTCAGAATGGGTTAGTCCAATGGTGATCAGTATCAAAAAGGATGGATGGATTAGAATCTATGTGGATTACAGGGAGCTGAATGTTACATGTGTAATGACCCATTTCCTATGCCATTCACCGAGGAAATAATGGAAGGCATGTAGGGGTGAAATCTATTCATTTATAATGGGTTTTTGGGTATCATCAAGTTAGGATTGCCCAGGAGGATCAGGAAAAGACAACTTTTACTACTGAATGGGGTAGTTTTTCCTATATTGTGATGCCCTTTGGACTAAAGAATGCACCTGTTGTATTCTCATGGATAGTGGTTCAGGCATTCAAATATTTTATTCACAACTTCTTGTAGGTTTATTTAGATGATTTGACAAGTATATGGGCTTATTAAGGATCACTGTGACAATCTGCGCTTAATGTTTGAATGATGTAGATAAGTTGAGTATCTCTTTGAACATCAAGAAGTGCATATTTGCTACACCATTTGGAATACTGTTAGGTCACATAATCTACAAGGAGGGTTTTCTAGTTGATCCAACTAAGGTTGCAGTCATTCTAGGCCTAGAAGCACCTACCAATCAAAGTGAGGTGCAGATTCTTGGGTCACATAGGGTATTATAGAAAATTCATAAAGGGATATGCCAAAGTTGCCACACCTTTGAGGAGTTATTGAAAGGAAAAGGTACATTTTATTGGGGAGAATTGTAGCATCACACGCATTTGAGATATTGAAAGAGAAACTTACTACCATGCCTATTCTACATTTTCCTTCATGGGATCAACCATTTCATGTACATGTGGATGCCTCTGGCATGACCATTGGTGTAGTGTTAGCTCAACCTGAGAGAGGTATTATGGATCATCCTATCTATTTTTCTAGTAGAAAGCTAACTCCTATAGAATAGAATTACACAACTACAAAACGTGAAGCTTTGTCAATGATCTATGCACTACATAAATTCCACCAGTACTTACTAGCTACACCATTTGTTTTATACAGATCACATGGCATTGAAGTATTTGGTAAATAAACTTGTTTTACAATGGCACATATGTCAATGGGTGCTCTTATTTCAAGAATTTGATTTCACAGTTGTGGTAAAACTAGGGAAAAGTAATTTGGACTAGACCATCTATCAAGAATACAGTCAGGAGAAGAAGCACAAGCAATTGAGGATACCATGCCAGATGCACAATTATATAGCCTACTATAAGCTCCATCCAAACTAGAGGACATTTTTGTATTTCTATGAACAGGGATGACACCAAAAGGAATGAAGGCCTTAGAAAAGAAACAACTCGCTATATGCACGACACCTTTTATGTTGATCAACAATGACTTCTACAAGTTAGGTAGAGATGAAGTATTGTACCATTGTGTATTGGAGCATGAGCACATGGATATTATGGAGGAGGCTCATGGTGGTATTGCAGGTGGCCACTATGTAGGTGATGCTACTACATGCAAGATCCTACTCATTGGATTATGGTGGGAGACCCTATATAAATATTGTAAGGCATATTGCAAGGTGTGTGATCATTTTCAGCGTCTAGGAAAACTAGGCAAAGAGATGAGATGCCTTTAAGACCTATTTCTAGTGCAGAACCATTTGAGAAATGGGATATCGAATTTGTAGGACCTATTTCACCAGCCACGCGTAGGACTGGATCGTGCTACATCATTACTTGCACAGATTATCTCACAAGGTGGGAAGTAACACCTACAAAGGATTGTATGACAGCTACAACAACTAGGTTTCTATGGGAAAATGTTCTTACAAGGTATGGATGTCCTCTAATTCTAACAAGTGATAGGGGCACACATTTTTTGAATGAGACAATCAGGATATTATTAGATGAGTTTATGGTTGTGCACCATAAGACTACACCTTACCATCCTCAGGAAAATGGAACTGCTGAGGCTTTCAACAAGATTTTGAGCCAAACCTTGACAAAAAAATTTGATGTTGAAGAAAGGATTGGGATGATAAAGTGTCTGTTGTACTTTGGGCATATAGAACAACTTATAAGAAGTTGAACAAAGCCACACCATTTTAGTTAGTGTTTGGTGCAAAATTAGTTCTTCCTATGGAATTCATGTTACCTTCTTTGCGTATCATGCACGCTGGAGGTCTAGCTGATGAGAAAGCTTTAGAAGAATGGATTGAAAAGATAATCAAGTTGGATGAGTGACGATCCATAGCATGTTGGAGTTAGAAGAAAGAAAAGGCCAAGCAGAAAGCATGGCATGACAAAAACATAAGGGATAAGAAGTTTGAGATTGGACAAATGGTGCTTCTCTATGACTCTAAGTTCTTGTGCCATCTAGGAAAACTTAAGGTACATTGGTTGGGGCCATATGTTATCACTTACATCCTTGAAACAAGCACTTTCTAGTTAGAAGCACTTGATGGAACATGACTACCCGGTTACTTTAATGGGAGTAGGCTGAAGCCCTACTATAAATAAGTCTTCTTGGTGTTTGTAATAAGGTAGTGTTTCCATTTAAGTTAGATTTTCAATTATGTATTTCCTTAATGTATTTCCTTCTTCATCACTATGCTTTGTCAATTTAGTTGTTGTTCTTGTGTAATAAGCACGTTTGCGTGCATGAAGCTAATTACTATTTGAAGAATTTTTATGCAGAGGACTGCACATAATTTTAGTGTGGGGTGGTTGTTGATATCTAGGTACAAGACTATTGGAATTGAATGATGAAAGGAATAAGCTGCTATGGGTGCTATTCAAGTCAAAATATTCTTCTAAAAAATGACCAAAGATGGAGATTAATGAAGGGACAATATAACATGAGGTAAGCGGATGCCATAATAATACTAGTGGAAGGTGCAGTGACAAGGTACTGGGTGCAAGGAAGCATGTTAAAGAGAAGTCTGTGACCAGAGGGTAGGAAGGTGTGCTAGAAGGTTATAGCTGGGGCGTAAAGATGTACCACATGGAATAGAATGAAATTGGTCAATAAATGAGAGGACATTAGGTAGGTAAAGGAGCAATAAATGCATCAAAAATTTGAAAATCTATATAAGGATGTGATGCGAGTTCATTCTTACCATTGTGATTAAGATAATTTGACAAGAGCTAAGTGCAAAGAGCTGAGAAATCATGTTGAGGTGTGAAGAGTGTGAAACCAGATGTGGAAAGGAGGTTTTGTGAAGGAGAAGCTTGTGTTCCCATAGGAGAAGGGTTTGAGTGAAGAAGATGCATTACAAATGAGCTAGGGCACACGATTTCCACTAGGGCACAAAGATTTGAGCTAGGGTTTGAGTTACACATTGCAAAAGTCAAAAGATAAGTATTTTCAAGAGGATTGAGGGTAGAAATGGCACCAAAGAAGACAAGTGTAATGGGAGTTAAGGGAAAGAAGAAGGTGGTCGTGGAGGAAGAAGAAATGACCCCTGAGAGAAATTTTTAGAGATGCAATATCTAGAGGGGGTTATAGTAGGCTAGGAATGGGATTCCCACATTCAGAGAAGAAGCAAGATAAGTGAGTACAACCATCGTACCATAAAAAAAGGAGTTGGATGCATTGTTGAACATGAAGACAAATAAGTGCACATGACGGAGGACATTCTAGTCTATGACGACGTTGGGGAGAAGTTATTGAAAAATATTGGAGTATATTAGTTATACGAGCTGCCCTACTTCAGAAAATATGAGCCCTTGTACCAATGGCTCATGAGAAGAGTACATGAAGACTTCTTCTACTTTATAGAGACAGAGTAAGGATTTCAGCCACATTGATCTCCACATTAACAGGGTTGAAGGCTATAGGTGAAGACCTTAAGGGGGACTTAACAGACAAGGCCACAATTCTAGAGACTAGGAGGGAGCTAGGGTACACCAAGGGTCTACGCGACATGGATATAGAAAAGATGAAAAAGTACCCAGTTGTGCAAGAAACTCACGCACCTTGTGACAAAATTAAATGACCAAGAGAGGTGGTCACAAGTGAATACCATGTGGTTGCACATTTCTAGAAGGATGTTTGAAGGAGTGGTCTACAACATTTCAGGTTACATTGTAGAAACTATCATCGAAGAAAGTTTTTAGGAGGAAAGATCAGTTTTGGGGCTGTTTTGTTGTCTCTTGGTATTCATGGAGATTGGGGTGCCGATGGACCAAAGGAGAAGGTCTAGGAGTATCCCATGGAGAACAAGTCACCTATAGAATGATTCAGCAAGTACTTGTGTGAAGGATCGATGACCAAACCAGTCAAATAGAGGGCTGAGAAGTGGTATGATAGGCTCGATGGGACATTTGAAGAGGAATGGCACATCCCCAAAGAATTACCTTCTGTGGTGGGTAAGGTGGTACAATTTGTAGTTTACTAGAATTTTTACATTGCATGATTTCCAATGAAGGATGGGGCTTGGAGCCCATGGTGCAAAATTTTGTATGCCTTCACAATAAGGTATTTTTAGGCCTCAGTTCACATGTTATCAGACGTACACCACCTAACATTCAATGTAGACAAGGTAGACTGTGACTACCACACACTGAGGAAGAAGTATGTATATCCAAGACGTAATGCATATATTGAAAGGCTCATCTTGGATGGTTGAGCATAAAGCCAGTAAGTTTGGTTGTTGGAGACATTGGAATAGCACTTGTGTACCTCCAACTAAAGCCCAAGCTGGAAAACAACAAGTATGTGGAAGATGAGTTCACGCTCCCAGGGTCGTTGAAGGGTAAGCATACCATGGAGAACATTCTAATGCCTAAGCCCATAGAGAAAATTGAAGTAGAAGATGAGGAGGATGAGCATGAGGATAGTGGTGGTTTGGAGCACAGGAGGAGGTAGCCATAAGATAAAAGAGAATCAGAGCGCACATCTACACCAACTCAGGGGCATGAAGAAGAAGAGGATCTAGAAGTATTTCAAGGAGAGCATCGATTTAAAAGAGTATTCAGGAAAACAAGGACTCAAGGTGCTACTCCACAATTAGTGTGTAGGTCACCTCAACTATCTCCATAGAAGGAGACAAGCGAAAAAAAGAAGGAAGTTAAATTTAGGTGAAGAGGTGGAGGAATCCAAGGAAAGTGTGTGGGTCTCCTACACCACCTGAATATGAGGAGGAACCACAGAGCAGGGAGGAGCCACAAGAGGAATCAAAGGATGAAGGAAGGAAGGATGGAGAGGAAGGAGAAAAGGAGACAAATAGAATCCATGCATGAGATTGCTGGGGTATGTTAGAACAAACTCCAAATCTTGAAGCTCCAATTCCTAAGGGTCTAGAACAAAGAGAATAAGTGGAGAACATAGTGCACCAATCATGGGCTACGCTGAGGACACAAGTAAAATTTTATGTGCTTGTTTCCAGAGCACTATGACACAAAAGGAGTTATATGGATGGGAGTTGATGGATGAAGATATGGAAACCATACGCACAAGGAAGCAACTTTCGTGGTCGATGCACACACATATGGATGAACTAGACTTTGATGTGTGTGAGGAGTCATGCGTGTCGAGGAGGTTGAAAAAGACTCCCCAAGCTAGACACATAACAATAAAGCCTACTGTTATGTCTCGATGAGCAAGTAAGTAATGCATTGGTAAAGGTCTCCATAGAGGTGGCTTGTAGAACATGGATAAGGCCGCAACCATCAGGGTGCTGCGAGGGGAAATTAAAACAAAGGATGTAGAAATAGCACACCTGATCCAGAAAAGGACTTGGAATAGAAGAGGAACCATGCCTTTGTCAACATGGCAGAGACTATTGGGGACCATGTACTGAAAGTGCACCCACATCTAGAGTCAAAGGTACCAGAGTAATTTTCCTTCAGCAATGCACTATGTCAAAACTTTGGTGGATTTGGTACTTGAAGATGAAACCATGCGAATGCCAACACCAAAGAATCCTGAGAAAGAGGAAGAAAGGGCAAGGGCTATGTGAAGAGAAATATTTCATCTTATGAAGGACTGCTGCAAGCACTGTGGGAAGAACTAAAGAAGGTAGACCAAGCCTTGAACATTTGTACAGCTCCAGAGGTGCTCATCAAAATAAAAACCCTGGAGGAGGAAAATGAGGTCCAGAAAGTGATGAAGGATGACACATGGGCCAGGAAAAAAATGAGGTCCAGAAAATGAGGTACGAGGCCCTAGAGGCATCCCAAGAACCACACAAGGAACAACTATAAGAGCATGGGAAAATCAATGCATGCAAAGATGGATTTTCTAGAGGGAAGGATGACTACAATGTCTAGCATTGTGTTGGTCTTGCAGAATGAGAAAGGAGAGATTGCACAAGATGAACTAGAGTCCATTGTTATGGACATTCCAAAAAAAGTAGAGGAAGCACTCGTTGAGTGGCAGACCTTGGAGGCCGAAATAAAGGAGGAATATCCCGAATTAATTTTTCAGGTTGAAGTAGATGAAGCTGCAGAGTAACATCATTATTTTATGCATATAGATTCATTCTTATTCTTTCCATTCAGATTCTTTAATTCATTTTTGAGACAACCATTGCCGAGGTGGACAATACAATTAGTGTGGGGTAATGTTGAGCAGAGAATACTTAACAAAAGGCACACAAGAGGTCCACGTGGGAAAATAGGGCATGTTCAAAGGTGCGAATGGATAAGGGAAACATGCGTGGAGGATAAGTTCATATTTTAGGACTTAGCCATTTTTGCACATGAGGATCTATTTTTAGAGATGGCATGCAGAGCACATAAACAAGGCAGAGACTTGCACGCCATGCATTGGCTATTTTTGGAGGATTAGCTACAAAGCACTTTGCATGGATGCGGGCTAAGAATAGGTTTATCACTGTCAATTAACTAAAGGAAGTCTATATTATTAGCACACTTGCATGTGGGTTATGGTGTAAAAAGCACATAGCTAATAATAACATGCGACCTATTTTAGGATTGGATAAGTGGTGAAGGGAAAGTCCCCACCCTTATAAATATGTAGTGAACTGCGTAGTAGTATAGAAGAATAATACGTGAATGAGTAGAGAGAGATATATATATGTATGTATGTGTGTAAGATTGGACTACTGTATCAGATCTATGCACGTATGGGCATAGAATGCCATTACTGTAAGAAGCTTCTGTGTAATTGTCATATTTAATATAATGGAGGATATTGGATGAATCTAAGTGTTAGTTTTGTGTGTATTGGATCTAGTATGTTCTTGATTTCATCATGGATAATACTTAATTATGTTCTCCCTTAGATATAGATCCGCATGTATAAGTCTTCATCATGCTAACATCAGAATGATGTATTAATAATGGAACTGGTACCTTTGTGTGCATGGGCGTATTAGTGAGTCTGGGGTCTTATTGGGCTTGTATTGCTAAATTCTAGGCATGCTCCTTTACACAAGGGAAGTCAGGTAGCTTAGCGGTCGCCAATAATTTTCCTTTCTTTTATTTTCCAAGACAAGAGAAGACAAAAAATATTCGAAGACAATAAAGATATTTACCACTTTCCTAAATTAATTAAAAATACAATTTTTTGTAATTAATACAAGAATATTCAAATTCTATTACATGTTATTCCTAGCCTAACATACTATCTTGATGTTGGTGTATGCTAGGATATTTGTTGTCTTTTATACGGGACAAGTAGTAATAACTCCACTGAAAACTAACTATGCTCCATTATTATATTTAAATTTTATAAGATGTAGTCATATTTTATACCCTTAGACCAATAGTCTAATCCCTTGCATGCCGACCTATTACCCAGCAGGTGTTGGGTGCTCACCCGAGGCACATGCCGCGTCGAGTCTCTCCTTTATGTGAGTCTTATGAGAATGCATCATCTTATAACAAATATTTAAATGGAAATGAGCAGAAATAACCATGCCATATTCTAGAACGAGTTATCTTATTGCATCCAGAAAAGAGAAATAACAAGTAGCATAAGGAAATGGCTCATACAAAAAGGAAATACATTAGTATACTTCCAAACACATAGATGATTTATAATAGAGCATTGTATTCATATTAATAGATTCAATAACCACATTACAATCCCTTGAGGTCATGACAGATCCTCATCTAACTGTGCAGAGAAAAGTCATGCATCAGAGCCATATTATGCTCATCATATTACAAAGAAGAATAAAAACCCATCCCCTAAATGTTCCATTGCTTACAGAGTTCTTCTAATCCCTAACCCATAACATCCCCATTCAGTTTCTGTAGGGCTTCACCTCTCTTTTCTCTCCTTCGCACTCTCCACACACTATACACATCCATATTTCTTCTATCTTCCTCTTCCTTTTTTCCTCTATCGGGCGCTTGTATTTATAACCTTAACACCCACCACCATGCCTTTCAGAAGTTACAGATCAGTCGCCAAGTGTCAAAGTGGTCCTCCATGGGAGCATGCCTTCCCATATCCGAGCTCTCCACTCGCAATGATGTCTTTGGAACCTTCCATCGCATGCCTGAAATATTCCCTTTTTGATCCCACATTCGCTAGGTGGAACCTTATCCACAAGGGTCATGCTTTTCTCGTGTGATTCCTAAGATGCCAAACAAGGCTAAGTAAAAACCCATTTTTCCTTGCACGCACTCATGCAGTGTGTTTTGTAAAACCCTGCCGAACCCTTCCCACGGGTGCCTTAAACCCCACGCCATTCTTCAACTAAATCTCGCACGCGCAAACACCTTATTGTACTTAGCTGATATTTTGGGGCCCAACATAATACTAGAACCACCAGGAGGATGTTTACTACATTTCTTTGATGTTCCAAGACAAGAGAAGACAATAGTTACTCCGAGAAAAGAAAAATACTAAGCCTAGTCCCCGTTAGGTAGATTCAGAGAATAAAATACACATAGATTCAAGATAATATAATAAACTTAGTCAAAGACATAATCTTAAGCCTAGTGCCTGTTAGGTAGATTATCCACCACAAGGATCCTAGCAGACATCAGGGTTTTCCATGATTTGTTTGTTATTCGATCACTAATTTTAAAATAAGAAACTATTAAGGCTTGATATCAGGAACCATTACTTTCAATTACTAATTGAACCTAGTGGCTACTAGGCATTTTCCTTTATACTATCCAATTTCAATTATGTGATATACATGATATATCTTATGAGAACTATAAAAGGCACCTAATTACAACACCCAAACACATCATGACATGTAAGATTTGTTATTATTAAATATTCAATTCTCAACCCTTATCACCCATGTTGGATTCCAGGTTTTCACAATGATGTAGTGTAACTCAAATATGTTTTTACAATAATGGGATCATATATATGCTAGCGGACGCTAGTCTTCACTTCTAGCAAAAATTCAGTACTTGAAAAAAACCAAATTTAATAGAGACTAATTGTTTAAATTGATTAGTTCAACACATTACAATTTTTTTATTAATGTTTTATTTTTTTATAACTAAAGGAGGGTTGAATTATGCCTAGCGACCACTATGTTATAAATATTTATTCCTATTGACTTTTACTCTATGAAAATAATGACATCAAGATATGGTAGCTTGTTGTTATTGCACTGTTAAGAAGTAGTATTTGTCCTTTTCAATTACTTATGAAATATTAATTTGTTTAATTCATTTTTTTTAGGTAATATGTCTTCCATTGGCCGCACTTCGTTCATGAAAATTCCTTTGATTGAAGGATCAGAGGATTGGAAAAAGAGATACGATGATTGGTTTGTAGAAATGCATTCCCTGGAAAATTACCATGATGATATATGGTTATTTTTGTTGATGAGGACGTTCACATTGTCAATGAAGTTTATATGATACTAAATATAAAATTTATTGATGAGAAAACATTATGTATTCAAGTTGAACGCATTGACGTCGTAATGAATAAGTGCCTTATTCTTGACATGGAGTTGGAAGTTTCATTGTTCAAGAAACTGGAAATGAAGGCTTCTAGAAAAAATATGGCGTGCTCTTGTTTTAAATATGGTTGGAATTGGGGAAGTTCATATAGTCAGAAAAAATAGGATGTGAAAATGCCCTTGAATTTCATAATAACATGAATTTGGTATTCAAAAATTATATAGAACCGAGGATACCTCTTCTATTTGTCATTATTTGAATAGATTTTTTTCTTTCTCCACCGAAACATGCAAAGCTATTTACAATGCTAAGGAGATATTATTTTTCTAAATTAGAGATAGATCCATCTAAGTCAAAGTTGTAAGGGCTTAAAAATAATAAAAATCGGATGTGTTGTTGAAGAAAGCGACTAGTATATTTGAGAAAATAGAAACTTCAAATGTTGAACAATTAAAATTGTTTTTGTTCAATGGTGATGTTTTTCCAATTAAAGTTTCTAGGTGCCATTTGGCACCTACGAATATCAATTATGTCATGTGCATGATGAGAATGTTGACCTTCTTTTCTATTCAATGTTGATTAATGTTATTCCTACACTGAGGGATGCACTTCTTCTTCCCTTTTTACCTTCTACAAAGGAACTTGTGCAACTCAAGGATCCAGATGACCTGAAAAGGGATGAAGTGCGAGTTCTATATTCTTGACGGCCAACATACCATTTGTACCCAAAAAAATTGGCTAAAAGAAAATACAAGTCATTACATACTAATATGCAGTTTAGAAAGGCTCACATTATGTCTTCATACACTCTTGGTGGAGTCATTGTTAAAATTTTCCAGCAATAAAACAATGTAAACAAAAATTGGATTGATACCAATTTTATTGATGTACTTTGTAAGGCTCAAATGATTTGGAGATCCCTAGGATGTCCTCAAAGGCCCGGAGTGGGAAAATTAAAGTCAGACGATTTAAAGGTAACAAAACTTAATTTTAACGCATTTGTTCTAAAATTTAATTTTGTAATATGCAGAAAGTAAATATACTATTTCCTCTTTCAATGCAAAGTGTTTTGAGATGCAATGTCTTGTTATTTTCAAAGTGGCTAAGGCTAAGAGCCTTCTAACAAAATGACATTTCTATTTTTACTTGAGGACATATGGACAAAATTGACAACCATTGAGTTATTTAAATCAAGTGGGCTGGATTGTTCTCCTTTTAAGGATAACCAACCTAAATTTCAACCAAATTCATTGGCAAGGTTCATGGTGAATTACTTTAGGCCTATAAGAGGAATGATCGATGAGGAGATATCAATTCTACTAGATAAAGTGAAAGAAGGGAAAGTATGGCTAACTCACTCTATCAAGCAAGTGTCATGAAGAGACTTTAGATACTTACGCTAATGAGTAAAATAGTATGAAGGATGAGAGAAAAATTTCTAAAATATATGAAAAGTAAATATCAGGTAATAATGTATTGGAAGAATACACTTGAAAAAAATATTGTTGAAAAATTTGGTCTACATGATTCTCACTACCGCCAATTATGTGTACTCTTGGGAGAAGAGAATAAAGGAAAAGAAAATTTGATTATGGAGGAAGTGAAAAATTGACAAAAAGAAAAATTGATGTTGAAGTGGTAAAGGTTCTCCCAGTGGCAACTCAAACAATTATAGACAACTACGTGATTGTAATGGAAGAAAATATTCTAGCAAGGATGGAAGACACCAAAGACTTTACCTATCAATGTGCATATCCCTTCCAAATCCAGTCAAAAATATCTTATATTCCATCAACTAATCCATTCAATGTAGAATGTGTGATCATAGATTTATGCAATTTGTCTAGTGTACTCACTTTCAAGCAATAATGGACCTACTTACAATTATTGATATAGTCTACTAAATTGTGTAATTATTGTGCTCTTACTTGTTTCTTCTTCAAAAATGTTAAGAGAGACGATAAAAAAATACATGCAAAAATTCAAAGACAAGGGGGAATTAGTTTTGGAAGGTTGTTATGATTTTATGACAATAGTGGAAAATTTAAGATCTTGTGTCTTATGTACACAATAACTAATGTGCACAATTGTGATGTTGACGATGGGGATATAGAAAAAATCGTCATGGATTGGATGGATCAACTTCCATAGAAAATTGTGACTACAAGAAAAATCAGCCTATGAGGAAAGACACATCATTTTCTTTACGAGAGATCTTATTTGTTTTGGTCTCATATGTTCACTTGACTCGCTTCCGATAATTCTCTAGTTATAGTGTTGTATGGCAATAGTGTTGCAGTTCAAGCTTTGGTTGACTTAGGTCTATCTGCATTTTTTATTGTTGAATCACATGATCAAGAAATGTTTTTACAACATTACTATTGTCATTTGAAAAAAGGTACATTGATTAAGATCACTTTAAACAATTCTATTAGTTTAATGCATTTGAACTAATACATACAATATTTATGCAAACAACCAAATAATAGAGGAAGACATTGTCTCTTCCTCTCCACATAAAAATAGAGGAGACAATGTCGATCTTAGTATGTTTGCAAACCAATTCAACTTGTTTCCCTATATGTCACTGATCAACCATCCAATGAATGTTTAAAAGGTGAGTGGGAAATACTTGTTTTATAAATTTATCACTACAAGATGTTTTTGATTGTCATTGTTTACATATTTTTAATAAAAACTTCAATTTTTTCAGATTTGATGCCAAATGGGGAGGTTGTTGGCATGTCACGCATGAACTCGCAAATGGAAAATGGTATGATAGTCATATACAATTATAAATAAAACCATTTATAAGACCCTCATAATTGAAGGAACCTATAGCGAAGTAGTTTATTTGTAATATGTATTACCCTAGCAATTACTAACATACATCTTTTAATTAGATTTATTTTGAATTGAGTAAATTTTTTGTTTATTGGTTAATATTAAATTGTGGACAATTGAAAAAATTACTTTTGTATAGTTGGCTATTAGCGGTCACTAAGCCCATCATATACTATCAACCCAAACATAGTCCATGCATTAATGGCTTACACCTACTGGTCACTAATATACAACTACATCTATGCAATATTGTATAAAAGCAAGTTATATCATGTATTTTTTTACATCAACTTAAAATTTATTTTGAATTGATTACTATTTTTTTAAAATAGAATGAGCATCAAAAGAACCTTCGAGAGGGGGAGTGTGAGGGAATCCAAGATGGAGTCTCAATCAGTAAGTGTTAACATACTAAAATTTTGATTATTTTAATTGGTTAATATTAAATTACGAGATAATTGAGAAAAAAATACTTTTGTGTAGTTGGCCAAAAGGATTATTTAATTATTTTAGATTTGGAGGTTTTCTCTATGAGAAAACCAATCCTTAAAAGAGTTGACAATCAAGTTCGTAAGGAGACTCTCAACTTGCAAGGTGGGCTCAAGGAATTTTTAAAGATCGGCAAAGAAAATGTGAAGTGGGATTTTGGTCTGGCTATCTCTCTTGCGCCGAAGTTGATTAAGGATTTGAAAAAAAAAAATCGTTTGAATTCAAACCATTTATTATTTTGGGTAAAGGATAGTGTCGTGTAGCAGATAAAAATCGCAGTTAATAAAAGATCTTCAAAATATTTGGAGTAGTAGATGGTATTATTTTAGCCTTAGAGACACATTATGTGTTATAATGGGCCCAAAGGGAATCCCTTCGAAAATTTTATGGTGGGGAAGAAATCCAATGAAGAAAATTGTTTCAAAGATAAGTGGTTGATGACCAATTTGTACAGAAAGATAACACATATTGTGTCAGGGTTTGAGTGTTGTCGAGGGCATCCAAAAATTGCAACAAATAAAATTTACAATGATATTCATTCATACAGTCATATGGTCACTCTTTATTTTATATGTTGAGATTACAAATCTAAAAGTTGGAAGTATTTATATCCTCACTGTGATTAAGATGATATTATAGTTTTATAAGTTGTTTTATAAGTTTTTTTTGAGTTGTGATTAAATACTTTGATGTCATGTTTTTAATCACTTTCGTAGTTTATATTATTTCTGAGTTGTTTTTATAGATCCAATTGGGAATCCTAAGAAATTACTAGTTTTGGGAGTTAAAGGTTTGTTGTTTGGAATTTATGGTATTGGCGACAAAATACCTTGTAATATGGTTCCAGATTTTAGATCCAAGAATACTTGAATAATTTGAATGAAATTTTAGTGATGACTTGATAAGTATTGCATCAAAATATTTTGACACTGCCTTATGGTATTCATTTATGGATTCAACAATGGTGAAGTACATGTTCATCAAAAAAATTAGTTGGCTGTGAGAAACCCACTTCAGGTTCATTTGGGGATGCCAACAATGTAAGTTCAAAACAAATACAAGCCAGCAGATAGTAGACATTTATGGTAATGTATATGGTGAAAAAAATATACTTTTGATCGATGATGCAATATTCTTTTTGCACGAGGTCAAAGAAGAAATTACTCTCAAAACCCCAACATATTGGAGATTTTATGGAAACTATAAGACTAATTCAAAAATTTACACTGAATTATGTACATGGTTGAAACATGTAGGAGAACATGAAACATGTTTCAATCATTGAAAATTCATTCAAACGCACCATTGGCATTTGAATTATATACTTTTCTTCCAAATCCAATAATGTATTGTGCATTTTATGGAATAAAATAACTACCTTAAGGTTCTTAAAGATTCATAGTGCACAATCATTTTTTTATTTTTTTTTGGGCAAGAAAAACATTTTTTTCTAACTTGGGTGAAGAGACAATCATGGATCATGGACCAATAAAAGAACGAGTTTTCCCAGATCTACATAGTTTAAACTTAAACAAATTGGTAAGACCATTATTCCCAATAAAAAATTAAGCCTAGTGACCACTAACACATAAAAACGTAAACATATAATGTTTATTATTTCGCACATCGATATTGGATTCGTCGAAATAAATTTTATTTATTTTTCGTTATGTCTGGTTTAATCTTAAATAAAATTTGAAATTAATAGGAATTTTATTTGCAAAAAAATAATCCTAGCACCACTAGACCGTATAAAATAGAAACATGTTATGCTTTATTGATTTGCAGATCCATGGAGGCTTCCCTGAAATCATAAAATAATTTTTACTAGATATTCATATGTTAATCTTAATGACATTTTGAAAATGATAAAACCTTGTTCCAAATAAAAATAAATCCTAGCAACCACAAGCATGTATAGAACTGAAACATTTTCTGTTTATTATTTTACATATTGTTATTTTAAATATTTTCTTTTTATTTTTGTGTGGAAGATTGCATCATGATCATACATGAAGATTGCATCGTGATCAAATGTTCCATTTATCTAGTATCCAAGAATCAAAACATATTTCTCAAAAAACTTAGCACCATTTACAACAAGTGTAATGCATATTACAATTGTAAAAATATACCTATTGAAGGAAGAATTGTGGCCTATAATGCAACTATTGAAGGATGTGGAAGATGATGTGGAGACATACATGATGTCATTAAATCAATAACCCAATTACAATTATGTAATTTGTCCATAGATTTAATTGATAACACCTTTCTATATAATGTGTGTGATTATCTTTAGTAATGCGATTTTGTATAATGTGTGTTTATCAATTAGGGGTAGCATTTATTCATAATCTAGCCTTTATTTTTGTTGTTCCTCAGACCCCCTTATAGTTGTTGTTTTGTTGTTTTTCTAGGATTGGCCTAGTGTTCTTATGGATTTGGGTATTTCTCTCATACCACCCGCTTATTTTTTGAGAGAATCTTGTATCATGTTGCATTTAATATAATATAAGATCCTTTTCATCAAATAATCTAGAAAATGCATGGGAAAATGTTGATGATGCCATCCATTTTTTTATTGTGTTGACCTTCCTCGCATAAGTCGAGGGACTATTTAATTGGGTTGTGCTTTCACTGTCCTCACTTGTTTTCTCATATTTATGTCTATTGTTTTCCCCTTCCCTCTCATGGCATCTACCTATGTTCTATTCATCCTCTTGCGTAATAAGAAGTGGGAAAAAAATTTCCTCTCTCTTGTATCTTACATTCATCTTTCTAATGTCTTCCCATAGACTCACACAGATGTTATGAATGTGATTGTGAATGTCCTAGGTGTGGATTATGTTGGGGTTAGAACACCGGTTGTAGAGAAAATATATGAGATCCAAGCATACATGAAAATAAAAGTGGATATTCTACAAGAAGAAATATACAAAACAAGAGATAGAAATCAACACTGATTTAACGTGGTTCACCCAAAGTGTGGGCTAAGTCCACCAAGAAACAAGCCAATCTATTATCCAAATATTTCAAAAGATATACAATGAAGATTTATAATCTTCCACACCTCTCGATGTACATTACTTTATTTCTCTCACACATTTTCTTCTTCTCCAAGAATTCTCTCTTTCACAATTATTCTCACAATAATCATCAACTTTTTAAGTTCTTCTTAATTCTTAGTTCTAAACCCTAGATTTCATGCTTATATAGGTGTATACAAACTTAGGGAACTTAGCCATGCAATTATAATCAATAGATCTTCTTTAATACTAAAAATAGATCTAATTCCGAGATTTAAATAAAACACTCCCACATAGGTAACCAACACCGGTTAGCCCTAACCAATTCTGGTTTCTCCTTTCTTGGCCGATGCCGATCATGGTGGTGAACAATGACGGTCACTTCATAACCAATATCGGTTCTTGTATTCTCCATCAAGTTTCATATTACATGCTAATCTAAAGTAATTGAGCTCCACAACTCAATAATCTCCCACTTGGAGATTAATTACTACACTATACATGTAGAACATCATTCTTGGATCCTTCCTTAGCTTTATTTCTTTCTCTTTAAGTATCAAACTTGAAGACAAACAGAAATGGAGTGTAGCTCCAAATTATCCTTTTCTAATGGCTTCGTTAGCATATCCGCAAGGTTCTCACTCATATGAATCTTTTCCAGATTCAACTGCCCATCCTCCAATACCTGTATATGAAGTGATACCTCAACTGAATGTGTTTCATTCTTGAATGAAACACTAAGTTCTTTACTAAATGAATTGCACTCTAACTATCACTGAACAATTTGCAATCATCTTTCTCCTTTCCCAACTCTTTCATGAACCTACTCATCCATATCATCTCTCATTGCTAGCCTCTGTAGCTGCAACATACTTTGCCTCTGTAGTAGAAAAATCCACAACCTTCTGCAATCTTGAAATCTAGCTAAGTTGTCATCCCACCTAATGTGAAAATATATCCAGTAGTGCTCCTTCTACCATCAAGATCTCCAGCCATATATGAATCAACATAGTGAAATAATGAAATATCGGAACCTCCATAGCATAAATACATGATAGATGCCCCTTTCAAATACCTGAGTATCCATTGGATTACTTTCCAATTCTCTTTACCTAGATTAGCCATATATCTACTCACAACTCCCACTGCCTGTGCAATGTAGGGTCTAGTACAAACCATAACATACATGAGACTCCCAAATGCTAAAGCATATGGTACTCGTGTCATGTATTTGACCTCCTCATGTGATGAAGGACAACGATCTTTGTTTAATTTGAAGTGTCCAACCATAGGTGTGCTAACAAGTTTTCATTTGCATCTTAAACCTTTCTAACACCTTATAGATATAATCCTCCTGAGACAAATACAATTTATTGTTCTTTATGTCTCTCTGTATTTACATGCAAAGGATTCTTTTTGCAGCTCCTAAATCCTTCATAGAAAATGTGTGAACTAGGTTTCCCTTAAGCTCACCAATGTGGCATACTAGATCCTATAATAAGTATATCATCCACATAAAGTAACAAAATAATATAGCTCCCATTTTCAAGCCTCTTGAAATAAACACAATGGTCGATTCACATCTCAAATAACCATGTTCATGCATAAAACTATCAAACCTCATGTACCATTGCCTTGGACCTTGCTTGAGCCCATATAAGCTCTTTTTCAACCTGCACACTAATTTTTCCTTACCCTTGACTTCATACCCAAATGAATGATGCATATAAATATCTTCATCCAAATCACC
The DNA here is from genome assembly GCA_018340775.1 of Taxus wallichiana var. yunnanensis. Taxonomy (NCBI): domain Eukaryota; kingdom Viridiplantae; phylum Streptophyta; class Pinopsida; order Cupressales; family Taxaceae; genus Taxus; species Taxus wallichiana. Next base: position 843,616,654 of record CM031238.1, read on the forward strand.
ATGAAGGAAAATCTGTCTTCACATCTAGTTTCTCTAAATGCAAATCCTCTACTACAACTAAACTCAATACAATACAAATATAATTCATCTTTACAACAAGAGAAAATATTTCACCAAAAGTCAATACCTGCTTTTTGTGCAAATCCCTTTACTACAAGCCTTGCCTTGTACCTTTTTTGTCCACCCTCTTCTTCCTTGATCCTGTAAACCCACTTGTTCTATAATTTTCTCTTACATGTTGATAACTTAACCAAATCCCAAGTCTGGTTTTGTTCCAAGGAGTCCATCTCCTCATCCATGCCATGCTCCCATTAGACGTGGGTCTTATCATGCATTGCTTCTTCAAAAATTTCTAGTTCACCATTATCAATTAATAATAAATAAATAGAGAAGGTGTAAATATTTCTGGAGGTTTACTTACCCTTTTGTGACCTTCTCACAAGAAGTTTGGGGTACCGGAGGCTCATTATGGACCTCTTGGACATTTGTATCCAAATCTATCAATGACCGATGCTGATTACTTGTAACTGATGTCAATTCTACTAACAGATTTCAATTCAGCTCCTCAGTAACCGATATTATTTATCTTTGAGGGATGTCAATCAGGTCAACCGACACTAGTTACTGTGTAACCCTGTTGGTATTACTTTTAAATCCAAGAGTTCATTTTCATTCACAAACTTCTTAACCGGTTTGTCCTTAGGTACCAAAATTTGATCCATGTACATTCTATTTTCATTCCATTCAATATCATGACTCCTAATAATTTTAGAATTCTCTAAATCCCAAAAACGGAATATGAAATCACCAGATCCATAACCAATGAAAGTGCATCTCTTAGATTTTGCATCCAAATTTTTCCTATTTTCCTTATCAATATGTACAAAAGTTTCGAACTAAAAACTTTAAGAAAAGAAAGATCTACCTCTTTTCCGGTCCAAGCTTCCTCTAGTATTCCTCCATCTAGTGAACTTGAAGGCCCACAATTAATCAAATAAACCATTGTATCAACTACTTTTTCCCAAAACTACAAAGACAATCCAAAATGTATCCTCATACTTCTAGCATGTTCCATGATTGTTCTATTCATTCTTTCTACAACACCATTCTCCTATGGTGTTCTTGGAACCATTCTTTCTCTATGTATCCCATTCACTGAAAAATAATCATTGAAAGCCTTGCTACAATATTCACCACCATTGTCAAATCTAAGGAACTTTAACTTTGAATTTGATTCATTCTCAACAAGGGCTTTCCATCTTTTAAAATTGTCAAAAACATTAGATTTACGTTTAATACAATAAAACCGTACCTTTCTTATAGAATCATCAATGAAAGTAACATAATACTAGGATCCTCATGAGAAGCTACTCGATTGGTCCCCACACATCTAAGTGTACAAGCTCCAATTTTTCTTCTCAACTTTGAGAAATCTCACTCTCTTTTTCTTTCCAAAGACACAATGCTCATAGAAATCAAGATCTAAATATTTCAAATCTAATAACTTACCCTTAGCCTTTAAGATATCTACATTCCTTTTTGACTCATATGGCCCAACTGATTATGCCACATGCATGCATATGAATATGAAGTAGATAATGCAAAAAGGAATCAGTAACACAAGTAGATAAATATAATATTCCTACCTTCTTACCTCTTACCACAAAAAAGCACCCTTGGTGACTTTCCAAGAGTCTACCGTGAATGTAACCATGTGGCAGATTCACCTAGTTTCCTTGTAGAAATAAGATTCCTCTTGAGGCTTGACACATGCCTCACATCTTTCAATACCCATGTATTTCCATTCTACAATTTTAGATGAACTTCTCCTTTACCAATAATATTGCAAGGTTTATCATCACCCAAATAAACATGCCCAAAATTTCCCTAGACATAATTTCTGAAATAACCCTTATTAGGAGTTGCATGGAAAGAAGCTCCTGAATCTAAAACCCATGATTCAATTTTATTATCTAAAGAAATAATAAGAGCATCTTACATTACCTCTGCTACAACAAGATTTTCTTCTTTACCTTTGTCTAGTTGTTGGTTCTCTTTATCCTTTGACCAAAAATATTTCTTTACATGTCCTTTCTTTCCACATTTCCAACAAGTAATTCCTTTACCTTTGATTTAGATCTGCTATCCCTTGACTTTGATTTCCCATTACTCTTACTCTTGGATCTCTCCTTCTCTCCCCCCTACTTTCTACATTCAAAGCATTCTCAGATGATGATTCCTCTGTACTCTTCATGTGAATTTCTTCATTCAAGATTATACTAACCACATCATCAAACTTCAAAATATTATTAGCAGATGTTGTATTACTAACAACCATTACCAAGTTATCCCAACTATTAGGAAAAGAACATAATAATAAAAGTGCTTTCACTTCATCATCAAATGGTATATCAACCAATTTTAACTGATTTACAATAGATCGAAATCATTCAAATGACTAGATGCAGATCCACCTTCATGCATCTTAGAACTAAATAGTTTCTTCATCAAATAAAATTTATTTGAAGCACTAGGTTTTTCATATAAATTAGTAAGATATTTCATTAACCCTACCATAGAAGTCACTTCTGTAATATTGGAAGCCACAAATGCTGCTAGGCTCAATCTTATAGATCCCAAATCCTTTCTATCAAGAATCTTCCATTATTCATCAGTCATCTTCGTAGGTCTAGACTTCTCATCCAATATAAATACAAATCTCTTTGATACAGATAATCCTCAATCTGCATCTTCCATAATTGATAATTTTGGTCGTCAAACTTCTCTACCTTGTATTTGTTTTCTTCTGCCATTGTTGTAGCTCCCACTTAATCAAAAACCTTGTGTGTAAATCATCAACACAAAAACCCTCAAACAAAGATCGATGCTAGTTGTTGGGGTTAGCACACTAGTTGTACATATAATATATCAGATCTAAGCATACATGTAAATAAAAGTATATATTATACCAAAATAAATATATAAAACAAGAGATATAAATCAACACCAAATTTAACGTGGTTCACCCAGTGTGGGCTACATCCACCAAGAAACAAGCTAATCTATTATCCAAATATTTCACAAGATATACAATGAAGATTTACAATCTTCCACACCTCTCAGATGTACAATACTTTATTTCTCTCAAGATTTTTTGCTTCTTCTCCAAGAATTATCTCTCTCACAATTATTCTCACAATAATCATCAACTTTTGCAAGTTCTTCTTAATTCTTACTTCTAAACCCTAGCTTTCATGCTTATATAGGCGTATACAAACTTAGGGAACTTATCCATGTAATTACAATCAATAGATCTAATTCCCGAGAGTTAAATAAAGCAATCCCACACAGGTAACCGACGCCGGTTAGCTCTAACTAATGTCAATTCCTCCTTTCGACTGATTTCGGTCATTGGTGACTGATGTCGGTCCCTCCATAACCGATATCGGTTACTATATTTTCTAGCAAGTTTCATATTGCATGCTAATCTGAAGTAATTGAGCTTAAAAGTCAACAAATTATCTCCATAAGCACTTGGGAGAGCTCGTGTAAACTACGATATTGGCGTATTCATGTTTAATTGCACTGGTGTTGTGTGTGCAGATAAAGAAGTGTTCATGGTGGTTGTGTCCCATTTCATTTACCCAAAACATCGTGTGGGTTTGGTCAAAGATCTAGAAGAAGTATGCCTTCCTTGTCTCTTTGTAAATTTGTATCCTTGTTTGTCACCTTTTTGGGTTGACAACAAGATTTTTGATGCCTTGGAATTGAAAATTCATGTCCTACTTCAAGTTTTCAACTCTGTTCAAAGTATCGTTGATCGATGGGGAATCTATCTCCAGTGTGCCATCCGTGGACCTCGTCGCACTCGAAAAACCTACCCCACCTCTTCTTAATCACGTGGTGTACTTGAAGTCTGTTGTTGGCATGTCCTTTTCCTTTCTCAAGATTATTGCAATGCTTTCCTTGATGGAATCCTTGGGTTTCTCTATCATTCTCACTCTTTTTTTGCATCAAAAGTTGTATGTTTTTGTAGGCACGGTTATTCATGTTACATGTTGGCCTCGTTATCTTTCATACTCATTTTTAGTTTTTTTATGTATCCTTTCATCAATAAAAACATGGGATACTGTAGGGTGGGGACCCATCAACCCTCTCAGTTCATAGCTTCGGTCAAAAGCGTTTAACTATCTAAAAATGAATATAATGTAATTTTTCCCTAAATATTTTTGACAAAAAGTTTCTGTATAATGTGCCTCACTATCCTATTAATGTTTATATGTATAATATGTGTGATTATCTTTAGGAAATTTATAATACAGTAAAGGATTTAAATGATAATAGATATCTTAATATATATAAAAAAGTGTACATAACATTTTTATTTCTAGTGAATTCTTATTTGATTAATGTTAATTTACCTCGATAAGCTACACTAACATTACCTAGCGAGCGTTAAGTATTAACTCTCTTACTTTTTAAGGTTGTATTATCCTCTCGACTTCAAATTGTTGACATCAATTTAAGGTATATAGAGAATTGAAAAATTGTCAGGCACTTCAACAATATGTGTTTTCATAGATATCGTGAAAATAATTTTTAATTTGCAATGAATTATTCTGTGAATTTGGGATTCCAGCGTGATGAATAATATTACAATGAAATTAAAATACTTCTTAAAATGATTTACCATAATTCTACCTTTAGAAAAGGAGTTTTAATTTATTTCATATCTATATTTAATTACAAAAAGATATCCTCCTGATAAGGGGAGTAGGAGAATTTTAATTGTCATTTAAAGTGTCAAGTGTGGGAGGAAAATGTTTGCAGTGATTTCATGTCCCTTCTTTTAAGGTACACAAGGATGGTGGAAGGTGATGCGGGGGTTAATGATGAATGTCATTGCACATTTATAACTATTAAGGGGATGTTAATGTTCTTGTAATCCAGGTTTATTCCTCTATTGGAATATGAGTTTATAACTATTAAGGGGATGTTAATGTTCTTATAATGTGAGCATCGTCGGGGTTTATAACTATTAAGGGGATGTTAATGTTCTTGTAATACTTGGTGTATTGGTATTGCAGTTGTGTGGTCAGGTTTGTGTAGCATTGAACAGAGAGTTTTTCTTCGTGATAGCCTGGTTGTTAATAGGAATATGGGGGAAGATTTGGTTCACACTGAGCCTTGGGATCTCAATGATGTTAAATATGAGGCTATGGAGGTGTTTGACTGAATGGGATTGTCCCCTTTCTTAAATATTTTTAGGGGTATAACGAGTAAATCGGTAAGGATTTTGGATCGGCATGGTGGCCAGACCAAGAAATGGACGGGGAAATGGGGTGTTGCGGGGAGTAAAGATTAAACTATCAATCAATATGGTGGCTTATGTTATGGGCATGCCCATGGAATGATGCTAAGTCTACAAACCCAAAAAAGGATTCAAGTGGATGAAATGAAGCTATTTTGTGAGGTAAGGAAAAACTCACCCCTATTTTAAAGGATTTCTTAGGAATTCCTTACCTCCCCCATTCAATGAAGTGGCCCTTAACCTAATCATTTTTTTCACTCTTTAGGGACTTCACAAATGTATCTATTCTTACCATCTACGCATGCTGAATTTCCTCGGACATGGGAAATTTTTTTATTTTTCCATACTATATACTTCGCTCTCTATGTGCTACTTTGGACCACTACAAAAAGGAAAAAATAGTATTCCCTTGCATTAGGGTTTTATTATGGCCATTGTGAAGAGATTAATATTAGATATGGATAAAATGGTTAATGGGGATAGTGTCTTGTTAAAATCCCTTGAAGATTATGTTGTGGAAGATGAAACTAATTTTGAGAATGAGGAGTCTAGCGAATCCCCTAAGACGAGTGAAGGGGATGATCAAAATGTGGTTGAAGTTAAAGTAGTACATGGCCTCCAAGACCTAAAACAAGATGAATTTAAGGTGGTAGTTGCTAATAGGGATGGAAAAGGGGAACCGAGTCAACAAAGGAGGTATTTTTCACTTGACACCTAGAAAAAGACCCAAATGGAAGTTCTTGGAAAATGTGGTTTGAGACAGGGAGTTGATCTTGTTAAATTGGTTGCAGACCTTGAAAATGTGAAATTTGACACTCAACTTACTAAAATAACTATCCAATTTATCCTCAACAATTGACATGCAATGAAGATGAAAGTTGAGGGTGTGGCTCCGATAATAAATGGTGGAAGTATGGAGGTTCTACAAAAAAAAATGTAAGAATTTAAATAGTGATGTGGATCAGCTTAAGGTTACGCTTCAAAACTTCACTAAGTGTATTATTATCATTGTCAAGTGCACTTTACATTACCTTAAAACTCTCGAGAAAGCTAGCTAATGCCTACAAAAAATGTGAAGATCAGGGGACATCGAAGAAGAGGAAAATGGAGTTATTTGAAGCTGATGTAACCACTCTCGGCACTAAAATTGAATCACTAGCTAATGAATGGGCCACTCTAGTGGCCACTTGGAGAAAATTAAAAATTAGTGGTTGTTGTTAGGTTTTTGTTTAGTGTTGTTAGTTCTGTGTTTTTATTTCTGTTAGTTTACTGTACTTGTTATTAGTTTTGATTCTTTTTGGGCCGAACTATATTTTTGTATGGTTTGGTATATAATATTTGCTCTATTTCAAAGCTTTGTGATGTAGCGGTTAGAGTCCCCTCAACCCTCTTTTACCTAATGTCATAAAAATAATCTTACTCTCTGAGTGGAATGTTCCACTCCAAGGAAAATGTTTTTTTTTTTTTATAAATTGAAGCAAGACAAACTTAAAAGCAGACATCTTTCCTTCTTTCTATGGATTATTTTACTTATTTCCACTTAACATAAAGATTTTATCTCACATTTAGTTCAATAATTATTCAATAAAGACCAAACTCACTTTGGCTCTAGCATGCTTCTTATTAAATAATATGAAAGCAACAAATCTTGTATGTTAGAGTAGGTATTTACCTTAGCTCATGTTCACCGAGGTACTTTATTTACCTTTATTGTATTTATCCTCACCCACTTGTGTGTGTGGATATTTCTTTTATCTTATTTAGATATTAGGAGATATTATCTAGTTGTTAGGTATAGTTCTTTCCTTGATCTATGGTATTGACTAGATCCTTGATGTCTAGTTCTCTCCTAAATCTATGGTCTTGACTAGTTCTTTGATAACTAGTTATTTCCTTGATTTATGGCTTGATCTACGACCTTGGTGGTTCTTATATTTTTATTCCTTTCCTATTAAAGTAAGGCCCATTCTCAATGTATTACATTGAGTTCCATAATAATATATGATATTGCTACTCATTTGTTTGCAAGGGTTTTATGTAAAGCTATTCTAGTGAATCACTTTCATCTTATTGATCGTGGTGTTTGATTAGCATCTATTAGTGTGAGTTATCCTATGTGTCCTCTTCTCATGTTGGAGGGTCATCTCACATGGGTTAGGTTTAGGGTTTCATGTGTGTCATGCACTAGGGTTACTCAGCACCCTATATGTACCCCTTTTCTATTCATTTATGAGCATGCCAAGACACTCCGTTGTCTTTCCTCTATGTGCAAGCTTTGTTTCTGTTGAGCAAGTTCTTCCATTACTAATCAATTCTTTCTTGTAATTGCTAGAGCTATCACGATTCCGTTGGATTGCAACTACTTCGTGGTGCCTTGTTTCCAATTTGATTCTTACAAACTCTTTTCATGGTATCAGAGCTACATGACTTGCCGTCACACCAAAAGTTTGAACTTGTTGTGTGATGGCAAGTCGTGCATCTCTGATACCAGGAAGTTAAGTGCGCCACCCCTAGAGTAGTTCTGGGATGGGTGACCTCCCAGGAAATTCCTAGTGTCACTTCCTCCTAATGTTGTTGGGTCGATTGGTTGTAAACTGGCTCCATAGTGCGGGAGAGTATTAGTGTAGTAATGGCAGATTAACACAATGAGATCCCTCTCCACCATAAGTTCAAGCTTTTGGTGTGATGGCAAGTCATGCAGCTTTGATACCATGAAAAGAGTTTGCTACTTGTATGATTCACTTGAAGTCTCTTCCTCCAGTAGTATTAGGCCGAAGTAGTGAATTGTGCAAATTACATTTAGAACCGTGTTCCACACAAGGAAGTAACAGGGATGACACCCTTTGAATCCTAGTTTGGACAAAAGCTTGATGTTGAGCACTTTCAAGTCTTCGAGATCCAAGGCTATGGCAAGGATTCCCAAGAAGAAACGCAAGGCCTTGGAACCACAATCCAAACCTTATATCTTTATAGGGTATCCCGATGGCGTGAAGGGATATCGATTGATGAATCCTACTTCTCATGAGCTATATATTGAGAGAAGTGTTAAGTTCGATGAGTCTTCTTCGACTTCTACTTCTCCACCTATTGAGGTTCTTGACTCACTTGATTGATTCGACTCATCGGATGATGATCTTGTTGAGCGTGCTCCTCTTCCGAGATCCTCCCGACCATCGACCTTTGAGTCTTCTGATTCTAACAGTAGTGATGACAAGGACTACGTCCCTTCTGTCTCAAGTGAAGAATCTTCCGACTCTGAGCTTGATCCTCATGGTCCCCTTTGGGCTAGGAAAACTTTGCAAAGTGCTGGAGATTTAGTTGGAGATACTTTGGATATGATATGTACTCACTTAGATTTTTGGACCTCACTCTTTCTTTCACATCCGCTTCTGATCCACAGTCTTTCTAGGAGGCTTATGGTATTCCTGAGTGGGATTCTACCATGGATGAGGAGTATTCCTCTCTCATGAAGAATGATACTTGGGATCTCGCCACTCTTCCGAAAGGAAGAAAAATCATTTGGTGTAAGTGGGTGTTCGAAAAAGTATGGAGTAGATAGAGATATCGAAAAGTTAAAAGCGATTAGTAGCTAAGGGTTTCTTCTAGATAGCTGGGGTTGACTATACTGAAACCTTTTCTCCAGTTACGAAGATGACTTCCATTTGACTAACCCTATCCATTACCACAGCGAATAGATGGAAAGTACATCAAATGGACGTTAAGAGTGCCTTCCTTCATGGTGACCTAGAGGAAGAGATCTATATGGAACAACCTCCGGGTTATGTCCAAGATTCCTCCCTCGTTTGTAAGTTAAAGAAGTCTCTTTATGGCCTTAAACAAGCCCCTCGGGCTTGGTATGCCAAGATGGACTCCTTTTTACTTAGATCAAGGTTTACTAGGTGTCACTCTAATCCAAATGTTTATATTTTATGGAAAGATGACTCCATACTCATTCGTGTTCTATATGTTGATGAATTGTTGATCACAGGTAGCTCTTCCTCTATTATTGATTTTGTGAAGATCACCTTAGCCAACAAGTTTTCCGTGACTAACTTAGGTCTGCTTCATTACTTCCTTGGGATCCAGATTTCACAATTTGACTCGGGAATCTTGATTTCGCAACCTAAGTATGCTCTTGATTTGCTAGCTCGGTTTCAAATGTCGATTACAAATTTTCTCCTACTCATTTTCTTTCTAGGGTGAAGTTGGTTTTAGATTGCTCTACTCCCTTGGTTGATGGTACTCTTTATCGACAGTTGGTGGGGAGCTTGATTTACTTGACTCACACTCAACTAGATTTATTGTATGCTATTGGGATCATGTCCAGATTCATGCAGGAGTCACATGAGTTACATTGGAAAGTAGCTAAATGGATCCTTCACTATGTTCATGGCACTTATACTGATGGCATTCACTATCATGGAGGGGTTGATATTGATTTGATTGGGTTCTGATTCGATTGGGCGGTGACTTAGATCATCGAAAATCTACTTCTGGCTACAGTTTCTCTCTTGGTTCGGGTCCTATTAGTTGGTCTAGCAAGAAGCAGAATGCAATTGTGATATCATCTACAGAGGTAGAATACAAACGAGCGATTAACGCTGCCACAAAAGCTATTTGGCTACATGGTATTACGATAGAGTTTGGCATCCACTTTGGTGGCCTACCATTATCTACTATGATAAAATGAGAAAAATCTCTATCTGCAGAAATCCAATTCAACATCAGAGGATGAAGCACATTGAGATCCATATGCACTTCATACGGGAGCTTATTCATGATGGTATCATTGACATTCAGTACATTCAGATAGCTGATCAGATTGTAGATTTATTCACCAAGCCCTTCACTGAGATGAAGTTTCTTTACTTACAATCTCTTCTTGGGGTGAGGTCTTCTGTAGCTTCTCATCTTCTTCAAGCTATGTAGTCCTTCTTTTCTTCTTCTTCTTCTAGGAAGATTGTGTTTGTATATGGGCACCTTATCAGGCCTTTAGTTGCCGGGCCCCATTGGCACATCTTTCTTAGTTGTTTAGGAGTGTCTTCCTCTTCCGTCTGACTCATCATAGTCGCTACCCAGCTTCGATGAAGGGGGGTGTTAGTGTGAGTTATCCTATGTGTCCTCTTCTCATGTTGGAGGGTCATCTCACATGGGTTAGGTTTAGGGTTTCATGTGTGTCATGCACTAGGGTTACTCAACACCCTATATGTACCCCTTTTCTATTCATTTATGAGCATGCCAAGACACTCCATTGTCTTTCCTCTATGCAAGCTTTGTTTCTATTGAGCAAGTTCTTCCATTTCGATAAATTCTTTCTTACAATTTCGGAGCTATCATGATTATTGTTGGAGTGCAACTACTTCGTGGTGCCTCGTTTCGATTTGATTCTCACAAACTCTTTTTCAAAGCATCGTGTTCTTGGCTTCAGTGCGATCTGGTTATCGTTTCCTTTCATGGTATCAAAGCTAGAGATTGCTGTTGACATCCGTCTGTAAGTTTTATTTTGTAAATAAATTCATTGTATATTCATATATTTGGGATTTGGTCGTATTTTGTTGCTGTGTGCATTTTTATGCAAAACAGAGGCTTCCATTGGATCCGGAAGGCATGAAAACCCTAAGATCAACCTGTAAGCTTCACCATATTTGGAGGTAATCATTTTTTTACGGGTTTTTGTATTGTTGTAGGGAAGCACACCAATCTGTCTCAAGCTTTCTTATTTGTAAACAAAAAAATTCGTGAGATTCTTTTTTATGCATTTTAGTAAGTTTGTTGGATTTTTCAAGATCTGAATAGGGAAATTTTCTATTGCGGTGTATATCTGTCTTGGTTTGTGTGTACGAAGGTTTTTAGATCTTTCCTTTTTGGCAGGGTCCATGGATCTGTGCACTTTTTTTCTATTTGGGAAAATCCATGAGAGGTCACCGTCACTTGAGTGGTTCTTAAATAGTAATCTTTACCTATTTAAGCATTTGGGTGTGAATTTCTCGAAAACACACGAAACACCGCAAAAATTAAAATCCTTACCCCTTGGTCATATGGTATGGTCATATGAGGGCTTAAAGCTTGTGATTCTTACCAGTAGGTGCTTAGCTTCAGCCCCCTTTAATTTTATGTGTGGTGAAGGCAACAACAATTTATTTTGTTGTAGTGGCAACTAAAATAAATACGGAGAGCAAAATATTAAAAATCTTGTAACTTTTTTTTTTTTTTCATGCTCTTTCCATTGGAGTTATTTATTTTGAGACTTGCACTATAATTATAAAGTGCCAAATATGGAGGAGTGTTGTAATCAATTGTGGATGCAATTTCGACTGAGCCTAACATCCTAAACTTTTGGGAGTTGCAGTTTGTACCTATCATGGATTCTGAGAATGATATGCTTTTCTTTGAAGTATGTGAACTTCAAGAGGATATTGTAAAATTTGTGGAAGAAAATAGATCGCTCAAGAAGAAAAATTCTCTTCTACAATCACTCATTCACTATAAGGATACAATAATACACTCCTGTAGAACAAACTTGCTAGCCTACAATATCACCATCATATTGTGGACAACCATATCCATGCTCTGGTCCACATGCTATTACTCTTATACCCACCGACATTGATCTGCTGCTAGTCTTTGAGCTCGAATTGCTTTTGATGCTTAAACCTGTGAGGCTTGCTACGCATGCTCTTCCACATCTCGTGCCTATTATAGTGCCACATGTTGTGTATCCTACTTCTACTCAAATGCATGGATTTTTTGAGAAGCATATCACTGCATTCCATTCTCGCATGCTCCGTTCTATGGGTCTCACTAAGCGGAGTCATTGGCAGACATTCATAGGGTATTGTTTCATCTATTCCACATGTTAAGTGGAATTCTTGTCATGACATTGGTTTTCGAGTAGATACTTCATTGGGATCACACATTGATAGAGCTCATTTTTTTGTTCGCTCGAATCTTTATGAGGATCATGAGAAACACATGAGTTATGCACCTTCACTCAGTCTTGAGAAACCTGAGATTCAGCTGTCAGACATGATCAACTCTGATACACATTTTCATGTTTTTTTGCACTCACCCATTGTGCATTTTGCACCAAGTCATATGCATGAGCATCTTCTTCATCCATCCATGTTGATTTGGGGTGGATATCGATCACTCATGGTGGTGGCAACATAGGAATTTGTTGAGAGGACTCTACAGGTGTGGCTCCTCCACCATTCGGCCTCTTGCTCCACTTTCTATACCTTATGCATTGTGATGCTTCTTGTTTTGAGCATTTTTCTTTTAGTAGTGTAGTGTATCTCTCTTATTTGTTGAGAGATTTTGTATCTGTATTTTTGACACTTTTGGCATGTTGACTGTATCTCTTGTGGGGGATCTATTCTGGTGAATTCCAGTGTTATTTTTTCAGTGTTCGAGTAGTTGATTTTGGGAAACTCATACAGATTTGTAGCATCACTCCACCCATTCAGCAGTATGGGAGGGTGTGGTGTTCATCATGTTTCTTCGGGTTTCTTTTCCTTGCCTTGTTACCTTGGCTTTTCTTAGATCATGACACTTTGGAGTTTGTGTCCTTGCCTTGTTACTTTGGTTATTGTTCTTGGATCGTGGCACACCTATTTGAAGTAGTTGATTGAATTATGTTTGGTGTTTTTTTTGCACTTTCGACATCACTCCGTTGATAGTCTCCTTGTATAGAGCTATTTTGGTGAAACCCAGTGTCAGTTATTTTTGAGTTTTGTGATCGAGTAGTGGATTCAGACCATAGTGCACACCACCAATTCTTCAACATTGTATGTGTTTTTGAGTTGAGCTTATTGGGATGCCTTGGAGCGGGTTTTCTCTTTCTTTGCTTTGTTGGTACTAGTTTTGGGTACCTTACGGTGTCCCTTTTTCCCTAGTTATTGTACATGAGTACCTCATCAGGCCTAGTTTCCAGGACTCATACTGTGGACATGCCACTTCTATTTTGGCCCCTAGCTTCACTTAAGGGGGTGTTAGAGTAGGTATTTACCTTAGCTCATGTTCACCTAGGTACTTTATTTACCTTTATTGTATTTATCCTCACCCACTTATGTGTGTGGATATTTCTTTTATCTTATTTAGATATTAGGAGATATTATCTAGTTATTAGGTATAGTTCTTTCCTTGATCTATGGTATTGACTAGATCCTTGATGTCTAGTTCTCTCCTAAATCTATGGTCTTGACTAGTTCTTTGATGACTAGTTATTTCCTTTATTTATGGCTTGATCTACGACCTTGACTGGTTCTTAGATTGTTATTCCTTACCTATTTAAGTAAGGCCCATTCTCAATGTATTACATTGAGTTCCATAATAATATATGATATTGCTTCTCATTTGTTTGCAAAGGTTTTATGTAAAGTTATTCTGGAAAATTACTTTCATCTTATTGATCATGGTGTTTGATTAGCATCGTGTTCTTGGCTTGTACGATCTCGGTTATCATTCCTTTCACTTTGTAAAGTCAATTTTTTTTTTTTTCTCTCTATGGTGAGAAGTGCAGGTTTTAGATATATGATTCTTGAAGGAATGTGACATGGAAGGATATTTACCTATTTTATGAGTTATAATATGGTTCCCCCAACAATAATGATTCATAATAAAAGAACTGGCTTTTAAAATTAAGTTGTACCAAAATATGCAGCAGATACATAGATGCACTATAAAGAAATTGAGTTGGTATCTTTCTTTTTCTAAGAAACATGTTCTCATAAGAGCTCTTTGAAAAACATGTGCGTAGAGATCAACTTCCCCGTAATATCATACATTGTCACTCTCAACAAATATTTTTTGTTGTTGATTACGTTCAACAGATATCCACTTTAACGAACATGTTTGTTTAATTTTATTTGTAGTAGTAATTTACTATTTAAATTCACTTAAATCTAAATAAAATATGAATAGTTGATGGGGTCGTAGCCTTAAATTTATTAATATTTTTGGTAGAGAGAATAGGGAGCCCTCAAACCCTTCAAACCCTAGAAAAATATTTTCTTGAAAACCTTAACAAGAATTTTACGTGAAAATAAGTATTCTTATTTTTATTTATAGGGTTTTACTACGATAACCAACGATTTGAGTGTCTACAAAAGAACAATAAATTTTCTCCAGAAATGTGATGATTTCACCACCTTTCCCTTTTCTTGAGCTAGGGATGATAGTGATGGTGTCTGATAGAGTGAGATGTGGGGAGCTTGAATAGGAGGGTAATGAAGATCTAAAATTTCTTCTCCCACCGTTGAATATCATTGGGCTAGACAAAGAAGATTGTTGAAGATATTTCTATGGAGTATTTTACAAAGAAGATGGTGGTTCACACCACTACCATGCGCATCAAAAGATGGATTACATTTAATTATATTCTCATAGTCTAGATCGATGCCCTCTACTAGTTTCTTCATAATATCTTCAGTCATTCTCTAGTTATAGTGAGGTTCAATCACATCATAGTAAATTAACCTGGAAGTGTCTCACATATCTTGAAGTTCATTAGCTTAATGTTTACTAACGTGTTTGTATAAAAATGATAAAATACATCTAAACGGGCATCAAATTTAACACCACATTGTGGACTTTGTTGCAACCATTGAAGGACAAGAGAATATGTTCATTATCTAGTATAAATTAGAAACATGTTCTATACATAACATGTCATAAATAAAGCCTAGCGTTATCTAGACCATATAACATAACATAAATAATGGTTGGTGGTCACTAGCCATTATAACATAACAAAAATAATGGCTAACAAATGCTATCCCTTATAACATAGCATAAATAATGGATGGCATCTGCTAGCCCTTATAGAAAAACATGTTTTATACATAACAAATCATAAATAATGCCTAGCGGATGCTATCCCGTATAATGGATTCCAATATTTGATTTTATGGATTCCACTATATTGGACTTTGGAGTACATATAATTTCAATATAGGTGATTTTGGATTCCAATATATGTGGTTCTGGATTCCAATATATGCAATATTGGAATCTAATATGTGGGATTTTGGAATCCAATATGTGTGATTTTGGATTACAGATAATTCCAATATTTAACATTTTGGTATCCAAAAATGGCAATTTTGGATCCCAATATTCACTATATTTTGTAGCTTCTTGAACTAGAATAAGTCTAGATTTAGTGAAATAAGTGTAAATAGGAGTCAATCCGTATACAATGATTTTTTATGCT
The DNA here is from genome assembly GCA_018340775.1 of Taxus wallichiana var. yunnanensis. Lineage (NCBI taxonomy): Eukaryota > Viridiplantae > Streptophyta > Pinopsida > Cupressales > Taxaceae > Taxus > Taxus wallichiana. Next base: position 843,632,178 of record CM031238.1, read on the forward strand.
TTCTAATATTTTCTTTTACGCGGGGGTTCTTTGATGCTTTCTCCTCCTAAGCATGTGTCTTAAGGGCGTACATGGATTGGAGTATGATCGAACTGCTCATGTGTGATAGACCACATTTTTTTGAGAGATGTATCTATTATCCTTAGTTTCCCTATAATTGACTCATTTCTCCCTTTTCTCACACATTATATTTGTCTCGTTATCCCATTATGTCTAACTTATTCTTATTACATGTTATGATCCTACTTTTAGTCACCCTAAACCTTTGTAATTTACCATAACTTATCTCTTGTCCTCCATTCCCCATGTTTTTAATCCTTTAACCTTAGGGTTTTCCCAAGGTTAATGTCATTACCATGGGTAACACATTTTTTGATTTTCCATATCGATGCCTTTATCTATGGGTGATGGTGTTAGGTATATATAACACACTACTTATTATTAATTTTGCCACCACAATACCCCTAGAAAACTAATTTCTTACATAAAATACATGTATAATCACTCTTACTTGCACTAATTTGGAGTTCTGTCTTAATTTGGAGTCTTCGAGATTACCTATTTTTCATTTGGGTCACCATAGTGAGTTAGGATTTGATATTTTCTCTTTGATATTTCCTGTTCTCCACCCATAGCGATCCTAGCTTGTTTTTGTTGTCTCTAGGGAGTATTATGAATTAGAAGACACACACATGCTATAGGTAATTATTTCTAACCCTCTTTAGTATCTTATTTTACATGTATTTTTGTTGTTGTTAGTCATTAATTGTTATAAACTAAAGGAGATGTATGTTTTCTTTGGTTTATTGCTTTGTTTTATTATCATTATGCTCCTTAGATTTATCCACCCCTTGGTTACCTCCTTTATTTCTAAATCCTAGTAGGATACATATCTTTATCTTATTTGTAGGCCTTAAGAACCTATAGATGTCCTAGGATTAGGGATACTATCCTCTAGATTTATAAAATTAGTGTTTCTAAGTACCTTTGTATTTGTGCAGTATGGATAGTATTAGGTTGGATCCCTATATTGGAGAACCAAACTAGGAAGCTCACTTTTACCCATCATACACTTCGGTAAACCCAAAATGAATCTTACTATTCTTACAAATCAAGTCAAATTCACTACCTTTTAATTTTCTTTTCTTTTTTGAACTATTTTAACCCCTATATAGAACCGTACTACATGACCAATCCAATCGAACATAAATTTTTCCTTCTAAATGCCATTGTCCCCTATCTGATTGCCTCCATGGTCGATCTCGTTTGAAAATTTCCATTTCTTTTACATTTTACTAGTCTAACACTATTTACCCCTCTAGATATTTCCTAGATGGATAATCCATTTTGGAAATCTGTAGTTCTTAGTGATTAAACTAAAATGAAATGTCCTAGTGTAATCTAATTCTATGCAAAGTAGTAAATAATAGTTAAATATATAAAGGAAAGGACCAAAAAAACTAAGTAAATAGAAATGTGAAACCCTAATGTGCAAGAGAGGGTTAAGGAGTCCTTAGTTGATTTGACGAAGGTGTGGGATTGTGTCACAGTGTGAACCAGGTGAATAGGAGGAGGAAACAACCACACGAAGCCTAAGAAAGTATAGATCTAAGCTCCCTAACTGGACTAGGGAACTTGGGAAAGCTATAGGGAACCCGTGGGCTCCCTAGTATGAGATCTGGGTGTCATGGTGCAGCCGAAATGGCCTAAAACCCTCCTTTGAGGTGTCACTAAATGAATTTCTACATTTTCTTTCTATCACATGAATGTCATTGAACTAAGTTGGATGTCATTATACATCGAGAGATGAAGAAAGCACTTGCAAAACACCAAACAAAGCATAAAAACCCTAAAAAGAAAGATTCATATGAAAGGGTCGGACTATCCTCTGTGTTCATAATGGTGGACTTAATAACTGAGCGTTGCATTATATCTCAGACCTGATGTAGTTCTAGGTGTGTGTGTGTGTGTGTGTGTGTGTGTGTGTGTGTAAATCATACCCTAGGTTGCTCTTGTGTTAGTCGTACTTTGTGAAGTAGTAAGCAAATAACTAGATGTAGAATGTAGTAAATGTGTGCATGGAAACAATAGACTCCCCTCCTATGAAGTGTGATGTAGATGAACCAACCTTATGTGCCTTGTGATGAATCTAGATGGATGTAAATGTAGCTTTAGGTTCCTTTGATGGATGCAACTCTAGATGGTGATAGTAGATGCTTAATGCTTGGTCCCTCATTATGGTCTCATAACTTTATATTTATATGGTTCTTTTGTTCTATTTTCATAATTAACCCCGAAAAGGCTGAACAATAAAATTATGGAAAGCTTAAATGGCTAGAAAGTGCCCAAAAGATAGAAGTAAAGTACAAAGAGGCTTAGGGCATCCGGAGGGGATCGAGTTGCCTAAGGTGCCCGATCAGAATAAGAATAATGCATAATGAATAAATCAATTAGGAAAGTATGTTTAGAGGATCATAAGTGATGACAGAAAGTGAAGTAAAAAGGCCAAAGGACATGGGTTAATTAGTAATTTCTTCACTAAAAACCCATATGAATAGTACCATGAGACCGGGACTAAATATTGACTCAAGTGCATGAAAATGACTACATTTTCCCCCACTTTATGTTGGTGAGAAGAATTCTTGGTAACATAAAATAGATAGATATGCATACCTGATATCCATGTTGAGTGATGTAGAAAATGCATTGAAAGACAAAACAAAGCGTGCGGTGACAAAAAGATGGAGCATGAAGACTAAAGATGCAAAAATGTAAAAGTGATGAGAGTGAACCTAGGGTGGAAGCACATGTATAGATGTCATAATTTGTAGTTTACCTACATGGTTAGTATCGTGTGCGATGTACTTTCCATGTGTGTTTTGTTTTTAAATGCGTGTTTCCCATACGAACGAACCTGTAAAAGAGAAAATGATCAAGTACTAAAATACGCATGTACATGTGTAAAAATAAAAATAAAAATCTAAAAATAGTATGAAAATGGCTACGAAAAAGGAACATGTGCACCTAATCCGTGATGATACAAAAGGTTGTAGAAAGGATATCCTGTAACTGTTGGTGAAGTGCGAGTTTTTGGGAGATTTCACACCACTATGGCCAAAGAAGTGTAGGGAGAAAGATGTGTTATTCTCCAATCTATAACTTGCTTCCCTGAGATTGGTGAAGAGATCTCTATCTTGTCTTTTTTTTTTTTGGGAAATCAGCCTTAATGGCCAAAGTAGTGTAGGGAAGAAAGTCTGTTATAGCCTCCAGCCTATAACTACTCCCTAGAATGATAAAGACAATATGCCCTATAAATCCACCGTGTATGGGTTTCGTAGGATGGTATAAACCCATTCATTGTAAATTTAACTATATCAAGGATGACGCAGTAGACTGTACATCTATAGACTAAACTATATGGGTGCCATGTGTAAACCCCAAATGATGCCCCCCTCTTTGGGGGCACATGTGACATTGCAGATATGTCGTGTATCCCAAAAAGAAGGAAGACCACGTAAATTGTTCCTGCGTAGGGGTAGGGAACACACTAGGTAGAAAACCAAGGTGCACACAAACAAATGTATAGAAAAGAGTGTTAGTACAAAAATGATGCATAGAGAAATCAAGTATAAGCTACATAGACAATATAGAAGCTAGAAAGAAAGTAATCATAGACTATGAAAAGTGGGTTACAAATATGGGACATCACCGACAATGTCAGTAAGACACTCAAGACCATAATGGTCACATAAATAAAAAACAAGTGTGCACACCAAAAAAAGGGCAAGGCCGGTTTATAATAGTAAACTAAACAAGCAACTACAAACAACAGATAGCCATAGAAGCAAGTAATCCTGCAAAACACAATGTTGTACATGAAGCACCTTTTAGCATGATAGAAAGATAATCCATAAGTAAAGATCATGAATAACCAATAAAGGAGTGTTCTATGAAACAAAATGAACTAATAACACCTATAGTATGTAAATATGGATTCTCCAAGGAGCCATCGCGGGGGTGGTAATAGCGAAACATCCATGTTGCGTGTAGAAGCTCTGTATCTACGATCACAACTAGAAAAGGACGTGAACGTGCATGTGTGTATGGTAAAGATAATGACATACAAGATATCTATCTAGCATGTGTAATAAGATAACTATGTACAAGAAAATGCAAGTAAGAGTAAAAGCAACCAAGATATGCAACATGTTGTTGATGGATGGAATGAAATGCAAAGTGGATGATAGGAGCCACGTTCCCCCAAGTGAATGTAATTATATGCGGTGAGGTTTATTTAGTATGCCCCATCAACGATCAAGAATGAAACGTAAATGAGAGTGCATCATCGAGAAATGCTCAAACTATGTGTTGTGTGTAGCACGTTGTTATGAGTATGTGGTGATGAGATGTGACATAGAGATAAAATATGCATGATTCTATAGCCTAAGCGTATATCACAACAAGATGAATAGAAAGGTGGTGGTGATTTAGTCTAAAGCGTATACCACTAAATAATGTGAGTGAAAGTGATGATGTATCCTATCACGAGATGATGCTAGAAGAAGTGACCCTATAGCTAGATGAGTCTCACAAGGTAAGGTGTATATTACTAATCCTAAGAATGTCACATGAGAAAAAAATAGAAAATTGAATTATTGAACACAATAATGTGATGTGGTCCATTTTGTGATGTATAGTCTCAACAGCCCAGTATGGACCGTGAGACTAGAGTACATCATCAGGTAGTGATTTTAGTTTGTGTGAGGAGATATAGTATATGCGATGATGATAGATGATCATGTAATGTGTAAAGTGTGTGATATATGATGTATAGAATGCAATGTGAGATGTGTAGATAGTCGATAGTGTGAAGATGTGCTCTATGTAGGATGAATAATATAATAAGTAGAATCATAAACAATAGGATTGTTGTACTCGTTTTATCTACCCTCAATATTAATTTCTAACCCCAAGTGCTTTGTCCTCTATCACTCAACATGCGTTGGGTGCTCGCTTGAGGCACGTGCAAGGGTGCGAGTCCCTCCTTTATGTGAGCATTGTGAGAAGTTTTTTCCATTGATGGAGGATGATTTGCAGAATGATAAGTACAATCATTTAGTTAAAATAAAAGTGGAAGGGGCAGCTTATAGATCCACACATCAATGTATTACATAAACTTAATAACAAATGTAAAAAGCATAAAAACTAGATCTAGGCCATGAAAATGATATAAAAGAAGGGTTTGCATCCTTAGACATGATATACATAACGAACCCTTATATATATTCATTGGTAGCCACATTACATTCAAAGGAGGTCATCACAAACCATACATCTTAAATAACAGAGACCCAACCCCTACAGATCTTTCCTAGCGTGAGATCCTAGCTATACCCTCCCATTTGAATCCTTGTTACAAACCCTAATGTCATACAGAGGCTTATTACCTCCTTTATATCCCTCAACACTAATTTCTCTAAACCCTAGCATTACTTTGGAGCATTATGTCACCCAACATTTTGCTATCTATGCATTCTCTCTCTGTTTCAGTGCCTCTTCCTTGCTTCCGAGAATCTCTTTTATAGGATCATCACCCACCACCATGCCTTCCCTCCTAAGAAGATCACATGCCAAGTTTCAATGTGGTCCTAAAATGGTGAATTCTTATCCCTTTGCAAACCATCCACTTTCTATAATGATGTCTTTTGGGAATATTCCTGCTTGGAGAAACCTTTTCTTGACCTCCAAGGTTCTAGGTGGCACCTTGTCCTTTTAACACGCCTAGTCAAGTCACGTTTTTCCTTAAGTGCCTCAAAGTACTAAATATGTCTAAGTCCTTTGAACCTATGTTTTTCCTTCAGTGCGTGCGCCTGGTTTCTCCTAAACCCTTCTTAAACCTCTTTGTCATGTGTGCCCTTCTTCTCACTTGGTCTTGCGCATGCACTGTGCACGCACTTTGGTACTTAGCCAAATTTCAAGGCCAACATCACCCCACACTAAGAATGTTCTCCATCCTTGGAAACATCCGTCTCTTTAAAGAATAAAGAATAGTGGGACCTAGAAAAATTGAATGAAGAATGAAATAATGGAAGAATGGTAGAATGAGGAATGAAAGAATGGAAGAATCAAAGAATGTGTTATTGTTGCAAGAGCATTGGGAACTCCTTCCTTACTGTTTCCTCAATCTTTTCCCAGCCATCCACTTCACCCTACACCTACTGAAGTAGGTCACCCACTAGAGTGTTCACCTCCTCAAAACTCAATTCATCGCCCTTAGCATTCAATATATCTACAATTCCTTCTAATTACTTGCTAAGGTCATCCAATGCACGTCCATTCTGCGAGTGACTGGGGTACATCTCCTTAAGTGAATTCTTAATCAAACCCCACAAGGCTTCGATTACTTCTAACTTATTTTAAACTTCGGTAGGATTTTTCCCACACTTCCCTTGTTTCCTTTTTTTTTTTAACTCCTTTAGATCCGCCTCATGTGTAGCAACTAGAATGCTTGCTACCCCTGTCTCTATCAAGTGCAATTTCATCATACAACCTCAATTATTTTGTGCGGCGGTGTTTACAGTGGAAAGGAGCTTAGAATATCAAGTAACTGTTTCCCCGATCTTTAGTTTCTCTTCCTCCTTCTAGCACGCCAATGCCTCTTCTATTGATTCCAACATGAGTAGTCACCTTTCCATGGTGAGGATGTGGGTTAAGTCTTCCAATCATTACAAGGTTGACTCATGTATTTTTTTCTCTCAGGTGGGGCCAAGTCTAGGTGCTTCAAGATTATGACATCCGTAATCATCTCTATCTTCTTGTACACCTTGCGCACCTTTTCCTTCTCCTCCCTCAATTCACACCTTAATTATGCATTGATCAGATCCTCCTGCTTTAAATCCTTTCTCTTCTCAATGATTTCTTCATTCTTCTTCTCCAGTTCCTCTTCCAAGACCCTTACTCTATCATTCCTCCCAAAGATTCTCGCCTCAACCTCTATCGACACCTTGTTGAGTGCATTACAGACTTTCTCATCATTGATAACTATTGAGCATTCACAAGAGGGTTTACTCCCTTAGTTTTTGGTATCTTCATCAGCACCTCATGGTTGAATTCAAACTCTAGCTCATCAACATGGGACTCAAAAGCCCAAGATAACATATTTCTTGTATGAGGGTATGCACCCTCTTCTTTGAATGAAGACCATGTAAGGAGTTGGTTAGAAGGCACATGGTACTTTAGAAGCATGCGTGTAGTACCTTATTTGGATCATTGATATAACTCATTCCTTGCTCTTGCGCCGCTACCACACTCTTCCTTCTTGTGTATGCTTCCTTAGGGAAGCTTACCACTAGGCTGGGATCTCTGCCCATGCTTCCATATTCCTTCTCTACACTCTCCTCCTCCATCTCCTTGAGCACTTCATCAGCACTATGCTCCACCTCCTATTCCACCAAGTATTTTATTATTCCTGCTACCTCCCTTTCCGTGGCATCTTCTATCTTCTCCTTAGTGAGGCTTGGGTCCTTTGATCCTTAGTGTTCACTTCCTCACTTTCCCCCTTTCCATGAGCACCTTCTTCATCCTCATCCTTCTCTTCATTCCCTTCCTCTGAGTCATGTACATCATACATAGGATGGTCTGAGCCTCTTTACACTCATTGTCATCCCTATCGCCCTTGTAAGCCTCCAAGCTCTTTGTTTCTTCTAAGTCCACCTTTTTCTACCTTTTGCTTCTTCCTAATTGGTGATTCTAGTATAGGAGACTCTTCCTTCTTCTTCTTTGGTGGTAGGTCTTATTTTTAGGGGATTTTCTTGCTCTAGCACTTCTTCCTCAGGTGTCTTCTCTTTTTATTCTATAGGGAAATTATTTCTTTGTGCATAGGTGTTTGGATTTGAACTTGACTCCTATGCACCTGCAGATTGTATTCTCTACATACTTGGTGCCTTTTTCTCAAGAGCCTCTCTCTCTCTCCCTCTTCCTCGCAATGTGGCCTTATTTTTTGTGGTAGCGTCTTTTGGGATTGAGACATCATTTTCCACATAGCTCCCTTCTCATATTTTAACCTTATACGTAGGTATATCCTTGATGTAGTTATTCAAGCAATACGCAAGTTCATTGGATTCATCATGTGCATGTCATGGGAGACATAATTCTTCACATAGGCGTGCTTCTTTTGGTATATTAGGGTCTTACGTAACTCGTGGTAATCCTAATCTACCATATTGAGGTAAAATCTTAACTTCTTTTCCTCCTTTAACCTATTGACGCTGGCCTAGAAGTATTGTGTCGTGAAGGAGAATGGAAATTTACACCAGGGAACCTTGGTGCCATCCGCTAGAGTAAACTAGCCAATGCAAAAATGTTGATACATGACGAATTCAACTTTTCCTCCTTAAACAAAAAAGGTAACTGCTCAGGTATCCTCCATTCTACATCAAATGCATCACACATCTACTTATACCATTTTTCTAGGTGTGCCTTATGGGTGGCCATCATTATTTCACAAGTGTACTTCTCAAATCTCTTGGTAGGGGAGGGGTTCTCATTTGGGTACTCCTATACAAATTTTTCTGGCCCATCGGGAAATCCAATCTCTAAAAAGATGATGGTAAGGAGGAAGTTACCAAACATGATATTTTCTCCGTTGTGTGTGGCACCGATGATTTATTCTGCTATGAACACCGAGATGTTATAGATGGTCCCCTCTGAGATATTTTGGCAAAAATTCAACCAAGAATTGTTGACATGTGTCCACCTCTCCTGTCCATTTAGCTTGGATACTAAGCGCGTGGCCATCCTCATCATGGGGTTAGAAATCATTGAGATGTCAAAGTACCGTGACCCCTTCTTGTAGTCATAGGCCTCCATAGTCTTCTTGATGGCCTCCTTGTCATCTAAGTCATCATCAAATGAATCTCCCTCACAGGTAAGACCAGTAAATTTAGAAATTAGCTGGGGAGTTATCCTCATCCTTCATCCTGTGAAGTAGAAATGGTCTTCATGCATGCGTGACATTAGCCATTGGTACAACCGCTCGGGTTTGCCAAAATAGGGAAACTCATAGAGTTACAATAACCCAGCCTTTTCCATCTTCACCTTTACTTCATCATCATAGATTGGCATTCCATCTGGTGTCCTTTTTCTATAGGTATAACCATTTCTAATGCCATCTCTTTCTTTGTGGTGCTCATTTGATGGTTGTAGTCACTTACAACCATCTTTATCATGTGAGACACCCATTATTTTCCTGAAATAATCCATCTAGGTATTGCATCTCCACGTACCATTCTTCATTGAAGCTGGTGGAGACAACTTGTTTCCCTTTGCCCTTTCCCTTCTTTGGTGAAATGGTGGTTACCTTCCTTGGTGTCATTTTCTCTTGTCGGGTTATTTAAAAATTATTTTCTCCTTCTAATCCTAGCTTTTTTAACTTGTGGCTCTACGATTTTATGCAAAAATATCTTCAATCATGTGCCTAGTTTGGAACCCTAACTTGGAAAAACCCTTCCTTCCATAAGATGATGTCTTCACTTGTGGGTTTCTAAAACTCCTACAACCCTCTCCCTCATGCCTGTGTACTATTTTTCCACTTTGGTTTGCTGATCAACCTAGCTATGCACTTAGATCTTTACAACCTCTCTTTTGTGTAACTTCTCTCAAGGATGCCCTAGTTTGCAAGAGCTCTTCGATATCACAAATGCAATGTAACAATAATGTATCCCAACCTCTTACTTATAGTTTTTCTTCTTTTCCATAATAAATGCAATGCCACCTACCATCGTACCTTTGCAATAAAGGAAAAAAATTTTCCTTAAGCCAACCTTAGCGCTTTTACCCCCATGCCCAATCCTACGTGAAAAATTCTATAACCTTCTGGTGCACAAAAATCATTACGACAAAAGATCCTTTCATGTGCACTCACAACACCGAAGGCACTTCTTTTGTCCTTACCTTGATTTTTGACATCACCTACCTCATGTTGTTCATACACTTCTCATCCTTTGTATGTGGTCTTTATAAAGCTCTCCTAACACCAAACTCCTTATGTCCACCTTTTCTATATGTGCTCTTCCAAACTTAACACTTTTGATTCTTCAATTCGAGCCATTGAAAACAGCTTCTTCTACTACCACTTCTATTATTTTCTCATTACTCCACCCCACATAAAAATAGATGGGTCCTCTACGCATAGAATTTTTTTAAAATAATAAGTGGCTACCCAAGCACAATGCAAACACAACAACAAAAATAAAGGGAATAAACAATGAGAAGGGGAAACAAAGAAAGGAAATGCATTAAAGGAAATCCTAGGCTAAATGGAAATATTGCCTTATTTATGATTACATAGAAGCCTTATTTATAGTAGGGCTTTAGCCTACTCCCATTGAAATGGCCTAGTAACCTCATCCCATCCAGTTCTTGTAATTGGCATGCACCTAAATCAAGGATGTACGAGATGATATATGGCCCTAACCAATGGAATTTTAGTTTCCCAGGATGGCGCAGAAATTTGGAGTCATAAAGCAAGACCATCTGCCCAACCTCGAATTGTTTGTTTTAATATGGCGATCATGTCATTTTTTTATAGCACCTTTTCAATCTTATGACTCCACCTAGAAAGTGATTTCCTTTTGTCCAATTGCATTAACTTATCGATACGCTCCTGTAGTGCTTTCTCATCAGCTAATCCTCCTATGCATGTGATACATAGGGATGGTAGCATGAAATCTATTGGTAACATAGCTTCCATGCCAAACACCAATTGGAATGGTGTGAACTTGTTTAATTTCTTGTAGGTAGTCCTATATGCCCATAATATAGATGAGTCTTTATCATCCCAATCTGTCTTCCCACATTATAAATTTTTGTCACCATGTGGCTTAGAATTTTGTTAAATGCCTCAGCAATTCCATTAGCTTATGGGTGATATGGGGTAGTCTTGTGGTGGGATATCATGAATTTTGCCAACAAGATTCTGAATGTCTCATTCAAGAAATGGGTACCCTTATCACTTTTAAGCTTAGCGGACATCCATATCTACTGATTATATTTTCCCATAAGAACCTAGTTGTTTTTTTTACATGTGCAGATCTTTTATAGGTGTTGCCTCTTCCCATCTTGTTAAGTAGTCACTACAAGTGATGATATAACGTGAACTAGTCCTTCGCGATAGGTGAAATTGGTCCTACAAAATCAATGGCCCACTTCTCAAATGGTTTGTGCTAGCTATCGGCCTCAAGGGAATCTCATCCCTTCTTCCTAGTTTGCTAAGGTGCTGGAAATGGTCACAGGCCTTGAAAACTCAATGTAATCTTGGTAGATGCTTTCCCACCAAATCCCTACTAGTAGAATATTGCATGTGGTGGCATTCTCTATATAGTTCCCTCCTCCAATATTGTCATGTGATTCCTCCACGATTGTAATGTGCTCATGTTCCCACATACATTGATGTAAAAACTAACCACGACTTATCTTGTATAAGTATATATTGATTAACATGTAGGGCGCGATTCATATGGTTAACTGTTTTCTTTCCAGAGTTTTCATTACCTCCGGCACCACACCCATTTTGAGAAACACAACAATATGTTCCAAATCAGAGGGTGCATGTTGCAACCTAAACAGTTGCACATCTAGCATTGTATCCTTAATGGTCTATGAACCTCCCCCGAGTCAATCCTTTACAAATTCTTAGGCCCCTGAGTTAATCTTTCCTAGTTTTACAACAACTATGAACTCAAACTCTTGAAACAAAAGACCCATCGACATATGCACCCTTGTAAAATAGGCTTGTTCACCAAGTAATTAAATTCCATGTGGTCCATGTAGAATATGAAGGGTGTTCAAGCAAATATTGCCTAAATTTTTGCAGCGCGTAGATCATTGATAGTGCTTTTGCGCTCAGTAGTAGTGTAGTTCTGTTCTGCTAGTGTCAACTTCCTGCTAGCAAAACACAAGGGGTGGTCAACAATTCCTTCTCTAGGTTGTGTTAATATTTCCCTAACTTCGCCATCTCCAAAGCATCACCATGTACATGGAATGGATTTTCCCAAGAGATAAAATGTAATATGGGCACAGTGATAAGCCTATTCTTCAATGTATCAAACGTTGTCTGTTGTACCTCTCCCCAATGAAATGCACTTTTGTGTTTTAGTAAATTTTCCAATGGTGCGGTGATCTTGGCATACCCCTTGATAAATTTTTGGTAGTACCTCGTATGCCCAAGGAATCCAAACACTACACTCTAGCTGGTAGGTTCCCCAATCCCACAATAGCGGTAACTTTGGCGAGATCCACCAGCAAACCTTCCTTACATATGATGTTCCCCAACAAGGTTCCAAATGGAGTAGCGAAGAGACATTTCTTGATGTTGAGGGATATGTGTAACTTTCGGCATCTTTCGAACATCAACCGCAAATTGTCACAATTCTCTTTCACTAGTTCATACACCATCCAGTCATCAAGGTAGACCTAAAGGAACTTATGGATAAAATCCTAAAATTCCTAGACTACTAAACGCAAAAACACAAGGTGAGTTCTTTGGTCCAAAATGTATGACCGTGTATGCAAAAATTCCCCATTAAGTGGAGAAATTTATCTTTTCTTGGTTTTCTTTTACAATTCTCGACTTGATAATATCTTGAGAATCCATCTATGAAAGAATAAATCTTGCACCCAACTACTCCTTCTATGATTTCCTCACCTTTGAAGGGGATTGGAAAAGGATCAATCACACATATCGCATTTAAGTCCCTATAGTCAACACAGATCCTTATCCTTCCATCCTTTTTAATGTTGATGACCATGGGGCTTATCCATTTTGATTCCTCCACAAATTCAATGCTGCATGATGTGATCATCTTGTCTATCTCCTCCTTGACCCGGACATGTAAATTTGGATTCATTTGGTAAGGTCTCTTCCAAATTGGGTGCACACCCTCCTTTAACTTGATTTTCATTTCCCCCAAGGAGTGGTGGATGCCTTTAAGTTCATGGTACCCATGTAGAAATAAGTCATGAGACTCGTGTAATAGGTCAATGATCTTCAAAACCTCCTTTTCTGACCAATAGTAGCCTCATTAGGTTCTATTTCTGAGCTGATGTTAACCTTATTTGTTTTTAGGGGCTCATGGTAGGCACACACTTGCTCATTAACACTATTAATAACTTCATGCATACCTTCAATATGGTTAACATCCAAATTTTCCACCTCTTCGCCATTTATCACATAGACCATCTTTCCCTTCTCCTTCTCCATGTATGTGTGCTCAAGTTGTGTCTCTTTTGATTCTTCCTCATCAAAGCACGCTTCCAAACCAAGCTCACCCAATAAATCCAATATTCTATCTTCTGCCATGGCACTATCTCCCATTGTTAGGCACTTAACAACCTATAACGCCTTATCCACCAATGGCTTAGTACTCCGATATTCAAAATATTGAAGGATGTAGGTTGTCAACTCCTACCAATTTCCTATCTAACAGTGCATCTTTAAGTGAATGTACCATGCATGCACACATCCTTGTAAAGTGGAGTATAACCTATGCAACCATAGATACGGTGATAATTCTTCGCGCCTTCCATACGGGCCTTCTAACACGTTTGGATGTGAAACGAGGTGGGATCCTTCCCATGATAGTCTTGTATGATAGTGGGTGTATTACTTCAGAAAACCTAACAAAGAACGTGATTCTCACTTTGTGCCACTCTAGAAGGCTATCATGATGGGTCACCCACCAACGCGTTGCGGTCCCGAGAAATTTATAGCTAAGCATCCTTCTTCTTTCGATCTCACTTTTCCATTGGGTCTCCATCTCTCATAAGAAAACATCAGGGTTGGCCCCTCTAGAGTAACTTGGCAACTTATTTCCTCCTAGGTGCTTGAATGAATGTACCTTTGTTACTCTTGTAATAGATCCGCTTAATTGTCACCCAATTGTCACATGCTACACTAGTGGTATCACTCGAGATTAATCGTCTTTAAATTGAATAACTCCTTTCGTAGGATTATGTTAGGAAATTAATAATAATGTTTACATTATATGTTTGGGTGGTTAGTCAATTAAGTAATATTGTTAAATATAATAACAATATTATGTACTTGGTTATTTGGTTATACCCGTATCACTATTTACGGGTTTATTATTTGTAATACATCCTATTTTATAGGATGTTTTGTTACCTACCTTTATGGCTATTTATTAGCCCAATGTAATGTATGATGTATCAAGTATATTGAAGAATTATTCCCTGTGTAAATCTGCTGCTATACCAATATTTGGTATCAGAGCGTAATTTTGAGATGGAAGTATAGAATGGGTAAGGGGCACTGCCATATCCTGTATTGATGCCCCGACTGCATGAGTTATATATGCATTAGAAGATTTTTGTAGATAGTGTTTGGTATTTTTTATATTTCAAATCCCCAGATCAACGACCCTGCAAAAGTATTCTACTTGTTCATTGATCGATCCATATGGGAGAATAGTCGAAGATGATTGTTGTGGTTGCGTTTTATCAAGGGATTCACGCAGAGCTGACTGAATATAACAAATCTATATCTAGTGACAGACATTGTAAACGTAATTGTTCATCAGAATTGCAGCTATCTATCATACTATTCAGTGACTAGACGTGTCTAGAAAGAGTGTAGCAGAGTAATTGGGCCATGTTTGCACTTTCCTCAGTGAATGTGCCGTAGAAAGTCCATTTTTGGCACTCACGTACTATATTATTTTGTTATCCTGTACACGAAGGTCAAAGCTTCTGAGACCACGTGGCTGCTAAGGATGGCATTCAACATTGTTGAAGGATGTCCCGACTTGATGTGAGCAATCTGTATCTAAATAGTTGTCAGCGTCCCCCATTCAAATCTGTAATTCTTAGTTTGAATTGACATTGCCAAGATCCTTGGTGGATTTGGATGATTTCGACTGCAGCATCTTATTTCCTCTTATACAACTCAGACTCAAGCTCGAAATTCTCTATCTCTATGCAGAATTTCTTTAAACAAGTCGTTGAGCCTGCAGATCTGTTTATATCAGGATATTACATTACATAAGTGCCATGCAGAGTAAGAATCTGATCCTCTATTACCACGGTTGCATGTAGATCTGTCATTTTTGGTTCTTTACTATTAACAACATATTCTTGGGGTTACAACTGTCCACCATTCACAGCTACAATTCTTGCATTGGGTCCTCCACATACCGCTATTGCACATGGTTTTGCATAACTCGCGGTTTTACGTAATTACAGTCAAGTCGATTCAGGTCAAGAGTCTAAAGTTTCATGGTTTCGTATATTTAGTCAAAAGTCATATATGAGTGTGTGAGATTTTATTTGAAATTTGAGTATTTTTGTTATTTTAAAATAGTATATTTCAAAATTTTAATCAATAGCTTTTAGCTATATTAAAATTTTAATTGTTTGTAAAAAGGTGCAATATCGGTAGAAACCGACGTCTTGTCATTTGAGTCAAAATTGTAAAATGAGCTTCATTGACAAATCCACTAAGTAGCATCTTGATGGAGGAAGGAGGCATCGAGAGGAAGGAGGTCGAACAACGACCTCTCGTCAGTCACCAATGACGGGGCCGTGCAGAAGCTGTGGTGGCATATGTATGGTGTGAGTATATGATTTTCAGTGTGGTTTCCATTTTCTCAGTGTGCTTCAGTTTGTAGTGTTCTGTTGATTTGAGTGGTGTGATTTATTGTTAATATTGGAAAAGAATTGTATAAGAGAGTAGAAAACTACAGAGATCCTCTAACTACAGAGATCCTCTGACTGTCGTACTTTGTTGGAAGATGATCGGTCAGTGAATACGTTCATTGGAAATGGTGATCATGTGCAGCAAGATCAAGACAACAAGATCCAGTTAGTATGATACAACACAATACATTTTTCCCTTTCTGATTTCTTATTTGGAATTTCACATTGTGGGGAGGAATACATACCAATGTTCCATTCCCATTCTGCACCCAAAACGACTTAGTCAAGGAAAGCATCCAGTGGCGTGGCGTGGCAGTTTTCTATGTTGTTCGAGATCGAGTGGCAGTGATCAATGACAGAGACTACGATTAAGAACATTACGATTCTTATAGGAAGTAATGTGAAATTTTTTCAGTATATCTTCTATTGTGCAGTTTTGTGATATGCAAGTTGTGTTTCCTACATAATTCCCTGATGTATAAGCATAGTGATGAACAATAGCACCAGAGTAAGTCAGTTCATGGATCTTGAAAGGGTTTGTGGGAGGATCTAGAAAACCACACGAGGTGGATAGTTGATGAGGTTCCTGTCACGTCAAGGTTTGTGGTAAGCCTGTTTAAAACCATGGAAGGAGAGAGCCTTTCTTTTGATCAAGGTCATGAGTCACAGAGTTGGACATGCCACAGGGGTGAGCATACTGCAGAGGAGCGTGTGGATGTTTTTTACCATGTAAACATTAAGGGGGGGAATGTTAGGAAATTAATAATAATGTTTACATTATATGTTTGGGTGGTTAGTCAATTAAGTAATATTGTTAAATATAATAACAATATTATGTACTTGGTTATTTGGTTATACCCGTATCACTATTTACGGGTTTATTATTTGTAATACATCCTATTTTATAGGATGTTTTGTTACCTACCTTTATGGCTATTTATTAGCCCAATGTAATGTATGATTTATCGAGTATATTGAAGAATTATTCCCTGTGTAAATCTGCTGCTATACCAATAGATTAATCACCTCAATGTCCCCGATAGAGAGATCATAGATGCTATCAAGAACCTCTTCTCCTAAGGGTTCAATATAGGGTCTCGACTTCCCATTGGTTAAGGGGATGATTACCCATTCTTCCTTATTCTCAAAACCTATGTACCCCTTATTAAAACATAGGTCAACATTGTTCTTATAATAATAGGGGTGCCTAAGTAATGTTGGAAAGTTGTCCGCCTTAGCTAGCACTTTGAGACTTCAAAATCCCTAGTAAAATTTACCCCTTGGATAGTGATAACAGTGTCTTTCAAGACACCAATGGGCATTTCCTTTGTCTTGTTAGCCATATACAACACATTCGAGGATGGATGTAATGGGGGCCTTCCTATTTGATTTCATGCATCCAGTGGTGATAACATTTACATTTCCTTTTTCATTCGGAGAATCGCTTAGGAGCCATCCATCTATAACCGCATTCGTAAGAGTGAAGGATGAAGACTTGGAAGGAATACACGTGCATTGAATAGTTGCACTTTACCAAGAAAGAGTTACAAGATAAACCAAGCAAACTTGTAAGAAGCAATGTGCATGTATGAGAGCTCAAGATTCAAAAATGGAGTGGAATGGAATGCCTTGGCTTACCATAGATCAAAAGAGGTGGTGTACATATAGGGGAGTGAATGTGTAACTCCCATGTAAGAGAATATTCCTCCACAATGGAGAAGAGGATTCGATTTCCCAAATGGGAATATAACTCATGTGATGCATACTTACATATTTGAAAATTTTTGTAAGAGAATATGTCATAACTAAAATGCCACATAGATCCATGTCCACCTAAGTGAGATGACTCACCCAGTGAGGTGGAATAACACTAAATAAGTGATGAAAAATACCACCTACACCAACACCCCCCTTCATCGAAACTAGGATGAGGTGGAAAGTCATAAGCGAGATATGGGTCCTAGCACAAAGCCTGATGAGGTACCCATGCACAAAAAGAAGTCCCAAGTAGTGAAGGAAAACCTAGTGGGAAAAACATCCACCACAAGAGAACAAAACACTCTCTAATCTAAGAAAGATGCCAAAGATGGGTCCTGGCCATAGACTAGCTTGAAAAGGTACCCATGTACAAAAGGGAAATCTCTCGGAAAGATGAAGAAGAGAGAAGAAGAGGGAAATGAGAGGGATACGAGAAGATGCCATGGAAATCTCCGAACTCGAAACTCTAAGAAGTCTCCTAGAATAATTTCGATCATGAGATCCTCTACCTCTAGACTAAAGAAGAGCCGCCGTACCAAGCTGTGTGCCTGCCCTTAGGAAGGATCGAAATGATGTGTTGGAAGTCCACCCACTCCACAAAGGAAACTAAAGGCAGCAACATGAATAAATCTGAGTATGGTCCACAAAATTGTGACATAGGTCTAGAAAATGAGCACTAAGGAACCGAAGGTAATGCCACGTGTGTGGAATTGTCAGAGTGAAGAAGGGGAACACCTATAGAAAGGATTTATACCTGATGTGAAGGCAAAAAAACATCCCCCACAATAGAAAATGGATCCACAAGTAAGGGTGGATCAATGAAGGTCTCCAGAAAAGTGGAAGTGGAAGAGTCCCAGAAGGGGCACTCCCAACAAGGGAGATGATGAACTCCTCTAAAATATCAGTAGATGGATGAGGAACCTGTAATATATCACAAGTGTATTATTTGAAAATATGACTAAGGTCGGATAGATACTCATCCCAATGAGGGGGCTCAACAAATAGAAGAGCGATGTCAGATAGGTATGAGTCATCCAATTAAGGTAGAGAAGTGAAAGGTGCCTCACACACTAAAGGTGGAAAAGAGGCAGGTGTGATGACTATATGAGACTGTATAGGAGATTGATCAATATCTAATGAGATGTGGGATGTGTCAACACTCTCTAGAATAGTGAGAGAAGGAGGAGAAGAGTCCTCTGTAGTACTCTTGACATCAGAACTGGGTGCACAATCCTCATCATTAGAAGTAGAACCAAGTGATTATGTGTCAGTGGAACTATCATCACACAAAGAAATAGAGGAGATAATTAAATCAACAACAAAAATGGTAACAATATTTGAAGGGTCCCCATAGAGAGACTAAAGAATTCTCTAGACATAGTGGGTTGGATCTGAGTCTACCACATGAAACCAAAGAGATGGAGAGACATGCATCATCATGTGACCAAAAACATGGTCGCAAGTGTTGAGAAAATCCTCAAGACAATGATGATCAATGGGTGCAGGAACTGGCCCAAGTAAGAAGGGTGAAAGACCCTCATAGGCCAAGTAATGTTCCATGGAAGCATGCCAAGCTGAATAGTTCTCTCTCCCAATAAGAAGTGGCGGAGGCTGTAAAGCGATCCTATGATGCTCAAGTCTGGAAAGAGAACCCTCCATGATGCAGAATCAAAAGTGCAAGGTGTACAAATGCAAGATGTTGGACTCGGCTGATAATGCGTATGTGTGTAATACAAGGCCCAAGAGTACTAGTGACCCCCGCACCCCCACCCCCAAATGCAACACTTTATAAAGTAGTGTGTTTACACAAATTACAATTTCATCACGTAATGTGTGAAAAATCATGCAAATTTTACTAAAGAAGCACTCAAAACCGAGCAGCGAGTAAAAAATTATAGCAAGAAAATGATTCCCACAACTAATGAAAATGCCAATAAACTTTACAAATTGATTAAAAAAGTGCCCAAAATTAGTGCAAAGGGTGTCATGTGGGTACTTGCTTTGGAAATGGCATCAAATTTCAGGTAGGGTTTGTTTTTCTTGCGAGGGGATTAGCCTCTTACCAACCCCATACCTCATCCCTCTGTCTTCAACACACGAATGAATGACATTAATTACAAGCAAAATAGGTCCCAAAAAATATTACAATGCCAAGATAAGAATGTTTTTTCCTTAAAACATTAAAAATAGGATTGTTTTAACCACCAAAAAAGTCTAAAAGGGCATGGATGGGGGCCCACATTATCAAGCCATGTGGTGGAAGTGGTGCAAAAATCATCCAAGGCTATAGAGGTGTAAGCTGTTCCTTGTAGAGACAAACCAACAATGATTCAATGCCACGTTGAGGAGAGCTTGGGGCCATGTGTTGGAGGATGGCCCACATCTTTGGGTGAAACCATTCGCGATAGAATGCTAGTGTAGGGTTGAACAAGAGTTCCACATGCCAATGGGATTGGTTGAGAAGAACGTGCCTAGAATCACAGTGAACCAGGGGTCTATTTGAGTAGAAGCCAAAACACAGTCCCAAAAAGGATGAAAAATATTCAATCCGAGCCTACAAAGCTAGTGTATCATGTGAAGATTCACTTAACTACTCGAGCAAGGATGAGTGACCCAATGCTAAGGTTACATGAACTAGCGAGCAACATGTGAGTCATGAGTTAAAAGTAACAAAGAATGCAGGAGCTCACAAATGATGTGAAATTGTTTAGGAATTAGTAAAAACAAGCTTTATAGATCAATTAGAACAAGCTGCTCCGAGTTAGGATCGATGCAAACCGAGTCGTGAACGTGCGGCAAAGCAGATGAGTAGTGCAAAATTTCAAGTCGACTTCGAACGTGATTCATATGATCCAAAGCTAGATAAAGCTAAACTCTTCCAACTTTTGAAATAACAAACTTACTTCCTTTTAACCTTCAAAACTACAATTTCCTAGATTCTAAACAAAACCACAACTAGGAAGGACATTGAAGAAAACCACTAAAAATAACCATAATAATCTCGAAATATGCAAGTAGAGCACATTTAAAAGAGATCTTGCACAAACAACTACATGGTGGAGCAACAATGGCTAGCAGCGTAATTCCGGTCCCAAGCTCGATACCATGTAAGGGTGAAGGAAAAATACCTGGAAGGAATACACGTGCATTGAATAGTTGCACTTCACCAAGAAGGAGTTGCAAGATAAAGAAAGCAAACTTTTAAGAAGCAATGTGCATGCATGAGAGCTCAAGATTCGAAAAATGGAGTGGAATGGAATGCATTGGCTTACCATAGATCAAAAGAGGTGGTGTACATATAGGGAGTGAATGTGTAACTCCCATGTAAGAGAATATTCCTCCACAATGGAGAAGAGGAGTTACTTTCCCAAATGGGAATGTAACTCCTATGACACATACTTACATATATGACAAATTTTGTAAGAGAATCTATCATAACTAAAATTCCACCTAGATCCATGTCCACCTAAGTGAGATGACTCACCCGGTGAGGTGGAATAACACTAAATAAGTGATGAAAAATACCACCTACACCAACACATTCAAGGTAATCTCGTTATCATAGCCAAGGCTATGGGGAGGAAGGTTAACGTGCATAAATTTCCTCTCGCGTTCTACTCGGCATGTGGTACTTTCTTTCGTAGCCATTTCCCTAGTAAAGGAATGATATTATCTTACCTTAACATCTTGTATACTTCTATGAACTCATCTAGATCCTTCTGCAGAGCCTCATCGCTCTTCCTTTGCTCTAATTTCTTAGACTTCTCCTTTAGGCATTGGATCTCTCCTTGTAGGCTTCGACCTACATCCATGGTCTCCTGATACACCTCTTTCTAATGATTAGGGTCGGGATACTTCCGTGCATCACCTCTTCTCTTGTAACCAATGGTTTCGCCTTGGTGTCTCCCTTGCATGCACATCTTCAACTCGCATTGTCACTAGTATAGGTTCTAGTTTAGACTCGTGCAACACCCTTGGCATCCATTTTGAGTCAACATTATTAATGCTTACCATTCCGGTGCCTTTTTCCTTTTAGTGTTGTTGTCTCATATGTTCAAATATCTCTAGGAACTCCTCATACTTGTGCTTCTTTCCACTCCAAGATCATGGCATTTGTGCTTATAATGCTCTGTAGATCCACATTGTAAAAAGTTCCATGCACTAACTCACTTCTTCCTCCTCCACAAAAATCTCTTCCACATGCCCCTTTATCCATGGACCCTTCATAATGATGACCATGATCCTTTGAATTATTTGTGAGGCTAGTTTGGCACACACCAATATCAATGACATCATGTATTTGGTCAATTAATCTACAATCCTTGGTGTCATGAGTAGTAGAGGTACAAATCTTGCAATAGAAAGACACATTCTTATGGATCATGTGTTGCAGTAGTGGACACCTACTTACATCATGATCTTCATGGAAAATCTCATAGTCCATTGTCATGGTGTGTACCAATCTCTGAGGAAAATTGTCCTTTGTATTCCCCTCTACCTCACAATCTGTGCACCATAGGTGACTGCAAGTCTCATGTGTTGAGTTTGTAGATATCTTCTCCAACTTATTTTCCATTACAAAAATATGAGCTTCAAGAAAAGGGCTAAAACCTATATCCATGCTTCTAACAACCTCGGTGTGCGCAGGCAGCTTCCAAGGCCTCATGTGGGTGCAGGAAAGTTTTGTGTGAAATTTCTCTCCTAAAAGGTGTTATCAACCCTCCAAAAACCACTAAGCATCTTTGAGAAGAATGAAGATCATAAGAAAAATTTGATAAGAGAGTCTTAAAACATGTGTCATAATCTCGCACACTCTCTTCCATACCTTGTTAAATATCGTCCAACGCGTTAATGCTTTTTTGTTCAAACTCAGGGATATGAAATTCAGCTAAGAAGGCATTCTGCAGTGCAGTGTAATCTACCAGTGTTTGGTGGGGGTCATTCTTTCGGTACCAACTACACGGACGTCCTTGTAATGTTTTTGCAAACTAACTTACCTTCCATTATGAGGTATTGATCCCTTCACAAGCCATAGCACCTCACACTTGTGTACATGCTATGTACCATCCTAAACACCTTTGTATTCTTGTAGATGAAAAGAAATTTTGAAGAATACTTACTGAGGTGGTTGAGGTCTGTGTCCACCTGATCGAAAACGTTGATTCCCTCCAATGTTTCCTCCACCACCAGATCCACTGGATCCACCGACACCTACTCCTCCTGATCCACTAGATCCTCCAAATCTACCAAGTCCACTAGTTTGTATTCCACCAAATCCACCTCCCATAGCTGGTAAAGGTCCTAAAGTAGTTGAACATTGTATCCCCACTATCACACTAAAGCTGTGTGCCAATAGTTTGTGATATTATACCACTACTAGAGGTATTTCATGTGCCACTTCCAGACGTGATACCCAAGCTTTTTGTACTCACACTTTACCCAAATTTCATTCCATAAAATATACCTCCAAACACAGGAAATGATTTTGTAGTCATAGATGTGCCAAATGAAAAGTTATACCTCTTTGGTGTTGATCGGTCACTTCCACTAATACCAATTGGGTTATCAATACTTATCTCTAGATTTGGAAAACTAAGCACCAGGGGTTGATCACCAAGTGGATTTAGATGTGCACCGATGGCTCTCCTTTCTCCAAGTGACAAAATCTCATCAGAAGATGAAGGGGCCTCTCTCTCTCGTGTGCTTGCCAAGATGGGGTAGCACAGACTAATCAAGCTCCACGTCCTCTGCATGAACCTTAATTCCTTCCCGTAACATTTACCTCCATAAATCCATCTCTCCTATAACTTCGTGTTGTCTAACTAACTCCCTTTCAAGAGCTTCATTATACTTGAGTCATCTCTCTTTCCTCTCCTTTTCAGCCATAAGTTTCACCATCTTCCTTCCTTCACGCTAGCATCCTCGCTAAGCACTCGAGAAGAAGCTTGGTCATCCATAGGAAATGCTTCCAAACTCGGTGTAATGATCATGATATTTATAGCTAAGGGTATTGATCAGGGGATCATTTTTAAAAGTTCCCTAAACATCTCTAAATGGTGTCAGTGCAGAAGATCATCTCGAGAGCTTTCCAACGACTGTGAGAACGCGACAAACGGACATCGGGAGCTCTAGATATGTTCGGTCAAAGTTCGGTCAACGGGAAAGTCAACTCTGGTCAACTGGTCAATATTGGACCGAATCGCACTGTGACACGTGGCTTGCCAACACTCGTCAAATTCACTCGATTTGCCTATCGGGAAACGACAAGTGGACTACAGGATTATTTCTATTCCACATTATATGGGTCGAAATAATATTATTTTTGGTAAGGTCCTTGTCCGAAATGCCACACACACACACACACACACACACACACACATATATATATATATATATATATATATATATATATATATATATATATATTATATATATATATATATATTAATGTTAAAACATTAGTATTAAAACATGCATATGTTTTGAGCAAGTTTAATGGCATTAAGCCATGCGTGGACTGTCCCACGTGGCGAACAAGGTGGAGATGGGGCGGTTAAGCTCCAACGTGGTCATTGACCACTTCATTCATGTGGGGAAAGGCTTAAATAAAGCCTAAGGCATTATTATCCACCGCTCCACTTGGGATTTAATCCCATGTCAATCCTTAGCCGCGCCAAACATGGGATTTTTAACCCATTTTAATATGCATGCCGCGCCAAATGGGAATTAATCCCATATTAAAATGCATCCGCCCTTTATTGGGAATTCTTATCCCAATTTATATGTACGGGCTAGGCTAATATTAGCCTAAGGATTATATGGATAATTGTTTAATCCATTATTTTTGGGCCCTAATTTTGTATAAATAGGGAACCCGTTCTTTGTAAAAACACACATTACACAACACGAGCTTATTATTTGTTAAGCTTGTTGTGGACACACACATTGTAAATACACAACACGAGCTTATTATTTGTTAAGCTTGTTGTGGACATCACACCAAGTACTTGTAAATCCTGGATTGTCGACCGGAGTGCTAGCTTCGCATTGTTTGCGACGGGAAGGCCGATCACACGGCCAAGGAGATTGTACGCCAGGAAGGTGGAAGTCGGGTGCTATTTTTCACCCTTGTCGTCGAAGGTCCGGTTATTCTTCTAAGCAAGTTAAATAGTTTCCATTAGGTTTTCTTGTGAAAGTACTATTGTAACTTACAAGTTTTGACTAGTGGAACGGTTCGATCACGAACCCGGAGACGTAGGCAATTGCCGAACTCCGTAATCAATCTGTGTGCAATTGTCGTTATTGTCTTGCATTATTTTTAAATTGATTACTTAAAAGGAGTAAATTATCGGCAAATAATTTAAGCCTATAAGGGTCCGAGATCAAGTTGTAATAATCTGATTATTTTCGGATCAAGTTTGGTATCAGAGCTGGTTTAGCTCCATAGTTGTTTTTCAGTAAATCTGATTAACAAAGTGATTGCTTCAAGATTGGTGTAGTTGGTTCATTTTGTGTGAACAGGGTACAAGTGCACTATGGGCAAGATGTCTAAATAGGTGAAGCTCGATGAGATTGAAGCGTATAATCACCAGATCCAGGAAGAGAATTCTCTCCTGCGATCAATGTATTCCTCCTTGGAAGAGGAGTATGCTTGTTTGAAATTGGAACTGCAAACCAAGGATGAGCTCTTGGCAAGGTTGCAATGTGGTGATCAGAGGAAGGAAATACCCTCTACTTCAGATGCAGAGGCCATGGTAGATGATTGCACTGTAAGTTGTTCACCACGGGAATCTTCTTCTTCCTCCCATTCGGTTTTGGATTCAGGTAATAAAGTATTTGGTTTGTTTGAAAATCATACTAGAGGCATTGGATCCAAGTTATTAGATAAAATGGGATTTGATGGAAGAGGCCTTGGTAAAAATGGTCAAGGTATTGCTAACCCAATACAGGTCGAGGATCATCCTCATTTTGCAGGTTTGGGTTATCCTAGTGTGGGAATGGAAATTAGAGAATGCTCTAAGAACGCTGACGGAGACAAGCTTCCGAAAGCAAAGTGATTACCCCACTAGTCCTGCAAGAAGATTCTAAGCAAGAAAAGTTGTGCTTCGTCGTCACAGGCAAGATGTGGTAAGAGAAATCAGCGAAGAGGTAATGAGATTCCACCTCCAGTTTCTTACCATAATCGTAAGCATAGTAAAACTTCTGATCCACTTTTTCAGCTTAAGAAGTATGGTTATGATTTTCAGAAGATGTGGAATTCTTTTCCATGTACTTTTTGTGGATTGCATAATCATTCAGTGGCCAGATGCTGGAAGAGAAGGACACTGATGAAGAAGTTGATGCCATTCATCAAGAACAAGGCAAATCAGAAAGACCAATCTCGTCATGCAGAGTCGAGAAATGGAAAAAAGAGTTCCTCATCCCAGAAAAAGGAGATTAAGAGGAATTTTTGTGCTCATTGCCAGAGGAATGGGCATCGGGTGGAAAATTGCTGGAAACTGCATCCATCTCGCCATCAGAGTAATGGCAAGCCAAAGATGGAATGGAGGCCTATTGCAAAGGCAGAGGAAGTTTCTACGTCACCACCAGTTGACAATTCAACCCAGGACCAGGTAATACCTGAAAGTGAAAGTCCTTTGAAATGGGTAAGTCAACAATTTTTCAATTATATATTGCATAATTCAGATTGATGGATCGTATGCAGTATTAAGTTTGGAGATCAGATTACGTGAGGAAATCTTTGAGAGAAAGGTTTACAATACTCAGTGGATTTTCTTACTTAGAAAATTTGATTAATGCTCCTAACATATCTCCTAATCAGTTGGTGAGTACCTGTTACAGCTTGGATACAGGATTTGACTCATATAAAGCTTGGAGATTGATCTGCCATTTGTGCAGACAATAGAGTTCGCAGAGATCAGCTCGGAACTTCATTCTGTGTAGAGGCATTGTGACCGTGCAGCAGAATGGTAGTTGAATCACCATTGGCATTAACATCGGGTCAGAAATTCATTCTGTGTAGAGGCATTGTGACCGTGCAGCAGAATGGTACCTGATATTAGTATGTCAACAAGAGGAGCTCTCAAAGGATCAGCTCGAAACGTCATTCGGTGTCAAGGCATTGTGACCACACATACGAATGGTAGCTGATCAACAGACTTAGCATCATGCATTGGAGGCTCGAAGTCTTGAAAAAGGCTTAGCATCATGTATCGGAGGCGTTGAGGTCTACACAGACTTAACATCATGCATTGGAGGCTCGAAGTCTTGAAAGAGGCTTAGCATCATGCATCGGAGGCGTTGAGGTCTGTAAAGGGACAAGGCATTGTCCATCATTGACATCGGATCAATCAAAGCTCTACGTAACATGGAGTTCCTTCAAATCAGTTCGATTCTACGGAATCAACTCGGAGCCAGGAGCTGTGTTATAGAGTAAAAGAAGATCCTTGTTGTCAGATATCAAGAAGCTTAGCACCGCACAGAAGGAGCGTTGAGGTTTCATTCAGAAACTTAGCACCATAAAGCGGAGGCATGGAGGTCTTCTTTGGATATCAAAGTGGCGTAGCGGAAGCATCGTGGACCCATAACCCACAAGTCCCAAGATCGGAGTAGAGTTTTCAAAGTGAGAAG
The DNA here is from genome assembly GCA_018340775.1 of Taxus wallichiana var. yunnanensis. Taxonomy (NCBI): domain Eukaryota; kingdom Viridiplantae; phylum Streptophyta; class Pinopsida; order Cupressales; family Taxaceae; genus Taxus; species Taxus wallichiana. The sequence continues at coordinate 843,659,277 of CM031238.1, forward strand.
GTTAGAGGAGAAGACCCAAGGGTCTACTACAGCAACACTTCCGAGGTGGCAGCAGATTTTCCAGATTCAGGACAGTATGGAAGCTTTTTGGGACAAAAAGCTTTTCTCAGTGGGGAGGTGTGATCAGGGGATCATTTTTGAAAGTTCCCTAAACATCTCTAAATGGTGTCAGTGTAGAAGATCATCTCGAGAGCTTTCCAATGACTGTGAGAATGCGACAAACGGACATCGGGAGCTCTAGATATGTTCGGTCAAAGTTCGGTCAACGGAAAGTCAACTCTGGTCAACTGGTCAATATTGGACCGAATCGCACTGTGACACGTGGCTTGCCAACACTCATCAAATTCACTCGATTTTCCTATCGGGAAGCGACAACTAGCTACGGGATTATTTCTATTCCACATTATATGGGTCGAAATAATATCATTTTTAGTAAGGTCCTTATCGAAATGCCACATATATATATATATATATATATATATATATATATATATATATTAATGTTAAAACATTAGTATTAAAACATGCATATGTTTTGAGCAAGTTTAATGGCATTAAGCCATGCGTGGACTGTTCCACGTGGCAAACAAGGTGGAGATGGGGCGGTTAAGCTCCAACGTGGTCATTGACCACTTCATTCATGCGGGGAAAGGCTTAAATAAAGCCTAAGGCATTATTATCCACCGCTCCACTTGGGATTTAATCCCATGTCAATCCTTAGCACGCCAAACATGGGATTTTAAACCCATTTTAATAAACATGGCCAAATGGGAATTAATCCCATATTAAAAATATTTATGGAATTCTTATCCCAATTTATATGGGCTAGGCTAATATTTAAGGATTATATGGATAATTGTTTAATCCATTATTTTGGGCCCTAATTTTGTATAAATAGGGAACCCGTTCATTGTAAAAACACACATTACACAACACGAGCTTATTATTTGTTAAGCTTGTTGTGGACACACATTGTAAATACACAACACGAGCTTATTATTTGTTAAGCTTGTTGTGGACATCACACCAAGTACTTGTAAATCCTGGATTGTCGACGGAGTGCTAGCTTCACATTGTTTGCATCGGGAAGGCCGATCACAATGGCGGAAGGAGATTGTGTACGGGAAGGTAAAAGTCGGTGCTATTTTTCACCCTTGTCGTCCGAAGAACTTGTGTACTGGTAGGCAAGTAAAATTCCATTAGGTTTTCTTGTGAAAGTACTATTGTAACTTACAAGTTTTGACTAGTGGAACGGTTCGACCACGAACCCGGAGACGTAGGCAATTGCCGAACTCCGTAATCAATTTGTGTGCAATTGTCATTTTTGTCTTGCATTATTTTAAATTGATTACTTAAAAGGAGTAAATTATCGACAAATAAACAAAGCCTATAAGGGTTCGAGATCAGGTCGTAATAATCTGATTATTTTCGGATCATGTCAAGCGCATGGAGAAGGCTATTTACAGCCTTAGGGAATTATCCCCCACCACCCAATGTGGGACCTTATCCAGATGCGGCCCTTATGGGATTTTTAACCCATTTAAATATGTATGCCGTGCCCACAATGGGATTAAATCCCCCTAAAAATGCACAGTAAGGCTAAGTTTAAAAATAGCCTTAGGATTATATGTTATCCCAATTTCTATGCTACGGGCTATGGTATTATTAGCCTATGGATAATATTTTATTCCATTATTTTGGGGCCCTATTTTTGTATAAATAGGGGACCCCTCTCCTTTGTAAAGGACATTACACGAAAACTTGGAGAGAAGCTCATTCCTAGAGCGTCGAAGTCAAAGTCCGAGCCAAGCGGAGAATGAGAAATTGTTGTGTGAAGACCTAAATTATTTAGGCATTGTATATTTTTATTATTATTGACCTATTATTTGTTAGGCAATAATAAATGAAATATTTGTGGCTAGGAGTTATTCAAACTACCTAGTCGGCCCATAGCGCCACACCAATTACTTGCAAATCCTGGATTGTCGACCGGAGTGCTAGCTTCACATTGTTTGTGTCGGGAAGGCGATCGATCACACCAAGGAGATTGTGTACCGGGAAGGTAGAAGTCGGGTGCTATTTTTCACCCTTGTCGTCTGAAGAACTGGTGTACTGGTAGGCAAGTAAAATTCCATTAGGTTTTCTTGTGAAAGTACTATTGTAACTTACAAGTTTTGACTAGTGGAACGGTTCGACCACGAACCCGGAGACGTAGGCAATTGCCGAACTCCGTAATCAATCTGTGTGCAATTGTCATTTTTGTCTTGCATTATTTTAAATTGATTACTTAAAAGGAGTAAATTATCGGCAAATAAACAAAGCCTATAAGGGTTCGAGATCGGGTATAGTACACAAAAATGATCCTCTAGACTCCCGTAAGAATTCAAACTCAAGAATATCCGGACAGGAATACATAGAAATAACATATTCCAGGGTATAACCGGTCATCACTCTTCTCCACCAATGATCAAAAACACATGTCCAAGTAAAATCAACATCTTTCAGCCTCTGATACTCATCTTGGGTCCACATGCAAGGTCTATAGTACCATCTTGATCTAGATGCATACGTCGAAAGTCATTCATACAACTCCACTGGAAAGCAACAAAACAAGGTTTCATATAGCTCATGATACAAATGTTCTTCTACCCATTTATGTGTATCAAACTCAGGTCTAGTAATAAATATCTAAGCAAACTCATCCTCCATGCTCTTAAACCATGCTTCGACACTTTGTCCAAGTTCAAGCGCTTTGTTATCACGCATCATTCTTACAATAGATTCAAAACGAGGTCCCGAAAATGGAACCAAGATGTATTCATTTTATCTACCCTCAATATTAATTCCTAAACCCAAGCGCGAAGGCCTATTACCCAACAGGTGTTAGGCACTCACCCGAGGCACGCACGGGCACCAAGCCCCTCCTTTATGTGAGCATTATGAGAAGGTTTTTCCATTGATGGAGGATAATTTATAGAATGATAAGTACAATCATTTAGTTAAAATAAAAGTGGAAGTGGAAGTAGACCAATCCACACATCAATGCATTACAAAAACTTAATAACAATGTAAAAAGCATAATAAACTAGATCTAAGCCATGATAGTCATATAACACAAGGGTTTACACCCTTAAACATGATATACAGAATGAACCCTTATATATATTCATTAGTAGCCACATTACATTCAAAGGAGGTCATCATAGACCATACATCTTAAATAATGAAACCCAACCCCTACAGATATTTCCTAGCGTGAGATCCTAGATATACCCTCCCATTTGAATCCTTATTACAGACCCTAATGCCATATAGAGGATTATTACCTCCTTCATATCCCTTAGCACTAAGTGATCTAAACCCAAGCATTACTGCAACATTCTATTACCCAAAATTTTACTCTCTATGCATTCTCTTCTCTGTTTCCGCACCTCTTCATTACTTCCGAGCATCTCTTTTTATAGGATGAGCACCCACCGCCATGTGTTCCCTCCTGATAAGATTGCATGTCAAGTGTCAATGTGGTCCTCTAATGGTGAATTCTTATCCCTTTACAAACCCGCCACTTTCCGTAATGAGGTATTTTGGGAATATTCCTTGCATGGAATATCCTTTTTATGAAGTCAAGGTTCTAGGATGGCACCTTATCCATTCAACCTAGTTAGGTCACATTTTTCCTCAAGTGCCTCCTGAATCACCGAATATGGCTAAGTCCTTTGAACCTATGTTCTGCCTTCCTTGTGTGCCCTGGTTTCACCTAAACCATTCTTAAACCCCTTTTTCCCGCATACCCTTCTTCTCACTGGTCCTACGTGCGCACGCCCTTTGTACTTAGCCAAATTTTAAGGCCCAACAAGTGTGATACATGTATGATGAATACTAGTATGGTGTGTAGATATGTAGATGTGCTAAGGTCAAAATTCAAATGATGTAGAGTAAACACCAAATGTAGTATGCAAGATGTGAGATGTACCATAGAATGTGTGAAAAGACGCAATGTGTAGTACCTATCATGTAATGTGTGGGGTTCATGTGTAGGATTCCCTCAATAGTCAAGTGTGAACCAAAGCACAAGAGTGTGTCATCGGGTAATGGTCAATGCTAAAGTGTAGATGAATACGCCTATGATAAGAGGTTAATGTATGATGATATAAGTAGGGGAGATGTGTGTATGCTAAGATGAGTGGGGGATTATGTGAATGTGATGCCCCCTAAGTGTGTAAGATGAAGAATGTAATTATGTAATGTTGTATAGAATATTGTCACATTAAATGTCATAGTCAATAAAATAAGCGTTGGTTACTTGATAAGCAATAGTGTCTGGTTGATCCCATAACGATCCATTGAGGCACAAATTGTACATACCCATGGCATATTCTTCATCAGTGAATGGAGGAAGTGGATAACCATGTGCATACCAACGAGTGATATTTTGCGTATAGCCAAGAAAGGAACTATTGTAAATAAAGACATGACCAAAAGGCATGGGAAAATATATGTATGTATGATCATGATCTAGAGTGCCCCAATCTAATCAAGACATGATTTCCCTAATGTAAGTTTCATAGATTGAGGATCACGTGCAAGGAAAAATGTGAGGTAAAGATGCAGATGCCATAAGCGGCGGTGATGTGAATAAAGCCATGATAGAGATGAGCAACATGCGGTGGAGGACAATGTAGCACCCTGAATTGTTGTTACTTTCTCCTTTGCATTCAAGTGTTGATATGTGATTTTCCCATATGAGGATATGTTCTTTTGGTTTCGGGAAGTCATGCTTGATTTGGTTATGTCTTTTTTGCTCTTAAGATCTTTGATTGAACTGGAATATGCTTGGATTATTTTTCTTTCATTCCTTGCATATGAGTGCAATTTGATTTCTAGGAGATTGTAGACTTATCTATCTCTATGACTCATCCTTGGATCAATTGCATTGATCCAAGGAATGTTTTAATTATATTCGGGATGAAAAATTATGTATTGAAATTTCATGAATTATTAAGTCTGACTGAACTTAGAATATATAAGTTCTTTTAAACCTCCTTCATATGAAAATATTTCCGTAGTGGAAAGTTTTGTTGGATTCTCGGAAATTAATCCTGGTAGGTCATTGCAATCGGAATTTGGTTTCAGTCATTTTGGCATCGGAAAGAACCTAGACCTTAAGCTAGGTAAGATATGTGAGTTTCCCATCTAAAGCTATTTTACTTGATGCAAATCCAGAATCTGATCTGGGAACGTTGTATTCTGTTTGAATTTTGAATGATGATTTTAGCCTATCTAAGTGGACCTAAGCTAGAATATGAAAGGTTATTAGTTTTTAAATCTAAACTATAACCTATTGTTGCAAAGGTTAGTTGATCTAACTTAGTCCTAAACTATATACTTGATATTACCTAAGGGTTATTTAAACCTAATACTAAGGTGAGTGACTAATGTTATATCCTAAGGTGTTAAGATTAAATTTACCTATGATCTAACCTAAGTCACTAACCTATCCTAAACTAATGCTATGAAAAGGAACCTAAGGGGTCGCAAGTTTTGGGTAGTGGTTTCTATGGAATTTAAGGTAAGGATAAGGATGAGAGGACGGGAGTACCGCTTGCCCGGGGTTAACGGAGGTTAATTTGGTAAGTGGGGGCTTACGTGGCAGCATCTCTAAAAATGGAAACTCTTGTTTACATTAATGTGGAGCTCGCCAACTTTGGTGGGTGGTGGCAATGGAAAACAGGTGGGAGAAAGGAATTTAATGCAATTAAATTGCATGGGTCCTCGATCCTGAACCGCCTTGAGAGACATGCAAAGGGAATTTTGTTTGGTTGTTTTTTTATGCTTTCCATTTTTCGCTCTGCATGAGCACTGGTTTTTCGAACCAACAGTTTACTCTTCATTGCATGGAAATTTTGAAAGTTTCAAATTTACTTCTATGTCATGGGGAATATATAAGGCATGGAGGAAGCAATATTTTGTTGTTTAATCTTTTGTGGAAAAGAAGAGAAAGGGTGAGCTCATCCAGAGGTCTTCTTCAACTTTTAAGCGACACTATCAGGCATGATAGGCCCTAACTGTTAAAATCTTGCTTTCCTTTAAATGTTTTCATTAAAACAACTCTGTTCTGATGATATATGTGCATTTTTGGCTTGGCTGGTAACAATGATTTGTGGGTTTTATGTAAACTTGGGTTCTGGGTTGAACGTGGAAATTTTGGTTCTGAAGGAAACTTGTTTTCATTGTTCTTTTGTTCCTTTACTATGGATTAAACATGAAGTTCTTATCCAGTTGGAACTGTCGCATTACCTTTCTTCGCTGTGAATTTGTAACTAAGTAAACTGTACCAGACTCCATAAGGTTTATTTTTGGTGATGAAATTGGTGAATGTGTTCGATTTCTCATGATCCTTATTGTTGTTAAACGACCTAGTTGTATTCATCGATCTAGGTTTTTCTATGAACAATTGTTTTTCATACCCATTTGGGTAAACAACTAGCGACTGTTGTACATTCTTATCTGAATGATTTACTAGATTAAAAACTTGTTCCATGAAAGGAAACGTTTTTAAAGACTACGTGTTTTTAATGCTATGGTAATCTCTTATTGCTTCGGCTATGAATGGAGTAATAGATTGTTTGCTTCACCATGAGAAACTTTGACTATAACAAGTTCATGTTCAAGGAAACTAGTAAATGATTTCATGGACGGGTTGTTGGTATACTCTGTAAAAACTTGACTGTTACAAGTTGTGTGTTTTGGAATTATTGAATGATTGAATCCGTATCTCCTCTTGTGAAGGGGTTTGATTGCTTTTTAAATTTGCAGGTACTATGAGTAATACAGTTTATGGTTTAGTTGTTTATTTTAAGGTAACCATGAATGTTGGCAATATGAGTTATACTGAAAGATTAGTCGTTGAATGGATTTCGTGTTCTTCTTGTGAATTCTTGGTTGATCTTGGAAGAGTTGTAATAAGAAATTGTGTTTATCAATTCTGGGTTTTTAAACATACTTAGAAATTGACATTAGAATTGAAATGGGTTGAAGCTTATGGAAGACCTATTTTTAACTTGACTGTTATTATATATTCATTATAATGGTAAGAACATTTCGACCTTAGGTGTTTTCGAAAATAGGATTTGAATACGTTTTTAAATACTGAATATTCAATCTTGTTTAGTGTTTTATTATGAAATGGCACCGGATGATGAATCGGTCCAGTTAGATTAGTATTGGATTACCAAGTAATCAAGGGAAAACATTAAGTTAACCTAACTTGATTTTAATCTCGAATGGTTCGAGCATATGAAGGAAAGTAGCCTATTTCCTTTGGATTAGGTTTATATTGAGTTCGATAGGTTGTAATGTTTTATGTCAAATGTTGATATTGGTTTCATTGGATGTATAGTGGTAGATCCTGTAGGGATCTAAGGGTAATTCTATATGGTGGCTCTACCTGAACCGCACTGTTGAATGTACCTAAGTGCTAGAAACAAATTCTTCTTCCTTGATTAGATTTATTAAATGGTTATTATTTCTTGGAAATTGGATTTAGTTCTAAAATTTGGTTACAATAGTGTTTTGGTCATCTCTGTTTTATCTCTGAGTTGAAAAGGAAGGTTGGAAAGGGGCTTTAAAAGAAAGAAAGTTATATTGATCTCTTCTTGAATGTTAATATACTCTTTCTTAGAATTATTTAAGGAACTCAATCAGTAAAGTTATGGGATGGCAGATTATTACATTAAGATGAAAGAAACATTAGGATTGGGGATCCTAATCTGGAAGACTCCTTTCATTTTACAGCAGTGTTAAGATCTTGTTTTAAACTTATTGTTTGTTATTTTATTTGCAAAGTAATTCAGTATTTATTGCCTTGCATACTTGTCATGGATTGAAAATCAAGTATAATAAGATGAAGGACAGTTAGCGGTGAACTTGCAAGTGGGCGTAATCCATTCCTTCTGTTTAAATTACTTTTGTATGAACCTGTTGGGATGAATACTTTAAGTGGTTTAGTGTTAGATAAAGGTGATCAAATCATGATATACACTCTTTGAGCCTTTTCAAATGATTAGGTGCATAATAAACAAGATGTTCCTTCTTACTTTCTTGCAAGAAATGAGATGAATCATCCAAAATAGATTAAGTTGAAATTACATCTGTAACTTAACTTATGATATGAAGTTGTATTATAATTGGTAGGAAGAAAACTCAGAGTGTATCATGATTTGGGATTGTGAAGGTAATTGTTGGAATCAATTATACTTTAAATTTAGGACAAGTAAATAGAATATTCTTTCAGTCCTTTTTGGTTTTAACAGTGTACTAGGACTCTTTATATTGACTTCACTTTAAGTTAGAAAGTATGAAGTAATTGATGTCATTATAACAGGGTTGTTTAATTGAAACAATTAGTGGAATGCAATTGTTTTAAGGATTAGTGCTTATCATGCTCAGTTCATTGAACTGACCCATGCTAGCAATTTTTGTAGATGGTCTTCATAAGTGGTAAAGGAAGAAAATATCTGATATGATGCATTGACTGTTCTAAATTGGTTCTTATGAAGAATTCTGATTTGATTTCTAAACTATATTGTGAAAAGAAAAGTTATCTCTTTTGTTGAAGGCTATTGTCTTAAAGTATGCCCGAAGTGCATAAGTTGTAATTGTATGGGTTTGGAAATGAATGAAATAGTGAGAAATTACCTATGTAGAATGTGTATCTTATCTTGTTGGGATGATCTTCTTATTATCTATATGAATGAGTGTGCATTCTTATTGTTTTAAACAATGGAATATAGATGAATTTCTTAAGTAAGCCATAGCTAATTATGTGGCTGAATACTACATTCTTAATTAGTGATTCATTATAACTTATGATTGTGATTAAAAACTGTAAATAAGATCACTGCATTTATAGGGAACATTGAGAGTGGGTTATGCCCTAAAATGTAACTATAAGAAGAAGAGGACTTTCCCCTCTTGTAATGCACTAATTATAAAAGGAATATATGGTTATAAATCACTAAGACTTAACAGTATTAAGTCTGATATGTCTCAACCTATTAGGTTGATACATTTCCTTCGTTGGATAAGTTATTTTTAAATGACGAAACTTAGATTATTGTTGTCCTATTTTTTTGGATAAAAGGTTGTTAGGTCCCAACCGACAACCAGAAGCAATCTAAAGTTAATTAAGACCCTTTTGTAAAGTTGAACCCTAATTACAAAAAGGTAACTTAAAGAGTGTTGGACTCGGGGTTAGGGAAGGTCTGCCAAAATATGTAGTCTTGTAACCCAAATATAACTTAACGTAAGTAAAATTCTTGGAGGTATGTACATCTTTTGAGGCTATTCCATAGGATGTTGACACATGTCAACTACAAGGTTTTACCTTTGAGAAGATTAGGATCTTCTCAAGGATACAACAATGTAGATGACATATGACAACACCCTTCGCATTGATTCTTAAGATTTACACCCTGGAACTTGATCAAGATTTCTCTCCAGATTGGTTAGGACCATAACCAGGTTATGAGGAAGCCCTTTGAGACTCAGGTACCTTGACACACTGGGGTTAACTTTGGTTGACCCAAAGATGAAAATTTACCCTTAGTCTTTAAGAGCCTCTCCATATCATGGACTATGATGTTAATCTGAACTAGAGTGAAACCTTGGGTCAAGGGGGACTGAAAGAAGTCAGTATAAGACGTTCTATATAAAAATAGAGTGGGTTGAAGGACGTATTCTGGATTGATGAGTATGTCGTTAAGGAATAAGTAATATGAACAGTATGTTATAAATCTTTGGCCAAAGTATCGCAAGCTGCGAAATGCGTTGTCCTATGTCACCTAGTCTAAGGATCATGATGCGATGAATATTGGTAACAATTATTCAGATAGGTTCCTTAGGAAGATCACTCAGAACCCATAATAGGGTAAGAGAACCATGAATATGAAGTATTCAGTAGAAAACTCCAAGCTCAATGTTACACATGAATAGATCGGTAGTTCACCGAGTCATGGAATGAATAGATCGGTGGTACACCAAGTCATTACAGCTGCATATGGTTATCTATTATAAGAATGATTGTTATGAGATGTTTACTCTAAATTATGTATTTAGAACAGAGAACATTAATCATGAAAAAAAAAAATTCTTGTTTCTAAAGTATTAAAATGGGAATGTTGTAGACAGAGGTCCTCAAAAATCAAATCCTATCAAATCAAACCCTCATGTGTACATATAGTGTCATCACAAGTAGGATCAAATGGAATATGTTCCCAATATGAATCATTCATGAAAAGTGTGCATGTGAAGGGAGGTTGTAGTGATGAAGATGACATGTGAGAAGGTGGAGGAGCTAAAGTAACATCTGATGTAGAGAGAGACCCCGATAAATTACCATAACAATAGTAGTGGCACGGGGAGGTGGTGGAGTGGAAGGAACCACATCAATGACACAAATAACACCTTCAAGTGGTGTAAAATGAGATAGTTCTTAAATTGGTTAAGGGTCATCTATAGTATCAGTGCGTGGAATAGGAAGAGTATTATTAGGATTTCAATTAAATTATTTGTAAATATCATGTTCGTGAAGTACAATATATTCAACACCCTCATGTATGAATTTCAAACAATGATGTATGATAGAGGAAATAGCCTGCATGGCATGGAGCCATGGACTACCAAGCCAACAATTTTATGAGACTAAAAATTCAATGAAAATAAAATTGTGTTGAGAGTTTTTGGCCCTAAAGTGATAGGAATACAAATATGACCTACGCATGTGAAAAATGAACCATCATTTACATGAAATGAGAGAGATGATAGACTAACATCAAGAGTGAAAAGACCTATTTTTTCAAGGAATGACATAGGAAAAAGTTTAATTTCAGATCTGTTATTAATTATAGTGCACTCAACACACACATTATAGATGTGAATCATGATATGCAAGGGTGGATCATTGTCAAAAGTGTTAAGATCAGTGGGAAGATTAGATTTGAATGTTATGTGTTGTGAAAATGCATCTACAAAAGTTTGATAGACTGAGTTAGGATGCATATTAGCACGAATACAAGTAGTAGCAAGAAGATGTTAGACTCTATGCCTTACATTAGGATGTGCAAGAAAATAATCATTGATGGAGATACTCATGATGACTAAAGAAAATAATGAGGACCATAAGAGCATGAAGATCGAGTATGGGTTCACCAAAATGATTAAACTAAAATGGAATATCCTAGTGTAAATAATGGTATGTAAAGGAATAAAAATAGTTAAATAAATAAAGGAAAGGATTCAACTAAGTAAATAGAAATTTGAAACCCTAACATGTAAGAGAGGGTCAAGGATTCCTTAGTTTGTTCGAAAAGGAGTGAGAATATGTTGTAGTTTGAACCAGGTGAATAGGAGGAGGAAACGACCACATAGATATGGCCCCCTGGTGAACCAGGATGTCATTGTAAATCAGACATGAAGAAAATACCTGTAAAACCCCAAACAAAGCATCAAAACCCAAAAAAAAAAATATGCATATGAAGGGGTTGGACTACCTGGAGTGGCCACAATGGTGGAATTACTAACTGGGCATTGCACTACATATCGACCCAATGCAGTTCAAGGTGTGTGTACAAATCGTTCCCTAAGTTTCTTTTTTTTCCAGTCACACTTTGTGAAGTAGCAAGAATGCAACTAGATGTATAATGTAGTAAATGTGTGCATGGAAACAATAGACTCCCCTCCTATGAAGTGTGATGTAGATGAACCAACCTTGTGTTCCTTGTGATGGAGCTAGATGGATGCAAATGTAGCTTTAGGTGCCTTTGATGGATGTAACTCTAGATGGTGATAGTAGATGCTTAGTGCTTGGTCCCTCATTATGGTCTCATAACTTTATATTTATATGGTTCTCTTGTTCTAATTTTGTAATTAACCTCGAAAAGGCCGACCACTAAAAATATGGAAATCTCAAATGTCTAGAAAGTTCCCAAAAGATGGAAGTAAAATACAAAGAGGATCAGGGCACCTAGAGGGTCCCTGTGGTGCTAGGGCACCCTAGTCCTAGCTAGGCACCCCGATCGGGAATAGGAATAATGCAAAATGACAAAACATACTCGGAAATTATGGTCGAGGATCGTAAAGTGAAGCAAAAATGCCAAAGGACATGGGTTAATTAGTACTTTCTTCACTTAAAAACCATATGAATAGTAGTCTGAGATTGGGACTAAATATTGACTTAATTGCGTGATTTAGTGACTACACTTAGCTTACTCCCAGTGTTATCTTCACCTATACAAACTTACTTCTTGATCGATATTTTCTGAAAAACATCTCCAATAAACCTTCCTTGAGTATTTTCACTCGACCATGGACTAATTTCTTTGTGGTAATATTAAATATTCAATTAAACCATCTCTATATCATCTTAAAAGTTCTCAAAATGATAGCTTTCCTAAGCTACTTCCACATTATGTTGATCGCCTTACCATATGAGCCAATGCTAGGAAGTTAAAGCCCCCACCTTGAAACATACATAACTAATCCAACTTATAAAACCATGTGTGTTAGGAAATTAATGTTTACATTATATTTGTGGTGTTAGTAATTACTATTGTAATAGTGAAGTTGTTAATAAACAACTCACTAATATAGGTTTGGGTGGTTAGTCGTATAGGTTAGTGGTTGGAGTGTTATACCCGTGAATATTATTATGAGTTATTTGTTGTAACACCTCCCTATTTATTTGGAGGTGGTTTGGATATGTAATTTGCTATATAATAGCCATGATTCATGTTTTGCAATATAATATATAGATGCATATTATAATTATTATTGTGTAAATCATTACTACATCTTTAATGTGTTTGATCCAAAATAATACGGGGAAAATTACGATGCCCATCAATATGATTATGCCCACATTGTTCAAAAGATTATATAACTATTTTCTGAGTACATAGGAGATTCAACTTGAATAATATCCAAGAATCTTGAGGAATATCTTTCTCATAAACCGGATGTTGATATCAACTACCATGTGCTTTATGCGGATGGAGTGAATCCTAATTCAACTACCAATACCAAAATACCTTCCAATAAATATTCTACCCAACTCATCATACAGGTCATTGACCATCTAAGTCAACACCAAACCATGGCTAAAGATCTGGTGTTATAATTCTAAACCAGTCCAACTCATCTTGTTAATCAATCTCAAATGGTCTCTTGGGGCATGAAAAATCAATTTCACCTCCCTTCAATTCTGGTTTGGACCGTTGGAATCCCCATTGTAAAATATCTCATTTATAACAAGACCCTTCAATATATTCAAATAGAACCTTTATCTCCCTACATTACTATTATAGACATTGGAAGTGTATCCCATTCCATCACTTACAATGGTTCTACCGACATCACTCTCCATATCAAGGATTTTGGAAATTTTTATAAAGGTTGGTCCAAGAATAATTATTATGTTTCCATCAAGCTCCTATCTAAGACCCTTATATTATATGCCTTGGATTGATATCACACCTCTCGTCCAATTCCATCGTCAAGATAGAAAGTTTAGTAACCGCACTAGTCAACACATTCAAATATCACAATATTCCTAAAAACAACATTAATGCCTTCTTCAATTACAAATAGATGGAAAACTAATCTACCGGATCCTTGATTAGACCTTGGAAAAACTTGTTCATTTAGGATGAATATAACATGCATGATGGGAGATTATTCCAAGTATTACTTAGAGTAATTGAGCATCATCTTCAATAAAAGGATAAATAATTTTCACTGCCTATTTGTAGGAATAATTTTAACAAGCCAAATTCTAATATCATCTCATAAGAGAGTTCAAAATCCTTCTCAAAAGTAACAATATCCTAAGAGTATGCAAGTCCTCATGAGTCCTAAAAACAAGAATAACATTGATGATAGAGTTACAAATACTCTTCCTCAAGGAACATATTCTAATAGGAATATATATAACATTGATCAATATAATATCAAATCAAATCCCTCCCTCTCTTGTAATAACTATCAAAAACCTCTATCTAAGAAATATCAACAATGGTGTCTGTATGGTGGGCCAAGAATGTGTCTCAATGGATTGCACTCATAAGTCTTCCATTCTATAAGGGTATTGAGGAAACGAATAAGAGACACACATGAAATAGAACATAGTGGGTTGATTTAACGAGGCTATGGTGATCTCTAAGGTTACATATCTAGAGGGTAGTAAGCCCTACATTAGGTTAACCTAGGGTTTCTAAAGCTCAAAATCAAGATAGTGGAGAGTACCCTCCCAAGATATCGGTGAATGGGGGAGAGTGGTATAGATCGATAGTGGATAAGAAAAACATGCACAATATGACTGAAATGTAAATAAGGGAAAGCTAAGGAGCTGATAAAATAAGAGCACTATGCTAACTAGTATCAATGTACATATAAAACTAAGCTAACATAGAGAAATGGGGAAGGGAAATGAACTAATCTATGCAAAATGACAAAGATAGTTAGAGAACTTACCTATGGGGTGGTTGTTGATACATGTATCTCTTAAAATAAGTAACATAACAAGAGAGAGTCACTATTGAGTGGATAAGGGGAACACCATTCCTATCTTAGACTCATTATAGATGACCTAGTAGTGCAAGTAATCAAACCAAGAATAATATTTTCCAATCCAATCCAATTCAAGTGCAAGATGAACCAAGGGTTGAGTGATCAGATGTGAAATTGGTAGAAAAGAGAAGAGAAGATATAAGTTCCTATGATTTTGGTTTCCTTCATGAATGTCAAAGTGTGGTGTGTATATATACAACACCATTGCCCGTGAGTGATGGTGTCTGCTAGGGAAAAACATAACACCAACACCAATACCTATGGGCAATGGTGTCAACCAAGGATGCTAAGTGTCATACAAAGCAAAAAAGAGGTGTCATGGTTAGAGAAAATGGATGAACAAGGTGCTAAATGGTAAAATGCAAGAAAGGTGTCGGGCGTGCAATGTGTATGAGACATAAAGGGATAAGGATAAATAATGCAAGGACAACTAAGGTTGGGACCACATAGTGATACTCTCTATGTACTATCTCTAACCCATAATGACTATGTGAATAGTCATACTCCATTCTTGAAAGGCCCCTTAATGAGCCCATTCAAGAAATAAACGCATCAATGACTCTTATTTACACAAAGTAAATTGTTCGTAGCAGGTATGAAAAATGAAAAGTGGAAAATTAGGTGTATACATATGCCCCATATGTTGATCGCCGCGTGTTACAATAGGAAAACATGATATGGGTAATAGATATAAATAGTCCATAACACGAGAATCAAAATTAGACATTAAAAGTAAGAACATAAAGGACTAGCTAAAATGAAATATACCCACCAATGTGTACATGATAGTGTCACTTATCCTTCCATGTATGGGCATAGTTAATGCTAAAAGAATAATGAAGAAGAAAATTTGAAAGGAAACAATAGAGGATCATCAATAAATAAGACATAAATCACCTAGTTTGGGGCCCATGGGACAAGTGTCATGTCATAGTGTCAAGATATCATAATTGTATGGTGTCAAAAATAGGCAAAACGTGAATATCATCGCATGTATACATGTAACAAGTCGAAATAAGTGGTATGAGAACATGATCAAGATGAAAAAATGAAGTATTTTATGCAGTACAAGAGAAAAAAATGACAGTTGTTGAAATATTTAGGTTTATCGTGACCAAATTTGAATAGAAAATTTAAGTTTTCTATAGTCATTTGAATTTTATTTTATTATTGTTATTTTTAGAATTGAGAGAACTAAGCTCTAGAATTATAAATTTAAGTGTATTTCATGACATGGAATGAGTACAAGGTTGCATCGAGGATGAAAAAGTTGTGCATGTAATGGGAATGACCACGGGTAAGTTATTGCCTTTAATGTTGTTGGGTATATTAGGTGTTGTTTTTTCTTTTTTATTTTTTAGAGTAGTTAAGGAATAATTCTTGTCCAAACTTGTGTCATCGAGATTTAAATTATATTTTTATTTTAGAGTCAATGTTGGGAAATTCGTGGCCTAATTTTTTTCTAGAAAGCATCGGCCCCTTTGCAGCAAGAGAGCCAATGACGTCGGTGTTGTGAATGAAATATTGCTACGAGATGATGGCATTAGAGATAGGGTCAATGGCGTAGGAACCATTGTATAAAGTTTGTCTAGGGGCCGATGGTATTATCCAAAGGGGTGATGGAGTAGAGATGGTTGTAGATATGAGTTGTAAATTATTAATTTTTATTGCAAATTAATCTTTTAAACTTCTAATGCTTGTTTTTGTCATTTTGTGTGTGCATTAAGAGTGTAAGATCTTCTTATGAAGGAGTGTGTATGTATCTTTTCTTAGTGGATTGATCTATGGATTGAGGCGGGGAAGAGGTGATCTAGTTACAAGGTTTGGGGTTTGAGGGTATCATGTAGATGCTTAGGATACACTTGTATTTGGATTTGTTGCATATGTTTTTGGATGCAAGGGAGATTAGATCCAATACCTTTTAGTGGTAGATAGGATAGGAGACCATGGAGATGACATTAACCTTAGAAGATATTGATAAGATTTTGGGGTTACCCATTAGAAGGACTTATATGTATTGTGATATGATTTTGGATGTTGCAGATTATAGAGCCTTAGTTATATGGGCTACTAAGAGCGGGTCATATGACAAAATTATGTTATGTTTTTGACTCATCATAGTGTAGGATGTAGGGATTCAGTTATATAAAAAGTAATTATGGGCATTGTTGCAATATGGATAGTGCTCCACAAAGTATATGGGGCAATTATGCTACTTTTATAGCTCTCTGTAGATATTTTCTACATAATATGGTGTTAGTTAATGGGTCATCACGACATGGGTATAGTTGGTGCACGATTTTTATAAGATTAGACGTAAATGTTAGAGGGTAGTGGGATCCATCATATTTTTAATAAATCAGATATACGAGAGGTTCCTAATGTATGGGACGACAGGAATACATTGGTAGTAGCAGAAGATTCCTCGAGAGTACTTCAAAGAGGCATAGGGGACAATAATGAGATCACTTAGAGAATTTTGGCCACTAACATAGATGGGTCCGGATGATGTCATATGGTAGCCCTATATAGGGAATGTGGATTAGTGGCATAGTTGGCCTAGAGAAGAGTACTTAGAGTCCATCACCAAGGTGAATGGGAAAATTGTGTATTGGGTAGAGACCCATGTGGTGAGTAGGGTCTCGAGATAGTTTGGGAAATTAGCGCTCGTGATGATACCACCATTGTCATCCTACTAGATTTTTAATGCTATAGAGGCCACATGAGCAAAGGTGAGGGTACCGACATTATGATCCCATAGGATACAGGTAGTGTGCATATATTTTCAGAGACAACATTGTAATAGTGGGTATTATCGGGGCCCACCACGGTCCATAAGAGTGAGTAGTTCAAAGGTGGTATCCAATGAAGTGTCTAGCGATACATGTTCATATTTTGGGGGTGTAGGTGAAGCTCATTCTAACACCATAAGGGGAATATTATCACAATTAATAGCATGGATGAGGGAGCACAAGATGTGGTGGATAGGAGGATGTTACATGATACCGATTAGGGTCTAGATGGCTGTGCATATGAGGTAGAGGCCGAGACCACAACACAAAGGGGACATGATATTGGTGCCATGAGTAGGGTTTAATTTAAGAGACCTCTTGGAAATCAGAGGTGGAAAATACCTAGTGAATATCCCTGGAACCGATTTCGTGGGAAGGTGAATTTTTTGGGGGTTGTATGAAAAAATTTCACCTGATTGTCAAGTGGTGTGATAGAAGGTTGCAGACGCGCGACGAGAGATTTTACTATCGCGTGTCAAAAAAATACATGGCGTGCATCAACGGACATCATTGACGCCGCGTCAAAACCTTGTTGGACGTTCATCAAAAACCTTGTTGACACACGCCAATGAGGGTGTTGTCTAGTAAAATCTCCCATCGCACGCCCTGCAGCCCTCCACCTCTACTTTCTCCAAAAATCTCTGTGTTGCGCGTCAACAAACTCTTTGTTGTGTGTCTGCTATGCGTCAATATCTATTGTACCTCCTTGTCACGTGTCAACTATCTATCAGTGTCGTGCATCAACAAATAACACTCATTGACATGTGTCAACAGACCTCTTTGATGCATGTCAACAAGGTTGTTGACGTGCATCAATGAGGTCTGTTGACGCGCATCAATGCATTTTTGACGCATGATAGAAAATATCCGTTGCTGCGTCTATAGCCTCCTCCCTCTCCTTGCGCATCGAGAAAAATTTGTGTTGCTCGTCAAAAACTCTTTTTCATACATCTACTATGCGTCAATATCTGCGTAGTACCTCCTT
The DNA here is from genome assembly GCA_018340775.1 of Taxus wallichiana var. yunnanensis. Taxonomy (NCBI): domain Eukaryota; kingdom Viridiplantae; phylum Streptophyta; class Pinopsida; order Cupressales; family Taxaceae; genus Taxus; species Taxus wallichiana. The sequence continues at coordinate 843,677,676 of CM031238.1, forward strand.
ATCACACGTTAACTATACATCGTGTTGTTGCGCGTTAACAAATAACCCCATTGTCACGCGTCGATAACTTACCCCCTGTCGTGCATCCGTAATATAGGATATATCATATTGTTGACAAGTGTGAAGTAGAAGTGTTGCACCTGGCGAATAATCTAGGATTATATAGGGGATATTTTTCAAGGGTAGGCGAAGCTGATCCATAAAAAAATTAAAGTGTAATTTTTAGGTGAACAGGTCACTGACCCACGCCAGAAAATTCACCTTTTCAAAATTTTCAAAAATGGAATATTTGCCATATTACGAATATTCGCCACTAAAATTTTCCCTAGCCATGAGATAGGTGGGAATATTAGATAAGAGTGAAACCACATCATGATGACAAGGAGGAAGAGGTATTATGTGGACATGGAGACAACGAGACCATCGTGGAGAGGACTGATTAACTAAATTAACTAAAAATGGTGGATATGTAATAATAGTTAATCTAATCTAAGAGGAATCAAACATTGTAAATAAATGCACTAAAGTAATATGAAGTGACTAAAATGATTAAAATGATTTAAATAGTAGAAATAAAACCCTAATATGTAAGAGGAAGGTAAGGAATGAACTCAATTGATTATGAATGACTATCGCAGGTATCGCAGTCTAACAAGAAAGTACAAAAGCTAGAACGACTTCATAAAGGTCCTAAAAATAGTGGATCTAGAAGATTTGAGCAGGCTGGAGCACTCAAGAGGGTACTGGGGTGCCCCAAGGTGCCTTGTTATGACAGAATAGGTGCTCTAGTATTTGAAAAATATTGGAGTCTAGTTCTTTCTAGGTCGGAAGATGATTTGTAACCTTCACTACCTATCACACTGGACTCATTGAAGAATCGTACTCAAATGTAGCAAGATTAAGTTGAAGACCTACAAGAGACAAGAGAATTATCAAAACCCTAAAAGATAAAATATGCAAATGAATGGGTTGGGGACCTCGACTTGCCACAACAACGGTGGGCTTACTAAATTGATCATTGCACTACATTTTAGACCCAAATGTAGTTTTGATATGTGTGTGTGCATGTCATGCCCTAGGTTCTCTTGTGTCAGTCGCACTTTGTGAAGTAGCAAGCAATAACTAAATGTAGAAAATTTAATAGTATGTGTGCATGGAATAGAATAGAATCTCTCCCCCTATGAAGTGTGTGTTGATGCAAATATCCTAGCCTTTATGCATGGAACTATGTGGATGCAAGTGATGCAATGGATACAACTCTAGATGGAGTGATAGTAGTAAGTGATGCTAGGACCTTCATTATGGTTTCATAAATTTATATTTATAGGGTTCTCTTTCTCCGATTTCGTAATTAATACTTGAAATGGTTGACTAGGAAAACGTAAGGGTGAAAAATGGCTAGAAAGAGCCCAAAAAGAGGTAGGAAAGTAAAAATATCGGGGTGCCTCGGGTGTGACTAGAGCCCTCGGGCTGTCCCTATATAGGCATGGGCACCCCAGTTTTAAGATAAAACTATGGGAAAGTTCTGAAAAAACTAGACATGTATGTAAAAATGTGAGGAAATGACAAAATATAAAGTAAAACAAGATGGCCAAAATGTGGAATTAATTAGTACTTTCTTCACTTAAGAACCTTCTAAATAGTAGTATAATATTGGGTTAAATAATACCTAAAGTGCATGATTTTGTGACTACATTTTGCCTCGACTTTATATTGGTGATCGTAAAGCTCGGTAACATTCCACTCGGTATCATAAAGTAGTTAGAGATGCGTACAAAATCATGCACTTTAGGAATTATTTAGCTCGGTCTCATACTATTTAGAAGGTTCTTAAGTGAAGAAAGTACTAATTAATCCCACCTTTTGGCCATCTTGTTTTACTTTTTATTTCATCATTCTCGCATATGTTTACATACATACATACCAAATTGTTTCAGCACTCTTCCATCATTTTATCCTAAACAGGGGTGGGCAGTCTGATCGGGCACCCCTGGTCCTACCAGGGCTGCCCCAATCCTTGTTTTACCTTCCCACCTCTTTTGGGCTCTTTCTAGCCATTTTTAATTTTTATCTTTTTCCTAGTCAACCATGTGGGGATTAATTACAAAATTAGTTCAAGATAACCCTACAAATATAAAGGTATGAGACCATAATGAGGGTCCTAACATCACTTACTACTATCACTCCATCTAGAGTGCATCCTTTGCATCACTTGCATCCACATTTTCTATGCATCAAGGCTAGGAGATCTCCATCAACACACACTTCATAGGGGGAGGGATTCTATTCTATTCCATACACACATATTATTACATTTTCTAGATTTAGTTATTGTTCGCTACTTCACAAAGTGCTACTAACACAAGAGCACCTAGCGCACGACATGAACACACACACACCATGACTACATTTGGGTCTAAAATGTAGTACAATGCTTATTTTAGTAAGCCCACTTTTTTGGCGATTGAGGTCATCATGTTGGTGCTCAATTTAATCTCACCCCTATTTGGTTAAGATTTTCCATTGTTTAGTGTTGTATTTTTCTACTTTCCCTGTGGGAGTGCGAGTTGGCCTTTTGGTTCTTCTATGTATGGTTTAGTCTTTCCTCTTTTTCATTTAAGGATCATGTCTAGATGTGCATTATTTGGTAGCTTCTTGCAGGGAACCCGTTGTGTTTTAATTTTTGAGGTGGAGGGATTGCCTATTGTAAATTGCTCCTAGGTCTTGTCTTTTTATTTTTGTTTTCTCTTCGATTGCCTCGCTTGATACATGGCAGATTTGAATTGATTGCGGTATGGAAAGTTAAATTTTCAAACTTATAATTTTCTATCGCATTCACAAAGTGAAAAATCAGCCCGTTACCCGATAAATATTCGCAATCATAAAGTAACGCAAGCAATTTCTCAATTGGTATCCAGGAGTGTACATTTGTCACAACTTGAGTGGATGCGGGGAAGCGGTGCATATTTGTAGTTTTGCACATTTAAGAGGAAAAGAATAAAGGTGTAAAAAGGTTCCCAAAACCTGCAGGGACACATGGCTCCTTTTATGCAAAATGCGGGGATGCGGGTCATCGGGAACTCAAACAATCTTGGTTTTGAATTGGAAATGAGATAAAACTATAGAAAAGGGCCATAGCCCCGTTATCACCCAAATGCGACCACATGTTGAGCATGTGTTGAAAGCCAAAAAGTGGATGGGCGGGTCAAGTTAGTCAAAAGTGTGTAAGTTCTAAAATGTTGCAAAATTACAAAAAGATCCCCAAGCCCGTGTTAGTAAAAATTATTATTCCACGTGGATGGCTCATTTTCAAAGTTGAGAATGGTGGATTGAATGGTCATGATGTAATGCATTTATTTCTACCACCATTAATGTTGCTACGTAAATCAAGGACATTTTAAATTTTGTGAATGCTTTCATCTTTTATTACCAATTTTTGGATTTTTGTTGCTACCTTTTGTGATTTTCATGGAGAATTATTGTGTTTTTAACTGTGAAGCTCAAATTGTGAATCGAGGACTGAAAAGGCTGTTGATTTGGATTTAAATTTCTCAAGCACTCACAGATTGACTAGTAAGATCTTAGAAACTCATGTGTTTCTCCTTCAGTGGCAAGTTGGTTTAAAGTAAAGCTAGGGTTTTGAAGATGAAGACTATGCCATCTTCATTCTCGGTTGTGTTAGGGGTCACGAGTGATTTGGAAAAGATTACAGACACGAACTTGATGTGTGCTGATCTAGATGATTTTCTTCAGAGACTTAATAGCCCCCATAAGAGTGAATCCCTAAAGGTAATTCAAGATAGTCGTATTGCTTTAGCAGGTGCTATCCCACCAATAGTTCATTGCCAGAGTTGGTGTGGCATTGTGTTATGAATTATGATCCCGAAAAGAGGGAAGTATTAGATGGGAGTGGGGATGTAGTTTTGACATTGACGCCTACAACCATTAGAATAATGTTAAAATTTCCTATAATCACCAACCCGATCACCATTTCTATCAAATTATCCCTACAAGATTATGAAGCAAAGAAAAGGATTATGCCAAGATGATAAATACAAAATGGCTCATTGCGAAAAAGACAACAACTAGAATCCCTAAAAATCTAGTTAGGGCACAATTTTTGAAGAGGTGGAAGATGTCATTATGTTATTAAGTCGAATGGTGGGGTTAGAAACTGTAAATGAATTTAAGGAATGGATGGTTACTTACATATGGATCATTTTGGAGAGAAAAGGAGCATTTTCTGGGATACTTTCATTACAGAAGCACTCCATGGCCACATGGTCACCTTAGCAAAGCAAAAATTGAGATGGGTGACAATTCAGAGCTAGAATTTTATATGATGACTTACTTAATCTACAATGTTGTTGGGCATAGACGTTTCCCAGGTTTATCACCACGTGTATATTTCAAGCAGTGCCAAATGCATGAGATATTCCCCAACTGCAATTGATCAATTGGAGTGGGAATGTGAGGTTAGTTAATGATGCTTTCTTTTCCCTAATTATTTGTCTTTTCAAGCCGGTGTTAGTCTAGGTTACTATTTATCCTTTTATTTATTTATTAGGATAACTCTTACACTTGTGTTAGCCCTACACTTGTTGGGCTAACTTGCTTAGTGTACTAGTTGTGTGGAGTTAGCTTAATAGTTGTGTTGAGTTAGCTTCTCGGTTATGTGGAGTTAGCTTAATAGTATTTTGATTTAACTTAACTACCGATGATCGTTAGTGGGAGTTTTTCCCATTGATTTAGGTAGTAGTTGTACTTCCATCCTCCTATATGTACATATTTCTTATTGAGTAATTCAAGTCATTGTATTGTAATGTATTGAGCATTATAGATTATGATGGATTTCCATATATGGTATTTTAGCTCTTTTGTTTTGCAAAGCTAATGTGGTGTGCTATTATCATTTGAGATCGCGGCTTGGAACAATCTTCTTATCATTCCTTTCATGGTATCAGAGCTATAGATGATGTAGACATCCATATGTAAGTTTTTATTTGCAAGAAAGAGTTTATTTTTCATGTATTTGGTATTTGTTAGCACTTTTCTACAATATGATTTTTATTTAAAATGGAGTGCGCCAGTCAAATTTGGGTGAATTTTTTGGGACAGTCAAATCTGGGTGAATTTTTTTATCCATTGGATATAAGTGTGTACCTTACGGATGCATTCTTTTACCCTCTAAACATTTCAGCTTTGGATGCATTGTTTTATCCATTAGATATAAGCGTGTACCTTCCAGATGCATTCTTTTACCCTCAAGATATTTCTATTTTAGATGCATTCTTTTATCCACTTGATGCATATCTGTACCCTCTAGGTGTATTATTTTATCCATTGGATATAAGCGTGTACCTTCTGGATGCATTCTTTTATCCTTTGGATATTTCTATTTTAGATGTAGTCTTTTATCCACTAGACATAGATTTGTACCCTTTGAGTGAATTATTTTATCCATTGGATATAAGTGTGTAACTTCAGATGCATTCTTTTACCCTCTGGATATTTTTGTTTTGGATGTAGTCTTTTATCCACTGGACACGGATCTGCCCTCCGAGAAAATTATTTTATCCATTGGATATTGACGTGTACCCTCTGGATATTTTAGGTTTTAGGTGCAAGATTTTATCCTTTGGTCGCAATCTTGTATCGTGGGGATGCACTCTTTTACCCTTTGGACATTTGGGTGTCATGTGTACCTTTTAAAAAAGATCAACATTAAAATATTATTTTAATAGAAAAACCTTCTAGAGCTCATAAATTTTTATCTTTAGCTCAAATTAAGGTGATTTTTTTGAAATTGTATATTTTTTCGAGATCTATGCATTAGTGACATTTTAAACACATTTCAAACTTAAAATCTATTTTTTCTCATTGTAATGTTTACACGCACTCAATTATAAAGTGCCAAATTTTGGAGGGTGTTGTAATCACTTGCAGAGACACAATTTCGATTGAGCCCGACGTCCTCAACTTTTGGGTGTTGCATTCTTGCATCTATGGGTGCATGCATTTATATCTCTCTTTTTTGTTGAGATATTCAGAATCGTATTTTTGACAGTTTATTTTTTAGCATGTTGACAATCTCTCTTGAAGGGAGCTATTCAGTGAAGCCCAAAGTGTTAGTTTGTCAGTTGTTCAAGTAGTTGATTTTGGACACTCATACATCTAGGTGGTGTCACTCTACCCATTCAACAGTATGGGAGGGTATGGTGTTGATATTGATTCTTTGGATTTCATGTCCTTTCCTTTTACGTGTTAATACCGCTTCTTCGAGGTTTCATGTCCTTGCCTTGTTAACTTATCTTTTCTTGGATCGTGGAACTCCTATTTATTTGGATCTCATGTCATTTCCTTGTTGCCTTAGTTGTTCTTGGATCGTGGCACACCTATTTGTAGCAGTTGATCAAATTATGTTTGGTGTTTTTTTTGCACTTTCGACATCACTCCATTGACAATTTCCTTGCATGGAGCTATTCTGGTGAATCTCAGTGTCAGTTATTTTTGAGTTCTATGATCGAGTAGTGGATTTAGACCACAATGCACACCAAACTTCTTCAACATTGTATGAGTTTTTAGAGCCACTAGTGGAACCGGTACTCCTATATGTACATCTTTTTATTGAGTAATTCAAGTCATTGTATTGTAATGTATTTAGCATTATGGTTTATGATGGATTTCCATATATGGTATTTTATCTCTTCTATTTTTCAAAGCTAATGTGGTGTGTTATTATCATTTGAGATCACGGCTTGGAACAATCTTCTTATCGTTCTTTTTAGCCAGAGTGGGGACAATATAAAATTTGAACATGCTAGACAATTGATTTTGGAGTATGGATGCTACTTCATTCAATATAAAAATTTCACATACATAAGGGTTAGTGGTTTTGAAGGTAAGAATTATAAGTTGCCTAGGTATGTAGATGATAAATTGGCTTTATGTGAACTAACAAGGAAGCTAACACCTGTGCATAAATTGATTGCTGGGAGGCATAAGACAAATATCAAATTCCCTATTTGAATTGGAAGGTATTCATGCCCTTCCATCATAAAGGTTAGGTTGATTGAAGATGAAATGCTAGAAGTTTGACATGGAAAATTTTAGGCAAGGGCCAGTTATGACATCATATGGGTATTCAACAACATTGTGAATACTTTTGAGCATGAGCCTTAGTTTGAAGATTATTGGATGAATTGTAGGGATGAAGAAGAGGTCGATTAAGGGATTTCTCCAGAATGACCCTTTCACAAATAATAGATTTCAAAATTGCAGTTATTCTAGAAGGAATTATGGATGATCCACATATAGTAAGTAGGTATTATGTTGATCAGAAGGTGGAAGCACAACCCATAATCCCTCCAGATTGGAATGAGACAAAATATGATGATTCTTATATAAGGATAATTGATGTAATGAGAAGAACTGTGAATTGGTTAACTCAGAAGGGCATTGACCTATCAATTTAGAATACCAAAATCTTAAATAACTTTAGGAGTTTGGGAAACTTGAACGATGATATTCCACCCCTGAAGGAGGGAGCAGATAGAATGGATCCTCTAGGAGGAAAGGCCCCTCAATTTCCCTAAAAAGGCCCACTCTGAACTCATAGATGAGTGGACCTTAGCCACTAGTGGAACTGGTACTCCTATGTCAGTTCTTAGGAAAATACTGAAAGCATGCTTTTAAAATCTATGGAAAATGCCCCCATTACTTTTGTAATGCCAATCTAGGAAAAGGGGAAGGGCTTAACATCCCATGTAGTTTGCTCAGGTGTTTCACCAAAGCCTCATAATACTGAGAAATTAATGAGTGGAGCCATAGCAAGTGGTCTTACTCAATCTAAGCTGCATAAGGAAGGGCAAAGAGCAGCTCTTGATCTAAAAAAGTTTGAAAGGGCACACAAGAAACATAAGGTTGCTCATGTACCAGTCTTGGTGAGAGTAGGTGCCCACATGCCCAAGAAGCACAAGCACAAAGATGTAGTAATCGATCCTCCTGAATTTGAAAGGAGTGATGTTTATCAGGCACAACATGCCCCATCATTGCCACAAGTGGGACAATCAGAGTCTCTTTTCCCACCTCTACTTGTGGAGGAAGCAACAATGAAAGCCACTCAAGATCAAGCAACCCAGGAAAATGTTGTAGATAGTTTAGTAAGCAACCAAATCTTAACTCCAGGTATGAAGACATCTGAGACCCTGCTTACTAAAGATATGAGTATGCCTTCGTTTGAAACATTGTATGAATCTGCAAAGGCCCAAGATGATGTAATTGATGTTGATATTGGTGAGGTATTTTCCATGTTGGATGCACTCAAATTATCTATGAGTGAACCATTGATGACACCAGTAGATGACCTCCAAAAAATAAGGAAATAGAGAGAAATGCTCATCCATTAATTAGTAAAGAAAAATATCAAGCAATAGATGTTCCTTCTATAAGACAAGTTGTTGTAGAATCGAAAAACTAGAGTTTCTTAGTGGAGAATATGTTAATACAGAGGTGTTAACAGAAGATATTGTTTTTGTTTCTATTGAAGTTACTAAGGTTGATGAACTTTCTCAAAAGGGAAAAATTGTTTTGAAGAGAAAGTAGAAGTAACACAAACCACAATTGTTGGTGAGATAAGAATTCTTTGATAAAGACATGCAACCTCTAGATGGAAATGTGAAGTTGGCTTCAGATGAACAACCTACCATGTCATTACCAGGAGCATCATCAGAACACGAGGAGGGTAGGATGCCAACTCAACAGAGTTTGAGGAATGAAGAGCTTGCAAGCCAGTCAGTAACTCAAGAAAATTTTGGAGGAAAGGTGGGGTCCAGTATGACATCCATTGAAGAAATAAGGAAGGAATATCCCTAACTGATGATACAAACCAAGAAAATAATGATCAACTTCAGTTTCAGACCAAGGAGAGGAACATCCGAAATAATTATTAACACAGGGTGAGAATAGCAAGATGGTCAACAAAATAAATAATGAAAAACAAATAGAATCATTAAGTCAGGATGAACAAGGGGTTTTCAAACAATTGATGGTTTTCCATGAGGAACCTCAACAGAATCACAAGAGGAAAAGGATGGAAAAAATTTGGCGAAAGGGTGGATCGGTGAACTAATTTCAAATGAGGAAAAAGAGGTCCTTCTTGTGCAAGCTATTGACCTTCTTATGCTTTGTCTTTTCCAAAGATAGTAAGAGCCTCAAAAAGAGCTAGAACTATCACTAAAACCCACACTGACTCATCAAGAGCCAAAACTTTGGAAGTAGAAATCCCCTTTGAAGGAAATACTAGGGATGACATAACAACCAATGATTATAATATCTAGATTATTCCCTTGGGAAAGCCTTCAAGGGACCAACTAAAGCAAGGGGTATCTAAAGTTGTCAATGACCTTTTACAAAAAGTGGATGAAGATAGAATGACAAAGAAGTAGTTAAAAGAGAAAGTTAAAGCCCTGAGCTCAAGTTTGCAGTAATTGATTGGCAACCTAGTCAGGATCAGACAAGTGCCTCCATAGATACCCTTGAGGGAATGGATAAAATAAAAAATCTGTCAAGAAGGTCCAGGAAGTGGACACATGGATTGAAAAATTAACCAAGAGGGGAAAGGAAGCAATTGCAGAGGTCAGTCAAAGTATGAAGATCTCAAAAATAGACTCAATGAAATTGATGAGATAGTTGAACAATGTGACAATGATATTTTCTATTTTGAAGGTATTCTTCCCAAGCTAGACCGCATTACCCAACTTCAAAGTGATGAGTTAGTTGAGTAGGAAGATATTGTTCCAAAGTAGTAGTCAAAGGAAGCCAACATGATATTGAAGAGTTGTCAAAGATCAGAGTAGAGACCTTGAATGGAATCAAGGAAAATATTGAAATCAAGAGAAACTAGGTTGATGATACTCTCAATGCCATTGACTTGAAGTTAGAGGATATGGTAGCTGATAAGTTCAAAAAGAGCTACAGGATTTAAAGATTGACTTTCTTCTTAATTCCTTTGAAAATAATATTCTGAAGAATTATTTCTCCTATGAAATCATTAAAATGATGAGAAGGATTGAGAATAGAATTGTAGAGTTAAAAGCAAGACCATTGGAATACAAACAAAAAATGGGCCATTGCATGCAATATCTAGGCAGAAACTAATTTTCTAGCATCATACAAGACTAGATGAGGATGAGGTTAATGATTTATTCAAAAGGTATGATGCATATGTAGCAAGGTTTCCAAAAGAACAAGATACAGAAGTGGAAGCTGAAGAAGAAGAAAATGTAGATACAAAAGATGATGAACATGCTTAGGCATTGTTCCTTAAGTTGTATTTTCTTTTCATATTCCTTATTTTAACTGATACTTTAAAATAATACTTCTATTACATGGGATGTAATTATTTTTCTGAATTTTATTGTTCCCTTATTGTTGATTAGAGAACACTGAAAGAACTCACACAAGAAATCCACGTAGGAAAATAGGTCAGTTCAAGGGCACGAATGGATAGGAAGAACAAACGTGTGGAACAAAGGTTCAACATTCAGGACTTAGCTATTTTTGGGCGGGAAAATCTATTTTTAGAAGATGGTGTGTAGAACACAACAACGATGTAGAGACATGAGCGCCATGCATTGTCTATTTCTAGAGGATCAAATTCAGCACACTTTTGCATGGAGACAGTCTAAGAATAGGATTGTCACCTTAGTTAACTATCAGTAGTCTATAGATAGCACACTTACATGTGTGGCTATGCATGAAAATGGCGCGTGGCTACTAATAGCATGCGGCCTATATTTTTTGGAATAGATAAGCGGTGAAGGGAAAGTCCCCACCTATATATATATATATATATATATATATATATATATATATAGTGAATTATCTGGTAGGAGAGGATGTATATGGAAAGATAGATATGATAGTGTATGCATGATTACCATATTAGATCCATGCGTGCATCGAAATAGATTGCAGATCATAAGAAGATTTTGTGTTATTGTGAAAGTTAATAGATGGAAGATATTGATTGAGCAATCAAGTGTCATTCCCTGTGTGTAATTAGATAGTGCATGTTCTTATTTCTATTATTATTGTTGTTTAAACCTATTCTTTTGTAGATCTAGATCTGTCATGCACTATATAATGATGTATTAGTTATGGACCTATAGGCTTTAAGTCTTCATCATGTCAACATTCTCGCTACAACAACCCTAAAGAGGGACCTGGTACCTTTACGTGCTTTAGGTGAGTTCATAGTCTAGGAGGAGTGATGTGTCACCCCATCTAGGGTGTTATGTGGTGAATTCTAGGTCTGCATCACTTATTTCAATCATGAAATGGAAGAATACGTAATGTCATATTTACTTTGATGAAGTTTTACATACATTTGGATAAGCATGTAAATGATTGATATTGTTGTGCTTCTTAAATTTTGAATAAGGAAAAAAATGGGGTTCTATAGGGGCCCCTACCCATGACAAAGAAAGATATACATATGCAATAAATAGAGATAATGAAAGGAAGGAAACATCTAGACATTTTTCAGCCCTACTTCATAGTTTCCTCCTAGCAGGGGAAGCTTGTTCAAAAGCTTGTTTTTCCTTAGCACAAACTCACTTGAGCCTTGTGTTGTTTGAACAAAAATGATTGACCCTGCTAGGTCCCGGGACATTCCCATGTCCATCAATGCTTCTAGAGTCATTCTAGGATGACTCATGATTTTCTCAAGCTTGAATTTATTCTATTGTGATGACACCCAATCCAAAATATCCAGACCTCCTGTGAAGAACGTTGTCTTTCCTTTCCCTTTGTGAAGGGTTGATGTGCTAGGAGCAGTTTGAGAGGGGACACCCGAGGTGATTGGAAGGGAAAGTACTACATGTTGTTGACTGGGCTGATTGCGAGGCCTTGAACTTGACCCAACCTCCCATTTCCTTGTGAAAGGTGGATTTTCTTTCGAGAGAAGGAATTGGTTGAGGCCCCAAAAATCATGCTCTGACTGAGGAGCACAATGCATTAAGCGGGTGGATGATTGAATTGCAAATCTCCCCCTGTTTTCCTAAGTGGAGGAGATTGTTTCCCTTGAATGGTAAGTAGACAATGATCAATCCTCTTCTCCATCTGAGATAACAATTGGAGGTTGAGGTTGTGGTTCACCTTTCCTTTTCCCTAAAGATGACCCTGGTGCTGAAACTGGTTGTGAAGGCACGGTCTCTACTTGATTTTTCTCCAGGAAATTGATTCTCCACTCCAACTCATCTATTTTGTGGGAAATAATAGGCACAATGTTGATGGAGGATTTATCATACAACACATATGATTCCTTGGGAATCTCTTTTGATACAAATCCTCATCACATAAAAAGGGACATTGAAAATCTGGTTTTCCCAGATACCGAGGTCTTCTCTCGACCTAGTATCTCTTTAAATCTTTGGGAGATTTCAAGTGTTCCCATCTAAAAAGATGGAAATACATAACTTGGAAGGTTACAAACACATGATTGATTCTAATTAGCCTTGTTATAAGTGCTAACCAAACTTGCTGATATGTTAGGGTGGTGCAGTGTCACCTCACACTCTATATCAAAAAATCCTGAAAAAATCTTCATCAGGACCACTCAAATTGAAAATCTGATTTAAGTCCTCTAAAGAAATTTCCTTCAAGTTGTGTGCTACGAGTACCTTCACCATTTTTTTGATGAAATTCCTTATATTTAGAACAAGAAGGGAAATGCATGATGACAATGAAATTGAGCCAAGTTTTATAATGAAAAGGAAACATAATTTGGTAAAATATTTCCCATGAGATGAAGGAGATTTTGTTTAATTCGCATATAAAGGAATTTAAGAATTGGAAAAGGTTAGGAATGAGCAGAGCTGGTAAATCAAGGTGATTCGACAAGAACTATGTGTGGAAATTAAGCCAGTGAGACATAAAATAGAGTGTGTGGCACCCAAGGTGGATTCTTGAAAATTGAATATGGATATATGTCATATCAGAGTCATCTAGAAGTGTTCAGATATTATTTGAAATGATTATCTAATCAATATCAGGAAAGAATGATTAAAGTAATTTACCAAAAATGATGACCTGATATCCCAGTCGAGCACAAGTGGAGCTGATTGAAAAGACTTGCGCTTTGTACATCTGGCGTTTTAAAAGAAATTTTTTTAAATGCCATGTTCTAGAACAAGTTTTGTAAAGGGAAATATTCCTTGGAATATTCGTGCTTTTAGGGGGAATTTAAAGGTTAACAAGTGAAGAGGGTGATATAAAAGGAAAAAGGATAATCACGTAAAAGGGGGTTAATTTTTCTGAGAGTTATTCAAAGAAAAGAGAAGGAGATATGTAACGTCCTCATTTTATACCTTAGAACAAGTGAATTTTTTTTTTTTTGAAAATTGCATCCACGGTTCTAAATACATAATTTAGAACTCACAAATCAAATAACCATTCTTATAATGACAACCATATGTAGGTGTAATGACTCGGAGTACCTCCGATCTATTCATTCCATGACTCGGTAATCTACCGATCTATTCATGAGTAATAAGAGTTGGCATTTTTATTTAACACTTCACTCTTGCGGTTCTCTTCCTATTCTCGGGATTGTAGAATGCTCTGTCGAGGAACCTAAGCTGAATAATTGTTACCATTATTCATCGGCATCTCATCCCTTAGACTAGGTGAATTAGGACACGCAATCAATCGGACTTGCGATACTTTGGCCAAAGATTTGAAACATACTGTTTATGTCTCGTATTCCTTAACGGCATACTCGTCAATCTGGAATACGCCCTTCACCCCATTCTTATGTTATGTAGAATGTCTTATACCGACTTCTGTCAGTCCTTCCTATCTCAACTTAATCACTCGGAGACAGATTAACAAGGTGATAATGTTATATGGATGCCCACGAGGATTAGGGATATGATGACATACTGGTTCAATCCTAGTTAAACCAGTGTGTCAAGATACCCCGAATCTCCTAGGCAGCCTTATAACGTGACCACATTCCTAATCGGTCCCTGAGTAACTCGTTCGAGATCAAAGTGTAAATCTTAGCGATCAATGCAAAGGGTGTCGTCATAAGTCACCTGCATTGTTGTAACTTCGAGAAGATCCTAATCTTCTCGGAGGTACAACCCTGCAGTTGACTTGTGCCGTCAACCTTTAAATCCACCTCGAAAAGATCTACTTATTAATATGCGTTACGCACATTGAGTTTAAATTACATTAAAGACGTTCCCCTAAGGTTAGCCTTTCCCGATCCCTGGATTCTTCGTCTAAGGATGGCCTTCCTCAATAAAACCCATTACATGGTGGAGATATTAAGGCCAAGGTCTCATCAAGGAGTTCTTAGAATATACATGATTCTAAAACAACAGAATTGAACAATAACTCATAACCTTCACATGAGATTGCCATCTGAACCCCATTAGATTTATATCAGTTCTCCTAACTGAATTTATATCATACTTATTAGTATCAAGATATCAATGATTAAGAATCCAATTTAATGTTGTCCTGTCATAATCAAGACTAGGGATTAGTAATTTAATTCAGCCTGATTAGCGTTCTACTTAGGTTCATTTTAACCCTATCTTTTAGAAAGACAAAGATTTAAAATTCAATTTTTGCTTTCGATAGAACAAATTAGAACTACTAAACACTCATAAGAATTCAATCTCATATTCTTGTAACTTTCATTGACAATCACAAAGTCTCCAATTTATACAATGATAACAATGCCCCTCCGGTATATAAACCGAAGAAGGTCAACAATCAGAATAAGAATACAACACATAAGTAGCAAATACTTATTTCCATTCTTTTCAGATCTATACAGATACATTTTGTACAATCAGCATACTTAATACAATGCTCAACGGAAAAAGGACATCTTTCCTCATATAATACATTTTAGAGAATCTATCTGAAATTCTACTTAAAATCAAATTTAATCAATCTGATTATCCTATCAGATCTGCATGCTTTTACCACTTACGGCAACCATCTGCAAAAATAGTCAACATGAGTCAGTTCGAATGGCCGAGCATGATAAGCACTAACTTTTAAAACAATTGCAATCCATCAATTGTTTTCATTAAACACCCTGTTTAAATGATATAAAATCACCAATCAAATAAACATGACTCAGACTATACGTTAAGAATATATCATGTCTATAACGTGTAACAATAATTTTCGTTACGGAGTAGTCCTATATACTTCTCAAATATTTCATCAAAATATTAGGGATCAAGAAGAACAAAAGTGTCCTAAGCAATTATTCATTGTAAATCCCAAGTTGAACAAACATCAGACAATCATTATATTCAACTTAAAAAGAGGAATATCATATCAATCCAGTTACCGTCATTATGTAAAATCAATTACAGATGTTAGTTAAACAATTATATCAACTTATAATTTACAACAGAAGAGAAATAAACAAATTGTACATGTTTCCCTTAGAACTAGCTCATGTCTATACCATCTTTCCAAAAGCAAGGCATTCACTTAATACACATGCTAATAAATTAGTTGAGTCCATCATCAACACCACCGTTTTATTAAAACTTACAATAAAGCAACTACAATACAGTAGCCTTCTTGCCAAACAACGGCGTCTATCTACCAAGCGGACTCAGTATGACCTTATGCAAAAGCGACAGATAAGAAGATTAGCACTGAAAGGCTTTTAGACACAAGGTCGAAATCAAAGAACTCCTTTGCTATCGCAGTCAACCAAAGACTCATGATCATTTAAGCAATGACATTTCCCTACGACTATGCGAAGGGATTTTTAAATGAAATCCAAGCAGCAGCATGCACAGCCACATCAAACTGGAATGTAATCAGAAGGAAAACATACACAGAATATCGTAATCACCCCTGAACGAAATCAGAGTTGAAAGTATGGTATTCGCGACCTACTTAAAAGGCCATAATTCATGTTATCAAGCTTAATTAAAGAAAACCAACAAAGCCAAGAACATTACATGTTCATACTCAGGCTTATACGGAAAACAGTGACATAGATTACCATTCGAGGAATTAAAACTAAGTCCATAAACAGTATTCACAGTTTAGCTTATCCAGAAGCCGACATGCAAGATATCTTCCCATACTCACAGAACCCAACAAGTCAAAAACAAAGTAAACCCAACAGTTATAATTTGAAGCAGTTACACTGTTTATCTATCAAGAATTCAACTGAGTCCCAACAACAGTAAACAAAATACATAGAAGATAATGATTCCATCCGTGCCAACATTGGCAAGCCTTTAAAATCAGGTTTATACAAAAGCTATATAATGATTTAGTAACAAGAAATCCAACGGAGCCCGTATAACTATATTTGCTCCAAGCTTACATAGAGTGGAATACATATTAAAATGCCCAAGCTGAGTCTCGAACCACAAATTCTTGTAAACGAAAGTATTCATTACCAAATAATGAAGTCGCGCCTTACTGTTACTCCAACAAGACTCGAGAAAAGCAATTTCCAACATTCAAATATATATATATATATATATAGCTTCCACAAATGGCCCAATTTATACGAATCATTTAATGGACTCTCTGAGTCGTTCAAATAAAATACATATATCCATATTGTATACTGTCAACGGGTTGAATCCCATTACCACAATAAAAAGGAAAAACAACTTCCACAGGGTCGTAATGACTACTGTAACACAGTAGTTACCTCTTCCCAAACAACTTTAAAAGACAAAACGAAACCCAACAAGTATCAATAACCACCCCATCAATAACCACGACAGAGCTTACAAGGTTCTTTTAAAACTGAATAATCAAACAAATGTCCAGCAGTTTCCCTTCCAACAAGTATTCACAACATGCATCGACGACAAAATCGACAAGCATAACAGTGGCCTGTACCCATCACAAGAATAATTTATGGGCTCTCACCGAGCAGGCCGAGCATACATTCCTTTCATATATTTCACATATTTAAGCAGAATGCAAAACACAAAGAAATAAAGCCACGAGTTGAATTAATAAACACCCATCAAGGGATAAATGAAAAATCAAACCAGCATGAAGATACAGTGTCAAAATCACACAAGACATCCAAAGAAAATCCTCTATTACCATAAATCATTTGAACATAGTTGTTCTAATGAAATCACTTGAAAAGAAAGCAAGATTTTTAAAGGTTAGGGCCTAACATGCCCGGATTTTTGCTCAAAATTCGAAGCGAGACCACTGAAAGAGCTCGGACTTCCTTTTCCTTTCCCAAGTTAGAGCGACCAACAAAATTTTGCTATCTCCATGACATATATATTTTCCTTGCCAGAGAAAAGAGCTAGATACGCTCATACTCGCCATGCAACACAAAGAAGACTGGTGCGAAGAACCGGGTGAACGAGCAGAAGGAAAACCGAAATTCACGATAAGCCAAACAAAACAACAACTTTCCAATTTGCATGCCTTCTCGCGAATTCCGAGCTCGACTACCGAGCTCATTAATTACATTTACTCCAAATTTTCCGCTCAAACTCCACTGCCACCGACCACCAAAGTTGGTGATAGACAAATAAATTTCAAGACCATTTTCAGATTTTGGCAACCCGCATGTCGGCTCGATTAGTCGTTCTAAAACCTCGCCAATACCTGTCCTTCATACTTATCCTTTGCATTAAATAACATAGAAACTGCCGCCCATGGTTCGCATCCCCTCCATAGGTCCCCATAATCCTTGCCCAATAGTTAGGTTAGTAACTTAGGTTAGAATTTAGGATAACACCTAGTCTAACTTCATAGAACATAGATACTAACTTAGGACATTAGTTCTTAGCCTAGGTCTAGGTTAGATTAACACTAATCTAACCCCTAGGTTAGGTTTAGTTTTAGGTTACTAACATTAATAATTCCAGTTAGGTCTACATTCCGTACACTCAGAAAAAGACCTACAACATGCATTCTTGAACAGGGTTAGCTCTTGTTCTGCCTTTAGGCTACAAAATTGTATGAAACCGAATTATTACCTGGTCCACGATCGAGACCTTCCAGATATACTTCGATATCGGGAACCAATCCATTTCACATGATCAACCTGAGTTATACTCCGGACTAGCTTATTCAATGCTTCTAGACCTTGCAACCTGTTCAAGGTCTGTAATTTTAATTCATCACGAACAAACTTAAAGCAATACTTGGATCAATTCCCTTTGATCTAAGGCTAGGTCTTATAGATGGATAACTCTATAATTCATTCCGAGATCAGATTAAACTCAGATGCAAAATGAAAGAAATAAAAGAGTCCAATCATATTCCGACTCAGTCAAAGATCTGCAATCTGCAAAGAAGATACAGTACATATCAAGCATGACTTCTCAATCAAGGAACACATCCTTTTACAAAGAAATCACATATCAACACTTGTATGCTTAGGAGGAAGTAACAACAGTTCAGGGTGTTACATGCTTCCCTCCTAAAAAGATTCATCGTCCCGATGATTACATATTCAATTAACCTTCAGGTCAACCAATTTATTAGTTCACAAATCAATGCGACTATTTTCCAACTTGAATAGTTCCAGAAATCAATGTCACAACACATTTTATTCAACCTGAATAATGTTTGCCTTCATCTGGCTTTCATAAATACTTATAAAAAAATAAGTTCATTAAAGAATGTTTTGTTAACAGATTTCATTCTGTTGAAAAAGAGAAGGAAAATCAGTTTTCATCTCTTCCAGATTTTCCCAAGTTGCACTTTCTTCGTTAAACTGGTCCCACTGGACCTTACATTGCTGTATCTCATGATTTCTTAATTGCAATTGGCGAGTTTCCAGCACTCGTGTGGGTTTAACCACGATTATTCCTAGGTCTTGGACCTGCAAGGAATTCCAATTTAAAACATGTGACAGATCTGAAACGTATTTCTTAAGCAAAGAAATATGAAAAACATCATGCATGCGAGATAAAGCAGGTGGCAATGCTAAACGATAAGCTACAGGATTGATTATTTCGACAATTTCGAAAGGTCCCACGAATCGAGGTGACAACTTGGCAGCCTTGCCAAAAGTTATTGAACTCTTTCTGGGTTTAACACGAAGAAAAACCTTATCACCAAGCTCAAACCTTCTATCAACCCGCTTAAGGTCAGCATAGCTCTTTTGTCTATCCGCTGCTTCCTTTAGTCATTCACGAATCAGCTTAACTTGTTGTTCCATTTCTGTGAGAATCTCTGGTCCAATTACCACTCTATCCTCAACACTGTCCCAACTAACAGGAGTTATGCACTTTCTTCCATAAAGTGCTTCAAATGGTGCCATTTTAAGAGATGAGTGATAAGTATTGTTGTATGTGAACTCAACTAATGGAAGATACTCCTCCCATTTATACTGTTGATCCATGCAATACATACGCAACATGTCCTCCAACACTTGATTTACCCTCTCAGTTTGTCCATCCGTTTCCGGATGATATGCAGAACTGAAGTTTAGTTTCATTCCAAGAGCTGCGTTAAGTGTTTGCCAAAACCTTGACGTCATTCTAGGATCCCTCGTCGATATAATCAATTACGTACACCATGCAATCTGAAAATTTTCGTATACGAATCTTTTGGCCCAAGACCTTTGGTGAATCATCCTTTAGATTTCCAGCGATGAAATGAGCTACCTTAGTCGGTTTATCTACAACTACAGGATAACATCATGTTTATTCTGGACATGGGTAGTCCTTGTACAAAATCCATGGTTATTACTTGCCATTTGTATTTGCGGTATGCTATGAGGATATAACATCCTAGCAGGTGCATATGTTACGCCTTCACCGCTGACATTCCGCATAATGAGTCACAAAATCTATTACATCCTTTTTCATACCTTTCCAAAAGTATTGCTGTTTCAAATCAGCAAGCATTTTTGTGATACCCGGGTGTCTAGAGAAAGGTGAATTATGAAATTCAACTAACAACTTCTTTCTCAAATCGTTCAAAGATAGGTACATATACCCTGTTTTCATAACGCAATATTCCTTCATTATCAAAATGAAAACCTTTATACCTTATATCCTTAGGTTCTGCAGCAAGCGCTGCTTTTACTTGTTGAAAGTATGCATCTGATTCTGAGGCACTTTTTACCTCATCTTTAAACTGAGTTCTTAATGTTATAAGAGCAGAAATGTGCCTCCTACGACTTAGAGCATCAGCTACTCTATTCTCCTTCCCTTTGATATAGCTAATATCAAAGTCATATTGTGATAAAAATTCTAACCACCTTCTCTGTCTGGCATTCAGATTGGGCTGAGTAAAAATATATTTCAGTCCTAAGTGATCAGTTTTCAACTCAAAAGGTTTCCCAAGTAAGTAGTGTCTCCAGACTTGAAGTGCATGAACAATGGCAGCAAGTTCCAAATCATGAGGGGCATAATTCAGCTCATGTAACTTAAGTTTTCTACTTTCATATGCTATGACCTGATCATTTTGTAGCAAAACACCTCCAAGGCCTTCCCCAGAAGCATCCGTTACAACAGTAAAACTCCCATTAGGGTCTGGTATAGCTAATATAGGTGCAGAAGTCAACTGGTCTTTCAGACTTTTGAAAGCCGCTTCGCACTTGTCATTCCACATGAATTTCTTATCCTTCTTTTGCAATGAAGTTATTGGTGCAGCTATTTTAGAAAAATCCTTTACAAATTTTCTATAGTAACCAGCAAGACCCATGAAGCTTCTTACTTCATGCACATTCTTTGGTGCAGGCCACTCAGTTATTGCCACTATTTTTGAAGGATCTACAACAATTCCTTCTTTACTTATGACATGACCCAAATAGTGAACTTCTGAATCAAAGAAAGAACATTTGGATAACTTACCATACAACTTTCTTTTTCTCAGAATTCCCAAAACTATCTTCAAATGCTCATTGTGCTCCTCAACGCTTTTAGAATAAATGAGAATATCGTCCAAGAATACAAGTACAAACTTGTCCAGGTATTCTTGAAAAATATTGTTCATCAAGTTCATAAAGGCCGTGGGTGCATTAGTTAATCCAAAGGGTAGAAGCGTGAATTCATAATGTCCGTACCTTGTTCGGAAAGCTGTTTTATGAATATCTTCCTCTCTAATCCTTAATCGATGATAACCGGATCGAAGGTCTATCTTAGAATAAACCGCTGCTCCACGCATTCGATCAAACAGATCGCCGATCCTAGGAAGTGGATATTGGTTCGATTGTTGCTTTTGTTCAACATCCGATAATCAATACACAGCCTTAGTGTTCCATCCTTCTTTTTCACAAATATTACAGGCGCTCCCCAAGGTGAAACACTTGGTCTGATCAAACCTTTAGACAAAAGCTCTTGCAACTGTGCCTTAAGCTCAACTAACTCTGTAGTAGTCATCCGATAAGGTGCTTTGGAAATAGGTTCTGTTCCTGGCTTGATTTCAATGGTGAAGTCAAATTCTCTCTTGGGTGGTAACCCTGGTAATTCCTCAGGAAAAACATCCCTGAAACTTTGTAACAGAGGGAATCGTTTCATGAAATCATCATCTTCTTCCGAAGATTCGGATATCTTTACTGCATAAAGGGTACATCCTTTATTTTTAGCCTTTTTAAGCTGCATAGCTGACAGTTTTCTAACTGAAATTTCCCGTTTCACCCCTTGAATCTCTGTTGATTCAAATTTGATCATCTAAACGTTTTATGTTCTTTTCATAGCAGTCTACTTTTTCTTTATGGTCAGCTAACCAATTGACACCGATAACAATGTCATACGATCCTAAAGGTGCAACATAGAGGTCAACTTCCGTGGAAAAGTTAGGTAAGTCAAGGACTGCCCCAAAAAGACACATACTCACCGTATACCCAAGATTTATCCATTTTTCTAGCTTTTCTTTTAAGTTTAGAAGCAAGTTTATTAGATATAAAACATTCAAGAGCTCTCGTATCAAAAAAAGAATAGTGACAGTATTTGAATAACTTACCCGAACTTCTATAGGTGTCACTTGCTTTTCAGCTTGCTTGTCCGCTACTGCAGCATGTATCTTATGCTGCTGATTACGATCATCCTTCTTCAAAGGGCACTGATTTGCGTAGTGATCTTTGCCACAATTGTAGCAGCCTCCTACAGTCCTTTTTAGGCTCAAAGTTGCCTCCAGCTTTTGTAATTGTCACGTTGTCCTCCATAGGGCTTACGCCATTGTTATAATTTTTAGCAAAATTATCCCTTACGTTTCAGCAGCTTATTTACTAATGCTTTCTTATTGTTATCTCCACGGAAACATACTCTTGTTTCCAAACTTTTCCATGGTCCTTTTCTGGGTGCAAGAGAGGTTGAAGAGGGGTTTGCAGTCTTCTTCCACACTTCCTCTTTATGAGCAGAAATAGCCTTTAATTTCTATTCTTGCCTTATGGCCTTTTCAACAACTCCTTCCATAGTGGTCAATGTGAACATCGACCTCTCCCCTATCACGGATTCAATCCCATGATGAATTTCCGTATTGTGAACTTCTCATCAGTTTGATACTGCGGTACATACTTGAGGAGTTTTGTAAACCGCTCCCAGTATTCAGTTACCGTTAGCTTCCCTTGAGCTAAGTTCTGAAATTCTGTCATTTTCTGATCATAGAAAAGTTGTGGCAGCCAACGTAGCCTAAAATAGCCTTTAAATTGATCCCAAGTAATATTGGTCTCATCAATGTTTAGTTCACTTTACGGCTATCCCACCACGAAGATGCTTCATGGGAAAGTGATAGGCTCCCAAATAGCTTTGGTTTCCTCCGAGAATTTCCTTATTGCAAAGTACTTCTCCATTTCACCGAGCGTTCTTAGCTCCATCTCCTAATGTGGTGCCATCATACTTAGGTGGACTTATCCTTTTTTATCATTAGTGAGTTCTCACGCTAATCGGCCTTTTTTTTTCCGGTTGGATAGGTGCATTCCCAGCATTAACATCAACACCCATGTCGGGGTTGTCCTCGGGAGGTTGCTGATTATTATTATCAGCTTCTTCTTCATCCTCCTCATTTCCCATCACCCTCTTTTCAAGACAGCTAAGCGATCTCTTGTGTCCAACAGGGCAGCAAGGATCTCATCAAGTTTCGGGTGGTGCCACTCCTCCTTCGGTGGAGCATTATTCGCAACGTTCCCCTTGTTCTAACCATTTTTACGTTACAAGAAAATTCAGGTTTTTATCAGATTATGGACACAATAGGTCCAAGAGTCGTAACCTTCACTCACGATACCAAGATAACGTCCTCATTTTATACTTTAGAACCAGGATGCAATTTTCAAAAAAAAAAAAATTCACTTGTTCTAAGGTATAAAATGAGGACGTTACAAGATAACCGAGAGAAGCCATTTTCCGAGGAACTTATCTGAGAAACCAATTATTTCCTGTGTATCTTTAAAATTGATCATGTCAAGATGGTTGCAAGTGTCCAACCATTGATAAGCTTTGAGATTGTAAATAAACTTTCCCTTGCTGATCAATTTGAAGAACCTTGAGTAAATCGTGTTAATCATGAACCTAGTTGTGTCTGATTTCATTTTGAGATATCTTCAAATAGTTATCTGTGTTCCTATTGCAATCTTATATTAGGAGTTCCTCTGAATCACACAAGATCTTGTCCTCATGATAGTATTGTGGCATTTGCAATTACATTATGAAGAGAGTTTTCATTTCATAATGCAATAAATGATTTAAATTCACTTTACTTTCATTTTGATGATATAGATTGTTTGTCAGTCTATGAGTGTATCATAGGTGTGATGAATCAGGGACTTCGATGTTTAATTAAGTCTTTAACATGATTTTTGTGTTGAATCCTTGAAGAATGTGTGAAACCGTGTGTCTTTGAGCTTTCATAGATGCACATTCTCTAGTTGAAGGTTCATTCTAACTATGGTATAATCAAATTTATCCTGCTTAACTTCCCAACCACAAATTACACATTCAAGTAATAAATCATACATGAACCATCCCTTGTTGCATTGTATATCCACAAATGCTAAAGAAGTTCATTGAATTTTCCTATCCTTTACCAAAATATGCAGATGCAATCAATTTTTATCGTTGTCTTTAGTAACCTGGACCTTGTCTAGAAAACATCTTCATTCTCTAAGGTGACAACTTGTGAGAGTTAGGTTATGTTGTATTGACCATGTTTTCTCAAGGTCTCCTTTAAATATTGCAAAGGGAGAGTCAAATACTGTTAATCTATTGATATTCTTCACTAACACATGTCACAAAATGGGTCCTCTCACCCTGGTTGAAGGCACAACCTAAAGTAATGAGGGTAGGTCAAACCCTTAGCACGGTGTTATCCAAGTCCTTTCCAAATGAGAGTAATAAAAAGTCATCTAAAATCCATCCTTGGCTATAAAATGACTCATGTTATGATTTTTTTGTCTCTACGAATCCTGAATAACTTGTGATGTTGTTTGGTTTAAAAGGAAGGATCAATTTGGATACCAACATTGATCTGGCGCCATTTCAAGGGAACTATTTATGCAAATACATACACAAATCGACCTCTTGTAATGATTATTATGAAAATATGTTATTTAAACGTCATCCTTTGTTAAAATTTGTGATAATTACATGAGATTAGGAGTTTTTGTGTAATATTTTTGGTTTTTATAAATGTTGCACTAGGTCATATATATCGATAAAGAATGATCGATCCATTGAGATTTGTAGAAATTGAGTGTTGATAGATAGTTGAAAAATTACTTACAGTGCTTTAGCATATCTAAGGTGAAAATCCTTGGTGGTGACTCGTGTTAGTTTACAATTCTTGGAAATTACCAGTGTCTTAATCTTTGTCAAGTAAGTTTTGTCATTAATATTCGCAAAGCTAGAAGGAAGAATATATTTATTTACTAGGGATCCTACTAGAAAGTTATTTCCAGAGCTTGGGAAGGAAAATTCAGAAGGAAGACGAGTCTGGAGAGTATTGGGGAATCAAGAGTCAAGAGAGAAGGTAGTACCAGTTCTGGAAGGTGATCAACCTATAGTTGAGGATTACCCTACATCTTCAAATAACTCGAATCAAATAGTCCTTGTGTAAAATTAAATTCTCCAACCGGTGAAGGGCCATCATTTGTGTCTGAAAAACATATCCCTCATTTTTCCCTTTATCATCTAGGACTGATAGGGTGTTTCACGAAACTGAATCATTAGAGGATATTTACTTGGAAAGTTATACTCCTGTGCTCCAAAGGCCCCTAGTCCCCTATCATTTTGATTCTCCTATAGGATCACCTCCTCAAGATAATATGGCTCAACCTCCACCTAGACCTCCTTTTTTTGTCAATACTTTTGGACCAATAAATTTTAGAGGCATGGTTGGGTATCCTAATGTTGTACCCCAAGATGTGAGAAATAGGTTGCCTAAATTTTAGGGAAATAATGCCATTACGGGGATTAGATTTGAGACTCTTCGTTAATATGATGGAAGATTTTGAAATTGAGTATGAGGATGTGTATATAAAATTATTCATTCATACTCTCGAAGAGGATGCACATGATTGGTATAAATATTTACTAGACAATTCAATAGACTCATGGACTGAGATGAAAAATGCTTTCATATTACAATATGGGGATAAGACTGACCCAAGGTTCCTTTTGTCTGAGTTTGAGAATATAAAAATAATCCCAATGAGTTTGTCCAAGATTTTAATACTAGATTCAATAAGAATTTGAATAGATTACCCATAATCCTAAGGCCAAGTGATGAGTCTTGTTTAATCAAATATTCTGATGCTTTGATAAAAAGGCCACCTACTACTTAAGAGATAAGAACCTGAAACATTGAGGTAGGATTTCATTATGACCTTGAAAATTGATTAATCTTGATAGACCTCAGAGAGAGAGAGGGTGTCAAATTGATTAATCTTGATAGACCTCAATCAAACAAAGTAGTCGATCTGGAGGAGGTTGTGAAGAATTTGGTGGGGAGTTAAAGAAATATCTTACAAGTTGGCCAGAGCAGAAAAAGGAATAGGACAGAGCTCTCAAGAAAAACATAAGCCACAAAACTAGGATAGATTTGGAAATCATCCTAGGAATGATCACATATCAGATGATAGAGGAAAGGGCCCCATGGGATCAGGTAATAAGCAACCACAACTTAGAGAGAATAGATTGGTCCTTGATCCTTTGAATGTCAAGGTTGCTATAGTGGAAGAGGCCCACATTATTGATTGGTGTGATAAGTGTTTCCTGCCACACTCCCCATGTGATTTAAGTAAGGAGGTTGAAGAGGTAAATGATGATGAATCTTATGGTGATGTGTGTATGATGGAATGCCCTAAAAATTCACAACAGAGGGCTACTTCAACTAATTTAATAAGTGCCATAACTATTCAAAGTTTCGGGATTACATTCACCGAGTATTACCTCTCCCTCATGATGATGGTGTTGAGATTGATATGGTGCAAGCATTTGATTTACCTAATCATGATTTTGAATATTTAAGGGATTTAATGATTAAGAAATATGATGGGGAATACCTTCTGAGGAAGATAGGTAACTATTGATGAATGTAGTAGTTTCTCAGAAAAGGAATATAATACCAAAAGTAGAGTTATCAAAGGGGGAGGTCCTCAAGCTAAACCAAAAACTCCACTTCTCACTAATATCCCCAAGGAACCCCTAAGAAGGATACACTTAACAAAGGCCCTATTGTTCCAAATAAAACTTGTACCCTAGCTCATGCCCAAATTACAAAGACTCTTATACCACCAGAAGGAATCATAAATCTCCCATCCAACACTGCCTTACCCAAATATGTTCCATGTGATATAGCCTAGATTTTGAGTCAAATCAAAGTCACTGTACCTATTGTTGAATTGCTTATAATCCTTGAGCATAGAAAACAAGCATTTGAGTATTTGGGATTTAAAGAAGAGATAACAACCCAAGGAAATAATGTGAATGGTGTGGATCTTCCTCCTATCATTGTAGAGATGGAAATACCACAGGCCCTAGAAGAATTGGGAGAATCACTAGAAGTATACTTGGGTACTTCACTTGTGGAATCTCAACTTGATGTTGATCCTTTTTATACCACTTTGATCATCAAGGATAGGTTGGTGCACAACTGTATGTTTGATTCAAGAGCTTCATGTAATGTGATGCCTCTTGAGGTGATGAATGAATTGAACATCAAAGTAATATCAACCTTTGGAAAGTGCACAACTATGGATTCAAGGGAATTTTCTGTGATTGGATATGTTAAAGGGTTAATAGTGCAATTGGCAACTTACCTAGGCAAATCCTTAACTATGAATGTGGTTATTATGGACTGCCCAACCAAATGGGGAATGCTATTATCAAGGAAATGGGCTGCTAGTGTGGGGAAAGTGTGCAAATGGATATGTCATATGAAACCATACCAGTGGAAGGAAACTTTGTAAAATTGTATGGTGAAAAGCAGATGTTACATCTGATTGAAGATCCTAACAATGATTCTTATGAAGTATTATATACAAATGTAGATGTTTTTTTATTAAATAAAAATAGCTTTAAAGGGACTATATACCCTATTAGAACAAAGGCTCAATAGCCAAATCAAATAGAAAAGCATAAAAAGAGGATTTGAATACATATATTATGATAAGTCCAATAATAGTAAAAAAAGAAGCTACTAATAAAAAGCAAAATAGGGAGATAATGTAGATGTTGACAATTTTGTTAGTTATGCATATTTTAAGGAGCATGAAATTGACAAATGCAAATTTCTTGAGAAACTTGGTTCCCCTTGGAATTTGATGTTTGATGGAGCTTGTTCTAATTTGGAAATGGTGCTAGTGTTGTCTTGATATCCCCAGATAAGAAAGAGTTCAATTTTTCTTTTAAACTCAAGTTTGAATGCACAAACAATATTGCAGAATATGAAGCATTGCTTTTGGGTTTAAGGATTGCTTGGAGGTATGGTATTAGGGACATTATTGTTAAAGGGGATTTAGAACTAGTAGTCAAGCAAGTTCGAAAGTTGTATGCAACAAAGAATCAAAGAATGAAACAATATAAGCATGCGGTTTGGGATTTCATTGAAATGTTTGATTCCTTCAACATAGTATACCATGAAAGAAAGTAGAATATTGTAGCAGATAGATTGGTAGTATTGGGGTCTAGGTTTGAAAATTATACAGTGTCTCCTTATTGTGAATATGACATTGAAGTATTGATAAGACCGTCTTTCCCGATAATGTCAAACATTGGCAAGTTTTGAAGATGATGCCCAAATTCAGAGGTTTTTACAAAACAAAGGAGAATTCACAAATCAAAATGTGGATTGGGAGCCAATGGTTTGTATTAATGAGGGTAAAGAGACCTTATTTGGTAAGGATATTATTCAGTTGAAGACAAATACTATTCCAAGAGGTTTGGTTGCACTAGAATCAAACTTTGACAATGTTGATCACATTATTAGTAGGCATATGTCAACTTCGAGAGATGTGGAGGAACATAACTTGGGGACAGATAGTAAACCTAGGAAAATATGGCTAGGTAGTAACCTGAATAAAGAAGAAAAGAAATCATATGTCCAACTGTTGAAAAATACCAGGACTGCTTGGCATGGTCATATTCAGAATTAAAGGCATATAGGGAGGACCTTTTCTAGCATGAGATACCACTAGAAGCTAATGCCAAGCCATTCTAGGAAAAATAAAAGACCAATCAATCCACTTCTTTCCCTCAAAATGCAAGAAGAATTAAAAATCTAAGGGATGGAGGCATCATACAACCCATAAGGTATTCTTCATGGGTGGAAAATTTAGTGCCAATTCGAAAAAAGAATGGAGATATAAGGTTGTGTGTGGATTTTAGGAACTTGAATAAGGCATCAATCAAAGATAATTATCCCCTTCCCAATATGGATAACATGTTGCAGTTAGTTACTGGCTCAGAATTATTGTCTACTCTAGATGGATTCTCAGGATATAATCAAGTGGTGGTAAAACAATCGAAAGAATCAAAACCACTTTCACCACTCCATGGGGTACTTATGTGTATGTAAGAATTCCATTTGGTCTAATGAATGCTAGAGCAACATTTCAAAGAGCTATGGATGTAGCATTCTTAGGATACATAAATGATTTCATTGTTGTGTACCAGGATGATGTGACAAAGATTCTCAAGGAAAAGGAGTGATCACTTGCAACATCTAGAGAAAATGTTGTTAAGGTGCAGAGAATATGGCATTTCACTGAATCCTAAAAATGCCACTTTGGGGTTCAAAAGGAAAAGTTGTTGGGACACATTGTATCTAAAGAAGGGGTCATGATTGATCCTGAAAGAGTGGAAGCTATTGGAAAAGTTCCTATACCTAAAACCAAAAAGGGAATTCAATCCTTTTTGGAAAAATAAATTTCATTAGGAGATTTATTTCTAACTTTTTTGAAATGACTATCCCCATTACGAGTATGCTAAAAAGGATTAGGTTATCAAATGGGAGGAAGAAGTTATCCAAGCTTTTGTTGGAATTAAAGAAGCATTAAAGAATGCCCCTATTTTGGCAGCTCTTGATTACAAGAAAGATTTTCAAATGTTTTCTTTTTCTTCTAAAATAACTATTACATCTGTACTATTGCAAAAGGATGATGAAGGAAATGAAAGGCCAATTGCTTTCTTTAGTAAAGAACTTCAAGGAGCAGAATTGAAATATACTATCATGGAAAAGCAGGCCTTCTCTTTGGTAAGAGCAACAAAAATTTTTAGACCATATATCTTGAGCTCTAAGATCACAACTTATGTTCCTCATACTATGGTCAAGGAAATTTTATCAGAAATGGAAATCTCAAGAAAAAGGTGTCAGTGGGTAAACAAATTACAAGAGTATGACATGGATATTCAAACCACCAAGTTAGTTAGGGGTTTAGGGTTGGAAAAGCTAATGGCAAAGATCAACTGCAGAGTAATGGAAATAAATGAAATTGAGGGAGGAGATATGAATGTCCATGAAATATTGATCAATTTGGCATGGTATAAGGACATCATGTTTTATCTTAAAAATTTGGAATGTCCTAGACATTTGAGTAAAAATCGAAGAGGGCACTCAGGTTAGCTTCCAGAAATATATTATCACTGATTATGGATTGGCATGGAAGAATCCTGAAGGGATTCTCTTAAGGTGCATTATTGAAGATGAATCCCCTAAACTAGTTTCTGATTTTCATGGAGGAGTTTGTGGGGGGAATTTTGCTGGAAGAGTAACTACTCACAATATTTTAAGGGCTGGTTATTGGTGGCCCACACTTTTAAAGATACAACTCTATTAGTGAGAAAATGTGAGAGTTGCCAACGTTTCTTAGGAAGATTGAAAGCTTTAGGAGCTCTCCCTTTATAACCAATATCAATTGAGGCCCCTTTAAGGCAAAGTGGGATAAGGACTTTGTTAGGAAATTTTTATCCTTCAAGTGCATGCCACAGATGGATATTGGTGGCTACTGATTACTTCACCAAATGGGTTGAGGAAATCCCTACTAAGAAAGCAACTCACTAGATTGTTATGGATTTTTCTTAAATCACATAATCTACAGATTTGGAGTGCCTGCCAAAATAATTGCTGATAATGCTATGATATTTCGAGCTAAACCCTTGGTGGCTATGTGTCAGGAGTTTGGAATAAATATCACATATGCATCTAATTACAATCCCCAAGGTAATGGACAAGCTGAATCAAGCAATAAAAATTTGTTGAAAATAATCAAGAGGACATTGGAGATAAATAAACGAAGATGGGGTGAACAATTGAAGTTTGTTGTCTGGGCGATAGAATTACTATTAAGAGAGCTACTGGGAAAATCCCTTTGAATTGGTGTATGGAACTCAAGCCCTCCTTCCCCTGCACATGTAACTATCTTCCTACTAATTTATTCGACAATTTGAGGATCAAGAAGTTAGTCCATATGATGCAAGGATAAATCAAATTGTTGAATTGGATGAAGAAAGAAGAGAGTCCCATTAGAGACATTTGAAATTCAGGAAAAGTAAAAAAAAATTTGATAAAAAGGTGACTCCTTGAGTTTTCAGTGTAGGATATCTTGTGTTACTATGGGATAACAGACATGAGGACAAGGGAAAACATGGAAATTTTGATGCATTATGGATGGGTCCTTACTCCATTGACATCAGAATTGGTGAGCATAATTTCTTCTTAAAGGATTTAGATGGAGAATTACTTGAGTTTCCTATTAATGGTAGGCACTTGAAGCACTTTCTTGATTGATCTCTCAAAATTGAGGTATGCATTTATCATGCAAAGTGTGTAATTTTTCTATTTGTTTTTGTTTGTTTTTCAATTTTTGTCTTTATTTGTCCCGGTCCTTGGTGACCATTTGTTTTGGGTTTCTTGGTGTGTTTTCTGGGGAGTTGGTTGTTATCACTTATCTATATGTTGGTTTTTGACTCATGGCTGATCCGAATAATCAGTTAATACGATCGATCTTGGACCTTATAGGCTTTGATATTTGCCGATAATTTACTCCTTTTAAGTAATCAATTTAAAATAATGCAAGACAAAATGACATTGCACACGCATTGACACGGAGTTCGGCAATTGCCATGTCTTTCGGGTTCGTGATCGAACCGTTCCACTAGTCAAAACTAGTTCTGATAGTACACAAGAAAACCTAATGGAATTTTACTTGCATACAAGTACACATTCTTCGGATGACAAGGTGAAAAATAGCGGCCGACTTCCATTTTCTCGCATAATGATCGGCCTTTTCTTCACGAACAATGCGAAGCTAGACTCCGGTCGAGCAATCCAGATTCTGAAGTACTCGGTGTGGCGCTACGGGCCTATTGGTAGTGTTTACATTTCACTCCCAATCACAAATATTCCATCTAATATTGCCTAAAATAATAGGCCAATAACAATGATACACAATGCCGACACATCCATGAAATAAGCTTAACAAATAATGAAAGCTCGGGATCGGTGTCCATGTCTTTCATCATGCTCCAATGTATTACACCCGTGTAATACATTAGACATTATGAAAGATCATCGACACCCATCCCAGCTTATTATTTGTTAAGCTTATTTCATGGGATGTGTCGGATGTGTATTGCCTATCGTGGCCTATTATTTTAGGCAATATTAGATGGAATATTTGTGATCGGGAGTGAAATGTAAACTACCCAATAGGCCCATGCCACGCCACACCGAGTACTTGTAATCCCGGATCGTCGATTGAGTGCTAGCTTCGATTGCTCGCGCGGAAGGCCGATCACACCGAAGGAGATCAGATGCCGTGAAGGTGAAGTCGGCTGCTATTTTTCACCCTTGTCATCCGAAGAATGTGTACTTTGTATGCAAGTAAAATTCCATTAGGTTTTCTTAATGAAAGTACTATCAGAACTACAAGTTTTGACTAGTGGAACGGTCGATCGATCACGAACCCGAGACGTAGGCAATCGCCGAACTCCGTAATCAACTGCGGTGCAATTGTCATTTTGTCTTGCATTATTTTAAATTGATTACTTAAAAGGAGTAAATTATCGGCAAATAATCAAAGCCTATAAGGTCCAAGATCGATCGTATTAATCCGATTATTTTCGGATCATGTTTAATATCGTAGCCGGTAAATGTGATTAACAGAGTGATTGCTTCAAGATTGGTGCGCATTGGTTGAATTTGTGTGAACAGGTACAAGTGCACTATGGGCAAGATGTCTACACAGGCGAAGCTCGAGGAAATGAAGCTTATAATCACCGAGATCCAGAAGAGAATTCTCTCCCGCGATCAATGTATTCCTCCTTGGAAGAGGAGTATGCTCGTTTGAAATGGAACTTAAAACCAAGGATGAGCTCTTGGCAAGGTTGCAATGTGGTGATCGTGAGGAAGGAAAACCCTCTACTTCAAATGCGAGAGGCCACTGCAGATGATCGTGACCGTAAGTTGTTCACCACGGAATCTTCTTCTTCCTCCCATTCGGTTTTGGATTCGTAATGAAGTCTTTGGTTTGTTTGAAAAGCATACTAGAGGCATTGGATCCAAGTTACTAGATAAAATGGGATTTGATGGAAGAGGCCTTGGTAAAATGGCCAAGGTATTGCTAACCCAATACATAAGTCGAGGATCGTCCTCGTTTTGCAGGTTTGGGTTATCCTAGTGTGGGAATGGAAATCGAGAATGCTCCAAGAACGGACGGGGAGACAAGCTTCCGAAAGCAAAGTGATTACCCCACTAGTCCCGCGAGAAGATTCTCGAGCGGGAAAGTTGTGCTTCCTCACACGTGCAAGATGTGGTAAGAGAAATCAGCGAAGAGGTAATGAGATTCCACCTCAGGTTTCTTACCATAATCATAAGCACAAGTAAAACTTCGATCCACTTTTTCACTTAAGAAGCATGGTTATGATTTTGAGAAGATGTGGAATTCTTTTCCATGTACTTTTTGTGGATTGCATAATCATTCAAAGGGCCGACGCCGGAAGAGAAGGACATTGATGAAGAAGTGATGCCGCTCGTCAGAACAAGGCAAATCGAAAGACCAATCTCGTCACGCGAGAGTCGAGAAATGGCAAAAAGAGTTCCTCATCCCGGAAGAAGGAGATTAAGAGGAATTTTTGTGCTCATTGCCGGAGGAATGGGCATCGGGTGGAAAACTTGAAAGCGCATCCATCTCGCCATCGCAGTAATGGCAAGCCAAAGATGGAATGGAGGCCTATCAGTAAAGGTAGAAGAGGTTTCTACGTCACCACTAGTTGACAATTCAACCCGAGGACGTGTAATACCGAAAGTGAAAGTCCTTTAAAATGGGTAAGTCAACAATTTTTCAATTATATATCGTATAATTCAGATTGATGGATCGTATGCAGATTAAGTTTGGAGATCGATTGTGAGGAAATGCTTTGAGAGAAAGGTTTACAATACTCATGGATTTTCTTACTTAGAAAATTTGATTAATGCTCCTAACATATCTCCTAATCGGCTGTAAGTACGATACTGACTTGATACTGATTTGACTCATATAAAGCTTGGAGATTGATTTGCCATTTGTGCAGACATTAGAGTTTGCAGAGATCAGCTCGGAACTTCATTCTGTGTAGAGGCATTGTGACCATGCAGAATGGTAGCTGAATCACCGTTAGCATTGACGACGGCCAAAGTCGGAACTTCATTCAGTGTAGAGGCATTGCGGACGTGCGTGAGAATGGTACCGATATTAGTATGTCAACAAGAGGAGCTCTAAAAGGATTAGCTCGTAATGTCATTCGGTGTCATCATTGCGACCACACATACGAATGGTAGCTGATCAATCAGACTTAGCATCATACATCGGAGGCTCGAAGTCTTGAAAAAGGCTTAGCATCATGTATCGGAGGCGTTGAGGTCTACACAGACTTAGCATCATACATCGAAGGCTCGAAGTCTTGGAAAAGGCTTAGCATCATGTATCGGAGGCGTTGAGGTCTACGCAGACTTAAAGATCGTGCATCGGAGGCTCGAGGTCTTGAAGAGGCTTAGCATCATGCATCGGAGGCATTGAGTCCTCAGTAAAGGGACAAGGCATTGTCCATCATGACATCGGATCAATCAAAGCTCTACGTAACATGGAGTTCCTTCGAATCGGTTCGGATTCTCGCGGAATCAACTCGAGCCGTGAGTCGTGTTATAGAGTAAAAGAAGATCCTTGTTGTCGATATCAAGAAGCTTAGCACCGCCGAAGTAGCGTTGAGGTTTCATTCAAACTTAGCACCATAAAGCGGAGGCGTGGAGGTTTTCTTCTGGATATCGAGTGGCGCAATGGGAAGCATCGTGGACCCATAACCCATGTGTCCCAAGATCGGAGCAAGAGTTGTCGAAGTGAGAAGGTTGGAGGAGAAGAACCAAGGGTCCACTACGGCAGCACTTCCGAGGTGGCGTGAGAGTTTTCCCATTCAGACAGTATGGAAGCTTTTTGGGACAAAAGCTTTTCTCATGGGAAGGTGTGATCGGGGATCATTTTCAAAAGTTCCCTAAACATCTCTAAATGGTGTCAGTGCAGAAGATCATCTCGAGAGCTTTCCAACGACTATGAGAACGCGACAAACGGACATCGGAATCTCTAGATATGTTCGGTCAAAGTTCGGTCAACGGGAAAGTCAATGATGGTCAACGGGTCAATATTGGAACGAATCGCACTGTGACACGTGGCTTGCCAACACTCGTCGGATTCGCTCGATTTGCCTATCGGGAGATGACAAGTGGACTACAGGTTTATTTCTATTCCACATTGCATGGGTCGAAATAATATTATTTTGGTAATGCCACTTCTCAAATGCCACAAGTATATATTAATGTGTATACATTAATATTAAATCAAATGCATATATTTCTGACCACGTGCAAAGTGGTGAAACGGCTGTTTGGGAGGCATTAAGCCCTGCCACGTGGATGAAGGAGATAAGCGGTGGTAAAGGGGGGCGGTTTATAAGCCTAAGGTGGTCTTTAACCACTATATGCGCGTGGAAGGCTTTAAAGCCTAAACTATTATCAAATGCGCCAAATATGGGTTGTTAACCTATTATTAAACATGCCGCGCCAAATGGAACATTCAATCCGCGCCAAACTTGGGATTTAATCCCATTGTCCACCAATGCCGCGCCTTTTTGGGGATTTAATCCCATTTCAATATGCATGCCGCGGCTAAATTGGGTATTAATCCCATATAACATGCAAAACCGTATTTTATTGGGAAATTTGATCCCATTTGTTATGTACGGGTAAGGCTAGGCTAATATTAGCCTAAGGATTATATTAAAATGCATATTTTTGGGCCCTAAAAATGTATAAATAGGGACCCATTGCATTGTAAAAACACACACGGGTGTAATACATTAGACATTGGTGAAAGACATTGGACACCGATCCCGAGCTTATTATTTGTTAAGCTTATTTCAAGGGATGTGTCGGCTGTTGTCTATTGGCCTATTATTTTAGGCAATATTAGATGGAATATTTGTGATTGGGAGTGAAATGTAAACTACCCAATAGGCCCATAGCGCCACACCGAGTACTTGTAAATCTGGATTGTCGACTGAGTGCTAGCCGCATTGTTTGCGTCGGAAGGCCGATCACAAACCAAGGAGATTGTATGCCGGGAAGGTGGAAGTCGGGCCGCTATTTTTCACCCTTGTCATCCGAAGAATTGGTGTCTTGGTATGCAAGTAAAATTCCATTAGGTTTTCTTGTGAAAGTACTATCATTGAACTTACAAGTTTTGACTAGTGGAACGGTTCGATCACGAACCCGGAGCGTAGGCAATTGCGAACTCCGTAATCAATCTGTGTGCAATTGTCATTTTGTCTTGCATTATTTTAAATTGATTACTTAAAAGGAGTAAATTATCGTGAAATAATCAAAGCCTATAAGGGTCCAAGATCGATCGTATTAACTACCGATTATTTTGGATCAATGGCCCAATGGATTTTGGCACATGGTCCATTTTATTTACACCATGGTTTGTTCTTCGAGGCACTCGTAGGAGTGCTCATCCCACGATTCTCAAAGGGCGATAACGGATCGTCAAGCCAAGAACACGAGATGTTAATCAAACACCATGATCTATAAGATGAAAGCAATTTGTTAGAATAACTTTACATAAAACTTTGCAAACAAATGAGCAAAGAATATCATATATTATTATGGAACTCAATGCAATACATTGAGAATGGGTCTTCTTGAATAGGTAAGGAATAAAAATCTAAGAACCAAGGTCGTAGATCAAGCCATAAATCAAGGAAATAACTAGTCATCAAAGAACTAGTCAAGACCATAGATTTAGGAGAGAACTAGCCATCGAGGATCTAGTCAATACCATAGATCAAGGAAAGAACTATACCTAACAACTAGATAATATCTCCTAATATCTAAATAAGATAAAAGAAATATTAACACACATAAGTGGGTGAGGTTAAATACAATAAAGGTAAATAAAGTACCTAGGTGAACATGAGCTAAGGTAAATACCTACTCTAACACCCCCCCTCAAGTGAAGCTAGAAGCCAAAATATAAGTGGAATGTCCACAGTATGAGTCCCGATAACTAGGCCTGATGAGGTACTCATGTGCAATAATTGAAAAAAAAAGACACCATAACCCAAAACTAGTAACAACAAAGTAAAGAGAGTAAAGATCTGCTCCAAGGCATCCAGAAGCTCAGCTCAAAAAAATCATACAATCTTTGAAGAAGTTTGGTGTGTATTGTGGTCTAAATCCACCGATCGATCACAAAACTCAAAAAAAAAGCGACTGATACTGGGCTCCACTAGAATAACTCCATACAAGAACATTGTCAATAGAGTGATGTCGAAAGTGCAAAAAAAATACCAAACATAATTGGATCAATTGCTTCAAATAGGTGTGCCACGATCCAAGAAAAATAACCAAAGCAACAAGGAAAGGACACAACTTCCTCAGTGTCATGATCTAAGAAAAGCAAAGGTAACAACGTCGGACACGAAACCGAAGAAGTAGGATAAACACCACACCCTCCCATATTGTTGAATGGGTGGAGTGACACTAAAAATCTATATGAGTTGCCCAAAATCAACTACTCGAACATTGAAAAAATAACACTGGACTTCACCAGAATAGATCCCCCACAAGAGATACTATCAACATGCCAAAAGTGTCGAAAATACAAATACAAAATCTCTCAACAAACAAGAGAGATACACTACACTTGCTTAAGAAAAATGCTCAAAATAAGAAGCATCACAATGCAAAAGGTATAGAAAGTGGAGCAAGAGGCCGAATGGTGGAGGAGCCACACCTATAGAGTCCTCTCAATGAATGCCTATGTCACCTCCACAAGGGATTAGATATCCATCCCAAATAACCATGGATGGATGAAGAAGATGCCTGCATATGACTTGGTGTAAAATGCACAATGGATGCATGCAAAATAACATCATAATGTGTGTTAGGTTGATCATGTCTGACAGCTGAAATCTTAGGTTTCTCAAGCTTGAGTGAAGGTGCAGAACTCATGTGTTGCTCATGATCCTCAGATAGAGTGGAGCGAACAAAAAAGGAACTCTTTCAATGTGTGATCCCAATGAATTATCGCTTGAAAACCAATGTCACGACGATAATTCCACTTAACATGTGGAATCAAGGAAACAATACCTGTGAATGTACTGCCAATGACTCCACTAGTGTGACCCATATAACAGAGCATCAAGAACCGAATGCGGTGGTATGATTCTTAAAAAGCCATGCGGTGAGTAATAATAGGATACACAATATGTGGTATGCTTTGTAATAGGCACGATGTGGAAGAGCATGCAGTAACAAGCTTCATAGGTGTATGGAAATACAGATTTTATATTGTATTTTTGACACTTTTGGCATGTTGTGTATCTCATGTGGGGATCTATTTTGGTGAAGTCCGGTGTTATTTTGTCGAGTGTTCGAGTAGTTGATTTTGGGCAGCTCATACAGATTTGTAGCACTCCGCCCATTCAACAAAGACATGGGAGGGTGTGGTGTGGATCTCGCTTCTTCAAGTTTTGTGTCCTTGCCTTGTTACCTTGGATTTTCTTGGATCGTGACACTTTGGAGTTTGTGTCCTCGCCTGTTGCTTTGGTTATTTTTCTGGATCGTGGCACACCTATTTGAAGCAATTGATCGAATTATGTTTGGTGTTTTTTTTTTGCTCTAATTCCATGAAAGGAACGATAACCAGATCGTACCAAGCTAAGAACACAGATGCTAATCAAACACCACGATCTATAAGATGAAAGCAATTTGCTAGAATAACTTTACATAAAACTTTGCAAACAAATGAGTAGCAATATCATATATTATTATGGAACTCAATGCAATACATTGAGAATGGGTCTTGCTTAAATAGGTAAGGAATAAAAATCTAAGAACCAGTCAAGGTCATAGATCAAGCCATAAATCAAGGAAATAACTAGTCATCAAAGAACTAGTCAAGACCATAGATTTAGGAGAGAACTAGACATCAAGGATCTAGTCAATACCATAGATCAAGGAAAGAACTATACCTAACAACTAGATAATATCTCCTAATATCTAAATAAGATAAAATAAATATCCACACACATAAGTGGGTAAGGTTAAATACAAAAAGGTAAATAAAGTACCTAGGTGAACATGAGCTAAGGTAAATACCTACTCTAACACGCCCTCAAGTGAAGCTAGGGGCCAAAATAGAAGTGGATTGTCCACAGATGAGTCCGGTAACTAGGCCCGATAAGGTACTCATGTGCAATAATTGGAATAAAAGGGACACCATAAGGTACCCAAAACTAGTAACAACAAAGTAAAGAGAGTAAAGATCTGCTCCAAGGCATCCCAAGAAGCTCAGCTAAAAAATTTCATACAATGCTGAAGAAGTTTGTTGTGTATTGTGGACTAAATCCACTGCTCGATCACAAAACTCAAAAACAACTGACACTAGGCTCCACCAGAATAACTCCATATAAGAAGATTGTCAACAAAGTGATGTCAAAAGTGCAAGAAAAACACCAAACATAATTGGATCAATTTCTTCAAATAGGTGTGCCACGATCCAAGAACAATAACCAAAGCAACAAGGAAAGGACAAAAACTCCAGAGTGTCATGATCCAAGAAAAGCCAAGGTAACAAGGTAGGACACGAAACCTGAAGAAACAAGATAAACACCACACCCTCCCATGCTGCTGATTGGGTGGAGTGACACTAAAAATCTATATGAGTTGCCCAAAATCAACTACTCGAACACTGAAAAATAACCTTTGGACTTCACCGAATAGATCCCCCACAAGAGATACTATCAACATGCCAAAAGTGTCGAAAATACAGATACAAAATCTCTCAACAAACAAGAGAGATACACTACACCTACTAAAGAAAAATGCTCAAAATAAGAAGCATCACAATGCAGAAGGTATAGAAAGTGGAGCAAGAGGCCGAATGGTGGAGGAGCCACACCTATAGAGTCCTCTCAATGAATTCCTATGTCACCTCCATGAGTGATCAGATATCCACCCCAAATCAACATGGATGGATGAAGAAGATGCCTGCATATGACTTGGTGCAAAATGCACAATGGGTGCATGTAAAAGAACATCAGAATGTGTGTCAGGTTGATCATGTCTGACAGCTGAAATCTTAGGTTTCTCAAGCTTGAGTGAAGGTGCAGAACTCATGTGTTG